>BTHU01000004.1:112437229-113637229 GCA_036184795.1 Tokudaia tokunoshimensis
GGAGTAAGAAAGGAAAGATAGAAAGAAGGAAAGAAAGAGGGCAGTGAAGAAAAATTCAACTTTTAGAAAGGTACTTAGGTCAACGTGTTTAGTTGCAAATACATCACATTCTTCATTAAAAAGTTTGTTATGTCTCGTCAGCACTGCATTTTAGTGAGAAGGCTTCTGTAGACAAATGGTGTAGCTGTCGCCAATAAACCTTTACTAACAAAAAAGTCTGCAGGATAAAATTATCTCATGACCTATTCATTGATAGATGATGTAAAACATCTTAAGTAATTTTTCCTCTTCTAAAGAACCATTTTAGAGATTTGCAAGACTACATAAGTAATTTAACTTCAACAAAGCACAACTTTTTAAATTTTTTTAACAGCCACGACTCCACAGTCAGTGCCCAGGAGCCTCTGCATCCTAACAATACCTCCCCGTGACAGTGAATTCTTTCTGCTCATGCTGCATTTAATGTGATGCCCTTACATCCAAGCTAACATGAGAAAAACAGGATAGATGGCATAAGAAGACATTGACTGTGACTGTAGGCTGCCCAAATATTCTCTGAGTTAGTCATTCTGGTATCCAGTGGAGTGAATGCAGCATTCATTAATGCCCAGAGACTGTCCGGGCAAGGTCCAGACAGTCTGCTGGCAGAAAGAAAGTTGAAGGCAAGGAAGACCTTTCGTCTATAGTTATGAGCCTGAGAAACAGTAGCTATGAATCAGTCTGTCTGAGGCTTTGCTGTCTATATTCACAATAGCAAGGAAGATAATATTTTACAAAGCTTTAAGGAGTAAAATGAGTCTTAACCACTAGAGAGAAGAATCATAGTCTGCAGCTACATCGCCTAGAGGCTTAATGATGATTCAGTGTAAAATTAGACCAATTAAGCATCCCCCCCATAGTGCTGCCTTGAGTGAGCAAGATAAGATCATCAGTTCCCTTTGACTCATGGAATCTTAAAATTAGATCGGATCTCAGAGAATTTTCTGGCCATGGGGTCGTAGAATTTGAGCATCCAAGGCATCTCACTGGAGATCTGGTGAACCAGTTTTCACAGAGGAGGAAACTGAGCCCTGACAAGGTAAGTAGTGAACACTGATTCATGAGAGTGGGTGGTGGAGATGGATCTGAACCAGCACTCTACAAAATAGGTTGATAGATTGATAGTCTCATTCATTAAGACCATCACTGTTCATTCAACAAATGTGACTTACCTGTTTATTCAATGCAATGTTATCAGAGAACCAAATCTGATGCCTCACAAGGATCAGAGAAGGCCAGGGTTCTCCAGAACCTGCTGCAGAAAACTGGTCACAATCTCACACTTTCAAGGGCTTTCAGCACCAGCAACACATGTACAGGTAAAGAAAATGATATCTAAAGAGTTTGTGTGGATTGCTTCAAGCCTGCGCACATACTGGGTTACCATGTTCTCTTTCAATATTCTGAAAACCAGGCCACATTTAGGCCAACGCATCATAATCTTAAGACATGGTACATAGATGCTAAATGCTGTGAACTTTCTTAAGAGATTTTGATATGCAGCTGAGTTTTTGGAAACACTGTGCCAGGTGACCTCTTTTTTTTCATTCCACATGTCGAAAAGCTTGTCCATCATGGGGAAAATAATTTGGAGACATCAGAATTAAAATAAAAATAAAGGTTATTTCTAGAGGAAAGCCTTACTCCACACACACACACATACACACACACACACACACACACACACACACACACACACACACACACACACCTCTAAATGGTTATCAAGAACTTACATATTAATATAGGGGAACATATTGCAGAAACAAAAGGATCTACATGTATCTGTTTTATTTTTAAAACTCTAAGTTGAGTTTATGATGTTTAATCTATTTTTGCATTGGTCACAAAATTAGACATAAATATTCCCAAATATTTAAGTTTTGATAGTAGGCCTAAAATCAGTGGGTGGTTTCTGCTTCCTAGAAGCACCAATACTATAAGATTTTACGATGATATATCGACAGGATTCTATCTTCTGTGAGACCTTATGCTGCTGCTTGGCTGCTTTTTCTCAAAAAGCTTTAGTGTAAATGTTTTTAAATGGCAGCAGGTGTTTGGGTTTGATTATCCATTGAATAATTCTATCTCCTGTGCTGAGGGCTGAATTCTGCCACGTGCATGCTGTGCAAATGTCCTACTGCAACTATAAAGCTGCAGCTCACAGCAATTTACTTGTGCTTGCTTGAAAACTGTATATATATATATATATATATATATATATATATATATATATATATGCAACACATTTATGTGTACATATAACATATAGAAATCTCTACTGTATATTTAAATTCAAAATTGATGTATACAATCAAAACAGTACAGATTATATCATATTTAAGCACTCTACCAAATGCCTTCATATAAAATGTTCATTTTATTTCTCTTAACAAAAATATTCCAATTTTTTTGTCAGTTCCTCCTCTACTCACAGTTGGGCAACAGTTGACTCTGTACTAAGCTGTAAGGTAATCCTTCCCCTTTATGTGCATGTAGTAGAGTCAAAGACCCGATGTATTTCTGACTGCTCTTTCCAGAGTGCAGTTCCTATGCCTTGAGGAGTTTGCTGGTTTTCATAGGACATGATGACGGCTCCCATCCTTGTTTATCTGGCCCAGCATAACTTTCATTATTTGCTTCCCCATACTCAACGATGTACTGAAGCTGAATCTTTCATCCTTTCAAGAGGGAAGTCAGAGCAAGGAGCCCTCCACCCCCACCCCCACCCCATTCATTGCAAGTGATTTTCTCAACACCAGTTTAAAAGCATTCTTGTTCACAGGGATTTGAAGCTGCAATTACATTCCAAGTAACATCTTGCCTAGGTTGTATTTAATCAGCTTGACTTTAAGAGATTAGGAGAAATTGTGGGAAGAGTTTAGAATACTCTTTCCTACAGAAACCTGACATTCAGACCAAAATAAAGTCATCTTTCTATCCTTGTTCTTATGCTTGTCTTTAAAATTCTTGATTTCTATAGGAAATTGTTCTGTGAGATTTACAAAAGAAAAGGCTAGGAAATGCATGTACAGAAAACCAAAGAACTGGAATCTGTAATAAGGAGCAGGGTTCTTACTGAGAAAATGCCCAGCACTGACAATCTCTTTTATTGCCCTACTGACAGATTTATCAAAATAAATAGACCACCATGCTCTTTGGAGCTCCTGGGAAAGTGACCATAGCAGGAAACTTTAAGAAGAGTCACTCAAATCAGGAGAAGATAGGAGAGGAGGGGGACTGACATGTCCATCAAGAGTAGGAAAAAGACAAATGGCATTTCCATCCCTGTCTAGAAAGTTCTAGTCTCCCTTTCTGAGACAGTGCTAAACTGTAGGCCACATCTTCACAGTAGTCAGCAGACAGCTCATGTCTGTCTTGAGTATTTCCGTGTGGACAACCCTAATATCCAGGCTACCCACCAGGCATGTAGTCTGGTAGATGCTGATGTTTGAATCGGTTGGTCACAGCTGCTTATATTTCTTCCATTCCTAGTCCCAAGCTAATAAAAAGAAAGCCACTGTATTCTCATATGGAAGAATAGGATGTGCAGGAGGATGGAAGAAACACTGAGATATCTTACCCTGAGAAGACAGTGGTAAAAAATTTCTAAGAGTAATTTGTGGCAGATCAATAGGGGCACCCTACTTGTTTGTGTTTTTCTTTTTTTTTTTTCTATAGGTTTTCACATGGACAGTTGAAGTCATCTTTAATGCCTCAGGACTTTCTTTCTTTGAAACACTATCTTCTCCCCTTTTTATTTCCAGTTTCTTGCTTTACAAAGAAAGCACTTTTGGGCTTTTTCAGTATTTTTGCTCCCTTTTCCAATTCTATTTGTGCTACAAGCAGAAACTATCTGTGCCACAGAGATATGCATACTATATATTTTGTGTGAATGGCTATACAGGAGAAGATAAACTCATATTTTTTGAATTTTTATTCTATAAATGAAGATAAATTTTTATTCCACAAACTTCAAATACATAGGCCTTTGTTTTAGGATACTCACACTATTTATTTATAAAATAATGCCAAGATTTTTTTTAAAGACACTTGTTTCCATGTACATATGTTTGAACTTTTTTAAGTAGGAAAAATGTAGCCAAGCTCAGAAGGCAGTGGAAGGTTTGTGACTGACATGCTAAGTCAAATGCTGCTTGAACAGTCTGACTCATCACTCTCTTTGTGCTTTCTGTTGCTTCCATGTGCTTGTTTATATATGGTCATGGACATGTGTGTTCATGGATGTATAGTTTCCTTAATTACTTGTTCAGCAGTTGTGTTTCCTCTTATCACTTAGGGCAATGACATCAATGGTTAGAGATTCCAGAGAGAGAAACTAATACCAGAGTCAACAGAGGGTGGTACTTTCACGTGTTACAGAAGACATACACCCCACCATATTTTCTGACACTTCAGAACCACAGAAGAATCTCTCTCTCTCTCTCTGTCTGTCTCTGTCTCTGTCTCTCTGTCTCTGTCTCTCTCTCTCTCTCTCTCTCTCTCTCTCTCTCTCTCTCTCTCTCTCTTTCTCTCTCTCTCTCTCTCTCTCTGTGTGTGTGTGTGTGTGTGTGTGTGGTGTGTGTGTGTGTGTTTGTGTGTGAGTGCACATGCACGCATGTTGAAATACCTAACTCGCATTGCCTTGGCTCACATTTTGGTTTTCTTCCTATAGAAACTAATTTCCACCCACAGATTCCTACATTTTCTGCTTTGTTGCAAGGAGATGTATTTAAAACGCTTATAAAATGTCACAACACTAGAAAATTGGCATCATTGGAAGTTCCTTTTAGTTGACTTGACTGATTTGGAAGAAACCAAGTTTTCTGAATTTGGAAAGATGTACATCACCAAGAGCTTTCTGAGAGAAGATGAGAAAGACTAAGGCATGTGCCTTGACCAGAAATTCCCACGCATACCACAGTTGCAGTACATGTACCTCTGTGGCACAGCACACTACTGTTAAAAAATATTTTTGGCTTTTGGCTAGAGCCCATGGATTTTGGTGGTATAAATATATTCATTCATTTATGCAACAATTCATCACAGGGGTTCATTTGTTTATGTGACAATTCATGCCAGGCACAATTTCAAACACTTGACCTGCCTGCAAATTAGCATAGAGCCTTCAGCCTGGGAAACAGTTCCATTATTTCAGGAATCAGAGAGAGTTGAGTTCACATTCCCAAGCTCTGCTATTTAGTTAAGACAGAACCACAGAAAATGGTTCTAACTTCTCTAGATCTTTTCTTTTCTCATTGGCAATGTAAGAAAGTTGTGGAACAAGAGAAGGGCTCAGCAAAACTTAGTTCCTATTCTTTTCATGCGCTTAATATTTTTTAATTTCCTAATTGGTAGAAGTCTTTCCAGTATCCTTAACCCAACCTTATTTCACTCAGTGGCAGCCATAACGAGAAACTGAATCTCCAGGTAGCAAGAGCCCTGCCTTGGCTTCACCTCCCCACAGATGCTACAAGTCTTAAGAGTTCATTACTTTATGCAAAGGAAAAAGGGGTGCCACTACAACCTGGCCTGAATTTACTACTGCTTCCTCCCTGTAATTTAAAGGGTTAATTTTCTTTCATGTTGCTCCCACTGAGAGGCACTGTTATTATGGGATGCAGATTCCCACAAAAATAAAGAGAGGTGCTTTTCTCAAAGCACAGACTGGCAAGATCATAGTTAATTTTCATGAGAGCAGAGAGCAGTAGAACAGGGCAAGTCTTTGAAATCCACTTGGGACACGTTATGTGAGAGAGACCAGTGCTTGAAAGACAGGAATCCCATACCTTGAATTCACTTTCCCATGAAAGGCAACAGGAAACAAAAAGCAATTCACCTTCCCTCCCTCCCCACCCTCTCCGGCCCACTTGTTTTTCCTGTATCAGGCAGCAACCTAGAAATTTCTAACTTGGGAACCACACCACCCTGCAGAATCAATGTGCTTCTTCACAAGATCACCTAGGATTTACATGAGGCCTGGAGAAATCATCTCTTTACTTGACCAATTCTGCTTATTTTGGATCTTTTACTTCTTTTTTCCCCATTTTTTAAAAGGATATTTAAAAAAGAAAAGAAAGGGAAATACCCTGACACCGAATGCTCTCATGTGAAAAAGGTCATATCAGTGTTTTGAAAGTGTGCTATGTCACAGGATTTGCTTCTTATTGAGACAACCAAGAGTGGGCATATATATGAAGTGGCATCTGTGGCTTTCTAATGTCATCATCTAATGAGGATCATATCAGCCTTACTGTAATACAAAATACCTTTGCAAGCCATGTGTGACTTTGTTGTCCTGTAACTATGGCACTTTGCAGACACTCAGCAGCTGATCTCAAATACAGACTGTTCAAGGGCAAACCCAAAATGTTCACACAAAATTTGGCACAGAAGTTAGGAATACTTTAGAAAATGCCGGGAGTTGCTTTGTTTGCTATCATTTGATGTTTTGTAGTTGTGGAAGGCAAAGGCTTGAATTAATAATATTCAGATGGGTATGCAAAATATGCACTTAATGTGTGAGTATAATTATGGCATGAGGTTTAATTACACCGTGTCATGAATTTCTGACTCATTTGTAAACATCTTTATTAGCAAACGAGTATTGAACATTACCATATGTAAATTGAGATTTAGACTATCTGAAAAAAAAATAGGAAATACAGACATTTGTGCCTTGATTAGCTTCTTATTATTAAAAGGGGGAATTGTGTTTATAGCTCACTATTATTCATCACTTATCAGAGAAAGTCATAGAGTAATACATATTAATTAATTGATTATGTTAATCAATTGATTCATTAATTGTTTGCAAAAAGAAGTATTCAGGAAAGCTAAATTCTGCTTCAATTCACCTAATTGGCAAGCAGATCTATAATCCAGAAATGTGGTCCATTGTCCTGCCTCCTATACTTCTAAAACCACATCATATAAATTTTCCATGTTCCCAGGCATTCAGCAGGGAGGAAGTGAGGAAATGAGCCTTCAGTGAGATTGGAGGCAAACCCTTCTATTCCTGGAAACTAGGAGAAGGGAGTTGGTAGGCATGAGCTGTGCCTCTCTGACAGGTAGTCCTTTTACACTGCAGGGTAATGTGCCTGGTATGCTTTGAAGACTTCCCATGGTGGTGGGCTTGACAAGTCTTTCAGTAGACACTGATTCTTATCACCAATCTATAACAGTCTGTTTTGTCCCCAGAAGGAAAAGGAGGGAGGAGGAGGGGGAAGGAGTGGGAAACTGATAACACTCTACATTTAGAAGGAGTTTAAACAGAGGCTTCAGGGACCTAACTGGATTGCTAGCTGAATCATTCTGGATTTTGCCTGGCATAAAAAGGGACATGCACTGTGCATCTGAGCCACAGGTCTTATAAACCACTTGCACTGATCCTGAACACACCCAGTGTTTCTATCAATAACTACATGTACCTTATGAATATTTCTGAGCTAGGTTCCAGACACATGTATTTTACTGTTTTCAGATTATTCCTCAAAAAGAATGAATACATCACTTGAATAATTTAGCTAGTCAGAGGTAATGAGGGGGAGAAAGAGGATTATTTGGGGTGTGGGCTGGCATGGATATGAAGGGCCATTTATCACCCTTTAGTGACACAAAATGGACAGGAATGTTGTTTGCTCAGTTGCTTACATTTTATTTGTGACAGAGTCTCACTTTGCCCAAGCTGGCCTCTGGCTTGGATTGCTATTTAAACTAAACTAAACAAACAAACAAAGAACAAAAGCAAACAGACAAAAACAAAACAAACAACAACAACAACAAAAAAAACCTACCAAACAACAAGAAAAACCACAGTTTTTCTTTCCCAGAGAAGTGAGTGATGTTTAAAAGGTCCACAAGAGGAGCTAACAAGCTTCTGCTTTTGATCAAGGGTGTCTCCACCGTTGCTTACTTTTGCTACAAACCACTGAACTACATATCCTGTTCTTCGGATATAGGCTCCATTGCACAATACACTTTTTTTTTTAATCTTCTGTACCACACAAGACACCATAAAATATACATATAAAAACATATGCTTACATATTAACTGAGAGATAATACATTGCGAGCATTCCTAGATTGTGATTTGTGCATAAATTAGAACATACCAGAAATAGATGAGCAAACATCACTCACCCCAACTTTCTGCCTTGCTGGCTGTCTCTAGGAGAGTCCCTGAAGTCCAGCAGTCACTAAGCGAGTGAGGAGAACTTAATTAAAAGACCTTACATCTTGCACTAGTTTTGAGTCTGCTCCCTGCTAATTATGCAAGAAACAACAAGTCATTTCTCAATTGATTTGAAGGAAACCTGGCATGGCTCAGGGTATTAGCATTAGCTGTGGGCTCTGCTTGGCACTTGGCTCCTGTGCAAACCTGGAAAGCTGGCTTTATCCCCTACCCCAGAGACTGACTACCACACTTTCTCAGAGCTAAAATCAAAAACTCCTGCCATACCTTCCTTGTTATTTGGAAGTGCTTTCTTGGCTTTAAATCTTCTTAGTAGTTACAAGATGTGTTTGTCATCTCTTTCTCCTGTCTTCTTTCTGTTTATCTGTCATTATCCTCATGGTACATAAAAAAATTTGATCATTTTTGGTTACAGCACACATAGGGATAGAATGGTGTCTGGCAAATAGTAGGTGTTTACTAACAGAAAGTACAAAGTTTGTATAACTGGACAGCAATTAGGAGCCAATCCGTCTAGTTATGAGACTCAGCCTTTTGTGTAATAAACTTAATGTTTGCAAAAGGCTTTTTAACTAAAGAATGTAGCGTATCTCACCCTGTCATATGTTCGTTGTTTGTTATGTAACTTCTACAGGTAAAAGACAGTACATATTTGGAGCTGTGAGGCTTAACTTAGAATCTTTGTTTATCCCATGCATTTAATCAGAACTTGGGCTCTGAATTCAAAACACCATGTGAACCAGCCCTTGAAATATGACTACTTTGTTTGAGAGAGCAGCATCTTCAGATTAAATGGAGTGTCCCATGAGCACTTCCCAGACTTTATTGCCAACAATTATTACACTAGTTGAAGAGCATATTTTCTCACTGATATCCTGCTGCTGTTGTGAGGGGAATTGATTCTAATTGCCAGTTTCCTGCATTTTCTTCAACATTTCGATTTTGCAAGGGGAAAAAAAATTACAGTGATGAAAATTCCACACGTTACTGGGATTACTTCGCAAACAGAACATTCTTGGCTTTGGAATTCCCCTCAGACTCCAAATGGAGCTTACCCAATACAGAAAGCTTGAATCCATTCTGAAATGGAATAAAGACAAGGCAAAATGTTATCTTTGAGCTATGACACTTGGCTTCCAGTGGTCACAGGGAGTGGACACATACCCAAACCCAAACAGGGTGATAACAGACAGGAAGCATCATTACAGTCAGAAACGGCCTTCACTGGAGGTACAACTCTGTATGACACATTATTGTCCTAAGCTCAGCGCTCCCCAACATAAACAAAGCTATGCTTCAGGGGGTGCTAGGATCTAGCACTTAAACATTGAACGTCAGCTCACAGATCATCAGACTGAAGTCTAGCCAACAGGGGTAGAGGATTGGGGGTGGGGGAGTTGAACATATTTATCTATTGTGAGGAGATGAGCGAGGCGGAAAATGAGCCCCAGTTCCAAGTCTTGCCTGACTCTACTTACAGGAAAACAGGACAATATAATACAGAAGTAAAATACAGAAACTTCCTCTTTACCAGCATTTTGAAGCTGTCCTGGCACCAATTTGCATTGACATCAGTTCACAGCAGGCATAACATGAAATTTATCATCATGGAAATATGACCCTTGACTGTGAGTAATCTAAAAAAAAATTATAGCCAAAAATGGGACAATAAAGATAAAGACATTTGTGCAGGACAAATGTTGCACTTCCTACACACAACTTTGTAATTCTTCTCTCTCAGGAAATGAATAGAATACAAATGGATGCAGACTGCCTGGGGGATTTCTGGTGTTATTTACACATGGCTTATGTCGATAAAGCTGAGAGCCAGGTAGTGTAGAGTATTCAAGATGACGAAGTTGGATCGCTATGAATCAATGACATATGATAGAAATGAACTAACAGAAAGACTTCCCAGAAAATAAATGTTGTGTTGAACTTACTAGCTTTGTGTACCATAGAATTTTTCTATTTTTACATTTAGGCAGCTTTAACTTACAGGTCCAGAAGTGTTTGTGTTGCATGCGTGTGTGTGTTATGCTTATGTGTGAAAAGTTAGCAATTTTTAAAGGAACGAACTCACAGTCTTTTTGGTTGGTGAGATTCTTAGTTAATCATATGGGTTTTGAACTCTGCATGTATGTGTATTTTACTTTGATATCTACAGGTTATGTTTTCAAAACGTTGATCTTAACTTTGTCCTGGTTCGTGTTTTGGCTTTTCCTATTAATTTCTTGAATTTATAAAGCTGTTTATTTTTTTAATGCAGGACGATTTTTTTTTTTTTTTTTTTTTTTTTGTAAAACAGATCTTCCAAAAAGGTCGAAATTTAGTATGAACAATATAGAACAAGAAGGGAAAAAACATTCTTCTATGGAATTCTGTCAGTGTATTAAAGATATACCAGGAAATCAACTAAGCTAAGCAAACACAGACATCTTATACTCAAAAACATTGCAGTCACCTTTTTTTGACATCAATAAATCACTGTCATAATTGTCCCTAAGTGATGTGGTTTGAGAAACAGCCATTGGGGGAAGTCCTTCTTCCCAAAATATCCACCTTATCTGGTTTTTCCTGATAACTCAAATTCCACTGTTTGAGAGGGCTGCTATAGAGCCAAGGGGTGCAAATGTCTCTGTGAAAGGAGGAGCCATGAGCTATTTACACTTCAGGGTGAGGTGTTTAATCAAATGTGATAACTAACTGAGATGTGTTTTTCTTGTGAAGCCACTGATTTCTAAGAAGGAAGGGTGTCAAGATAGCAGTGGGAAGCCCTGACAGGGAAGGTGTTGAAGACAAAACTCAACATCAACCTATTCTGATGGGTGTTTTTCACTCCCTGGAAGTTCTTGCATGACATATTACAATTACTTTAGCTTTCTCTTCAGACTAGAAGTTTTAAAGCCAACTTCTATTATTAAGACTATGATCCTGGTGGAGTTTTAGTTTGTTTTGATTTGTTTTGTTTTGTTTTGTCCAAGTAAACTAGGAAGAAGCAGAAACTTTTGAGAATCATTTATAAGCTGATTCCTTTGCCCATCATTGGCTGCTTTTGAAGACTTGGCAAACTTTTCCTTAGACCTGCCCCTTGTCTTTAAGAAGAAGAAAAGGAATCTTATAACAGCCATTTCTAAAGATGATCTTTATCTTCGTGTAGGCAATTTCTGGTGCCCTTTATCCTACTTGTCCCTCTCTACTGCCATGTACATGGCACCACATGACTAAGAAGATGTTACAGCTACTAGTGGACATAGTAGAAGCACTGATTTTGTCTCAGACAAGGACAACTCTATCTGTATGGTGGACAGGTCAGATTATGAGGACCTAGAAGTGATATCACCTTTTTTGTTTTGTAATAATTCATCAGTAAGAGAAGATGTCCATCTACTTCAGAATTTCAGTCATTCACTCATCACCTTTATTAGATTCAGATTGGTAGAGGTAATTTGGAAATAACAGAAAGCAGACTATCATCTCCAGAAGTTGATTGATTGATTGATTGATTGATTTTAAATCAGAATAGCTGAAAGGCCACAGTCTCTCCCTGGGAAAGAATATACTATGCACATGATGTGAAGGGCTTGGGAATCTTTTAGCATGGAATGGATGACATTTTGGAAATGAAAGAGTTCATCTGGAGAGTAGTTCCCCTGCATTCTGGAGGCAGCACATTTCGGGTATGGATCTCCTTACCAGAAGCTTCCACAGGTTTCATCAGCCGTCATTTCCTGTCCAGAGCTTCTCGGTCCACCTGAGGCTTTTCAGTCACTAACCCTTCAACCACCCAGTTCTGCAGTGTCTATATACTCATTCATTTACCCCCTGTCTTCCATTCCCTTGACTCTAAAATAAGAAAAAAATCATCCATTACTTTCTATTTTTTCCCTATAAGGCTTTTAACTCTGTTTATCTATGAACCTGGTACGCTGGACATGATCGAGAAACATTTTCCACATTTTATTGGTTGGATATTGCCAATGAACAAGCTCAAAAAATTTGAAAAATGGCTTGCCTATAAATACAGAATAAATGTGTACCAAAGGTTTCTTCAGCTCCAAAATGAGGGTGCCAGGGCCATAGAATATGAGGTCCAAGAAGAAACAGAATTGGGGGAGTGAAGCATGAACACTTGGCAAAGACTTTTATAGGAAAATGTCTTAGTTAAATACAAACTGGCTAGTGTCCCACAGAGCAATCAAATAGTATCTTTAGAGATTATGAGTTTTACCTCGACAGAAAATTCTTGTATCTGTACTTAATAAAAATCAAGAAAGCCTACTTGTGCCCCTTGATAGTGAGTCTAATAACAGTTGGAATCATGACTTTTAATTTGTGACAATTAATTAACTTGACAAGCAAACATTATGGTCTACCTACAAATACAGAAGCACTATGCTTGTGGTTGTCACAAAAGAACACATTGAAAGACACAGAGAGGTGGTGAGTGTTCTTTGATGTTAGTGATACAGACATTTTATTAAGCACCTCTTTGTAAAGGAAATAGAAAGTGACAGTCCTAAAGAAAGGCACACTTTCCTACCCACTGAGAGTAAACCTGTGGCCTGACTACTAAAGGCATCTGGGTAGGATGACAGTCCTATTAGGTATTTACTAGATAATTTTAAGGAACATAATTTGCATTGTTTTGTCTTAATTTCCCTCTGTCCCTTCCTACCTATCCAGGAGGCTTTCACAGACACAGCTACTCTGTAGATTCACATAGCTGGAAATAATGCCTTTGTGGGACACTAAGAGTTCTCTCTAGCCACATCCCCTGCATATCTAGATGTATGTTGTGTATGAGTGCTTGTCAGCCTGAGGTCAATCTCAATCATTGTTCTCTAGGAACTAAGCACCCTGTTTTTAAGATTGGGTTATCACAATTTGGCTAGATAGTCTGGTCAGTGAATCTTAGGAGTGAATCTTGTCTCCTCAGAGCTAGGATCACAGGAAAACCACACCTGGTTTTCTCATAGGTAACAGGGGTTGAACTTTAGTCTCCAAGCTTACGTGATAAATATTAACTAAATTATCTTCCTAATCCTGTATTCTTTCTTTCCCTCAATTATACTTAGTATATTTTCCATGTATTTATTTATTCATTTTATATCCCAATTGCTGCCCCCTCCCCCAGTCTTCCCTCCTATGGTCCTTCTTCAGATCTCCCCTCCCCATCTACTATGAGAGAATAAGAGTCCCCTGGGTATCCCCCAACCCTGGTGTATCAAGTCTCTGTAGGATTAGGTACATCCTCTCTCACTGAGGCCAGATAAAGTAGCTCAGTTAGGGGAATGGATTACACAGACAACCAACATATTCAGCAACAGCCTCTGCTCCAGTTATAGGGTCACCCACATGGAAAGCAAGCGGCACATGTGCTACATTTGTGCAGGGGTTTTAGGTTCAGCCCATACTTGTTCTTTGGTTGGTGGTTCAGTCTCTGGGAGCCCCCAAATGTCCAGGTTAGTTGACTATGTTAGTCTTCTTGTGGAACTGCTATTGCCTTCAGGTCCCTCCAGTCATTCTCTAAACTCTTCCACAAGAGTCCAGGAGATCTGCCTAATGTTCAGCTGTGGGTCTCTGGATGTGCTTCCATTGACTTCTGGGTGGAGCTTCTCAGAGGACAGTTATCCTAGGATCCTGTCTGCAATCAAAACAGAGAATCATTAATTGTGTCAGGAATCGGTGCTTGTCCATGTGATGGGTCTCAAGTTGGGTCAATTATTGGTTAGTTATTCCCTGAGTCTCTGCTCCATCATTTTCCTTTAGACAGGACAAATTTTGGGTCAAAAGTTTTGTGGGTGGGTTGGTGTCTTCTCCCTCTAATGGAGATCGTACCTGGTTATCTACCTCTTTATGTGCCATATTTCCACTGCTATGTGTCTCAGCTAAGGTCACCTGCATTGACTTCTGTGAGCCTATACTGTTCCAGGTCTCTAACACATCCTAGAAATGTCCCCCATCCCCCACCCCTGCTCGCTACAGATTACCATTCATTCTCCTGGCTTCTGTTCCACTCTTCTGTCTCTCCCCACACCTGATCCTGATCCCCTCATTCCCCTCCCTATCCTCTCTCCACCCCTGATCTCACCCACTTCCCTCCCTCCATTCTCCTCGTATGAGCCATTTAATCCCCCTTCTATATGAGCTTCAACCACCCTCACTTGGGCTTTCCATCTTCTTAGCATCTTTGGGTCTGTGGTGTGCCTGGGGGTCTCCTGTACTTTACAGCTAGTATTTACTTGTCAGTGAGTGCATGCCATACATGTCTTTTGGGTTTAGGTTACCTCTCTCAGGAGGATATTTTTTAGTTCCATCCATTTGCCTGCAAAATTTATGATGTTCTTGATCTTAATAGCTGAATACCATTCTATCCTGTAAATGAACCATATTTTCTGTATGCATTCTTCAGTTGAGGGACATCTGGATTGTTTCAAGTTTCTGAGTAAAGCTGCTATGAACATAGTGGAGCATGTGTCCTTGTGGTATGGTACATCTGTTGGGTATATGACCAAGAGTGGTATGTCTGGGTCTTCAGGTAGAACTGTTTCCAATTTTCTGAGAAACTGCCAAAATGGTTGTACAAGTTTGCACTCCCACCAGCAATGGAGAAGTGTTTCCCTTGCTCCACATCCTTGCCAGCATCTGAAATTGCTTGAGTTTTTGATCTTATTCATTCAGATTGATGTATGATCAAATCTCGGGGTCACTTTGATTTTCAGTTCCATGATGACTAAGGATGTTGAACATATCTTTAGGTGCTTCTCAGCCATTTGAGATTCCTCTCTTGGGAATTCTCTGTTTAGATCTTGTGACAGGATTTTCCTTTTCCAATCACACTAAAATGTTAGTGCAGCAGGAGTCTTGTGATCGGACAGGGAAAAGGGAGGCAGAGCTAAGAGTTGGAGAGACAGAGAGTGTCTGAGGATGGATGCAGACGGACAGGAAGAAGAACCTCAACCTGTGTGACTTTCAATAGCCACAGGTAGTTATAATATCATAATGACTAGATTAATTGGAATGATTTGTCTAATCTAGGTGGGCAGCTTTTATCATTATCAGTTGGTTTTGAAATTATTGTAGAGGCATCTTGTGAATTGAGAATTTATTGATACATGAATCTGTTTGGTTAATTAGAAGCTTCTAGAGTTTTATTTCTACCAGGTTGCAGGATGTTGTGGTAGCTGACCACTGGGTGGATGGTCATTGCTTGGGGCTGTCATGGCAACAAAGGAACTCAGGAGTTGGCAGGCAGATAGTAGCCTGGCAGGACCATGCCAGGGCAGAGAGTGGCTGGCAGTAGCTCAGGAAGGCTGCCAGTCTCTTTTAATATTTCCTGCAATAAGCCTTTTACCCCATTTTTAAAATTGGATTATTTGGTTTGTTGGTGCCTAACTTGAGTTCTTTATATATTTTGGATATTAGCCCTTTGTCAGAAATAGGGTTAGTGGAGATCTTTTCCCAATCTGTAAGTTGACATTTTGTCTTGTTTACAGTGTTCTTTGTCTTACAGAAGCTTTTCAGTTTCATGAGGTTCTATTTATCAATTATTGATTTTAAAGCCTGAGCCATTGCTGTTCTGTTAAGGAAACTGTCTCCTGTACCTATGCATTCACTTTCTCTTCTATTAGATTTAGTGTATTTGGTTTTATGTTGAGGTCATTGATACACTTGGACTTGAGTTTTGTGCAGGGTAATAAATATGGATCTATTTGCATTCTTCTCCATGCAGACATCCAGTTAGACTAGCACCATTTGTTGAAGATGCTTTCTTTTTTCCATTGTAGGATTTTGGCTTCTTTTTCAAAAATCAAATGTCCATTTGTGTATGGGTAAATTTCTGGGTCTTCAATTTGATACAATTGATCAACATTTCTATTTCTGTACCAATACTATGCAGTTTTTATTACTATTGTTCTGTAGTACAGTTTGAGATCAGAGATAGTGATTCCTCCCAATTGTTCAGAATTGTTTTGCCTATCCTGTTTTTTGTTTGTTTGTTTGTTTTTCCATATGAAGTGGAGAATTGCTCTTTCATGGTCTGTAAAATGTTGTGTTGGAATTTTGATAGGAATTGAATTAAATCTGTAGATTCCTTTTGGTAAGATGGCCATTTTCACTGTTAATCCTACCCATCCATGAGCATGGGAGATCGTTCTATCTTCTGATATCTTCTTCAATTTCTTTCTTCAGGGACTTGAAGTTCCTATCATACAGATCTTTTACTTGTTTGGTTAGAGTACAGCAAGGTATTTTATATTACTTGTGGATATTGTGAAGGGTGTTGTTTTCCTAATTTCTTTCGTAGCCCATTTATTATTTGTATAAAAGAGTGCTGTTGATTACAGGAGGAATGGCTGTGGCTTCGCAGCCACAAAGGCATCTCCTGAAGGAGGACCTAATTGAAGACTACTTGACAGACCAAGGATTGCTAGCACAGCCAATGCCAGCCAATTGGGAACTGCTGTTTAGAAGAGATGCTCTCTTGGGACCAATAGGGTGTAAGGAGAGGGTATTAAAGGAGCTTACAACAGTGTTCAGATGAGCTTGCTGTGGCATTTCTCACCTGCACCTGGAGTCTGTGTCATTGACTTTGTGCCACCTTACCTTCATCCCCAAGTGCATGTATGGTTGGGCAATGAGTAGTCCAGGACACAGGCAACAACTGAATTCTTAGAGTTAATTTTGCAACCAGCCACTTTGATGAAGGTGTTTATTTTGGGGGTACTTATGTATACTATTATCATTCATAAATAGTGATATTCGACTTCTTCCTTTCCAATTTGAATGCCCTTGATTTCCTTTTGTTGTCTTACTACTCTAGGTAGAGCTTCAAGTACTATATTGAATAGATAGAGATTGTTTCTGGAAGATAAAAGGATGTGAACAAGCAAATGTGTGATATAATACATATTCATATGTGTGTTTTATATATGCATATATGCTTGCAGACCTTATATATGCAACATATCTGAAATTCAGTTCTGTAAGTGTGACTTATAGGAAGTATTCCACAACAAGTAGATTATCACTGGTTTGTTATTATAGCTATTCCCACAAGCCACAAACATCAATATTGAAGATATGGCATATTATAGAAAGTGGAAGTTGAAATGTACACTCTTGTCATAATGGAGAAGACTCTACAGATTCACTTGACAATCCAAAACATACACAAAAGGTACAAATGCAGATGCTGAGATTAATTTGTTCCCTCCAATGTACTGAGCATGAAGGATGATAGAATGAATTCTCATAATCTGTTTCTACAAGGTACAGAGTTGATACAATGTGTGGGTAAGAGCAAGCACATTGAATCAGTCCAGGGAAATCAACTTGAATATCATTAGAATTTGACACTATGTAGAAGTATTTACAATGAGATACTTAACCACAAGACAGGGCCATATTCAAACTTCTGAACATTTATGTCTATACACATTTCTGTAGTTTCATGTAGATCCATGCCATTAGATCACAGCCATTGTCAAGGCCTTTTCCCAACATTCAACCTCCCTGCCCATACCAGTCTCTATAATCAGTCCTAGCTTAGAAGGCCATTGGTGAAAAAGTGATCCAGAATGATTTCCTAAAGAAGTAGAAGGGGACTGTGGGGGAATATACCTTTATCTGTTTTTTTTGTCTGTTTTTAATTTAATTCCACAGCAAGCTGCATCACATGATAGCTTCCTACATGAGATAGCATGAATCTCACTTGTGAAGGCAGCTCTTTCTTAAAACCCAGTGATTAATCATTTCAGTGTACTAGATCCCATTTGTATGAGTCAGTCAGATTGAATATTGATGGAGACTTTCACTCCTATTGACATCTGTATGACATGGAGTTCTCAGGCAATCATAGCAACATCTATAGAGAAGGTATTCTCTAAGTGTATACATTAGAGATATCTGGATTGGAGGCTTCTATCCTCATTGGTATAAAGTTTATCTAAAATGTCATCAAATCCCAGTCTCAATCCACTATAATTTATTTAGTTGTGGGAGACAAATTTCATTTAACCATTAAACATGCTCACATTGGCTTTCTTCTCTCTTTACTTCCATGTTCTCTATTCTGTTCCATATTATTAGCAAGAATAAAGGGTTTTCTCTCTTTTCAAGTGGAATGAAAGGGGCTCTTCACTGCACACACAACTAGTGATAGCAATGGGTAGCAGTGTTAGTTCAGTGATATAGTCACAGATTTTGAAACCCATAAGAAATGATACTCTTTAGTATATGACATTTAGAACATATAAGAAGCTACTGTGTAAAGGATTTGGTATGTAGAAAGAATTAAGTAGTAAGAACTAACCACAAAGCAAATGGAGAATCTACATCTATTATGGTACATCAAAGAAAAGGTATTAAACTTAGTAGGGTTATTTTAAAAAAGTAAAGTAAGTACTCTCAGAGTGTATAGAAAGAGTATATACCTCTAACAATAACAGAACAGAGCATTTGTTCAACCACAATTGTAAGAATAGCCAAGAATACTCCATTAATCTGAACAAGAATGAAGGGCTTACCTGTGTGCTCTTTCACTGTGGGGTTAGCCTGAGAATGAGAAAATCATATAAAAATAAAGCAGCCATCAGAGATGCAACCATGCACTCAAGCACAGGCAATGCTTCCCCACCAAAAAGCCTCCAAGAAACAGTTCTCTTCATCAGTCATTGTTTTCTACTCTGCAGGGAATCTTTTGCCCATCTAAGGTTGCTTCTAACTCACCAGCATGTGAGCACCTTTGTGGTTTTGTCACAGAGGAGCTATGTGATTTAATATGGGACTCAGCTAATTTACAAGTGGGCATAGAGTTATATTTAAAGGAAACTTAAGATTGTTTCAGTATAGAAGACACACATTGGTTTTGACATGTATGTATTTGAAAACAAAACTCTAGGATAGCATTGGAGCGGCCTTTAAGTAACCCAAATACTTTGCTGTTTTGACTGTGATTATATTATTACTAAATACTTTGCTGTTGGTGATGGTGGTTGTGGTGATGTGGTGGTGCTGATGGTGCTGGTGATTGGTTGGTTGGTTGGTTGGTGTTTGGTTGTTTTGATTGGGGGTTTTCCTGTTTTTTTGTTTGTTTGTTTTTTGTTTTTGTTTGTCTGATTAGAGATTTTACTTCTGTATGAATCACATGCCTTATTGCCTTTATGTAATGCTTGATAAGATCAACATAAGTGAACATAGAGAAGGTGGTGCCATGCAGAGAAAGAAAAATTGAAGGTTTCGACTTAATTTTAATAAGTTTGCAGGGATGGAGGGAAGAAGACATTGTAGCCCACATAGGGACAATTGTAATTAGTTATTTTTATACAATACTTCCTTTGTTGAAAGCATGACTTAAACAGCAAGCAGACAAGAAATAATTTAACTCTTTTAACAATACTATAAAATAGATACTATAACCCATTAGAAAGACAGGGAATCTGAATCTGTTTAGTGAGTTGACCAATATTATAAGAAATGACTTCAGGGTCTGAAACAAGGAATTTGTGGTCAGTTTAATAGTTATAAAACTTCGTTGAGAACATCTACTTTTGAGTTTCTTTGTACAAAAATATATGTACCCATAGAAATTTAATTTTCACATCAGTTCTCTTATGGTAGGGCTATGGAATCATCATTTAGATTCTGAAAAGACACCAGGGAAAACCCGGTTTCTAATTAATTTAAGAGTTGACACTACATGGGAAATTAATGAAAAGAATTCTGGTAAGTTCCATTTCAGATTTTCTGATCTTGTAAGTGCATTGGCATGGTGAGTACTAACAGCCAAAGCTGTTTTTAGAAATCAATACCCTACATTTGGTCCTGCTTTTAACCTTAACAAGCCTTGTTCTTCAGATATTTCCCTTTGGGAAGAGATGCAAACAGAGGGCAGGGGTTTATGGTAAAGTGACTTTCTAAGCTCCAATGTAAATGATTTCAGAGAAAGATTAAACCTCTAATTTTTCTAAATTCCAGACCAAGGGTTTCACATGACATTGCTTGGTTTTTATTTTTCTTTTCCTTGTTTTGTTGCTGTTACCAGTGCTGTCTCTGGCTTTATTCACCTCCCCCGTGTCTGAGCATCTATATAATTCAGGGTACCCATGAAATAATGGTGCATATGTGAAGACACTGCCCAGGAATGAACAAGCATCTCATAATTTTTTTCCATAATTACTCCCAAGTGACTCCTTGCTGTAGTACTTCAATGTCACAGTCACTATCTTGACTTATGGTTTTCATGAATTTGTTCCTAGATTGCTATCCCAAGATTTACTTATATCTTCTCTTCTTTTAAAAATTCACTTTATGTCCCAAACATAGCTCCTCTCCCTTCTCTCTTCCTAGTCCCACCCTTATAATACCTTCCCCCATTACCCCCCTCCTTCTCCTCAAAGAAGGGGAGTTCCTCACCTTGAGTCCAATCCCACCCTGAGGCATCCAGTCCAAGCAGGTCTAGGCATATTCTCTCCAACAGAGGCCCATCCAAGCAGTCCAGGTAGGAGGGAAGGGGATCCAACGGCAGGGAACAGAGACTGAGACACTTGTTAGGGATTCCACATGAACACCAAGCTGCACATTTGCTACAAATGTGTCGGGGGTGTAGGTCCAGCTCCTGCATGTTACCTGGTTTGTGGTCCAGGCTCTCTGATCCTTCATGGTCCAGGTTAATTGACTCTCGGGTCTTCTTGTGTTTTCCTTCACCCCTCTGACATGCTTACTTCTTCTATTCTGCACTTTTTCATAAGACTTCCTGGGTTCTACCTGATGTTTGGTTGTGGGTTTCTGCATCTGCCTCCACCCACTGCTGAATGAAGCCATTCAGGAGACAGTTATGCTAGGTTCCTGTCTGCATGCATAGAAGAATGTCATTAATAGTGTCAGTGGTTAACTCTTTCACATGGAATGGGCCTCAAGTTAAGGTATTCATTGGTTGCTTTTTCCCTCAGCCTCAGCTCCATCTTTATCCCTGCATATCTTGTAGGCAAGACAAATTCGGTATTGAAGGTTTTGTGGATAGATTGATGTTCCCACCCTTCTCTGCAAATTCTTCGTGCTACAGTAAGTTTCCATTTCAGACTCTATATCTCCTTCAGGTAGGAATTTAATCTAGGATCAGTCCTATAGACTCCAGGTATACTCATCCATCCCAGGTCTCTAATCACCAGAGATGCCCCCATTTCCATGATCACCCTTTTTTACCCATACCTGATTGCCAACCCTGTTCCCCTCTTTACCTCCTTACCTCCTCTCCTCCCCAATTCCCTCTCTTCATCCACCTCAGATAACTATTAGTCTCTCCTTCTGAATAAGATTCATGCATTCTCCCTTGGACCATCCTTATTATCCAGAATCTTTGGTCTGTTGATTGTAGCATGGTTATCCTGTAACTTATGGCTACTTTCCACTTTCAAGTAAGTACATACCATACAAGTTTTTCTTGCTCTGTGTTCCCTCCCTTAGTATGATATTCTCAAGTTCCATCCATTTGCCTGCAAAATTCATGATGTCCTTGTTTTTAATAGCTGAATAGTATTTCATTGTGTAAACAACCACGTTCAGAAATGTCCTTCAGTTGAAGGACATCTGGATTGTTCCCAGTTTTTAGTATGAATAAAGCTGCTATTAACATAGTTGAGCAGGTGCCCCTGTGGTATAGTGGGGCATCTTTTGGGTATATACCCAGAAATGATAGCTGGGTCTTGAGGCAGAGTTATTCTCAGTTTTCTGAGAAACTGCCAAATTGATTTCCAAAGGGGTTGTACAAATTTTGCACTACTACCAGCAATGGAGGAGTGTTCCCCTTGCTCCCCATCCTCACCATCACATGCTGTCAGTTGAGTTTTTCATCTTAACCATTCTGATTGGTGTAAGGTGGAATCTCAGGGTCATTTTGGTTTGCATTTTCCTGATGACTAAGGATGTTGAATCTATCTTCAAGTGTTTCTAGGCCATTCGAGATTCCTCTGTAGAGAATTCTCTATTTAGCTCTGTACTTCATTTTTTATTGGTTTATTTGGTTTGTTGCTATCTACCTTCTTGAGTTCTTTATATATTTTAGACTTTGCCATCTGTCAGATACTACCTGCATTTATTATTTCTCTTGCTGAATCTATGTACTGTTGCTTAGAGTTTTATCTTAACAAGACAATTAAATGCTCTTTTTGATTTTGCTCAAAATCTTCACAGATTTCTGTTACTGTATAGGTCTCTGTGTGTAGAGGCATTTTGTGTTTATAGTCAAGGCAAATTTGGCCTTCATTTCCCTGTATGCCAGAACTGAACCATTGTTAGTTCAATCAATATTGTGAGGAATAGTAAGTACTTTTTTTTTCTTTTAATTATTTATTTTATTTTTTTTTTAATTTACATTCCAAATCATTTCCCCTTTCCCGTTTCCTCCCTCCCCGAAAGTCCCATAAGCCCCCTTCCCTCCCTCTTTTCTCCATTCAACCCCCTCTCGTTACTCTGTCCTGGCGTTCCCCTACATCCAGTCTTTCCAGGACCAGGGGTCTCTCCTTCCATCTTCTTAGAAATCTATTGATATGTGGATTGTGTCTAGGGTATTCTGAGATTCTGGGTCAATATCCCCTTATCAGTGACTGCATACCATGTGTGTTCTTTTGTGATTGGGTTACCTCACTAAAGAAGTCAGTAAGTTGTCATTTGTGAGGATACAAGTTTTTGAATGTAATAACCAGGTTTGACACCTCACTTTAGTCCCAATAGACTGGAAAATCTGAAGGGTGGGTTGAAAACTTAAATGGTGTCTAGCAATGGTTCTCAATCTGTGGGTTGTGACCCCTTTGGGGGTTACATGTCAGATATTCTACATATCAAATATTTACACTAAGATTCATAACAGTAGCAAAATTGCAGTTACAATAGCAACAAAATAATTTTAGGGCTGTGGGTAATCACAACATGAGGAACAGTATTAAAGGGTTGTATCAGTAGGAAGGTTGAGAGCTGTTGGTCTATAGTAACTTTTTCTTGAATATTCAAAGGCTAGCTGATTCTCAGCTGGTTTACTTTAGATCTATTTCATGTGTTTTCCCACTTTTAAAAACATAGCTTTGCAATGTGTGTGGTAGTTGTAGGGTCTGAAGAGTAAAGCAGAGTGAGCCCCTCTTCTTCACTCTTCATAGACAGGTTTTGATCCTCCGTTCCATTCCAACTTCCCATGGGTCCAATTAATTCACATAGATGATCTAAGATAAAACTAACTTTATTTTATAATGGGTGGGGAGGAGTATTGTACAATTTACCACATGTTCAAAGTTTTAGTATTTCTGTATGAATGATAGTGAAACTAATATGTGTGTGTGTGTGTGTGTGTGTGTGTGTGTGTGTGTGTGTGTGTGTGTGTACATTAACTGGGGAGCATTAAACCACAAAGCCTAGCTCCAATGATATACCTCCTCCAACAAGGTCACACCTCCTAATCCTTTCTAAACAGTTCCACCAACAGTGGACCAAGATTCAACTATGTGAGCCTATGGGGCCATTCTCATTTAAAGTACTACACCAAAATTACAACAGAACACAGTAGCTTAAAAAGACACCCTTTGTTTTAATGAGTACTTCAGAGTGGACTTCTGGATTGCTGATTTCATGTGGGTTAGCTGGACAGAATTTTAGGGTATACTCATAAAGCCCATCACTATTTAGAGATTTAATGCTGTGATAAAATACCACAGGCAAGAATTCCTTGGTAAAGAGAAAAGGGTCTATTTTATCCCAAACACACATGTAACAGTCTGTCACGAAAGGAAGTGATGGTAGGTACTCAAGGAGGGCAGGAACTCAAGCATGTCAGGAATCTGGAGGCAGGAACTGAAGCTGAGACACAAAGGAGCACTGTTTGCTGGCCTTCTCCTCATGGCCTGCTCAGCCTGCTTTTTGTTTGTTTGATTGGTTGGTTGGTTGTCTTTTTTTATAGCACCTGGGTCTACCTGCCTAAGAATAGCACTGCCCACAGCTCCCCATCCTTCTCATTTCAATCATCAACCAAGTAAACATGCCACAGGCTAGCCCCCAGGCCACTCTGGTGGGAGTATTTTCTTAATCAAGGCTCTCTCTTCCAAAATGACTTCAGCTTTTGTGAAGTAGACATAATACCAGCCAGCATGGCACACATCAGAATTTTAAGAGGCTTCATCTAGCTGAGTTCTAATTCATAAAGGAACTATCAACACATCGCTTTTGTATGTGAACTCCAAAATGTCTATAGTCCCTCCTCTTTCAGGATTTGTTCTCTTTTATTATGTTTCTGCAGACCATCAGTAGAGCCAAAGTCTGACCCCAGCTCCTGAGTCTTGGAAGGCCTCATGCCTTGCTCCATCCAGTGAAATTCGATGGATGTAGTGCTGTGTAAGTTCTGCCCCTAGTGACCTAGAAGCTTTATGCACTGTTGTTTTTGGAGTATTGTAACAATCTGGTTTTGTTATAAAAGATAAGAAATCAAGTGGAGGAGAAATACAAATTACCATCTAAGTAAGTGTGATGGTTTGTATATGCTTGGCCCAAGGAGTGGCACTATTAGGAGGTGTCTCCTTTTTTGGAGTATATGTGTCACTGTGGGTGTGGGCTTACGACCCACACCCTAACTGCCTGGAAGTCATTATTCTGCTTGCAGCCTTCAGATGAAGACAGAAGTTCGTACCAGGGACTGGGGTATTGCTGTGATAGGTCTGACCATGCTTTTGTTTGGAAGAATGTGGATTTGGGGACTTCGGGTTTGGAAAGCAGTGGAATGCTTTAAATAGGTCTTAATGGGCTATCCTAGTAGGAATATGGAAGACTTCGTTACTGAAAGTGATTTAAATTGTACAGACCTGGCCCAAGAGGTTTCAATGGAGAATTTCAATATGTGGCCTATAGACTGTTTTTGTTGTATTTTGGTGAAGAATGGGGCTACTTTTTGCCCTTGAAGAGTCTGCCTGAGGCTAAGGTGAATGGACTCAGATTAATTGCTTTGACAAAGGAAGTCTCAGAAACTACCCTCACAGACTTTGTGCTCTGGTTAAGAGAACAATGATGCTCTCTACAGAGAGCATTTTGAACAAGCATAGCAAGTTTAGAAAGGGAAAATATGAAATATATGGTTCAAATATTAAAGGGGCACCAGGAAGTGAAATCGAATCAAATCCTGTGTTCTAGGAGATAGCAGATTAAGGGAGTGGGACTTTGAGGCAAGATCCTACCTAACTAAATTTAGATCCAAGCATGGTTGTACACACCTTTAATCCAAAGAGATAAAGCCAAGCATATCTGTGAATTAAAAGCCAGCCTGGGACAGAGCAAGTTCCAGGTGAAGTAAGGCTTAAATCCAGGTGTGGTGGTACATACCTTTAATCCCAGGAGACAGGCATGCAGATCTCTTAGTTCAAGGTCAATCTACAGAGCAAGATGCAGGACAGGCAAGCTGAGGCAGTGAAGGACTTGGAAAACAGAAAGCTAATGATAATATAATAGAAGTAGCCACATTCCAGCTCCTGCAAGTTGCAGAGCTCGGCAGCTTCAGCCATGTGGCTTTGGCTTTAGAGTCAAGAATAGAAGGGGTTACTAGAACAATTGATACTGCTTAGCTGGAGCTAAGAAATTAGTGGTGATTATGAAGAGACCAGCATCACTGAGGTGAAATCTTCCGGGAAGTGTTTTCTGAGAGCACAAAGAAGCTGTGTTCCACAGATAGCCAAGATTGTACCTTGCACTGTAGCTGTACTTGGTAATATGTAAGAGTCACCTAGGTGGTACTAGTTTTTGAGGCATGAAAGGGGTCGTGAAGAGCAACTGAGGCTTAGCACTGTGAGAGGCCATAGAAGGCCATTGGTAAAGTGCAGCCTCAGTTGTAGTTTAAGGCCCAGGACTGAAGGGATCATGCAAAGGATTTGAGGCTTGCCACCATGAGGAGAGCCTATGAGAGGCTACTGGTGAAGCCTAGTTACAGCTTATTGGAGATACCAGTACCATGGGATGATCACCAAGAACAGCAGCAGCAGTGGAGTGAATCAACCTGAACTTAGAGTGCTACAGAGGGCAGAGCTGAAGAAGTGATGGCAGCCCTTAGGCATAGCCAAGAATATCACATGGAATCCCAGACATTGAAACAGGAAGCTGTAACATGGAAATTGCCTTGGAGACCCAAAGATGTTAAAGATGCCAGTGCTATGGGATACATGCTAAGGAAAGCTGCTAACAGGGACTGAAGCCAGCTTAGGAAATGAAGTTTGTTGCACTGTGCCTGCCTAGATGCCACCATGCTCCTACCTTGATATAATGGACTGAATCTCTGAACCTGTAAGCCATCCCCAAATATATATTGTCCTTTGTAAGACTTGCCTTGGTCATGGTGTCTGTTCACAGCAGTAAAACCCTAACTAAGACAGTAAGTATAAACCAACTGCTGGTAAATAGCCATTTCAGATCCTCCTCCTCCACCTAAACAAAGAAGTCCAAATAGGCACAAGAGTGACTGTCACCTCCGTCAGTCAAGCCTACTGGGACTGCAAGAACTGCTCAGTCACAAGTCACCCAACCCCTTATGAGGTCCAGATGACCTTGTAACACTCTATCTGCACTGGTGTGTTTTGGCAGATGAGTAAATAAAATCTTTGTAAGAAAATTTTGCCATATTTTTTTTGCCATAGCATATATCAGAGAGTCTTGACATACTGTACTCTTCCCCTGAACATAATATATCCATGTGTTTAATACACAGCTACTTTCCAGTGCAAATATATAAGCCATGAAATGTGTGTGTGTCTATGGTCAATGTGGCATGAACAACAAGTCACAGCAAGTTGTGTTTACCTGCATCATTAGTTGTGGGACCCTAATAAAAACAACTTAAACCCTCCAAGCCTTGGTTTTTCCTTCAGAACAATGTGAAAAATAAGACCCAGTTGGCCAAACTAAGCTGCAGCTGAGATTACTATATCAACCCTGAGTATCTATGTGACAAATTAAAATTGGTATCAAAATTTTGACTCTTCTTTCTCTGAGAAATGTAGGCTGTGTCCCTGTCCTCTTATATCTGGGAAGACTCTGATTGTGGTCAAAGAGACACTGTTCCAAGCCTATGTGGTAGGAAACTGGCAGCTTCAGTGCTCTGTCTCCAGACTATCATAGATCTTATTTTTCATGCCTCTACCTGGCATGTGAAGACTCTAATGGCCATGCTAAAGAGAAGACCTAGGGAGACCCAAACCCAGACACAGAGTCCAAGCTAAGCTCAGCTTTCTAACTTCTCTGATGTCTCTGATATGGGAATGGAACTTCCTAGTGAGTTTAGCTGCCTACTAATACATGAGTGACCCCAGGCAGTGTCACATAGAGCATATAGTCTAACAGAGAATCATTACTTGAATGCCTGACTATAGTTATTAGTCTCTGTAAAATGTCTATTGTTCAGTCCTTCCACTTTAGGGTAGTTTGCTATGCAGTCATAGATAAGGAGAATAATTTATAGCAAGACAGGCCCTCAGGATACATGGTGACTCTAGACTATGGGGATTCCCAGGGCTCAGGACTTCCAGTGCTCAAACCTGGAAAGTCCCAGGTAAAAGTGGAGGAGTTGAGATTGCTTAATGCATGCCAGAGATTACCTTTGTTATTGTGTATTCAAGCAAAAATCCAGCAACTTCTTTGTGATTGTTTCTAACAAAACTCTCTTCAGGCCAGCTGACTCCCAGTGCTGGGGAAGGTGAAAGCATTTGCAGGTAAATGGATAACCTACAGGATGGCAGTGCTATAATGTACAGAGAATATTGTATTGAAGATAGGTCTAGTTGATTTCCTCATCTAGAAGACAACTGGTTTGTCAGATAAAGACTTAAACTTCTTGTACATGAAGTAGGGTGTGTGGAGGTGGAGCAG
Organism: Tokudaia tokunoshimensis; assembly: GCA_036184795.1. Lineage (NCBI taxonomy): Eukaryota > Metazoa > Chordata > Mammalia > Rodentia > Muridae > Tokudaia > Tokudaia tokunoshimensis. The sequence goes on from BTHU01000004.1 coordinate 112,465,350, forward strand.
CAGTGTGAGTCCTGATGGCATTTCGAAACATGCTTCGACAAAGCATTTTTTAACTAAAGGTTTGAAATACTTTGATTATCATATAGTAATAAATATTGCCCTTCTCCTTAAAATGGCATGTGCTCAAATGTCATTTGGGAGAGACTTTTCAAGTATATACAGCAGCCACCTTAAATATTTTCTAAACACAACTTACAGATCTAATCATACTGTCAACTACTTTTAACTAAGATTTTCATAATTGTAAAAATGATGCTTCATTAAGACTTTAGAAAACAAACAGAAACACAATGCAAAAGGGCTTTTAATAGAGTTCGGACATTTTCTATTTCCCTGCTGTTGTCAGATGTATATAACCACTGGAAAAGGAATCTAGAATTTGACTAATCAAGAAAATCTGGAGATTTTATACTCTGATATGAAGACAAGTAGATTGACATTAGGTAAAACCTAAGGAGGGTAAAGGACACTAGCAGGGTCCCTCCTTGCAGTTTAGATTTCTCTAGAACAGTGCTTCTCAACCTTCCTAATGCTGTTACCCTTTAATACAGTTTCTCAAGTTGTAGTGACCCACCTACCATAAAATTATTTCATTGCTACTTTATAACTGTAATTTTGCTTCTGTTATGAACTTTAATGTAAATATTTATGTTTTCTGATGGTCTTAGATGATCCCTGTGTAAGGATCACCAAAAGTGTCGCAACCCATAGATTAGGGACCATTGCTCTAGAGGTAAACCATGGTCTCCTGAGTTACATGCTGGTGTCCCATAAGGAAAGACCAAGGTTTATCATCAAGTGGTCCATGATAAAACAGAGTCTCCTCATAAAGACTGTCATACTACCCAGTGCCCAGGGATAGAAGGTTCACAGGAAACCAATTTTCATAAAATTATGAAGCCAAGACACACAAATTATTTTTGTCTTTTAACTAGCACCATCAAATTGATTCCTATTTGAATTTATTCCCATTGAGTTATAGATCATCAATCTATCTATCATCTCTCTCTCTAATAGCATATATTATAACATATGTAATATATATATATACATATATATATATATATGCACAATCTGTATTTTATAAATTATTTATAATGCAATGCTACCTTTAAAAAATTTGTCAGGACAAAGAGTATGTCATTGAAAAGTTGTTTTACTTTTCTAAATTAGGAATGGATTTAGTTAATGTTAAATATTCATTCAAAATGTATTTGTTTATTTTAAAGCTTTGATTTATTTTTTTAGTTTATGTACATACATGTATGTGTGTGGGGGTGGGTGGGTGGGTGCAGAAGTCAGAAGGCATCAGAGCCCCTGGGGCTGGTTTGTGGGAAGTTGTGAGCTAACTGAAATGGGTGGGTCATCAAATCCAGACTCAGGTCTTCTGGAAGAGCTGCAAATACTCTCAACTGTGAAGCCATCTTCTCAGTGCCAGAGTTGAGATTTATATATTTTTCGTTTGCATATTTATGTCCTGTGCTTGTGTTTTGTGACCATGTGTACATGTTCTAAAATAACTCCCAGCTGGTGTGTCATGCTGTATGTTTGGTCCTGTGTCACTTCTGTCTGCCCAGCCCCCCACACTTTGCCAAAGTATACTTTCAACTCTAATTGTTCATTATGCTAGGTGATAAAAATTTAGGACAGTGGTGAACTGATAAGACTTTCCAAGTGTGAAGTGATTCTGCAGTCTAGGCCTCAGTTCACATGTGAGAAGGCATGCCTTATGTTTTTAAAGTAAATAAAAACACCTGTCACAGACAGTTTAGGGTTTTGTCCTATTTAATTCTATTATTCCAAATCACACTTTTCTGACCTGTGTAATTATACTGATGACCTTTAGAGAAATGATTCACACAACCCCTCAGACAGTTCTGCTAGCTCCAATGTGCTGGCCTGGACCACATTTCTTCCCTCCACCACAGTGTGCTGTGCTAGATCACAGATTTCCTTCTTCTGGGCCTTGCCTTTTTTGGTCAGTATAGTGTGGGCCTTTGAGACAGAGTAGTCCCCTGTCCAGATGAATCCTGCAGAAGGAGTTTGTGAGCCTCAAACCCTGTCTGGGTCACGGCTGCATATAAACACCTTCCTGTGTTCCCAAGATACCTCAGGCAGGGTCTACTCGACCCAGGGGATTTGGAAACTGAGCCCGTGAGGGCTTGCTAGAGACAGTAGTCTTTCCCACCTGGACTCCCCACCCTGGGCTGGTGGGGCCTTAGGGTGCGTGTACATTTCAGACACCGAAAAGAGATCAGTTCCTGGGCTGAAAGGCAAGCCTGGGGCAGTGTTTGACAGAGCTGGGGACACCAGGAGGGACAATTACCACGAAAGTGGTTCTCACGCTGTGCCTGGCACTGGGTGCCAGCTCGCACATTAACTCCTTTGACGGCACTTTCGTCAGTTCACTCAACATTCTCAAGGGATGGCTTTGTCAATTGTTTGGCTGGCTGCTATGTTGACAGTCGATAGCCCCTGGATGCCAGCTTAGCCTGTCTAATAAGAAAGAGGCCAACGTGAAATTCTAGACTCAACTGCGGGCGGTATAGGGTGGCTCCGGCTCTTTTCTCTCCCCTTTTCCTCTCTCCTGAATGCCAGTGACTCTTATCAGTTCACCTCTTTCCTCCTCCCAGGCTTTGGAGACAGGGTGCTGCCTGAGCTGCTTCTGGGCAGGGCTGTGCAACCTTGGAAGATTGTGGAAATCTTAGTGGAAGCAGATCCGTGATGGTAAACCTGAATGTAAGCACATACACTCTTAAGGCATTAAGAAGATTGGAGACAAATGTCCATGTTTAGGATGTTCTCTATGTCTATCTCAGTGAGCAGCAATGATGGAGTGGTCAGCAGTGGGGCTGTGACTCCTCCAGACACACCAGAATATCCCAGAGCCATGCTGTTGGTGAACAGTGCACGGATTGGAAGCTGTCAAGGAAAACTTCAGATCCCTTAGCAAGCAAGAGCATCCAGGAAGGCACTTTCTTCGCCTGGTTGTAATGCCAGGTGGAAACCCACTTCTTTCAGATCCTAGTGACCTTTCTGGATTGCTCAAATTGCAAATTCTCAGAACAAGTAATAATTTTAAACCTACAGACTGGATTTGCATTTTGGTTGCCACACTAAGCACCATTTTGCAGCTTATCAAATGGGAAGAAATTTTTCTTTAATTCATTGACATGCTAACCCAAATCGACATACTGACATTTGAATCAGTTTTAGCTTATCCATTTAAAAATAGTTTCCTTGTCTCAAAATCAAATACAGTAATTCCCTCATGCTTCTGTTTAATAAATTAATTTCATTTCTTGTATCATAACTTTTTTTGTTTTGGCTTACATGTTATTGTTGATGATGCCCAATCTTGATTTGAGGCAATGTCTGGCTATGTAGCCCATATGATCTGGAATTTACTAGGTGAACTGGCTGGCCTTGTTGCAATCTCCCTGCCTATGTTTCCTAAGAGTGGGAGTTACAAGTATATGCCAACATACCCAGCCTGAATCAAATCATGTCTTCGGAAAGGTAAGGGAAAACAATAGGTATATTTACATATATCATTAATATTTCAGGGTTTATCAGCCTTCTATTCCAGTTAATGAGTCCTGACTTATGCAGAAATTTTATTACCTTAAAGAAATCAAGGTGCTAATATATGCTGCTGATAAATACAGAAAATTGGAGGTGTGTGGGTAGTTCATTTGAGAATTTAAATGAATTAATTATTTTTTAAAATAATTGACTCCCTTTGTGGTGTGTGTGTGTTTGTGTGTGTGTGTGTGTGTGTGTGTGTGTGTTTACAGTGCTGGGCCACTCACTCTACTATGGGGTCATATCCTCAGCTTCCAATTGGTTGTTTTAATTCCCCTATCATGCTCTTTGGAAGGGCAGTGAGGGCACTAATCCACAAGCTGGAGGAGCAGTGATGGCCATCTGATAGTAAGGGGAAGAACATTTTGAAATACATTTGCTGATCACTGCCACTGGCTTTGCAGAACCTAATAAGCCCCTCACTGATAGCATCGGGGGAATTAAGTCCCTCTTTTTGTACCAAATGCTTTTCACAGTTCAGTAACCATTCCCATTGCGCCTATAATATTCCACTCCAATTTCCCCATGCATAGAGTGGGCCTCGGAACTAGAGATGCTTAATTTCTAATAAAAACACTTTTATCTTTTTCTTATTTTATTTTATCACCTCTTTCTAAATGTTTGCAAGCCATAATCATTATATTAGTGTCTCAGTGGGAAAAAGGCTCTTGACTTTGGAGTTGACTTTCTGAGATCTGAAGAACAAGCTGGCTTGCTGCCCTAGAGTTTTCATCCACTTTCCTCTCAGTGTGAATCAAGAGGCAGTCAGGGGCTTGACATATGAACCAGAAACAAACAGCAAAAGACAGGAATCAGGAGCTCTAATGTGACTGCAACAGAAACTATTGTTTAAGGCACTTCCTGGGAATTATTTAGGGATTATGGTGTCAAAATTGCTTAATCTGTAGGAAATAGCTCAGGCCTTCAACTCACATCAGCAGATATGTATTAAGTGCTTATTCTGTGCCCAGGACTGAGTCAAGCACTGTACAAAACAACAACAAAACAAAATGACAACAAAATGTAAACGAATTGCTTTATAAGCAAAAGTGTCAGAGGGCTCTACTGAAAGTGGTAAAAGGTGGGTGGTATTCATGTGTGTGCATTTTTTCACTTTGCGAGATTAAGGAGTTTTGAATCTCTCTTTAGATCCCCCTTAAACAAACCTACTTATCCTAATTTTTTTATTTTTAAGGACTCTGATGATTTTGAAACCTAAGGAAGAATCCTTAAAAATAAATATCTACCAGAGACAGAGGGGTTAAAAGGGAGTGGGGAAAGAAGAGAAGGAGGAGGCGGAGAAGGAAGACGAGCAGAAGCAGAAGCAGAAGCAGAAGCAGAAGCAGAAGCAGAAGCAGAAGAAGAAGAAGAAGAAGAAGAAGAAGAAGAAGAAGAAGAAGAAGAAGAAAGAAGAAGGAGGAGGAGGAAGAGGAGGAGGAAAAGGGTGGGGAGAAAGATAAAAAATAAGAGGAAGGGAGAAATGTTGGGAGGGGAGAGGAGGAGGAAGGGGAGGGGAGAGGTGGAGGGAGGAGAAAGAAGGAGGGAGGGGAGGGGAGAGGAGGAGGAAGGGGAGGGGATGGGGAAGGGGAGGGGAGAAACAGGACTGAGAGGCTCTCAGATCTCTTACAGAAGTTAGGAAGACATAGGAGGCATGGGTGGGAATGTGAACTGCATGGGCTTCATTCTGAAACATTTATTACACCAGGATACAAAAATAAACTAAAATCTGAGGAAGACTTCAGAGTCTCTAATATTTAGGAACAATTTCCCATGTTTGGTTTGACTTTTCTTATTTTACAAAATCAAAAGACCCCTAAGTTTTTCATTAAATTACCCAGGTAGCTCTCAGGTTTCTAGACCCACTTCCACAACCCTTCTAAGACAAATTCAACTAAGCTTGTTGTTTCAAAAGGTTTCTAATCACAGAAGACTCACATATTCAACTTTGCTCATTTCCTGTGCCAATTAGCAGACAAGGGTGGTTGTCTTCCTACTGTTAGCACAAGGAATTCCAGGGACTGACCCTTTCAAACTTGACTCCCCAGTCCCTGGGAAAAGCAGTATTAGCTTTAGAGAGAGACAGGAAGTTGGGAATCCTGAGGCTCTGTGTCCAGGAGCCTGAGAACCAGAAGGGTATTTACAGGCCAAGGATAGAAACCTAGGGATGAAGCCGTGTCTGAGACTATAGTAATAGCAAAATCACCTTGCTTTGCTGGAATCAACAAGTGCTAATAAGCACTTGTACCCAAAGGATCAAAGCATCTAGATCCCCAGAGTTCACATGAAGGAAACACTAACTTTGAAGGTTGGCTTGGCAGACCTGAAGCAGAGAAAAGTGATAAACTGAGGGACCCAGAATTCTCACAGAGGCCTGAACCACAAACTTACAGCTGCTCTCACTTCCTCAGAAACAGTGGGAGTTTGAACAAAATGAGGAAAGGGACTCAAAAAGAAAATGAGGGGACAGCTAAGACGGCCAAGGTATGATGGGTAAACTGGAATGGCTGAATCCATGTCAGGAAAACAATACAAAACCAAAGAAAACAAAAACCTCTTCCAAACTTTCCTTGCAATGATTAGCAGAGTTCTCCTTCTTAGCTAAATCTCTGAAACTACCCATTCTACAGAGAACTACTTCTGTAGTCTACTAGTCAGATCCACCCATTTTCTACTAATAGAAATAGTTCTGCCTAATACACTGGCTGTCTGTTACAAATCATGGTAATTTAAAGCAAACACCATTTATGATTTCTCCTGCCTATTGAGGGCCTTGAGAGTTCTGTTGCTTTGGGCCATGCACTTTGGGCTTAACACGTGGGGAAGGTCAGCAGGTAAGTTCAGCAGGTAGAGCATTGTTCAGGTTCCTCTTTTAGAGAGTGTCTCATCTCTACTCCACAGGATCTCTTTGACTATATGTGTCTAGCTATAACTTGTTCTCATGGTAGTCTAGAGGCCCGAGTGCAGACATTTGCATTGCAAGTTCCAAACAAGTACACTACTGCTTTCTATTTGCTCACAACAGTCCTTGGCTCAGAACCTGCCACATAATAGGAGTAGTGACAAATTCACATTGTAAAATGGAAAGTCCAGAGAGATTGCAATATTGAGCCACTTTGCAATCAGTCTGTTGCAACCGACCTTAGTGGGTTTGTTGACATATGAAGTCCCAATACAGACTGTCCTTGCATTGAACTCCTCTAGAAATTGTGAATGAGAGAACTATGTCTTCAAGGAATTAGCTAGGCTATGAGGCTAGCAAATTAAGGTTTAACAACATATGAATCCTATCTTTTGTTTGAGCACTGATAGGAAAAGCAATACCCAAAAAAAACCTTGGATGTTTTGTTTCCAGAAATACTTTACATATCACTTATCAACAAGACTTTCCCTTCAACTTAATATCAGTTTGGTGTTTAGGTCCTGAGACCTGTGTTCCCATCCTGCTGAGCTATTGATATTCATCAACATCTGTTATTGGCTTCAGCATTTTCCTGCAGGAACTTAGCTATATATAGAAAATACAGAAAACATCTTTGGGATGCGATTTGTCACAATACAAGTTCATGTAGTATTTTCAAGTTGACTATAGCTAAACTTTCAGAGTCAAATAAGGAAAGTGGATTCATCCTTATGGTACCAATAACTCTGCATCCCTGAGGTTTCATGCTTTATCAGGGTATTGCCTTGAAGCATAGGGAAGATGTTTCTATTTCAGTCAGTCCAGCCTGTAGATATTTATTCATCTGTGATACCTAGGATCCCCCAAAGGGCCAGAAGTTAAGGTTTTGTTGTTGAGTTTAGTATTTCTTGGACATGATAGAACCTTTAAAATTGTGGCCTAGTAGGAGAAAGGTAAGTAATTGATAGTGTGCTCCTGATGTCGATATTGGGGCTATGTTCTTTTTCTCTCTTTCTGCTTAACCTCTTAGATGTCATGCTTAAACATGTGTCCTCTGTTACCAACTCCTGTTCCATGATAGACTGTGTGACCCACATTCGTGCAAATTAATCTACTATAATACTCACAGACCCAAAGCAGTAGAACCAAGTCACCATGGACTGCAACTTCTGAAATCATAATTCAGAATTAGCTTTTTCTCAGTAAGTCTGTTGTCTCAGTATTTTGTTGCAGTCATATTTATAGATTGAGTGTGAAGTGTTCTTCCCAGGCTCATTTGATTAGATTTTTGATTTCTAGCTGAAAGTACTAGGTTGTGATATTTAAAAATGTTAGAAGGTAGGGACCCACTAAAGAAGTAAGTCACAGGAACTCAAGCCTTGTGGTTTAGACCTCTATCCTACCATTGGACTTCTCTTTCCTTCCTACTGTTACTATGTGAGCAAGTTCCTGTCACCATGCTTACTCTGATATTGTAGACTGTATTCCCTCAAATACTGAACCAAAATAAATAATAAAGTTCCCTTCTTAACTTACTCCTTCCAGATAATTATACCCTCTTAGGGAGATTTCTTTTTTCAACTTATCTTTTTTTTTTTTCCTAAGGCTCAACCCCCTACCTTAACTCACACTAAAACACAAAACTCCAATGGGCAAAGAACCATGATCTTCCTGTAGATTGCCTGTAGGCTGTCCTAAATTTTTGAGGTATAGTACTGTATGGCTAAAGTACCTGATTGAAATATGGGAAGGAGAATGTATAGACAGAAAAGAAAATGACTATCCCACATTGTCTTCCATGGCTTATATTTTTGGTGTGTATCAGATCTAGATCTTGTTCACATGTAACTGACTTTCTCCTTCCAAATTAGTGCTCAGAATGGAATAGAGTAGTCTCACTAAACATGGAAAGCTATCAAAGAGAAGGTCACAGGTGGTAATAATATAGGCAATCTCATAGAAAGATTTTTTAAATATACCCCAGAGCTGTTAGATGAAGCAGTAGATACAAAATGTCTGCCTCAACCTAACCCTTTGTCTGACTTTAAGTACAAGCCAGCTGTTCATCAGCCTCAGGAAACAAGCCGAAGAATAACTAATTAGATGAAGATGTTTTAAGGTTGAACAAAAAGAAGATGGTATTTTGATGCACAGAGAGTTGGCTGCCTCTATCGTAAAATCTTTCTTCCTCTCTATGCACCACAATCATTTTCAGCAACTTCAATGGAAGAAGAATTTCTGTAGCCACTCAAGAAGTTGTAATGTGTGGTTCTGACTCAATTGTCTGGAAATCTGTGAGGCAGACCTGGCTGGAGACATATGCTATGAGAAGCGATCATGCATGGTGAGACTGTAACTCTCAAGCTTCTAGTAATGTTTTCTGAGAGTCTCCCATGTGTCAGGGACATACCACTAGGCAAACACTAGTAAACAAAACCATCTGGCTGTTGTTCTCAAGTGCACACTGTCTAGGGAAAGATCAAGACAGATGGTTGAACACTTAGCTTGAAACTTTCTGTGTTATAAAATAGCTTGATAGTTCATTACCATAGGATAGACATGAAGTCAAGGGTCTCAAATATTGAGCAAGTCATTTGGAATATAGTTTCCTTTCCCCATTAAGGCACATATAACCTTAACTTTCTTCCTGTAACGGACAATTTACTTTTATATCTACCTTTATTCTGTTGCCTTTTCATGATATTTGGGGTAAAAGAACTTTTCATATAAAATATTAAATGATGTTATCTTAGGATAGGTACAACATTATGATGTCAATCTCAATGTCATTTTTAGTATTGGGGATAAAAGAGTTGGCAAGAGTATGATTGTGGATTAAAGAATGACACATAGCAGTTAATATTTGTAGAAACAAATGAAGGCTTGAAACTAAATGAAGACATGAAATAGAATAGATAATACACACAGTGAGGTGGGAGATGTGTGCTACACATCAGCAAATCAGCTGTTACATTCTAGTTAATTGTCATCACAGGGGTAGTGGACTTATTATTGCCAAAACATCCTCATTTTTTCTTTCTTTTTTTTTTTTTTTGGGGTTTTTTTTTTTTTCGAGACAGGGTTTCTCTGTGTAGCCCTGGCTGTCCTGGAACTCACTTTGTAGACCAGGCTGGCCTCGAACTCAGAAATCCTCCTGCCTCTGCCTCCCAAGTGCTGGGATTAAAGGCGTGCGCCACCACCGCCCGGCCTCATTTTTTCTATAACATACAATAATCTGTATTTGATGCAAATTTCAGTTCTTCAAGCTTTAAAAGTTATTGGTATTGGGGGAGTGTGGGAACTGTAGACCACATAAGACATGGCATTGAGTTGAATGTGGCTTTGGGCATCAAGCAGGAAGCAAAAACAAGGGTCATGATATTGCACTAAAGAAATACATCCACAACTTTGTTATCATGAAATGAAGACCAGTTGGGTATACTGTGAAACAGAAAATCTCTCTCCAAAACTAAAAACTCAGAGAAAGCTGCTATAGTTAGTTCTACAAGTTTATAAGAATCTGTTCAGAGAGAAGGATGACATCTTTGACACATGGATGTCATTATACACAACTCTTACCTTGTTCCTTTTCTTTACCTTACGGTTTTCATTGGTGATTTGGTGATGTGTGTGTGTGTGTGTGTGTGTGTGTGTGTGTGTGTATGTGTGTGTGTGTAAGGTATATATACCTTGCTCTGTCTGAATGGATAACCTCTATATATTAGATTGATGCATGCTTATGTATCTCTAGAAGTGATAAGTCCCTAAACCAAGCTCATCAGTGGTTGCAATGTTGACTGCAAGGAGGAGCCAGATTTCAAGCTGGCTTCTAACTTGGTTTCCCAAAGGAATAGATCTGCTCAGTGATGCCTTTCTGGTTCAGTTTAATGAAACCACAGAAAATTTGCAAATTAAGCTCACTAAGATGGGATACTAACAGAAAGCATATTTTTCTTCTTTTGTTGCTGTGGTTCAGAATATCTTCAGAGCTCCAGACTCTATATCCTCAGTGTTTTGGGAACTAAGGGGCAGGCAGGACTTTGCTTTGCTACACATATACTACATATGTTGCAGAGCTCCCTTACTCATATTTGCCCCAATGAACTGTGCTTTAACGTACTCAGTTCTTTCTTGGTTGTCTAGACTTGTTTCTCTGAATTTTTCTGATTCCTTTACAACCAAGCCCTAGTGAGCTCCCATTACCAACTTACCTTTAGTCGTCCCACTCTTACCCCTGTTTTTCCCACCTGGATGGAGTTTTCATCATCACAGAACCACTCATTCTCACTGACTTTTGCTAAAGTCAAACATTAATACACTGTCTTCTCAGAGAACATAAACTCGAGACCAGGGATAATCTCACCACTTTTGTCCAATGGCTAGGACAGTGTATGTTTAATACTCAAGATAACTGTCCATGGGGTGACTCATTGACTTATATGTCTCATAAACTATGGTGAAATATACATGCAGGACAACAGATCCTGGCTGGTTCTTCCCAAGCATCCATTTCCATATCACCCAAGCTGTTAAAAAAGAACGATTGTATTGTTGCAAATCTGCTTTCCTGTGGACAGTTTTACATGTACTTTTCTGTATTTCCACTTTTTTGTTTGAGTTTGATTTTTTTTTGGCAAATGATATAATGATGATTCTGATGTGTAAAAAAAGGTAAAATGTTTTTCTTTTATTTTTTTCTAAATTACTCAACATGTATTTGTGCTTTTACAACACTTTCTTCAGATTAACTTCAGGTTTAATTGTGTATAGATTGAGTAATATTTTCTTTCAAAGATAATTTGATCTAAAATTTGAAGGAGGTATCTATGGATTTGGTTTTTATTTGGTAAATAATAAGTTTAAATTTTCAAACAACCTTTTATTTGTACAAATGGCCAACTTTTAATACTGACATTGTATATTTTCATACCATTATTTTACTCACTCATTAGAGTGTCTTTCATATGTACTTATTAATATTTCTCTTTGATTTGGCTATATTTTAAGACATCTTCCTAAATCAAGAAGGAATCCTTATGCCTTCTTGCTACTTTCTAAAGATGGAATTCCAAATATTAATTATTTTAGAGAACATAGCTTAAGAAGAAAAGCAAGTATCAGTCCTTTAGTTCAACTCGAAAACAAACATTTTTGAAAGTCAATATTGTACTCTATAACTTTTGTCTCCCTACTGTTGGGCATTTCATCTAAGGTCCCTCCCTCTGAGTCCTGAGAGTCTCTCACCTCCCAGGTCTCAGGTGCATTCTAGAGGGTCCCCACAACCTCCTATCTCTCGAGGTTGCCTGTTTCCATTCTGTCTGCTGGCCCTCAGGACTTCAGTCCTTTTCCCTTACCCAATACCAGATCAGGTTCTCCTTCCCCTTCTCCCTGCCCTGTCCATTTTCTCTCCCATGTCCCCCCTCCCTCCCCACTTGTGATGGCTTAGACAGGATGTCAAATGAGGGAGAGGGGGGCCATCCCACAGTCACAACTCTGGTCCATAATTGTTCCTTGTCTGAAACAACTAAAGGGATGAAAATGGAGAGGAGCCTGAGGAAAAGAAGGTCCAGCAACAGGTCCAAAGTGGAATCCAGCTCAAGTGGAGATCCCAAGGCTTAACACTAGTACTGAGGATATGGAGCACTCACAAAAAGGGACCTAGCATGACTGCACTCTGGAAGACCCATCAGGCAGCTCAAAGAGTCTGATGCAGATGCCCAACCAATGGACAGAACTGGGCAACCCGTGTTGTTGAATTAGAGAAGGCTGGAAGAGGCTGAGGAGAAGGGCGATCCTGTAGGAGGACTAGCAGTCTCAATTAAACTGGACCTCCGAGATCTCTCAAACACTGGACCGCCAAACAGGCAGCATACACCAACTGATATGAGGCCCCCAACATACAAACTGGAGGACTGCTGAGTCTGTGTTCATTCAGAGATATGTACCTAACCATCAAAAGACTGGAGGTCCCAGGGAGTTTAGAGGTCAGGTGGGGTGGGGGTGGGGGTGGGGGCATCCATGTGAAGACAGGGTCGGGGAGGAGGTATGGGATGTGAAAGAGTTGGAGGGTGGACAGGATAGGGGGGAAATAAAATATGGAGTATAAAAAATTAATTAATTATAAAAAGAAAGTCAATAATGTATTCTAATATAATGTATGGAGAAGTGACATGAAGAAAGGAACTTAATGTGAATTAAAGTTGAGAAAATACTTTAAATCTGGCTTGTAGCTACCCTGACAAGTGATATTGATGATTGGGTCTACTCTCCAATTACTCTAGAATCAACTAGGTACATTATCTTCAATGATTTTTTTTTGTTGAGAATAAAAAATCTGTTGGGTCTGGAAATCTGTAGACGTAATAGCCAATTCATTCCAGTAAGTGCATGACCCAGTACCCCACTGAAATAAGCTCTGATTATTGTGAGTAAAGACCATGAATTTCAAAGGATATATACTCATTGCTGTAATTCTTCACAGCCACACTTGTTATTGATTCTTCCCTCTTGGCACACTAGTTCCCTATAGCTTCTGTATCAACGTTTCACATTTGTGAAAGGCTTTTTCCTAACCTTAGGACTGGCTCCTTGACTTTTAGACTAGATATTGGTTTTCTTTTCTTAATTCACAATCTTGATAGAATATTTTAGCTGCATCCTTCTCCTTAAATATCAACCACTATGATTTAGAATCTAATCTGTAATTCATGTCTTTAAACTTTGAGATATGTATAATCATACAAGTTAACTTTGATTAAGTATCTGAAAGACCCAACAAATCCTTTTCCAAAGTGGGTTACAGCCTGTCCTTCATCTGTGATCTACATCACAAATCATGACATTTATCTCATTATGGAAATTATCCTTCATTTCTTCGCTCCTCAATCTAACAATATTTTTGCTAATAAATCTCAATATTATATATTTCTAAATCTCTAATATCTGCTTCAACTTAAGCTATCATGTTACTATTTATGGAAACTGGCAATCTTTCCAAGTACATCTAAGTCCACCTGTTCAGTCCTTCTCTAACTATGTCTCTCCAATCTACTCCCTAAGGATGATTAAGAGTGGTTTCATCCCCATTAGTTTCAAATGTACATTTGTCCTGTTGTATTCTGAGGATACATTATGCCCACGTCTTCTTTTATCTACCTGGTCTCCACCCATATCTTAGACTTTGTAATACATTAACAAGGTTTTCTTTCTCTTCCTTTGTACAAATGATATGTGTTAGTTTATTTTTCACATTGTTATAACAGAATTCTTAACAGAAACAAATTAAGGGAGAAAAGATTGATTCTGATTCCTAGTTTCCAAGGTTTGAGTATATCAGTTCATCATTGTTGGTCAGGAAGTTGAGCAATGGTACAGGAATATGCCACCCATATTTAGTGAAAGCCCCTAGTCTAGGTTGATACTGGTTAGAAAAAAAGCCCCACAGATAGACCCAGAGGGGTACCTCACAAGCCTCCTAAATTGATCCTGAACCAAGAAATTGACAGTGAAGCCATTGTACAGTACTCAGTTCCTCCCCACTTCTTCTTTTCTTTCTTCTCTCTTCCCTACTCTCTCTTTCTCTCTTTTCAATTTCTTAGTGCTTCTTCCCATGACAGGTTTTTCTATGTGGTGTAATTTCTTAGAGTTTCTAACTCTCTGAGAGAACACCATGACCAAAAACAACATGGGGACAAAATGGTTTATTTCATTTAGAACTTCCAGTTTACACTTGATCACTGAGGAGAATCAGGACTGGGCCTTAAGGCAGAAACTCCAGACAGGAACTGAAGTAGAGGATGTGTAGGAGGGCTTCTTTCTGGCTTATTCCTCATGGCTTTCTCAGCCTACTTTCTGACATAACTCATAATCATCTCCCCAGGTTTGCCTTTACCCAGGGTGCATTAGACCCTCCTATAACAGTCATTAATCAAGAAAATGTGTAAGCCATTATCGTGGATGAATTTTCTTACTTGAGAATCCTTCCTATATGTCTCTAGCTTGTATCAAATTGGTACAAAACTAACCAATGCATATGGCTTCCCATGCTCTTAGGACTTTCTTTTAAAAAAGAAAATTCTTTTTTATTGGAGCTGGAGAGATGATATGGCAGGTAAGAGTACTTACTACTCTTCCGGAGGACCAGTTTTAATTCCTAGAACCCAAATGCTGGCTTACAACTGTCTGTAGCTTCATGTCCAGGGAACCTAACACCTTCCAGCCTCTAAGAACACAAGACAGCATGGGAACCACAGACAAAACGCTCAAACACATAAAAAAATTTAAATTTAAACAGTTTATTTATATCTCAGATTACAGCTCAAAGGGTTCTTCCTACAGTTAAATATTATTCTGTTTTCTAATTAAATGGAATCTCTTGACAGATTTCCTTTTAGCATTTAACTCAAATGCAGTTATTTTTGGTTTGTGTCATTATTTATTATTATCTATATTATTTATTGTTTGTTAATTATATAATAATCTGCTTTTCTCCTGGGTTATAAGTTTAATAATACAGGAATCTTACCTAGTTTTATAACCATTATATATTTACTACAAGGTAGACACTTCATTAATACTGTCAAACGAATGAGTAAAAAGGAATTGCAAAATAATATTTACATTTGAACTTCTTGTCAAGGTCATATTTATGACATGTATATCTTTGAGTCCTTAACAACACTTAACCAAATACCTTATTTTTGTAGCCTGAAGCTAGTGTTCCTGAACTCCAAACTTGAAGATGCTTTGGAACTTCATTCAGTGGACTCAAATTAATGAAGACATGAGACATGAGGAGACATGGGAATTCAAGAGGGGCGTTGTTCATCTCTTCTGGCTCTCTACCTCTTCATCTGCTAAACTAATGGATATCTATAAAGGTCTGCTCCCTTAGTGACTACATATTCAAATTCGGGAACCTATAGATTGATCATCATTCAAATGAGGAAACCTATAGATTTCCACCAGGTTGGAAATAAAAAAGAATGGAGGAAAGGGAAGAAAATTGAATTTCATAAAGAAAAAAAAATTCAAGATTCCTAAAAGCTGGGTGATAAAAAGGTATTTTCAAAAAGATGTGAGAAATGGTTCCACCAAAATCTTAGTGACTCCTGTGTAAACTCCCTCTGAGTTTGGCTCATATGGACTGCCATGGTCCTGGATATCAAATGCCTCCTTATAAAACCTCCAAATCCCCAAAGGATTGGTATCCAGATATGTTCTCCTACAGTAGTTCTTAAGTTCAGAAGCAAAACAAACTATCTGTCTACACCCATTTTGGCTCACAATATAAGGTCATAACATACACACTGTATTTTGGAGTTTCAGGTTAAAAAGAAGCCCCTATATTCTTTTAGTTTTTAGACATGGATATTCACATCAATATCATTCATATTAGACAAAACTAGAAATAATCTATAAACTGATGAATATTCAAACAAAATGTCTTATATTCATAAAATGTTCAATTATTCAATTAATATATAAAGGAAAATGAGGTTGGGGTAGGTAGTTCAGTGCTTGCTGCATAAGGAATACAACCTTAGTTCAGATCTTCAGCATTCATATATAATATGGAGGTGGTAACACAGGCCAATAGTGCCAATTCTAGAAGTGTGGAGCCTTAAGAATCTTTAGGGTTTGCCTGCCAGGTAGTCTAGCTGAATCAGAAAGCTTAAGGATCAATGGGTGTACCTCAAGAAATGAGTTGGAGACATTATAAACTCAATACTAGATGTTAACCTGTAGCTTTCATATTCACCTGGATATACATGCATGTGCATGCACAGCTGCATACACAGTGAGTACACACACATGCACGCACACACACACACACACACACCACACACACGGGTAAAAGTTAAACTATCATGTAACTAGAATTAAACCCAGGCCAAAAAAAATAAAAGACTAAGTATATGATTGCAAATTTATATAGAATGTATAGAAAAGGCAAAATCATAGAAATAGAACCTAATTTTCTTGGTACTCAAGCAAGAACAGGAATTGACTGGAAATGAGCAAAATAGAATGTAGAGGTTGATAAAAAATATTCTAAAACTAGATTGTGAGGATAGATGCAATGTTTCATAAACACTAAATATTATTAAATTATATGCTTAAGTAAGTAAATATTAGGTATGCAGATTTTTCTCAATGTGGCTGATGAATGAGATTTAAAATTAAAACATTGTTTCATTGAAGGGCATGAGAGTAACTTTCCTATTGTCGAAGATGCCATGTACTTCAGACCCAGGGCTCAGAGCCCCTGAGCTGACACTTATCCAAATGACTCCTCTTTGAGGAGGAGTTTTAATAGTACCAGAAGGTACCATACAAGCTTCCAAAGAAAGGGCGCAACTTATATTCCAACCCAGCTATAAGTATATAAACCACAACAATGGCCTGGTAATATTAAGGGTGCAGTAGTGGGTCATATAACTTGATAGTAGCCAACAGTTCTTTAATCAGACTTAAGACCCACACAACAGGAAGAAAATCATGCCTGGTACTGGGAACATAACCAACTACCTGGGGCTAGTGAAGTCATAGATCTTAGAGAAGAACTCACAACTGTCACTTTGCTCAATTAGCATAAATCCCTAACTACACTCTAAATATTTGTCCTTGTGCCCACAGATATGTGTAGTCCTCACGTACAATCATGGAAACTTCTCTTTGCAACAGACGAAGACCATTGCAGAAAACCACAACCAATCAAAATGCAGAATTGTGGAGTTCAATACCTAAAAATACAAAGCAACTTTAAGGTTCAAGGATCATTGTGGAAGAGAGGCAAAAATGTTTTAAAAGTCAGAGCATCAGGAAGTATGCTGCGAGGGTGTGTCTCTTAGTAATACCATAAGCTTCACTCATGAAGTCTCACCAGCACAATTACCTGAGTATGTGCTGAACAAGGCCAACAAGAAAAGCCAGTAGAAATGAAACATGCAAATCCCATGAGGACTAAAAAATCTACAGGCAACTAAGAAATATTGTGATTAGGAAAAACACACCAATTGACTAGACAGTACCAAATGATCAGCTCTGAAAACATATGCAAGTAATATTATACAGACAGAGCAAATTGTATTTATGTGTTTCGGACTATATCTGTATATACAAATATGCATGTAACAGCTATTTTAAGAAATGAACATGAAATTGAAGGAGAGTAAAGGTGGGTATATGGGAAGTTTGGGAGGAAAGGCAGGGGGTGAGGGGGAAGGGGAAAATGGTGTAATTATACCATAATCTCAATACTAAATGAAATTTAAGTAAAATTTAAAGAAAGGCATTAAGAAAAGCAAATTCCAAATTCTGAACTACAAAATCAGAAATGAGAACTTTTACAAATAATCCTCAACTAGCAATGGGTCAACTTACTATTTTTATTTAATTTTTAAAAATTTCTTCTCTCATATATTACATCCCAATAGCAGTTTTCCCCCTCCTCCTTTATCTCCAAGTTCCTCCCCCACTTCCCCTCTCCCATAATCTACTCCCGCTTCTCTTTCCTATCAGAAAAGGGCGGGCCTCCCACGGATGTCAACCAAACATGGCATATCAATTTGCAGTAAGACTAGGCATGTCCCCTCAGATTAAGGCTAGACGAGACAACCCAATAGGAGAAAAAGTGTCCCCAAAAACATGTAAAAAGAGACACAGAGAGCCCCTGCTCCCAAAGTAAGGAGTCCCACAAGAAGATCAAGGTACCCAAGTGTTACATAGATTCAGAGGGCCTAGGTCAATCCCAAGCAGGCTCCCTGATTGTCATTTTATTCTCAGCTTAAATTTTTAAGATGTTGCCAAAATGTCATAGATTTAGTAGAACTTTTTTATTGAGTTGTAATTTTTTTCCTGATCATCCCAGTGTTCTTATTAGAAGCAAATGGAATAAGGCTTAGTATTTTAAATGAGAATAAATCTTTAATACTGAAGACCATTTTCAAAATAAGTGAAGCCTCAGTTAGGGATGAAGCAGTATGTAAGAGTCATGTACATTAGGCCCACACATCGTCAAAACCTTTGACAGGATCCCACAGCACGCAGACTCGTCCATGCTCAGCACTCAACTCTCAGATCACCCCTTTGCTCAGGTCTTTTAGTTTTCTTATCTATTTTATCTTGGAATAGTACGCTTTGGCTGAAATAACTTGAATTGTAACACTCCATCATGAACTCCTTAGCTTAGAGTTCTGACTTATACCAAGAGTAACGTTAACTTAACTTTTGCAATATTTCTAAAGTGGTGCCAACACTGAAAATTAGAAACGTTCTTAATAGTCTAGGCACTCAACTTTCTTAAATAACTTTCCTGATGAGAAGAATTACCTAGGCTTCTGTCATTTACCTTACCAAATGTTTTCTCAAGCTATCTCATACCTCAGTTCCTACCATTGACTTATTGATGTTGTTAAAACTGATCACAGAGGATATGGGGATGATTCTGGCTTGTGTCTTCCTTATACAATAAAGAATTAAAAAAACTTAAGAGGATAAAGACAATACTTTTAAATTCTTAGCTGTGTGTGACCCTTTTCCACCCAGACCCAACTAATTCATCCCTTTACCTATTTTGCTGCCAGATCTTTGTCACTCTTTATGTTTAAATGTGTGTGAGCTCTAGACAGCTGTCTTCTTCTAGCTATGACTGAACTGAGAAAAAAAGGCCAGGATCACTATTCAAGACAATAACCCCTTGCTGAAGAGTGAAAAGGATGAGTTTTTCCAGTAGCACAGAGCACTTGAGAGTTTTTGACAGTCTCTTGTCTGTTTGTGCACCTCATGGTCTAGATACAGTCACCAGCACTGTGACATGGATTTCAAGTGTCACTTAAACCTCATGAATTTATCTGGCATTAACAAGTAGCATAGTATTTAAATATGCCTTAAATTTTGTCTGAACTCTTTTCTCAATTCTCAAGTTGATTACTGTGTCACATAAAAAGATATTCACCACACATTTGGAGTATATTTTAGAAATAAATAAAAGCAGCATTTGATTATGGAATGTATCTGGGCCTAGGACATATAACATTTTTAATTTGCAGCCAAAGTCAGGTTTGGGGGATTTCTGAGGAGTTCTTTGTGCTGCTGTTATTAGAGGAAAAGGTCTGTTTCTGATGCAATCTAAGCAAGCCAGACATTATCACCACTTGATTATTCATTTTGCTAGTACAGCCTGTTTCATTTATTACAGGAAAGTAAAGGTTGAAACTAGATCTCTGCAATGCATGTTTGTGGCTTTATGTGTTTGTGTGTAATAAACAGCTTTTGGTGTTTAGTGTCTACTTTTTACGTTATAATTTGGCCTCATTTGGATTTGCCTTTGCTCGACCCAGTAATACTATGGCATCTGTAGCCTTAAATAAGAACTAACTCAGGAGGATGAGAGAGCCAAAGTTTCCTTTTGGAAGCTGATGGGGAGTGGGTAGGAAGGGAAGCTTTTGTTCAGTTATGGAAAATGGACGTGTGTCTCACAGTGTCCACAGTTTAAATAAACATAAACTCTGAACCAGAGATCATACCCATCATTTCCTCAGAGCTAGCAGTACTAAACCAAAATATAATTTTATTTGGCTAACCCCAAAGTAGGATGTGGGTGCCAGCCTTGAAAGCCACACGATAAGGTTTCCAGCAGACACTACCAGGCTGGCTTTGTCCTGAACAGGGAAATCACAGAGGCATCAGTGCCTGCAGCACATCACTGTGTTTAGCAAACAGAGGCAACCATAACAACAGGGTGGAGAGGGTAAAGGGTCTCTGGCTGGCGGAGCATGGAGTCTGAAAACTGCTGTGTATTATAATCTCGCTGAGGGACAGGGCATCTTTAAAGAGGTGGGAGAGAGACTGGACCTAGGGCAGAATCATGGTTAGAAGATGCTATTTCTTATCTTCCTATGAGTTATAGAGTCCATTAATGTACAATTTGTTTAGAACTGCTTGGTCTCTCCCTAATAAACCTTTTTCATCTTTTTCCCCCCAAACAGTGATTCATCAATAAACAAGGCAGTAACATGACTTTTGCCATATTACCAGTGTCTCTTCTTTTGAAATGGAAGATTTTGGGGGTGTGAAGAACATAAGATTATTTCAGTCACCTCCAATTCTATGAGTCCCAGGTTGGGATTTGCTGCCTCATAGGTTTCCACGGTGGGGAGTTCTATTTATTTATTTACTGTGGATTGTTATTTTTTCCTTCACTCTCTGGAGACAGGAAGGGGCGAGTGGATGATAGAGTTGGGTGCCCCGAGTTAATGACTAGCTCTGTATTCAAAAGCTCATCTGCTTTTGTCCTTACCTGACGCCTCAGTGCTACCAATGAGTGGGAATTAATTTTATCGAGGACCTCTCAGTTCCTTAAAAGAAGAAAAGAAAAAAGAAAAAGAAAGGAAAATACTGCTCACTTGGCTGGAAATGCCTTGACAGAAGGCAGAGCAGCCGGTCACATTCGAATACTGTGTCCTCTGGATTTGAGGGCAGAGAGGGAGTGGCAGATCCAGGCAGAAGGAGTGTGGCCAGAGTTATATAGCACAGCCTATCAACAGCAATCCTGCTCAAGACACACCCTTTCCTGCGGTTCCCCACGGAATCTGTGCACGACCCCCAGCATCATCAACAGCCCATAAGAAGGTAATCATCTTATGGCAAATTGGAGAAGAAAAGACAGTCTAGGAAAATGTTAGGATAATAGAAAACTCTTCAGTGTTGTAACCATCTGGTGTGTTGTGCTAACAAAGGGGGTTATAATTGAGTGCCCAGTAACTTCTTTTGGTCCTAAATAATGGTCACTCACCCCGATTTGTGTTCTTCACAAGAGTAATTCGCCATCATTTCACACCGCATCTGCACCACATCTCCGCTCTCAATGCGGCCTTACATATAAGTTACCACACTTAATTAAGTCCACATCATTCTCTTACAAAGAAAAGTTTGTGTGGAGGCCTGAGTGGCAAAGAATCACAAATGAGACTTTAGTGATACTTGCTTTGTGGAATAAATGGAGATTGATGGGAGCTCATGCCACCAGGGGTTGGCTCCTGCTTGGGGCAGGGCAGAGATGTGCCCCACAGCTTAAGGTTGGGCAACAGCTGTGGATAAGCTTAGGCAGGCGGCCTTGTGGCCATGCTTGCTCTGGGAGGGGATGGGAACCCATTGTCCCATAATCTCGCTTTTGAAATTGTGCTACAATTGATTCGATCTGATTTCTAAGGTACTGTCACCAGAGCATCATTAAAAGTCTTTTAAGAAACCAGAGAATAGACTAGATCACCAAAGGCGGCTTTGTTGGCCTCTTCGCAGATTTTCTTTAACATGTGCTCCCTTTCCCCCCTCCCCCGACAGAAGGGATGAAGCCTGCAAGTGCAGAACAATTAATGTGGATAATTTTATTGACTCTCTTTAATCAACACCCCAAAAGTTATTGCAAAAATGAAAACAATAATTCAAAAACAGGAGCTTTAAAATCTTGTTTCTCCATGGACTTGTTTCTCACATTCTTATGGATAGACATAAAACTCACCTTACTAAAATGATCACTAGCTGCTAATGCTGCTGCTATTTGTGTGTGCGCACGCACGCGCGTGCACACACACACACACACACACACACAAACACACACATTCTTGTGTGTGGGCATGAGCTTTCCTCTGCAAATGGATTAAAAGGTGTCTCTTCCAGAGGCTGTGTGAGCAACAGCCAGCCAGGAAGCTTGAGCCTAATGAGGACATTAATCAGCGGAATAAACACCAAAGGATGAAAGCAGAGATTCTTCTAGTCTCCCAGTTATCTTAGTTATAAGCAAATTAGCAACTCTTTATCCTCTCTTTAAATGATAAGGAGGGAACCACTTTGGGGACATTTAAGATATTTTTCACAATAAGTGTTAAAATACCCTAAAAGCTCCCGGGGGTCCACCTCCCACACACAGTATGCCCTTCATTTGTTTATCTAAATGCTGACAAATTGCAGTATTTTAACAGCCTATCTGTAGTCTTGGCTTCATTTGCATGGTGTGCCCCCTATCTTTGAGTGGATAATGAGGCTCGACATAAAGCCCCCATTGAATGCTCCACAGAGCCCCGACAGTGATGAATGCTGAGCAGGGGAATTAGGTGCTGTGGAGAAGAATATGCTATTGTGTGTAGCCCCTATCCTTTCATCTTTCCCGCTGCTCACTTTCAGGTCTTTCAAGGAAACTGCCTCTGTCCCCTTTTCCCCCTCTAGTGTCTTTTACTTCCCTTTCACTCTGAATGGGCACCATCTTCCAAATCGTCAGCTCAGACCCCTGTGCTATTCTAGTCACTCTAATTATGATCCCTCTTATCCTATGAAATGCTAGAGGCTTCCTTTCACTGGGTGAGCCACTGAGAAAAGCCATAAGCCATTGTCCCAGGAGCATTTGGCCATCCACCCACTGGATTCTCAGATCCTCACTTTTGCATTGCAGAATCCAGCCACCTTCTGTCTGAAAGAGCCAGCTGCTGTCACCAACAGAGCCTTCGCAGAGTACAGCCTCTAGGCAGAGAGAGTGTTTGAGAAAGTTAAAGAATCTGGCGATTTGAATCTCATTAGAAGTCTAGTATTGTGAAACCACATGCCTAGCCTTCTGTAGGTTCAGCTGATACTGCTTATATTTTTTCAACCAACTGAGAGAATATTTAGCATAGTTGCAATGAGCTATGCAGCAAGGAAAGTCTCTCTGGGGGAAGAATGAATGCTTTCCCACCCTAGAAGGCATTCCTCAATGTGATAAGTGCGCAAAGCTTCTGAGGATAAAGTAAGGGACTTCCAGTATATGTTTGGTAAGGTCCTGGAGTGGAAATGGATAGAGACTGAAGAGGCAGACTGTTTCATCTTCAAAACAAGTTAAGAGGCCAGGAAAGCTAAGAAATATGTCCGAAGTCACAAGGGGAGTCTGTGAAGGAACCTTGTCCCTAGCTGAGGGCTGGAAAAGGCAGGAGCTAGCTTTTTGCTTTTGTTTGGCTGGTTCATCATGCTTATTTCCCTTTCTGTGGGCAGGATCCTTGGCCAGATTAGTTTTAATAGGCAAGATCATTGACAAAAATGAACGGTAACTCTCGGACCTCTGCATCTCCCTACTCAGGTTGTCGGTTCTAGGATACAGTCCCCCTAATTCTCTAATTCTAACAGTAAAATTTTTATGGAATTGGCTTTTAGTAGATTTCCTGTTAGCTGACTAGGTAAGTACAGCCTCAAATACTAGCTTCGTGGATTCCCTTACTTTATGCTCAGTGAGGCAAAGAAAATACCAGTCCTTCTAGATCTGAATGAGACAGTAAGAAAAACTATTGACCTGATTGGAAAATAGCTACTAAATAAAGACTAAGACTCCATCCAACCTTCTGATTTTGACCCTGTGAAACTAAACACACTCTTCTAAGTTTATAATACTTCAGTGTCTCTAGTAATTTTACTTATGACCTGTCACTGTGATTTTCTTTTTTTGTGAATCATCACTGTAGTATATAACCATTATAGAAAACATGGAAGTTAAAAAAATGTATTTTACTCCTAACCATTTCAATTTACCATCTGATCTTCATTAATGTATTCTTTATTGTATGAATCCCATCAGTCTTCCAAATAATTTTCAGGGCTGTGTATTTCTTTCCATTGACCTATTACATTTTTTTTTGTTTTAGAAACAATTATTCTATAGTACATATTATTGGATCTAAGGAGTACTGTTTGTATAGTCCACAAGCCTACGAAGTTCCATGAAATAAGGTGAACTAAAAACAGAAGTTAATGACAGGTTTGTATGCTCATTTATGCATATTGTGTGTAAGAATCCATTACAACTGTATAAAATAGGCACAAACGGAAAAAAAAATTCTGGCTTTCTGATTTCAGCTCTACTGCGTAAGTGTAGGAAAGGTACTTATCCTGTCTGAGTCATTTTTTTTTCAGCTTTAAAGGATGGATAACAATGTTTTTATCTTCTAAAATTCTTATAATGACTTATGGTCATATGTCTTAGACATTTAGTACAGTTCATTGTAAGCATGGAAGATTTTGTTGAAAAGTAAGAGCTTAAGAAAAAGAGACATACAAAACTTTCTAGACTTCTCTGTAATTGATTCTCTTACCTGTAGAAGGGTGTTCACAGTGTCTAAGTCTTTCTCATAGCTTGGGAGGAAACTGGATGAAGGTATATTTGCCCCTCTTGTGTACAAACCTCAGGAATCTGCTCCTGTCTAGCTTCAAGAGCCATTGAGAAATAGTTGGAAAACCATCTGTACTACTGGGACAAAGGAGTGACCGATAAAATTGTTGTACAAGCTCTTTGTAAGTCAATGACTCGTATCTGTTTCTATCAGGATATGCTGCTCCTATAGCACTGAGTTGACATATGTAGTAACATTTAAGAGTTAATTTTTGTTTTAGAGATAAAAAGATTTACATTAAAAGCACGATTTTAAAATACAGAATTGCAGTGTAACATGAAAAAAATAAATAATAGTCCTCGTATTTTTGTATGATAGTATTCTTGATAGGCTCTGTTTCTTCCATGACAAATGTGTATGATTTTGAGCTAATCATTGGTCTATTTTGAAAGTTGAATTTTAGTTTTCTACTAAAATAGTATATTTTCAAATTGTCTTCCCAGAAATGAAGTGCAGACTGACACAATAATCATGCATAGACTGCTTATAATAATACAAATGGTACGATGACTGTTAGAAAAGCAGGAACACAGATTCTGATGTACTTTGATCACTTCTCTGAGACATAGTCACCTCTCAAATAACAATGACAGCCAGCTGTGAGTGAAAAGAGATGCTTTTCCAGCTAAGTCAAAATGTTAACAATTTTTAAACTATTTTACCTAGTTAGTCAGAAATAAAGTTCTCACTCCACCAAGCTAAGGAACTTCCTAGATAAATGTGATATGTTCTAGTTTTTCCTGTTCTTAAATGACCATGTGAATAACTTCTGCCCAGAAGATGTAATTGGAGGAAGTATGATCCTATTTCTGGAAGTGTCCTTTGTCTTCTTGCATTCGATCTGGAATGAGACAGGATCAGTAAATGTTCTGATGGTCCTCTTGACTATCATCAACTGAGTTATGTCTTAAATGTTATCTGCATGGTACAAACAATATGACAGAGAAATTTTAGGTCTCAACATCAATAGCAATGTACTAGTGTTCCAAGTCTTACTTATGTCCATGGTTTTGAACTAACACAGGAAAATATTTGTCATTTTAAAGCTGTTATTAGAGTTACTTGCTTCTTATAGTATGAGTCTAAGGTTACATTATATATCAATACTCAATATTCCCTTTTGAAATTAAAATGGTTATTAGGTTTCTAAGAATCTTCCTGCAATATATCAAACATTAAAATGTGTAGTAGTAGGGGTATATAAGCTTTCCCTTAAAGTTAGGCTTGCAGATTCATCCACAACATGATTCAGAAGGAGGTGATGGTATGCGACCCCATACAAGAATCTCTAATAGATCATAGATACATCAGTGGTCTTCTATAAAAAAGAGTTGTGGGATATAGCACTTACATACAGCAAATGAAGACAAAGAAATGGAAGGGTAATTGGTGTCTTTGTTTATCAAACAGGCTTGCAAGTCAAGGGCTGCCTAAATGCTTTGATAATCAAAACTCATCTTGGGAAAGTACCTTACTGTCAATGAGTTTTCTCACCTGAGAAAAATTCCTCACCTGGAAGTAATAATAGAGTTTTGTTCAAGATTAAATGAGTCAATGTGCGAAAACAATTCCAACAGTGTCTAAAACACAGAATACCCTCGGAAAACCTGGGCTATCATTTTTGTTATTTTTATGTCTGGAGACTCTCAAAATGTAGTGGGAGTAAAAACATGTAAAGATCTTAGTGATAGCACAGCATAACAATTTATACCCTACCGATGTGGATAACACTCTGGACAACACAAAGAGGAAATCTAAGACTGGAAGAGATATTAGGGAATTCCCCGCAAAGAACCTAGAGGCACAGAAGGATTCATTGAAGAGCTAGACTCAGAGAGGGCTCTCTATACATGAAGAACCACATTCCAGGCTGGGACTCAACTTGTGCAAAGACAATGAAAGCAAGCTAGTATTTGGAATGTATATGGAAGTGATGAATATCACTTCTAGTCATATGTAAAGAGATGATGTGAGGTGGGAGGTTTCCATGCCAAACACTCACTGTGGCGTTCCATTATGAATTACTATGAACTACTATGAATTCCACATGCTTGTTGACCATGGCATGAATACTGAATCAAATGTGCAGTATAAATTAATCGCATATACAGGCTTAATTTGTAGTTATCACCTTGACTAGTAACAGAATTGTTACTACAAATAGGTAACTGATAGCAACATACCATAGTCCTGTGACTCTCATCTAAAAATTTTAGATAGTAAAGGATAAAAGAGATTTGTAGCTTTAAAGCAACTGATATTAGAGCTATTTGCTTTTTATACAATGAATCTGATCTTACATTCTGTATCCATTCTCAATATTATTGTTTGAAATTAAAGTAGTTGGCAGATTTCTGGGACTCTTCCTTCAATATACCAAAATTAACTAACTATAGGAGAGGGATGCATATGCTGACCCTCTAGATGTGTACCCATCAAAAACCAAAATTCTATCTTTGGCTTAGTTGACTGGTAGTAGGCATTGACCAAACTTGTTTCAAAGCTTGAGAACATGGTAAATTGTGTGTGTGTGTGTGTGTGTGTGTGTGTGTGTGTGTGTGTGTGTGTGTGAGTTTCTGGGAGAAAATATTTGGCAGATTATTGTGTAAGTAAGTTTAGTCAGGATCAGATAAGTTAATATATCTCATGGAAGAAACTAGAAAACTGAATTTTAGCTTTTCTACCACAGCTAAATTTGACAAAGAACCAATGGTTTGAAAAAGATGATTTCATAAAGAATGACACATAGAAATGCTGAAGGAAAACAGAAATGTGAGCCCTCTACCATAATTGTTGGGGCTTAAAGCAGCTTTTAATTCCATTCTATCGTTCAAATATTTCAGGGAAAATATTTTTGATGTATCATTTTCACTAGATTCAATACTTTTAAGATAAAAACTGATTATGTTGGAAAAGAACAAAAATATGCATCTTGGATAACATAAAAAAAATCATTGTGATTTTTGATATATGGGACTGACTAGAAGTAAATATAAAAGCTTGCTGAATATTTTAATTTTTCTAACAAAGAACCCTTAAGCAACTCACAAGACAACCCTTTTGTAAGCATCTATGACAGCTGAAATTTTCAACAACTTTCAAACTTGTACAATCAGGAAGCAAACTGAAAATCTTGGGTAGTCTCAAAGAAGAATATATTCTCTAATAGCCATTGAATATTATCAAAGAATGTAATAAAAAAAAGAATATGGTAGAAAGAGTTTAAAGAGTACTTGGAAACTTTGGTTGAAGGGTTTCCTCCTAAAGAATAGAATCAGGTCTAATCATGTAATATTCTGTTTTTGTTTTTTTTTTGTTTTTTTTTTTTTTTCGAGACAGGGTTTCTCTGTGTAGTCCTGGCTGTCCTGGAACTCACTTTGTAGACCAGGCTAGCCTCGAACTCAAAAATCCTCCGGCCTCTGCCTCCCAAGTGCTGGGATTAAAGGCGTGCGCCACCACCGCCTGGCTGTAATATTCTGAGTTTTCAGGTCCTTATGAGTCTGTGGTAAGAGAACACATGATTACTGTGTGCTATATGCTTCCCATTATTCATGTAGTCTTTTGAAATTATGCAATGGGAAGAAAACACAACATGTGTTTATAGTTAATACATTTTGGCTCTAAAAGGAGCTATATTTAAGCATGCCGGAACTACATGGATATTCTGGATATTGGTCTGGATACAATGATAGGACAATATGTTTAGTCATTTCTTTCAAGAAGAATGTGGATTATTTTTTTTTAATGCATGGGAATCTGTTAGGTAAAATATATGTAGGAAATCAGGCACTTCAAAGATATCATACATCAAGTAAGGTTGTATACAACAGGACTAATTAAAAATGCATAGCAGAGTGAAAGAGGAATGAAAGGTACTGTAAAATCGCTGGCCACTGTTAGCCACAGCCTGAAGAAATGAGAAGGGGAGACAGATTGACAAGACCTGGAAGGGGAGGAAGACCAAGTCATTTGGGTCAAGTTAAAAGTCTCTGTGTGCCAAGGTGACCTCACAGGAAAGAGGCCTTGGCATAAATGCCATGAGCTCAGTCTTCATTCCTCTTAAATTTTCTAGGTCTTTATCTTGGTAGTCCAGCTGTAGGTCAATGGGCACCAAGTTCTTTTGATGTAGTCCCCATATATCAGAAGAGAGCTAGATAAAGAATAGGGTAGGCAAAGAGAAGATTCATGGCATGGGAATAAAGGGGAGAAAAAGTTATTCACTAACCACAGCAAAGAATTGAGGCACACAACCCTGGTCACACTCCCCCTACATATTTGCAGTTGAGAGTCTGAGGTGGGGTATAAAAACAAGCTGTAAGTATGCAGGACCAGAGCTGCTGCTGCTGATTGGTCAGATTCGGAGCAAAAACCGAGTATCGCTGGCCTATAGGGTACAGACCGATTCCAATTTTCTAGCCCCTTTCCAGGTACTGTGCTGTTGACCCAAAAACAACCAGTTAAAGTGAGGAACCACTTAAAGGGAGTGAAGAGTCTGGAGCTCATAGTGCATATGTACTAGACAGGAATCACAGTACATGTCCCAGTAACTATTCTTCTAACCTCTTGACTAATGTATTGGTGCTGCCAAGTCATTCTTCTTCACCGTATCTGGGCCCTTCTCTATGGCATTGCAACTCTTATACCCAGTACAAGCTGCTCTTGAAAATTGATTTGGCCAACTAGAAGTGGGTACATGGATAATATGCCAGTTCTATGCATAGGGAGTATGGCAAAACCAAACCAAACCAAACCAAACCAAACCAAAACAAAACAAAACAAAAAACAACAAAAAAAACATAAACAAAAAAAGCAAAAACAAACATACAAAAAAAACCAAACTAGTTAGCTTGCAGGAAGATGATAAATGTCTGGAGCAGAGCCGGGTCACTCTCCTTTCTTCCACCAGTCAGCACAGGGTTAACTTGCTGAACCCTAGGCATAGGATGAGCCCAGGCTGGATAGTATGTGTATAACCAGCCTGCCGTGCTCCAAGCATGAAAACTTACATATCAGACTTACAACACAATAACCAATCAGTAACACACTTTCTCACACCCCCATTAAGTTGTATCTTCACAAAAACTATTTTGTTTCAATGATATTTTTGGCTACAAAATGGTTTCAGGGCCTCCTCTCTTGAGTAGCAACTTCTAAGGTGACCCTTTTCTTTACTCCTTATGAGAGATTGTTAGAATCTTAGTCACACTCAACCTTTTTAGTCATTGCCTAATTTTACTTAAATTCAGTCAACCCGGGGCTTGGATCTTTCACAGCTATTGCCTTAGGGGTAAAATAATTAAACAAGTTAAGCCTCAAAGTTCTCTCCAAGAAAATGGGAACAGACATCCCTGAAATTAGATGTATATGAAGCTTTTAGGCATGCATCATGTAAGCTTTGACAGACATATCAATCACAAGAGATGAGCTGGGATGGCTTGCTTGCTACCTCACTTAGGGCAGAGGCACAGTGTGTAAATCTCCAGCCTTAGTGGAAGGCATGTGGTGGGTGGGGCTCAGAAACATAATTTAGACTTCTGGTTCTTGGTCCTCCCATCATTGTCAGGAAAGCAGTTTTAATGGGGACCAGCAATGTTAGGAGTAAAAACAAAGAGGCCAGAGGTCCTTGGCTTATTTGTGGTTACTGTTTACATATCCCCATGAGGGTAGTATCATTGGCCACTTAATTAAGCCAGCAAAGTTTAGGGCGGGTGATTGTACCTAGAGGAATGCAGAAGGCACCTGTAACTGCTGGTGAGTCTATTGTTCCAGTTTCAAGCTTTTGTTTTGAAGGCCAGTTAATATGCATGTCATTAAACTCAAATTTATAAACTTATGGTGAGATAAGTTAAATAAAAATGTCAAAAATATTCAACACTTATCACATCCTAATTATTCAGTAACATCTTACTGTGATCCACTCTCGTACCATTATTCATGTCAGTCCTACCTGGTCTATGTAGTACCCGGGCATGTCACATAATGCCTTGCTGACCATATTTTCTCAAGTCAGTGGTCCTAGTACCACATTCCAGAACTAAACATAGCCAGAGAAGAAGCATAAAAATTACAGAAGTCAAGGAATTCGTATGACACTGGAGCAGTGGCGGTGGAGTTTATTTGGAAGCGAACTGATCAAGATAGAGAGCCATGCCTTCAGTGACTGCATAGATGGGACTACTAACTACTGTTGACCATCTTCTCCACACCTGCTTTTGTGATGTTAAGACATTGCCTATCACCATGCACACCCCTGCCTGGAAAGTTTTTCTTCTCCAATATTATATTAATGACTCAAGCAAATCTAAGGGGAAAATCATCTGATTTAACTACAGAATGTGGTCATTGTAATTCTTAGCTACCTCATGGTCTGGCAAGAGGTGGGGTGAGAACACTACAGCAAGAATGAGGCAACCTTGGAAACCTGGTGCAAATATTTTCTGACAAGCCTTTGACCTGACTTCTTGGCTGACTGTCATGTGATGAAGGGAATAATGACTTGGGAGGCAGGAGACCAACTTTCCTAGTGAAGTGGAGTTGCCTATTTATTACCTCTGTGACCTGGTTCCTAACACTTTCATTCATTCTGTTCCTTCGTTATCACTGGTGAAGAAGACAATTTCAGTGATTCTCTCTCTCTCTCTCTCTCTCTATATATATATATATATATATGCATACATATATATGGGAGAGAGATAGAGATAGAGGGAGGGACAGAGAGGGGGGAAGGGAGGGAGGGAGGAAAGGAGGGAGAGGAAAAAGGGAGAGGGAGATTGATGGGGAGAGGGAGAGGAAAGAGAGAGTCTGGGTTCATGTAGCACAGGCTGGCACTGAACTCAAGATGTAGCCAAGGATAAACTTAAACTCTGATATCCTGCCTCTACCTTCCAAATGCTGGGATTGCAGGTGTGAGCTGCCACATCCTGTTGTAGTTTACTTTAAAAGGAAAGAATAGTGTCAGAATGGTGTCAGAATGCCTGTCTATGTGGAGCGTGTAACCCACACCATTGTTACTTCAGCTTTTGCTATAGGTCGAGCTGAAGAGGAAATGTTGGAACCCAAAGTCTCCATGCTGTGTGAAAACTGCACAAGTTATGCTTCTGCAGGTGGCCCTTCAGAAGCTACTCTGTGCATTCTCACAGGCTGTGTTTCTCAGCAGGGGGTAGGAGTGGCAGAGATGAGACAGTCATAGGGCTCAGGTTTTGTTGCGTAAACAGTTACTCTGGGACTAGTCAGCACCAGCTGTCCCCAAGCAGGTCACAGGCCTCCCCCGGGGCCCTTCCTCTCTGCTCTGAGACCAACAACTACCCACTGTCTCAGCTTCCACTCTGTTGAGCAGTGACTGGACTGGACGCCACTGCCTCTGACCAGAGCAGGGCCTCCTCACTCAGCCTGAGTCAGACCAAGTGGATGGAATGAGTGTCCCTACCAGAGAGCTCTCACTGAATGCAGACTAGGGTTGACTCAAGCCCACAAAACAGGAAAGTCAGACTTCTGTGGCCACGGTCCCTTCACCTCCTCAGTTCCCAAGCTTCTGGGTCAATCCACCCTAGCTGTGAGCACTGCATCTTGTGGGAAATCCAAGAGCCTAGAAGGACCTAAGATGAGAGAGGTGGGAAAAGACGGTTTTATTGTGGAAAGAGTTGTATGTTTAGGAGGGAGTTGACCATGTACCCTCATGAAAAAATTACTTCAAACATTACAAACAAGGCCTAAAGTCCTGGGTTTTTACTGTTTGTCATTTTTGTGACCCTGTTTCATTAGGAGTCCCCAAAGCCTTTGTTGCTTCATACTTCTTACAGTGGCAATCACTAAAGGGACTCTTTAGGATTTGATATAGATTTGCCCAAGGGGCCTTGCTGTTTCAAAAGGTAGCTTTGGCTGTCCTGTCTGCCCGTGTGGCTGCAACAGCATTAGTTAGTGCTGCTTCTTGGGTCCACCCTGGAAATAAGGTGTGATCCTCTGTAAAGTCACTTAACAAAACAACATGCTACCATAGTCAACATATCAGTGTGTCTCCAGTCTCATTTTCTTTATTTACTTAAGTTCCATAGTGGAACACATACACGAAGACACTCCAAACATGTCTGTGTACTTAATACAAGACCTTTTCAACATTATTGCAGTTTTTCACAAAAAGTACCTAGTCTCCAAAGCATAATCGTGTAATTAATTAGCTTTGATACATAGCTTCTTATAGGATTCTTATATTTGGTTTCATAGTTCTTTATTAATTCACCAAATCAAAGTAGAAAGTTGAAAATATTTATCATTCAATACCAGGAATATTAGTAGCCCCTTATAATTTAAGAGTTAAAATAGTCTATTTCTATATATGTGTTCAACAGAAATACAAACATAGACCCATAGAAAACCTTGTGCATACGTACACAGCAGCATTTTTCATGGGAGGTAAATATCTGACAGTAATGAAATACTCTTGAGTTGCGGAAAGTAATAAAGAGATAATGCTAGTCAAGCAAGTGACAGTACTACACCATGGCCCAATTGTAAAACTACGTGCGTGACAAAGCCAGCCTCAGTTGTTAGGGTTGGACAGTTGGCTCAGCAGTTAAGAGTGTTTATTACTCTTCCAGAGCACAAGTGTTTGATTCCCAAAACCCACATGGCAGCTTACAACTGTCTCTAACTCCAGTCCGAAGAGATCAAATGCCCTATTCTGACCCCAGGCGAGGTGCACATAAATACATGGGACCAAAACACTGACACCCATAAAATAATAAAGTAAATAAATCTTAAAAAAAACCAAAAACCTTCTAGGTCACCACAGTCAGGAACAGTCAAATCCACAGAGATGGATGCAAATTTGTGACTGCCCAGGAGTTGGGCAAGGAGGTGACAGAAGAAAAACGCAGGGATTCCTTTTGATCATGGTGATGCTTACATGACTTACATGATATGTAAAAATACAGGAAGAAGTAGACTTCTAATTGATTCATTGAGTCATATAGGAATTGGATCTGGACAAATCTATTGCAATAAAGGTCAGGAGACAGCACAGTAGGTAAAGTGATTGCCAGACAGCCATGAGAACCTAATCTCTAGAATGAACAAAAAAAAAAAGCTGAGCATGGTGACACATACCTGTCTTAGAACTTGGAGGTGGAGATGACAGGAGGACCTCTGTGGCCACTGGCCAGTCATTCCAGCTTAATTGCTCAGCTCTGGGTTTCTGGGAAACCTTGGCTCATAAACATAGGTGGAAAGTGATTGAGAAAGAACTTGGTGTTGACCCCTGGCTTCTACATGCATGTGTCCACATGTGCAGGGGCACACATACAAAGTAAATCCACTGTAAGAACAATTAAATATCCAAATGTACTGATCTTATTTATTTTATACATAAATGATCTTTATTCTTTCGTACTTATCATTCAAATATTTTGCCATATAAGAGCAATATGAAAAGCTATCACTTTACTGAGTAACAATTATAGATTAAAGTCATTAGCTCAGTGATATGAGGCCTTTTAACATGAGTAATTACTTTATCTAACCAGCAGGAAGTGCAAGTTAGTTGAATGAGCTGATGGCATGTATTGTTCATTGTCATATGTGACTTGTTCTCCAGATCCTCCTATGGCTGAATCTCTTACCATTTCTTTCTCTTGTTCTTCACCCCGAGTTTGCCATGCTCCTGTCTCAAGGCCTCAGCCCTGATCTCAGTCTTTCTCCAGAATGTTGCTTACGCATACATATGCATGAATTTGTACTCATTGTTTCAGCACCACCCAGAAATTAACTTCTCAGTAAAATCTCCCCTGAATTCTCTAGTATATTCGGCAAATATATTAAATTATATATATATATATATTCACTATTCATTGTATATATGCACTGACAAAATATAAGCCATATGAGAACATAAGTATTTTCTACTTTATCTGTGGAATGAACTGTAATATCTGTAACATAGTTGTTGCTCAGTTAATATAGGTTACATCATGAATGGATGGGTATAGATGTTCATAGAACTGTTTAAGGAATGCTTTCAGTTAGTTGTTAATTCATAAATTATTATACCTCATATTTTAGACATACTAACTGAGGTGGAATAAACAAAAAAGAAAATTAATTAGAAAAATTATCAATGGGGAGTAAAGAATCAGTTCTTTAAAGATAAATCAGTCTCTAAGAAGAAATATAGACTATACTTTTAATGTGGACTATGTATAAATGTCTCATTTAGAATATTTATTTTATAGGTTTTATTAAAGTTTTCTTACACTTTATGGAGATATATGTTATATATAATCATATGTGTATATATATCATATATACATATATATATGACATATGTCAGATACAAATATGTCAGGTATGTCATATATATATATATATGTTAGTCAAATATATACAGGTATATATTTATTAGCTAGTCAAATGAA
Organism: Tokudaia tokunoshimensis; assembly: GCA_036184795.1. Taxonomy (NCBI): domain Eukaryota; kingdom Metazoa; phylum Chordata; class Mammalia; order Rodentia; family Muridae; genus Tokudaia; species Tokudaia tokunoshimensis. The sequence goes on from BTHU01000004.1 coordinate 112,500,431, forward strand.
CATCAAATAAACACCTTTTGTTTTGTATGCTGGTTATCTGATGCTAATGATACAACATTAAAAGTTGCATTGTGACAGACAACCAAGAACAGGCAAAAAATATCACAGAGGTCACAGATGCTGACAGCTATAGGAAACAACCACCAAGGAAAAGGGCCAACATTACAGGGTTGCAGTGGTGGATAGGTCTGAGCTAGTGGCTTTTTCCCAGGGTTAGGAGTTAGGTAATAAACTACTCACCAACAGCAACAGAGGGTAGTTAAAGGAAAAGACAATTCTGTACTGTCACCAAGTGTGAAGAAAATCAAGGACTAACAGGGAAAGTGAGAGGAGGTGTGATTGAGCAGCGTCCAGGAGTCAGGAGTCAAGTCACTCTGGGGCTTTGTAGAACAAGGTCAAAAGTCACTGCTTTACTCTGAGGTTACAGGAAGGAAGGTCACGGTTCTACAGGAAGGAAGGTTCTAAATATGATGAGTGACTTGATCTAATCTCTATTTCAGAGAAACTTTAATGTTAGGCCTAAGAAATTGTGAAAGCAACAGGAAAAATAGAGAAGACAGTTTCTGGGCCATGCTTAATCCAGAAGATAGCAAAGTGCCACAGGGTGAAGGAGCCTTTACCTTGGAGAGACTTCATCACAATGTTACAAAATGACATTCATCCTGGGATATTCTCTGCATGATGGCCAAGCTGGGCTGCATCTAAGAAGGACATACTTCTCCAGATAAAGAATAATCTGTTCTGCTGTGACTGGCTGCATACTCTCCAAGGCACAATTAAAAAAAAAAATCTCAGAATACACTCTGACTCAGGGCGTGATGTGAGGATGCTCCCAACTATTTTACAGTGTTGCATAACACAAGAAGTCTTAACTGAATTTGCTTGTAAAAGTAGAGTCCTCAAAACAGTCTGCATGACAATACTTCTATGGTAGATAGCTTTTTCTGTGGGAGGATGGTATAGGAGAAACACATATATGGTACAGGCAAAGTGACTCAGGAGAGTATAAAACACCTTAGGATGTTGTTTTTGTGGGTGGGACATCAAAGTGGCTACTGTGGGAACAACTGTACTTAAACTTCCTGGGGGTTGCTGTTGGAAAGTGGCCCTGGCTTATCCCAGCACAGAGAGGGCCTGGGTTTGTTCATAACAGCTCCTAAAGGTCACTTACCTAGGACTACTCCCAGGTGTATTAATTTCCAATCACTTCTAGTCTTGCTGCCTCAAGCTAACCTGAGGTCTTAGACAAAGAGGAAGTTGTATGGCTATGCTCCAAAGGAGGGAGGCCTAGGGTTACTTAAGGAAGGACCTGCTGCAGATGTCCTTCATTTAAATTATCACACAAGTGCCATCCCATGGCATGCCTTTCCCTGTTTGCCAAACCTCATTTCTGAGACATAGGCAATGCAAAAGGAACCCCTTGAGTTCATGGCCTGTATTAATGAGAAGAGCAGAACAGCAAGAACCCAGGTGAGCCCATCACATATCAGGAGCAGAATCCTGATGTTCTTTGGGGGAACTCAAGCATAGGAAAGCAAAAGAGTGTTACTTAAAATCAGCTTATATCACATTTATAACTTTCTTAAGTATATAATTGTAAGAAGTCAAAGGCATCCCTCTTGTATAAAATAATGAGCAATCATTCCCTTGTTTTTCTTTCTCCATTAAATAATTTATCCTTTCATTTTAGGGTGAGGCATGCACCTCAAGAGATTTGTCTATATACATTCTCACTTCTTCACTACCCAGATGTGAAACAGTTGACTTAAAAGTGTCTTCCTTTTTAGCTAAAATTTTGATTTATCACTAGCATTCATCTTAAAGAAAATTGTGTATGTGTAAGTCTTAATTAAACTATGGAATGAAGTATGCATGAGCACACACAGGCACACACACACTCACACTCACACTTGAGTGGAAATGGTGGTGACCTGGTTTTAACTCTAGTGTAAAAGCAGGGCTGTTGTAAGGCCGAAATGACTTCATCAGGAAATCCTCAGTCAAACTTCCAAATATACAAATAGATGCCTTTTATTCTGCTGTGAATCAAAATGATGCCATGTCCTGTAATTAAGGATGTTAGCCGCCACGTTGAGTGAGAGCCAAGCACACTTAGCCTTTGTTTCTAAGACAGTCATTTTCAAGTTCAGCACCTTAAGGCCAATAGGTACCTTATTTGGCAATGATTCAGTTCTGTTTCCTAAGGTTTTTTTTTTTTTTTTTTGAGATGTACAGGTTGTTTGAGCCTGATGCACAAATAATTGTGTATTTTGGGCATATTTACTATGCCATCAAAAATCAAAGAGTATTGCCTAAAAAAGAAAAATGCAGAAATAAGTCTTAGCAATTATGTGGACTGTGATTGAAAAAGAGAATTACAAAAACAAAACAAATAGACAAACCCCTGTTGTTAAATGCAAATCTACGTGAGAGTGGGACAACAGATACCATTGGCTTATTATTTCTTTCTTACAGGAAATAGTATGGAGTCATTAGGCTTTCTAAATATTAACTTCTCAAACTGACTGTATAACTGGTTCCTGGGGCTGCATACAATGGCAGGGTGATATGGTCTGTTGAGCTGGCCCACAGTATGATGGGAGGGGAGCTGAAACAGGTTTTTTTTTCTTCCCAAGCAGATCTACAAACCTCTCTGAATCAACCACTCCTTTTTTGGAGTCACTTGAGCCCTCAGCCCAAGGCCGACCTGAGTGGGATCTCTCCCTATGGGTGCAGAAGGAACTCTCTATCTAACTCCTCTAGCTGTAGGAAGGAAGAAATCACCGGAATGCTGAGATAATGCCTGAACTTGCTGAGCCTTGCGTCTGCCTCCTGCCTCCTCCATCAAGTTCTATCTTTGTCTTAGGCCCTGACTCATGCCTATACCGACCCCTCAGTCATCTGTGACTCATAGCAGAGACCAGTTATACCCAATGCTGAACCATGGGAGCAGGAGAGTTATCCCTTCCTTCCTTCCTTCCTTCCTTCCTTCCTTCCTTCCTTCCTTTCTTCCTTTCTTTCTTTCTTTCATTCTTTCTTTCTTATTTTCTTTCTTTCTTTCTTTCTTTCTTTCTTTCTTTCTTTCTTTCTTTCTTTCTTTCTTTCTTTCTTTCTTATCTTCCTTCCTTCCTTCCTTCCTTCCTTCCTCCCCTCTCTCTATTTCTCTTTTGCTTTCTTTCTTTCTTTCTCTCTCTCTCTCTCTCTCTCTCTCTCTCTCTCTCTCTCTCTCTCTCTCTCTTTCTTTCTTTCTTTTTTCATTCTCAGCACAAAGTAGATTTATTTGCACTGGATGGACAAAGGACAGATAATAAGAGACAAAACAGGATGAAGACAAAAACAGAATTGATAAAGGACAAGGGAGAAGAGAAAAGGAACAAAAGAGAGCAACCCCCACCCTGGGGGGGGGCATGGGAGGACAAAGGATTGTCTCTGGATAGAAAGGAAAAAGTCTTGCCCCGTAGGAAAATGGTGGTTTATAAAGGTAAAATGAGAAACCCCGTGTTAGGATGAGGTGTTTAATTTTATTTGGGCATGTTAATTAGATGAACCAAGGTAGGCCTTTTGGTTGCTGAACTTGAATACTTTGAAAGCTGGACCTTGGTAGTCAGCCTCAAAAGGAGGAAATGGCCAAATAAGGAAGTGGGCCTTGATGGCTGGCTTTAGGAATATAAGCTAATGGTTTTCAACAAGGCAGAGGAAAGGGGGGAGAAGGGCAAGGCCTGCCAGATTCATGCCATGTGTGCCATGCTCGGGCTAGCTAGAGTCCTTTCAATTTCTCTCTCTCTCTCTCTCTCTCTCTGTGTGTGTGTGTGTGTCTGTCTGTCTGTCTTTGCCTCTGTCTCTGTCTCTCTGTCTTTCTGTCTCTGTTTCTCTCTCTCTCTGTTTCTTTCTCTCTGTTTCTCTCTCTCTCTGTTTCTCTCTCTCTGTTTCTCTCTCTCTCTGTTTCTCTCTCTCTCTCTGTTTCTCTCTCTCTCTCTCTCTGTGTGTGTGTGTGTGTGTATGTGTGTGTGTGTGTGTGTGTGTGTTGTTCTCTACCTTGTAAGAAAAGTTAGGTCAAATGGTCATATCGTGAGCATCTTCCTCAAGAGCTCCTCTCTCATTTGTGTCTTTAACTTGGGGGAAACTTTATCCTGAGTATGGCATTCTGGTGGGTGTTTTCTTTTAAATGGTATTGTGGGTCAGATTTCTTTCTTGTAGAGGGATCTATCTTTACTTGATTGCAAATATGATCCCTAATAATAACAATTTATTTATTTATTAATTCATTATTTTTTGTGTGCTTGGCCTTTGTAATACGATTTACAGTTACTCCCGTTAACCTGAGGGTTCTCTCTACTTCTGGAATCTGGATTTGCCTTCCTTTGGCCTGCACATGTTTCAGAAAAGATTCTGTCTATTAAAGCAGAGCCAAGGCCAAGGCCAGTCTACTCCAGCCAGACTGCAGCTGACTGACCCTTAAACTACAAAGAAATGAGTGAGCAGAACAAGTCAAACTTTATCCAAAATGAAAAAAACTAATCTCTTGATGTCTAGCTTTACAACAAACAAACAAACAAACAAATAATAAAAGGATGTGGGTTATCTACTAAGATTTCCAGTAGTTTGTCATTGTGGCAGTAGAAAGCAGACATGTCAGTCTGGCCCTTTAAGTCCTATGGGTGGCCTGGCAAGTTAGACCTACATACTCTTGCTATAGTGTTTCAGGAGATTTTATTTCTTAATATTGTGTTAGTTTTCACAATGGTGTATCCCAAAGACTTCAAAATGGGAAATATTTGTAGGTTTGATACATGTTACACAAATTCATTGACAGAAAATGTATTGTTACTCATAGACTCATACCTAGCAGCAAGTACAGATACAGTGTGTTAGTTTGCTAAGGACACATTGAAAAATGCTACAGACATGGTGGCCTAAATCAGAGAAATGGACACTCTCTTGATCCTAGGAACCAGACATCTGAGTGCAAATATCAATATGGCTGAATTCTTGATATGTGTCTCTTCTTTCTTATAGATACCTCTCTCCTTCTACATTGTCACACTTCTGTGTATCTTTGTAATCATCTCCTTTCCTATTTTTCTTTTTCTTTATTGGGGTGTGGTGTGAGTGTTTGCACATGTGTCCTGTTTTCTAAATTGTAAGAAAAGTTGGGTCAAATGGTGCATATGTGTAGAGGCTAGAGGTCAACCTTGAGTGTCTTCCTCCTTTGCTCTCCACCTTATAACAGAACCTTAAGCTTGTTGTTTTCACTAAACTGACTGGTCAATAGTTGCTGACATTGGATCATCTCCGTTCCTCAACTCCACTCCTGCCAAACTCTGGCACTACAGAAATATGCTGGTGTCTCAGCCTTTTCACATGTGTACTGGAGATCTGATCTATAGCCTCTAAATTTGCCCAGCAACCCATTATCCACTGAGCTATCTCCTCTTATAGGGACAGAAACTGTACAACATTAGGGCCTATCCTAATAGCATCACCTTGATGACATCACCTCCATGAAAACATGTCTCTAATGTCTGTAAAAGGAGTCACATTTAGAAATATCAGGGGCTTAGGCTTTGTCATTTGAATTTTGGGGAAACATAAGTCAGCCCCCCCTCAAACACTGATATGATGCCTGCTGCTGTATCCCCCAAATACAGGCCTGATTATGGTACCATCTGTCTATGGTTCTGACCTGTATGTAGTTAAGAATAAAGTCTCACTACTTTTCTCTACAACATATACCATTTCCACCATTATTTTAAGCTGATATTCAAAGGAATCCTAAATTAGTTATTTCCTTCTGTCTTTATTTACAGTTATTCACTTCAAGATGGATTATCCATATTTGCCTCCATAAACCACACACACACATACACACACACACACACTCACCTTGAATACTGCTGCTGCCTTTTTATCACCTGCCTTATCACACAGGTATGTTTTCCCTGTGAGTGGGAGTTACCATAATTATATCTACAGTTCTTCTAGTTGCTACTAATCAGCACCTGTGGTACAGAACAACATGATCACATTTTTATTCTTCTAATATCTCTTACTGGATGCACAGCCTCCCTTGATGATAAGGCCAGACAAGGTGACTGAACTTTGGCAAAATTAATGTATTGTGAATCTCTTATCTGTGACTACAGTAGTCAGCTCCGATTCACTGTGAGATGCATGTATTGCTTTTTTCCTATTCTGTTATACACTGTATGATTCATTTTCATTCTAGACTCTGAGTTGGTTCAGACAATGACAGAAATAGCTGAAACTGGCTCATCAGAAGGGACCGGAAACTAGGATATGTCTTTGTCTCTGTGTTTCCCCACAGCATCCTTGTAAGTAGCAACAACTCTATGATTCCACGTTCTTCAGGATTCTACTATGAATCATCTTTCCTCTGTCGCACATTTCCTGATGTAAGATGCTAATCAAACACAACAAAACAAAAATGTGCCCACTGTCCCACCAGCTCTTAGTTGCTATTTAGTTGAGGCAAATTGTATGGTCATTTGACACCTTTGCAACAGGAATCAAACCTCCTGCCTCACAGACTGCTTCTGAAAGTTAACAAATTAAAATATGCAGGATTAGGAGCTGAGAACCTTGCATATAATACGAAGCATGTTGTTTCTTTATAGACATGCACACTGACTATTTATTCCTTCTTCAGTTTTTGATCTTCAGTTTTGCTACCATTTTCTTTGATCCTGTGGAGGGTTGTAGTCTTCTCTGCTATCTTGTGCTCCTGTCAGTCCTTACTCTGTAGCAATCTCATGCGATTCACTTAAATATATTTCTTTTTAGCTCCTTTATGGGAGATGCCTCCTGGCTCCAACCAAAACCTTTTTGCCAACACAATGCTCTGGTGTCCAGAGCAGCTGTCTTTCCATCCCACTCCCTCAGTTAACTCCCACCATTCTTGCTGGCTTCCTGGTGCTTTGCATGGAAAAACTGTCAGTGGGCAGATAAGAGAACTGGTCTCCATTCCATCCCTGGTACATTTTATGATTTCTGGACTCTCAGGTCACAAAGCACTTCTGTAAGAGAAAGTTGAAACAAGAAGGTTGATAATGATCTTTTTTTTTTTAACATCAATCTATGCTCTCTGGTATTCACTCATATATCAAGAAGGAAATGTGTGAAGTACACATGTCCACTCTTTTCTTGAATATGCTTTATCAAAATGGAAGATTAAAAGTTCTACTCTGGAAATGCAACTTTAGTTTATCTGGGCTGGTTCCTAGAATTTCATTCAGAATTCAAACATTCCAGGGGCTTTTAGCAGAGATGGTAATGGGAAGATGTCTGATATGGAGGGCTAGAGCATCAGAAATATTCAGTGCTTAAATGGAGGGGGACCCTTTCTGTAAAGGGAAGGATGCCAAGAAAGACTAACTGTGGAATGGGTCTCAGCTCATGAATACGTCTTTTCATCAATGTTCTTTGTAGCATAGTACTGTATCAACACAGGGCTCCCTATGGAATTCACATTGGCTAAAGGAATTTTGTACTAATATGCTAAAATATTAATTTATAACAAGTTATAATATGATAGCAAATATTATGAGTATCATGTAAATTATTATATGTGTCTGTGTGTTTATATATGCATATATGTACTTGTGTATATGTACCTTTAATATTTAGGGGCTGGAAATATAGTTCATGGTACAGCACTGTCTTACATGTGCAAGACCTCCACTTCAGTACATGGCACCACCAAAGAAAAAGTTTTAAACAAGGGAAACTGGAAGAACCTTAGTATTTAAAGTATTTACTTGTAGTTGTTATTTTAGAATTTCATAAATGAGTACTATCTTAGTCAGGGTTTCTATTCCTGCACAAAACCTGATAACCAAGAAACAAGTTGAGGAGGAAAGGGTTTATTCAGCTTACACTTCCACTTTGCTGTTCATCAGCAAAGGAAGTCAGGACAGGAACTCACACAGGGTGGGAACTTAGAGGCAGGAACTGATGCAGAGGCCAATAAGGTGTGCTGCTTACTGGATTCCTTCCCTGACTTGCTCAGCCTCCTTTCTTATATAACCCAGGACTACCAACCCTGGGATGGCACCACCCACAATGGGCTGGGCCCTACCTCCCTTGATCACTAAGAGAAAATGCCTTACAGCTGGATCTTATGAAGTCATTTCCTCAAAGGAGCTCCTTTCTTTGTGATAACTCCAGCTTATGTCAAATTAACACACAAAACCAGCCAGTACAAGTACTGTATTTATGACATTTCCCTCTCCCCCTTCTCCATCCAATTTTTCAGGCCCCCACCACTCCCTCTCAAAATCATGGTCTCTTATTCTTTATTGAGTTTTATACACAATCCACATGCACACAGACATTTATAAATATTACATGTTGAGTCTCTTTAGTGTTGCTCATATGTATATGTGTTTAGTTTTGAGAACTTGAAATTGGATTATCTCTCATGAGCCTGTTGTGGGAGAAACTAAGTTTTCCATATCTTAAGAACATTAGTATTTTGATTTTTGTTGAGTACCCTTGGTTCTGTGCTATTAGGTCAATGTGTTGTTCAACCAATAACCCATCTACTCATCTGTAATTAAACTAATTACTGAGTCTGGCTTCATAACAGTCTATATAATAGGCCCTTCAGTTAGAGTTGTTCTGGTAAGTGATTTGGTTGAAGCCCTTCTCATTCATTACTTACCACACCGGGTTCAATATTCTGAGGTTTTACAAAAAGATGCGGACCCTCATCTTAGGGGTAGGATTTAATGCCTTTATACATTAGCTTAATGGACACTGGCTAGGCTTCCTGTGTGTGACGAGCCCCATGTCCCAGCCCTCTATCAATTTTTAACTGCTGGCCCAAAACCCATTTCTGTGCATTCAAGTTTTAAAGCTCTGTTTTTCTATCACCAGTACTTCACATTTTCCCAACTATCTATCATTTCCCACTCTCCTCTGCCCCTCCTACCCTGCAGTAGGATCTTGTCCTTTCCTCACAAAACAAAACAAAAAATGCATCCATACATGGACACACGGCATGGCTAGATTGCAGCTGACATTAGTTAAGTAAGTTAAATTCAGTCACCCCTTTGGTGCTGGAAGCCTCTGTGGATACCAAAAAAAACAGAGGCTATTCCAGTCCCTCATAAAAACACATACTTCGATGTATAATTTACAAATGCTTTTCTGTGTATCTTAAATCATCTCTATTACGTACAATTTCTAATAAAACAAACATGGTTTATAAATAGTCATTATGACATATTATTTAGAGAGTAATGGCAAGAAAATAAAATCTGCAGGAATAGTTATAGAAAAAAAAATTCCTATATTTTTCATCTGAGTTTGGCTAAATCTCGGGGCATAGAACCCACAGATACTTAAGGCCCAGTATACAGGGAGAAAGTCTAAAAAGATGACTGGGGTGTATTTTGAAAGTCAAGTGGAGAGAGGAGACAGTACAGTAATTGCTTCCAAGCTACTTGGCATGCTCTGCAGCTAGCCAGGCATGTGAGTGAGTGCTTGTTTGTTGTAGGGGGTTGGGTGGGATGGGGTGTGTTGCCAGACGATTTCTCTCATGTCTCTCTTTGCCTCTTTTCATGTTATGCACCCTGGAAAGCCAGCAGGAGGAGATCATTAGGTACTGCCTTCACTTAGGTTCCTTAGAGATGTGATCTTAGGTAAGGAAGACCGTGGTAATTGTGAATTTGATGGGAGGGACCAACAAAAGCACAAGGAAGAGATTCAGGAAAGTACAAGTCAGGAGATGGATGTGTTATTTTGCTAGCCCTTGCTGAGCACCCTGCTGCTAGATCATGCAGGAATTCTAGGAGGTGGTGGGAATTGGGGGTTGTGGCTCATGTATTTATTTACTATTTCCTATCAGTTACGGTTTAGGCTACTGTGGTACCCAGCACAGTTGGAGGGCATTTGAGCCAATCATAGTTCCCTGATAAAAGCCCTTAGGCCAAAATGTCTCAAGAGTAAAAAGTTTTCCATGCCAAGGGAAATGGGCAAGGTTGCTGCTTGCTTTGGGAAGTAGGAGGTGCCAGAGATTGATTTACAGAGTGAGAGGAAGCTGGGATTTTAGGCCTAGTTATCCCCTACTCCCTCCACTGGCCACACCTTGCTGTAGCCCTCTAATGATGTTCACAGTTCCAACCAGGATGTCCTTCTCCCTTTAACTCCATCTCCCTGGTTTCCAATACACATTCTCTGACTGCCCTTTCATCCCATGCATGTTGACAATTCTAGGATGCCACAATCCCTCACTGCTTGTCCCCAAACACACACGCTTCTCTGAAAAAAAAAATCCCTTTACTAAATGATTACAACATACACTTTAGTTCCAGTCTACTGAAACCCATACCTTTGTGCCTGGGCAGTCTCGTTACTATCGTGTTTTAAGGCAAAGATGACTCTTTTCTCCCCGACCCCTCTTTGTTTTTCAGAGGTAAAACACTCAGTGATAAATTGTCTAAAGCTTTGAGGGTGACGCCAGAGGCAAATAGCCACGTGGTAAGGGGATAAATGACATAAAGGTTGAAGCCCAGCTCACTCCTGATAAGTTCCTATTCTAAAGTCATGTGGTACAGCTTGTTGTATAAATGTATTATTATTGGCAGTTTGTTGTATTAAAAGTATTATTATTGATCCCATCTTCCTAGCTCTGTAGCCCTTTGTCTATCACTCTGCCAGGTCCTTGGTGGGTCCCATAGCTGTTTGATGTAGAGGAATGTTCAGCAGTGAGCAGCGGGTAGCTAGGCAGGCTCAGCCAGCCAGGTGTCGCTTAGCCAGATGGTCCCCTCCCGCCCACAGAGGACACCATTGAAAATCTGAAAGAGACAAAATGTCTATGGAATCCCCCAAGAGGGACCAGATGCTACTTAGGAAAAAGCTGTTCGCACGGTGCCGTCTCTGGGCATGTGGGGCAGAAGAAACCTGTCTGTGGAGTAAAACAGAATCAAGGAGCACCCATTGTCATTTCAGGATAAAATAAATGCCCTCTCGTTTCCTATTTGTGGTTATTAAAATGACCTCTCCCCTAATCAAAATTAAAAACAGATCCTAGAAGAAACTTCTGTACCTACTTTGCGATTTCAGTGGAGAGTTGTAAAATATGTGTGAGGAGGATTCTGCTTCGGACTGGGCCTTGGTGTTTCCTACCCCACCCCCACCATCTTGCTAGTATTTCTTTTGGCAAAAGTGCATTCTATTGGAGTATATCCCACAGACCTTAAGTAGGAGGTGGCAGGTCTTGTGGAATGGAGCACTATCAAAAGGGGCTCCATGATGGTTTTGTTTGATTTGACCCCGAAATGCCCGCTGGGATCTGTGAACAGACAGTCCCCTGCAGGAGAGCCCTCCACCACCCTTTGTCCTGCCCGGCTCCAGGCTGCAGCAGCTGATCTGGTTATTATAATCCTGAAAAGAATTTCTAGGTGGCCACAGTGACCATAAGGAAGCGAGAAACCACGAGGGCTGAAAGCCACGAAGAACAACACATGGGCTATTGAGCGCTAATCCTGCCCTTAATTAGAGGATGGCCTCAGCCTTGTGGTGCTCACAGAAATCTAAATGGAGGAGGAGAGGAGTCTGCCAGGGTTTGAAGCCACCATTTACCGAAATGTGCCATCATCAGCACAGTTTTCAAAAAGAGGCAAACGAGTGTCTAAAGAGTAGATAGAGGACAAATCCCGATTGCATTTAAGATTTAATTAAAATTGTCTTAGTTTTCTCTGCTCTTTTTCTCTTTACCCCATTCATAAAATCATGTGCACTTCAACGAAAATGCAACCCTCCTAGATCATTGATTTGCTTACCTTAGCCGCATCAAAGTATGACTCCATACTCACCAACATTTGCAAAATTTTCTCTTGGACTGTAGTTCTTAGAAATAAAGCTAATGGGCAGGCCAGCAACGAACAAATTTGCCTCTTCTGTGACTCCTGTATTGACTCAATCCAACCCTCATCCCAAGCATCTCAGTTTCCCTGGCAATAAAAAAGCTCTGTTTTCTTCATTTGAGTGGTCTACTTGGGTGCCCAGGACATGCTACCGCGTTCTGCCATGCTCCCTTCTATTTTAATTTCTCTCCATTTGCCTGTTGGCTGTGTGGATATCTGGCTGGTGATCTGCTAATCATGTTTAATCATTGGTTAAAACCTTAAAAAAGAGCCTTTAAGAAAAGTAAATTATCACTTTTCAAAGTGTTACAAATCTATCCATGCTTTAATCTAAGTGCATACCTTGCAATAAAATAGTTGCAGAAAAGAAGATATGTTATTCTAACACTCCCCTGCCCCATCTCTGGCACTATTTATACCTTGATTGTCTTAATATATGGTGGGACAAAAGGGCAGAATTTCTTTTTTCATTTTGTAGAGGAAGTAATTGAAAGCTATGTTTTCCATAGGCACACAGAAGACTCAGGATCTTTAACACCTTATGGTGATTATTTATTCTGAGGGATCATGGGCAGATCTCAAGGCAAAGTTAGAGATTCACTTTTCCAGGTGCCCATTCAGGTCTGGCTCTCCAGCTGAAAGGAAGGTGGCAGACTTCAAATGTTAATTGCCAAAGTTACTATTCCCACCCCCAGGAGGTATGGGCAGAACAATTCAGGGAGTTGACATTCTACCACTGGTAGTAGATCTTTCAGAAGACAGAATTTTCACGAATTTTCTTGGGGAGATTTGAATTACTCTTTCCATAGAGCCATGAAATATGCACTTGTAGAAATCCCTTAAGTGCTGGTTGCAAAGACAGCGAATCTTGCTAGGGAAAATGATGGGAGAAGCCCATCAGTTTAACCAAGGACACCTGTGTACTCAATAAACAGAAATAGAAGTCTGAAATGTGGAAGGAGGCTGGATAATGCAACTAATCATTCTAAAGCAAACTCTCTTAGCTAGCAAACATATTTGAAGTCAGTTATGAGTATTGATTTAATGTTTACTCTGCTGGAAGACAAATCATTGTTTTTTATAGGATACAGGCCTGGATTAGGAGTAGGAAATAAATGGGCAATTTATATCCTGTCCAGAGTTCTAAAAGAAAGAAATGAAGAATAACATTTAAGTCCTGCAAAAGATCCCACTGAAAGGCAAAAGGCTTGCACACATTTATATTGGATCTCACACAATATGGAAAATGACAAAGTATTAGGAGAGATTAGACTAATTAAACTAGATTTTGAGAACGCCTCAAAGAGATCCAAAGTACTGATATCTTCCAAGTAGGACGACAGTGAAGGCTTCCAGAAGCTTGCCTCCTCTCCCAGCTCCCTGACTCTGATGGCTTCAGCTATGGTAGCACATTTGTGTATGCAGTGACATCTAGTGACAAAGGAAAATACAGCCAGCTCAAATGTTCCGAGAGGCTGTACAGAAATGACCCTGCTGTCCTCATTTCCTGGGTCTGTTTATAAAACTTTCTATAGCAGACAGATAAGCCAGGTTCCACCACCGTGTTCATAGAGGGTCAAGAGCAACATATTAGAAAGAGTGAACAAACCAGCCTGCCTGCAGAATCCAACAGAAATCAATAGAGACTCCTCCTACCTTGTCTATTCTCAAAGCAGCCATTAGGACTTAAAGTTTGTGTGGACTGTTCTCAAGAGCTGTTGGAATCTTTCAAATAAAGACTATATTTTGAGAAATCAGAATGTCTCATTCTCAAATCCACATTCAAAAGCTTGGGTAAAATACATGTACAAATTACCAACCAAGACAAAGCTTTACACCCTTATTAACTTTATTCTGCCTGAAACCTGTTCTTTTTATTAACTGGAGCCAGCCATGATAAAGCAGTCTCACTTTATTTTAACTGACTTTAGAATTTGAAGAAAAATTAGTGTACTATATGAGTAAATTCAAAACTTCCTCTCTAGAAGAACTCAAAGTCTTGTCTTGGTTCATGCTGAAGAATGTGAAAATCCAGAAGTGTCAGTCAGCTTCTTGGTGTTTGGATTGGGAAATGCCCTTTGAAGATGAATTTCTATTGGGTGGATATTTGATATTGGAGTCTGCAGAACCTGGGGTATCAGAGATATGCTAGGGGGTGCAAAGAGTTTCAGGGTAGAGTGGGAACTAAGAGTTTGCTTAAGGAATGCCTTGGAGATTTATTTATGATTACAGATTCGTTTAAAAAAATGAATTTCCTCTATATTAAACAAAAGTTTCTCCTGTATAAAATATTTTGGAAAGTTGCTAATTTAGAGATTCACTTGGAAAATAACCTTTGTATTTTTCTATGTGAATTTCATACAGCGGGTTCTGATCATATAATTACCCCCAACTCCTTCCATATTTACTCTCTTCACCTGCGAATTCCCACCCACCAAACTTTAAAGGTTTTTATTTTTAATTCTCTCTCTCTCTCTCTCTCTCTCTCTCTCTCTCTCTCTCTCTCTCTTTGTCTTTCTTTCTTTCTCCATTATGTTGAGTTGGGTTGTCTGGATGTTTTATGTGAGGCCTCCTTGGTAGTGTGGTCAGCCTACCATGGGTCAGGACAAGACATGTCACCATGTGATGTCAAAACTGACTCTCCTTCTTCCAGTAGCTATCAAATGCCAATAGTTTCTTTTAGGATTTTGTTTCCACTTCTCTCCTTCTACACTGAGATTTTACCTGACCACAATTTGTGCAATCCCATTCTACTTAGGGCTGATCATTCCACCATCCCTTATCCTCAACATGTTGAAAAGTTAAGGGCCTCTATGTTAAACGCCATTGCTGCAAGGGGAAGCTTTGCTGATGAGGGTTGATAGTGATACTCTTTTATGAGTAGAAATCATTAAGAGTCATTTTATACTATGACCATTTAGCTGAAAAATAGTAGTAGGTTCTCCTTTCGGGCCTATAACTTATCTAGGCACATGTTATCAGTGCCTTTTAGTGACAGAAAGGAGTTTTATCTCAGGAAGAGTACCTAAGAGCCAATAAGAAAGTGATTGGTTACTTTCAAAATATTTGTGCCACAATTGCACCAATTGGCATACCTTTCTAGGCTAGTCTTAATAGCGGCTTGCAACCCGTTTTCCTCTGGTGGTGCAGATACAACCTTTTAGTACTTATGATAGCCAAAAGGGGTGAAGCTTACAAGTGAGTACCAGCTCGAGTTTTCTATATACTGTGTGTCCAGTTCTGGGTGACTCCATCAATAGGCTTGTACCATTGAGTACTGGAGGTAACCAAGAACACTGGCAAATAGCTTGTAATGCTGGGGTGTAGGATCTATGAAATTCCATTGGCCCCAAACTTACAAACATGTAACGAATTCCTGGTAGTTGTGTTTTTATTTGCTAGAATGTGGTGTCCTTCTGTTGTAGAGAAATTCTATTAAAATTATTATTTCCTGGTCCAATATTCCCCCCTAATTTTTGTATAACAAGATGTTTTCTCTCCTCTCCCTTGAATAGCTCTCCCCATGAGCATATAATAATTTGTTGCACTCTCTAGGTATTCCAAATACAATACACACACCTGAAGATTCAAAGTGAACAGACTTTCTCCAAACCAGTTGACCTCAGTTCTATCCCTGGGAATCACATAGTAGGAGAGAATAGACTGTTATAAAATATCTTGTCACAGTCACATTCACCTCCACTTTCCAAATAAATAAATGGAAAAAAAAAAGAGAAGAGATACAAATGACTGACTGACCAGTGTATGAGAATGTTCAGCATTGCTAATCAGAAGATCAATGCATATTAAAACCTTGTTGACACATTATTCTCCATTATGATTGAAATGATAACTTCTAGCTAATGTCATCCTTGTTGGGTCCTGGGAAACTCTTGATTCTCACCATCTGGAACTTTCTAGTGGCTACCCCCAGATTCCCATCCCCTACTGCTACACACCTCCATTCAATTTCCTGACCCTCTGTACTCCCCCTCCCCTCAGTCTCCTCCTACACCCGATTCCACCCCCTTTTTCTCTCCTCCTACTCCTTTCTTACTCCCAGATCACACCCTCCATCTCTGTACCTCCTGTGATTATTTTCTCCCCCTTTCTGAGTAGAATTGAAGCATCTACATATTGGTCTTCCTTCTTCTTGGGTTTCTTATAGTCTGTGAGCTTTATTGTGGGTATTCCTAGCTCTCTCTCTCTCTCTCTCTCTCTCTCTCTCTCTCTCTCTCTGGCTAATATCCACTTATCAGTGAGTACATACCTTGTGTGTTCTTTTATGACTGGGTTACCTCACTCAGTATGATATTTTTCTATTTTCTATTTCCATCCATTTGCCTGCAAATTTCATGAAGTCTTTTTTAATAGCTGAGTAGTACTCCTACCCAACAAAGGGAAGAGAGAACCTGTAGAGACCATATCTAGTGGATAGGCATGGTCCCCAGTTGAGGGATGTGGCCACACACCCATCTCAAAAATATTAATCTAGATTGCTCCTGTCAAAAAGAAATGCATGGACAAAGAGTGGAACAAAGACCGAAGGAAAGGCCATCCAGAGACTGCCCCACCTAGAGATCCATTCCATCTGCAGACACCAAACCTGGACACAATTGTCAATGCCAAGAAGGACTTGCTCTCAGGAGCCTCATATAGCTGTCCCCTGAGAGGCTGTGTCAGATCCTGACCAATACAGAGGCAAATCTCAAAGCCACCTATCAGACTAAGAGTGTAGACCCCAATGGAGAAGTTAGGGACAGGACTGAGAGAGCTGAAGGGGATTGCAACCCTACAGTAAGAACAATAATATCAACCAACCAGACCCCTCAAAGCTACCAGGGACTAAAGCACCAACCAAAGAGTACATATGGAGGGACCCATGGCACCAGCTGCATTTGTAGCAGAGGATTACCTTATCTGACATCAATGGGAGGGAAAACCCCTTGGTCCTGTGGAGGCTCAATGACCCAGCATAGGGGAATACTAGGGCTCTGAGGTGGGAGGTGATGGGTGGGTGGGGGAGCAACCTCATAGAAGCAGGGGACGGGGAGGGTATAGGGGGTTTAACTGGGAAAGGGGATAACATTTGAAATGTAAAAAACTAATCAATAAAATAAAATAAAAAGAAATGATAACTTCTATCCAGGATGTGGAGCAAAGGAATACTTGCCTACAACTGAGGAGAATCTAAAATAACACAACCATCCTGAAAACTAGGATTGGGATTCCTGAAAAGAAGTAATGTTTATATAACATAGAACTGCTATATGTTTAAATAAAAAATCAATGCGATGAAGAAATATCTGAAATCCCATATTCACTGTCCAATTTCTGAGATAAATCTAAGTGTTCATCAACAAATAGAAGATACTGAATAATAGGTGAATATTACTTAGTAACAAAAAAGAAAATAGTGTCATTTTAACTAAGCACAGATCTGGAAGGCATATGTTAAATGAAGTAAGTCAAGTCAGACTCAGAACTTAAATGAGGCCTCTACAGAAGCTGAAAGAACAGTCATTGTTAGGACTGAATGGGATCAAATGTCAGTCAAAGGTTGAAAAGTTTCTGTTATCGAGAGATCTATTAGATTACTGCTGATTACAGTTAATAACAGTGTTTTTAACAATGTATTGGATACTCAGAAATTACTAAGTGTATCTTAAATGTTCTTGCCATATACAACCAGCACACACACACACACACACACACACACACACACACACACACACAGAAGACCACGTGAGATGATGGAAATGTTCAAATGTGTGATTATAGAAATCATTCTCCAATGCACATACTTATCAAAACATCTGATTATTAACTATGAATAAAAGCAGACAAGTAGGTAAAAAGAACCTCCAAATATACCATCGAGTCCATTTTATATTAGCATCTACCGCTCAGCACAGGGCCTGCCCTTCAGAGTGATTAGTGTCTCCAGTGAGATTCTATTGGAGAAGACAAAATTGCCATTTGGTCATCAACTGGAGATAACTTCTAGTTATAGATTTAGAGCATGCACCTACTTCTTTCATCAGAGGGATCCCATCCTGTGTAGACACTTGCAAGCCTTGGGCATACTGTCAGAGTCTTGGTGAGATCATGTGCCCCTTAGTCCTGCTATGTTTAAAAGATTTTGTAACCATCCACTCTGGCTCTTACAATATGTCTACCTCATCTCTTGCAGGTTTCTTGAGCTCCAAGGTGGTGCACTTACTAGAACCATCCATTTAGGATTGAGTGTATGAAGGTCTCTCACTCTCTGCATATTATTTGGCTGTGGTCTCTGTATTTGTTCCCATATATTGAAGGAGAAAGTTTCTCTGATGATGGCTAAGCAAGGCACTTTATCTACATGTATACCAGAATGTTGTTAGGAGTCATTCTATTGCTATGTAGTAATTAACAGAGAAGTAGTATTTTATTTTCCCCTAGGTCCTAGACCCATTTAATCTTAGGTGCTTGGCCACCCAAATACTGTTTTGGATGGGCTTCATATTATGGAGTCTGCCTTCAATGTAATTAGATATTGGTTGGTTATGCCCTTTAGCTTTATGCCACTACTGCACTAATGAAGTTTTCAGGCAAGTTATCACTATGGATTGAATGGTTTGTAGGTGGGTTGGTGTTTACCCTTCCCCTTTGGTAGCTTGCAGACCCTTCCAGTATCAAAAACATTAGTCCATAGAAATAAACACTCTGGTAGGTTTAACTTGACTTTTCTATATTCATTGAGTTGTATAGGTGTGGTCTTCACCAATGGGACCTTACTATCAGTTTATAGGGACCAAGCAGTTGCCTTGGCAATAGCCTGGGTTGTTTGGGGGGTTCATGTGAAGTCTCTTTGTCCAAGAAGACAATTGGATGTAACCCATTACTTAGACCTGGGAACGGGGTCGAGAAGAAGGAGTGGCCACAGCAAGTGGTGATAAAATAGGGAGATAGGAATTGGAAGACAGGAGGGAGAGTGAAGATTGCCTAACTTATTTCCTGGTTGGTGTGGCAGGAGTGTTTCCAAAGACAGCCTGTGGGAGTTGGTGGCTGACTCAAAGTGATAGGGTAGGAAATGAAGGCTGCTTTTTAGTTTCTTGAGAATTCTCTACACTGATTTCCAGAGTGGATTCACCAGTTTACAATCCTATACACTGTGAATGAGGGTTCCTTTTCCCCACATCTTTGCCAGCATTTGTGGTCAATTTTGTTGTTGATCCCACTTTCAGAGGGTTAAGATGAGATCACAAAGTTGTTTAATTTGCCTCTTCCTAATTGCAAAGGATGATAAACATGCTTTGGTATATTTATATGCCAAATATATTTGGTATTTTTGAGAACTCTTCATATCTGTTGCCAATTTAAAAAATTTGATTGGTTTTTGACTTTTAAAATGCCTTTTATATATTCTGAATATTAATCCTCAGTCAGATGCACAGATGGCAAATATTCTCTCCCTTTCTGTGGACTCTTTTCACTTAACTGTTTCTTCAGTAATCTAAAAGCTTTTAACCACAAAAATTGTTTGATATTTTATGATTTACAGAAAATCACGCAACTGAGTTTTACTGTCAGAATTGAAGAGCAGGAGAAAGAACAGATAACACCCTGTAACATTCATTAAAAGTAATAGCAGCCATACACACTTATGCATCATTACCACCCAATGTTGTGGTGGTGGTGGTCATATGAGATAGCAGGACTTCACTGAAGTAACTTGAATTGGAAAATGTGTTTCTTTCTGGATGGTTGTAGCACATACCTTTAGTCTTAGCACTTGGGAGGCAGAGGCAGAAAAAAGCTCTGTGAGTTAGAGGCTAGCCTGGTCTACAGAGTGAGTTCCAGGGCAGCCAGTGATACACAGGGGTGTCTCCAAAAACTAAAACAAAACAAAACAAAAAACAAAACAATGTGACAAGGTCACAGCTGGGAAGGAGCAGATTGAATGATGGTTTATCACTATGAAAATCAAGAGAAATGGAGAGAAATAGTGAAACCAAGGCTTTTTAGCACTAAAGACATTTGTTAAAGCTGGAGTTGTGGCACTTTGACACCTGAGAAGCCAAGTGGGTATGGGAATTGTAATAACTATCAAAGTATTTGAGCAAGAGCCTTTGAGATGATAAGTGTATAATGGCTATTAAGTCTCAAGATCCGAGTTCAGTTCCTAGAAGAAAAAGAGTAGAAGGGGAGAACCATCCACCTTCAAGCTCTCTTTTGATCACAAGTCCACAGAGACACTGATACACACACACACACACACACACACACACATTAAATAATATGTTTATTTATGTAAAGACAAAGTGATTTAAGCAGCAGTTGAAAGCTTCTAATTATGATAAAAGATTTTATGAAGGATGAGTCAGAGCTGTCAGTCAGAGAAACTGACGTGGAATTACTGATAAATGACCTTCTCATCCTGTCTTTTTGTTGGTTTTTGCTTGTGTGGCAACTAAAACTTTAACTGCTTAAATCATCTTATTAAAAAATGCAACATTGGGCATTTCAAACACTTATAGCTCATCCAGAGTCTGGAGCTAATATGTAGTCTGTTTCTAACAAGCCCTCCAGGTGACTCTATTCCATGTCAAAAGTAGAGGAGAAAAGTTTTGAATAATGTGAACACCAGGACCTGAGAGAACATGATCTAGCAGCACGCAAAGGAATCCTTAAAAAAAAAAATAAAACAAAAAACCCAGAAGTTCATAGCTACCCATCTGCAACTTTTTTGCTAGGTGGATTACACACTGAGTAGCAGATTCCCATGAGAGAATGAGCAACTCTTCTATGTCGCCCCATATTTTGTAAGTTTAGCACCAAACTCCTACACTTCTGGAAACTACCAACTCTCAGACAAAGCAATTCAACTCTTCATGCTTATCGTGCGGCTTGGAAGCCAGTGTTTGAATCCGTGGGACTCAGACCAGTCTTCTGTTGCCTCCTCAGTATTCAAGTATTCACTCTGCAAAGTATTTTGAGTGAGCTGGTTTCCCAACGAAAGGAAAATGTCACAACTAGCAATTAAGTTAATTTGAAACCCATGTTAGACTCATTTGAGTAACTTTTACAGTTTATAATTGTTAAGAATACAATTCTGAAGCCAGGATTTTGTGTCAGAATTTTGTTTCTTTCATTTTTCCATCTATGTGGTCACTGACAGATGAATTAGCATCATGGTGTCTTCATCTGTGAAATGAGCCTACCACAGTGTGTATTCAAAACATTATTCTAGTATTTTCACCATTTTTTCCATCAAATAGCTGTCACTTTTTTTTTTGGTTATAAAGCCCAGTATCAACTGTAATGATAATTTTTTTGCTAACTTTTATATTTATGAGTTTATTTTTAGTTGCAGCTACTGCTTTGGTTTATCTTCTGGTTAGTTTCAAAGTATGCTTGGCTATTCCCTATATATGAATATATTTCTGCTAAGCAAATATAAATTTTCATGTATTTTAAACATTATTATTAGTATTAGCAACATGGTATTTGATAGTAACCTTAACCAAGAGACATCTCGATGATCTCATTTAAGTGGTAGCCAACCAGGCACAGTATTTAGATGGATCTGAAGCTATATCTGATACTGACAGAAAAGAGTAACTGATTCTTTATTTGATTCATTTCACAAAGGTGTGCATTTATTTTGTCTCTGAAAAATAGGTGGCAGAATGGAAAATATGTAATGCTGTAGTCAAATAGGCAGACAGGGCAGAAGTGTTTCCTAGAAGTAAAGGCTAGGAAAGTCGCTTGATAAAGACAGTAGAGATGTGGACACAGTAGACAGATTCCAGAAATATATGTTTGAAATTAATATACAAAGATTGTATTTGCATCTATTATACTTAGGAATCTCAGAGAACCTGACTCTCAAGTCTACTTGTATTATAGACACAACTGATTTAATCTTAAATCTATATGTATTATAGACACTACTGATGTTGTAGTTCCTTAGAATTGAGTTACACATACAGAGAACTGTTGTGTTATGAGAAACACAGAGATGCATTTTATATATATATATATGGAAAATATTGGTATCTTTTTGATGATTGATACATTTATTTGTTGGATACTGATGACTTGCATTCTGAGTTTTATCTTTTTATATCCAAGTATTTACATTATTTACATGCATGTAGTATTGGTTCAAATGAATAGGTTTGCCAGGTGGTAGAGGAACACTCCTTCAATTTCAGCACTCAAGAGGCAGAGGCATGCAGATTCCATGAATTAGAGGCCAGTCTGGGTCTACGGAACAAATTTCAGGACAAGCAAGGCTACACAGAGAAACACTGTGTTAAAATCCTGAAAAAAAAGGATAAGATTGATATCTTCATGGACCCAAGGCCTAATGTAGACATCATAGTACAAATGTGTGATTTCAAAGAATAAATAAACACGGTATTAGGAACATTCTATTATTGTAGCAAAATATCTGAGAAAACAACTTAAAGGAGGAAAGATGAATTTTCAAAGGGTCCAGTTCTAGTTCAAGTGACCTCCCTGCTTTTAGCTTGTGCCAATCTTCAAAGCAGGACATGTGTGGGGGAAGCTGCTTATGTCATGGCAACCAGCACAGAAAGCAGGAGTCGGGGTGGAAGACATAGGGAGGGAAGAGGACAGCCATGAGCCAAACCTTTCAAGGGCCTACTTCCTCTAAGCAGGGTCCATTTCCCAAAAGCTTATGTAGTAAGCAAGTTTCTGGGAGTTACCACCTTACTTACTGCTCTGGTGGCCCAGTCACCTCTAAACAGCACCATTGTCAAGGAACCAAGATGGAAGCACATGAGCCTTTGGGGGAGACAGCTTACATAAAAACCCTAACAACTAATGTTGGATGGAGACTGTGGCTCTTGTGCTGCTTCCCAGTTTGTGGATAAGAGCATTGCCCACATTGTTCTCTGGGATGAACTAGTTTTTTTAAACCATTCCCACTAAGGTTGTGCTATGTAATGAGCAGCTTTGCAATATAGTGTAAATGCTACCTTTCACACCAAAGTGAGAGATACTTATCAGGGTAATATAAGCCACATCTTCTGGATGGAAAATGAGTCTTGCTGATCATAAAAAAACAGAGCTCTTTTCTTTATTTACATTTCAAATATTATCCTCTTCCCTCATTTCCCCTCTGAAAACCCCCTATCCCATTCCCCCTCCCCCTGCTCACAAACGCACCCACTCTTGGTTCCCTGTCCTGGCATTCCCCTAGGGGCAGAGAGTCTTCCCATTACCCAGGGCTTCTCCTCTCATTGATGTCCCACAAGGCCATCCTCTGCTACATATGCAGCTGGAGCCATGGGTCCCTCCATGTGTACTCTTTGGTTGGTTGTTTAGTTCCTGGGAGCTCTAGGGGTACTGGTTGGTTCATATTGTTGTTTCTCCTATGGGGGTGCAAATCCCTTCAGCTCCTTGGATCCTTTCTTTAGCTCCTCCACTGGAGACCATGTGCTCAGTCCATTGGTTGGCTGTGAGCATCCACTTCTGTATTTGTCAGCACTGGCAGAGCCTCTCAGGAGATAGTTATATCAGGCTTCTGTCAGCAAGCACTTGTTGGCAGTCACAATAGTGTCTGAGGTTGGTAACTGTATATGGGATGGATTTCCAGGTGGGGCAGTCTCTGGATGGCCTTTCCTTCAGTCTCTGCTCCACACTTTGTCTCTGTATCTCCTCCCATGGGTATTTTGATCCCCCTTCTAAGAAGGACCGAGGTATCCATACTTTGGTCTTTCTTCTTCTTGAACTTCATCTATAACACTCACATTGACTGTGTGGCAGCTGTTTGGTTCTCTCTGCATGAAGAGATGTGTGAGACTCAGGAGAGCAGTTCAAAGCTACTAATACTCCAGTCATTGATACTTTGTGAGTATAACTTTTTTCCTTCATCAGTGTTTCAGAAGTCTACATTTTCCTATCAGAATTTATGTAACTATAAAACAGGCTAAATTGCTTGCATTTTGTGTTGAAATATTTTTTTGACTTTGAGGTTTGTAGTCTCTCAACTACACTCTTACTGTCTCTGACTCTTTCTCTTTTTCCCCTAGTTTGAGTCATTTTTCTATCTCTAGCTTTCTTCTTTAAGAACAACATTAATTGCAAAATAGCCAAATTCTTGTTCAAAAGTCACTTATGTTGGCATATGAACTTTGAGCATTTTACTCATAACATGAAAGTGATTTTTTTCTTGCAGGTAATACTTAACGAAAAATGTTTCAATTTCCCAGTTGCTAAAACAGAAGACATTAAAAAGCTATTTAAGTATATGTGAGAATTAAGTATATATGAGAATGAGGGAGATCAGGCCTATAAAGGAGACTTTTATCAAGAGGCTTCTTACAGTCCAGAAGTAATTGGAAAACATTTGGCACTAGTGCAGGGGCTGAGGTCTCTGCTATTGGTGATCCTGACCTAGGAGGCATCTGACATATCACTACACAGCTGGCAATCTAATGAGACATATTTTTTTTCTAAGGTTTTTTATTTACATTCCAAATCATTTCCCCTTTCCCGTTTCCTCCCTCCCTGAAAGTCCCATAAGCCCCCTTCCCTCCCTCTTTTCCCCATTCAACCCCCTCTCGCTTCTCTGTCAGCAGTGGAGGAGTGTTTCTCTTTCTCCACATCCTCTCTAACACCTGCTGTTTCCTGAGTTTTTGATCTTAGCCATTCTGACTGGTGTGAGGTGAAATCTCAGGGTTGTTTTGATTTGCATTTCCCTAATGACTAAGGATGATGAACATCTCTTTAGGTGCTTCTCAGCCATTAGATATTCTTCAGGTGAGAACTCTTTGTTTAGCTCTGTATCCCATTTTTTAATAGGGTTACTTGCCTCTCTGGAGTTTAACTTCTTGAGTTCTTTGTATATATTGGATATTAGCCCTCTGTCAGATGTAGGGTTGGTAAAGATCATTTCCCAGTTAGTTGGTTGCCGCTTTGTCTTTTTGACAGTGTCTTTTGCCTTGCAGAAACTTTGTAATTTAATGAGGTGAGACATATTTTTAATTAGGATAAAGAAGGAACATTAAGATTCATAGTTTACTGTGCTATTAAAATAGATATTAAAACTTATTCCATCTATTTTTAGCAGTTCACATAATGATATGATAAATTATACTAATCAATTTTCTAATATTAAAACTTCTTTGTATTCCTGTTTGTTTATTATGTTCTCTTGGACTAAATTTATCTCTTTAGAATTTGATAATTGCTCCTATACTTATTTGTAGATTTATGTAATTAAAAAACAAAATTTATAGATACATACTTTCTCTAATTCTTTCCATGCTATCATTAGCAATTATACAGTTACAAAAATTGCATAGAAGAAATAAGCGTAGAAACACAAGAGCTTAGCTATAAGCAGAATAGCAAAGATGGTCTTGGTGTGTGTCCTACTTAGCATCAACTCTCGACGTGACACAGCCTAGAATATCTGAATAACTTCTCAATTGAGAAATTGTTTTCATCAGCTTAGTTTGTGAGAGGAATGTGAAAGAGTTTGGAACTTTAGGCTGAAAAAGCTATTGAGTGTTCATAAGCTTCATAAACTATTGTAATTTGAATCTTGTAGATAATGCTCAGCACAATGTGGACATAGACAAAGGTCTAAGTCACAAGACTTCACTGGGAAGTAAGGATTTAGTCAGGAACTGGATTAGGGAACCTTGGCTCAGAATTTGTGTATGCTAGTTACATTGGGGATGAAGAAATCATTTAAAACTATTAGAGGTGTCAACATCATTGAAACACAGCCTCTTTGGCTCTTATAGGTCAATGGAGTATTGATGAGCTAAGGAGGAAGAATCATAGATGATTATCTATGATTAATTAAAAAATAATATCATTGAGGTAAAATACTCTGTGTTTTATTGGGACAAAGGAAATATTTTTTCCTCATGGTCAGAGAACAGAAGCTGTAATCTAGTTGGGCCAAAGTTACAATCAAACTAGCAGCAAATTTCTCCTAGAAGGGACTGGTTTTGAAGGCAGGAAAGCTGCAGGATTTAAGAGGTCATTGAGAAAAGCTGAAGCTTGGTACAATATGGAAAATCAGAGTTCTTAAAGAGAGGCCAGTGGTAAAGGTTCAGACCCTAGGACATTAAAAATGCTGTGACTGTCAATTACAGTGTCAGGTGTAGAGTGGAGCTGGCTTAACCTTACTAGACCAGTGTGTGCTGAAGATATTAGAGCTAGAGAAATGATGCTACTTAAGCCCTTTGGAATCCAGAAGGTTATATCATGAGTTGAGTCCCAGATGCCAGAAATCAAATGAATTGGGTTTTCACTGCCAGATTTTGAATTTGCTTTTAGGATTGTTTTAATGCACTAGTTATTCCCTTTTAGATTAAAAAAATGTATAATTATGTTTGATTTTACAGGAGTCCACAGTTAAGATACTTTGGATTTTAAAGTGTCAAATAATTAAATCAGTTAAACTATGTCTTCTATTATAATAGTAACATGGGATCTTGACAAAGAATGGAAGATTATGATTAAACTGATTAAACTGATGTATCTGTTTGTAAAGATGACAAGTGGTGAAGTGTCCCAGTTAAAATTAACTATTAACTTGAATATTGTATTTCAATTGAATTCCTCTTCAACAGATTGATTTGTGGACATGTCAGTGAAACATTGCCTAGATTATTCATTGAAGTCAGAAGGAAGTACCATTCCTTGAGCCGATGGCTCTGGGCTGTATAAAATGGCTATATGAACATGAGCGAAACAAGAGACAAGTTAACTACCTTCAGGTTCCCGCCTAGAGTTTCTCCCTTTACTTCATTCAGTGATAATCTGTAAACTGGATATGTAAGCCAATTAAAGCCTTTGCTCCCCAAGTTGCTTTGAGTGAGAATGTTTTATCAAAGCAATAGAGAGTAAACTAGGAGAATGTATTGTCTTAAATTTAGGAAAGTTTTAAGAATAAATCTTTTGCATTCTATTGTTATATGCTGAAGATTCTAGTTATATGTGAAAGATGTATTTGGTTTATTTTAAAAATTATCAGAATATATTTTGAAAGTTCTGTTTGGCTTATATTTCAAATGTTTTGCATTTTTATTATTTTTATGATTTTGTTGTTCCATCTACAACAAATTATTGATGAATTGAGGAATACAATTTCAATGGGACAATGAGGAACAAACTGTGGATTAAAACAGTTTGCTCTACAGCCAGGGGAGGAGAATCTTAGAAACTTATAATATGTAAATAAAGACGCGTCTTAAGTACTTCTCACACATATTAGTATTAGACAATTTCTTCCTTTTATGCAACTACTTATTACATCATTTGATCACAAAGTCAGCCATATTTCATAAAAAGCTCCCCAGTTCATGTAGACTCCAGGCATGTATCCTGGCCACTTCTCTTCTCTTCCCTTTATAGAACTCTTTTTCAATGTTTCTATCTGTTTGGATTTTCAGTATTAATTTCGTTCCGAAAGAGTTGGTTGTTTAAACATGTTGGCTAGCTTTCCAAAGTGAGGAAGAATGGTAGCCAAAAGTAGAGTTATAACAGCACAGGATAGAAACACCCTGATTCAGTGAAGTCTAAACTGACACTGGCAGAAAAATTGAGCTGGGTCACTCAAAGGTATCCAATGTCTCTCAGTTGATGCCACCAGTGCCAGGCTCCATGCTTCTAAGGGATCTTCAGGATCTAAGGGAACTAGGAATGTCCTGTGATTTGGAAGCCCATAAGATAACATATCTAATGCTTTGGACTAGGATTATGAGCTGATTAGGGCATTGAGCATGAAAATTTGCCAAGTATAAAATTCATTCAGAAGTTGGTACAAACTTAAAGACATCAAGAGTTTCTTTATTCTTTGTGGCTGAGTTAAGTTGGGCACTTCTGTAACACTATTCTTTCTGTTTGGAAATGTGAAGAATCTTTGAGAGTACAGAACATGACCCAGGCTGTAGAGATGATGTGGATGTTCCCCAATATGTGTAGCATTTTCGTTCAGAAAACAAGAAGGTTGCCCACTTTTTTGAGCAGCCACTCTGGTTAAAAATGTTCCAAAGGGGAGTAAACTGGAAATTATAACACTATTTTCAGAATGCCAACACTGTACTGAAAAAATAAACCACATAAACATTTTGACACCAAAAAAAGTCAGAGGTAGAGAGACTTGGGGAAACCTCCTAGGGGATATGACTCTAAAAGCCTTACCAGGGTCACCTTTTCTGAACATCTCCATTTATTAATCCTGTGATGGCAGAGCAGGGGACCAAAAAAATGTCATATGCTTCCAAAAACAGTACTGATTTCTGAAAGCGTCTGGATAGCCAATGTCTCAGAGACACATCAGACCCCTAATTGCCATGCCAGAAATAGGCTTAAGAGCAGAGTCTAGTAACAAATAGAACACAGGTACTTCAATGAAAAGGGGGAAGACTGAAAGACAAAATTAATAGAAGACTGGTGACAGGGAGGAAGGATGTAAAGAACACACAGGAAGGACACAGGGACATGCTGGGGTCCTGATGAACAGAAGGAAGCATGGATATGGTCTCCATCCAGCGAAAACTTTGCTGTCTGGTTCTTGATATGAGACCCTGTCTGATTTCCTCAGATGGAATGGATCCATGGCATTTAGCAGCAGAACAGGGATAGACTGTACTTATAGAGGCCTGGTGGGTGACTATTGAAAAGAAATAGATTGATTGTCATTCTGTAGTGCCTGGGTGTACATAAAAGCCAGATCTGTGTGGAGAGGAAAGATTTGGGATTGTTATACAAGAGTAAGCAGTTTTGTGGGGAAAGGGATGGCAGAACAAGGGTGGACTGGAGGACACAAGGAAGTTCCAGTTCTTAAATACTAGAAAGGAAGAATAATTTGGTTTCTGTCCCTTAGAGAAAAGATAAGATGCTCATTTTTTCTGTTCCATATCCACATTTTATAAATCCTTAACAAGTTCTACAAAAATATGGCAGTATCTCCATCCTGAGCAGCCTCCTGGATGGTCCTATCTGTGATGATGCACAGGTGTCCATCAGAGATTTTTACTCCAACCATCATTTGTAGATCTGTAACAGCTTATCAAAGGAGAGCTTACCATCTTTATTCATATTGTATAATCTGAGAGCAAAGGGCAGTCTCTTGCTTTGGCAGTTGAATGGTTTTTTGTTGTTGTTTTGTTTTTATTATCCTCAAGGGTCAGAAATGAGTCAAAGTTCTCATCAATGATCAGAATCTCACTTGGTCCTCACCCTCTGAAATAAAAACATTGCTTGTGCTGTCCCCCAGTGGGTTAGAGCAAGTTCTAGAATCATCTGGAAATCTCCAAAGCTTAGAGTTCCATCCTCTTGTTTCAGTGGGTGAACCAGCTGTATATGAGAGTGATGTGACTGTGGGAAAAGTCAGTTTCTTTCTTGCCTTTGATCTCTGTCCTTCAGTAATGTGGAGGTGAAAGAACCCAATGCCATGCGACAAACTTCTTCTAGAACAGCAGTGCCAAAAACAGGGTCAAGAGGAAGGGAAGGAGGGGAGGTTTTTTTTTTGCATGTTTTAAATTCTGTCTGTTTTATTTTGTAAAATTAATAATTGTTTGATGGCCGTTAAAACAATGAATAGCCTTAGAGCATTTGTTTTTTGATAACTGTTTCATACTAGGTTTTGTTTTCATGAGTACCTTATGGTATTGATGGTGGGTCGTGGTGGTATGTATGTACACACGCACACAAAGACAGAGGGTTATTTGACCTAGAATTTCCTTTCTTTTTATTCCTTCCATTCTTCCATCCTTCCATCATTTCTCTTTCTTTCTTTCTTTCTTTCTTTCTTTCTTTCTTTCTTTCTTTCTTTCTTTCTTTCTTTCTTTCTTTCTTTCTTTTTCTTTTCATCCTCCTCCTCTTCCTCCTCCTGCTCTCTCTCTCTCACTCTCTGTTTCTCTCACTGACTCTCTTCCTCTTTCTCTGCCTTACTTAGAGTTTCTTCTTGGTACAATCATAATTACTTGTTATGTTTCCTTCATCTTGGCATATAAGTGCATTTGCTGCTGGAGTGCAGGTAGCTTTATATATGATGGGAACTCATGCCTAGTACTCATTCCTACACACTTTATTTGCTACTTCACAGTAATAGGCAAGGATGTGTTCAAACTAAAGAAGAAGAGTCTTCAGGGTGAATATTATATTTGTAGATATTATTTTTAGATAACTAATTTATTCAAAGATTTTTTAACATTTAGTTTTCCCTCCAACTATTTGACATTTTTTGCTACATTTTCAATACCTCTTTCATAAGCTGTGCTCTGTGATTCTGTTGCCCTTTAGTATAGTTGGAAATATAATTTACTATTACTTAGATAGTTACTATTATCATTTTCATGTTGATTTCAGAAAGGAGAGACAGCAGTATCTTCATAAACTTTAACCAAAATTTGACTTAATTAAGTTTTTCAAGCCATTCTAGAAGTATTTGAGCTCAGAATTTGGAATTCAGTTGTAGAGCATCGTAAGCAACATGAATCAATATTCAGGTTAACCTACAATAACAGAACAGCTACAATACATTGAGTCTCTAACACACCCCACAGTTGTCAACTACAATACATTGAGTTTTTAACACACCCCACAGTTGTCAACTACAATACATTGAGTCTCTAACACACCCCACAGTAGTCAACTACAATACATTGAGTCTCTAACACACCCCACAGTAGTCAACTACAATACATTGAGTCTCTAACACACCCCACAGTTGTCAACTACAATACATTGAGTCTCTAACACACCCCACAGTTGCATCTCTTTCATCTCTCTGTAGTTCTGCAAGGTTTTGACTATTTGCATAGATAATTCAACTGAGATATTAATTATAATTAACATGCCATGAAAATTATCTAAAAGCCAAATTTAACCAATGTTGGTAAATTCAGGTCACTTTCTTGCAAAAGTGGTATGCTAGAAATTTCTAGCAATTTTAGATATACTATAGACAACTCAATTAATTTGAATAGCAACATTGCCTGATACCAAAAACACTGTCAAAGTCACTACCTACCACCTATTGTGAATATCTGGGAATTTCCCAATCTCAAGATATTTGTTATTTGGAGAAAAAAATTGGTTGTGCTAAATTTAAATATTTTATCTTGCTTTTAAGTAGCTGTGAGATTCTAAGTATTAAATATATGGTCATATTGAATTTGTTAACTCACCACCACCCATGACAAATTTCAGAGCACTAAATTTTATCATTGAAGGTATTCAGTTGTCTAACTGAGTGTGGAGCTTGAAACTCAGTTTTCAGCATGAAATTGAAGCTGTCATTCATCATGGCTCACAAGCACAGGCGAGCTCAATACAAAAGCCACCTTGCATTACTGTCCATCCTATTTTCTCTCCTTACACTGGAAAAGATACCCCTTTGTCCAGACAAATGGAGTTAAGAGAACAAGAGTAAATTAAACCAGGGTCATCAAAGAAGCAATGAAAGCACCTGTATATTGGAGACTTTATTATAAACTCTAATTTGTCTCCCACGGAACCAATTTTAACATTTTTTTTTTATTAAGTAAAATTCTGGACTAAGGTACTCAAGGAAAGTTTTCCATATATTTTCTTCAGAATCCTTATTGTGGTGCATTGGATTTTTAAGTAGGAAAGGTCAGAAAAAAACAATGTTATTAGGAAAAGACCATCACATGTATGGTCAGACAAGAAACTTGATCAAACTTTCTAGACTGTACATACATCATTTTCTCATGATGAGAAATGGTTGGTAAGGTACTTAATGAACTATGCCTCAGATCAGTGACATCACCACAATGGTCTTTACTCTCCTGAGAAATAATGCTTGAAATTTTATGTGTGCACATTTAATCTTCCCAAAATATTGACTATGATTTGGTAGGTGTGGTGTGGATCTGAGGATCTAAATTCACTAACAAACTTGAAAATTCCCTATGAGAAATGATGCAGCAGCCACTGAAATTCCTACTGGTATCAAGTGTTAGAAATGTGGACAGTGGGAAAGGAACATGTAACTTGTAAGAATACAGTCTGGTACATATATTAGAAAATCTTTGTCACTTCTTAAATACAAAATAATAGTTTTTGTTAGGACATTTTCATAAATATGTATAATTGCATTTGGTTCACATTTGCCAATTCATTATCTTCCTTTGTTCCCAGTTGTCCTCTTCTTCTTATAAATAGTTCTTGTTGAGCTTTTATGTCATATATCTGTTAAAAATTAACCTTATGACATGAGAAACTAGAAAGATATTTGTCTTTCATTTCTCATTATCCTCTCGTACCCCTTCTCTTTTTAGAGTCCCTTGTTTCCTTTATGAAGAATCTCCCTTCTTCCTTCATGTAGAAGAAATACATATGTAAACATATAAAAATGTAAACATATATATGATATGCACATATGCATATTTTGTGATTTATTTATTTATTTATTTATTTATTTATTTATTTATCGAGATGATTTCTCTGTGTAGCCCTGACTGTTCTAGAACTCACTCCATAAACCAGGCTGGATGTGAACTCAGATATCCTCCCGCTTTTGCCTCATCTACTGGGATTAAAGGTGTGTACCACCACTGCCCGACAAAAAGTCTTTATTAGCATCTCAGAGCCTGGGTAATTTGCTCTGGTCCTCCTCTCATCTCTATTTGTTTGTTGTTGTTGTTTGGTTGGTTGGTTTGTCTTTTTAGACAGGGTTTCTCTAAGTAGATCAGGTTGACTTCGAACTCAAAAAGAACTACCTGCCTCTGATTGCCTTTTCTGTCAAGTTCTGGGATTAAAGGCATGTGCCACCATTGCTAGGCATACTTTAAATTTAGATTTTACATGTGATAGAAGATGTGATATTTTTCTTTCCTGGTGTGGCTATTTTATTGAATATGATGGTATTTATTTCCATGTGAATGTATCTTGTTGAGCACACATTCTAAACAGTCTACATATAGATCAAGTTTCAATAAAACCTTAGTTGCTGGGGATAAAGTGTCTATAGGAGCGTTTGGCAGCATTACATGTAGAAAACCATAAAGACTTCACCAGAGAAATTATGAACAATAGTTAATCCAGTAAAGTTGCAGATATGGATTCAACATTAAAAATGGGCACCATTTCTGTGCACAAATGGTAGGAGTGGTAAAGAAACAAAAAAAAAAAACAAACCCAAAAAAAACCAATCCCACTTAACACCTTCACATATGGCTTAAAAATAAGTTTAAACAAGGAATGGGAAACATAAATACTGACCAAAGTAACACAGTGATGAAAGGCACTGAAGAGTGTCCATTTAAGTAGAACTTTGTTCAATGACAGAAACAAGGGATACTAATAAAATTCCCACTTACTATTAAATACAGTCTCAATCAAATTATAGTGGCTTGATTTAAAAAGTATTTCTTTTACTTATTTACTTACTTGTGTATGTGTGAGTGTGTAGGTATAGGTGAATGCACATGCAATAGCATGCTTGCACTCTACATTGAGTCTTCTTGGAGGACAGAAGATGACTTGCTGATGCCAGTTATTTCCTTCTACTATCTAGTACCTAGGGATTTAAATATGATGAGCAGGTTTGGTGGTAAGTGCCTTTATCTTCTGAGCCATCTTGCCAATACATATGTTTATTTCTTTGTTTGTTATAACTAAAAAACCATTCCCCAAAATATGTGTGGAACAATTAAGCAACCCTAAGAGCCCAACCAATCTTGAGCAAAACACAAAACAAAAACAAAAAACACAAATAAAAACAAGATTGGAGATACTGTACTCCCTTACTCAGAATATATTGCAAAGCCATAATAGCATGATAGCATGTTATTACATTAAAACAAAGCCACATTAGCCAATGGAGCATAACAGAGAGCCCAGAAATAAATATACAAATTTGCATTTAATACGTTTTTGATAAATGTGCCAAGAACA
Source organism: Tokudaia tokunoshimensis (assembly GCA_036184795.1). Lineage (NCBI taxonomy): Eukaryota > Metazoa > Chordata > Mammalia > Rodentia > Muridae > Tokudaia > Tokudaia tokunoshimensis. The sequence goes on from BTHU01000004.1 coordinate 112,534,222, forward strand.
TGTACAGAGGAAAGGACAGCCTGTTTAATAAATGGTTGGGGAGAACATGCATTCCACATGCAGAATAAGTAGACTGGACCTTTACATTATATATAAAAATAAACTCTAAAGGAACAAAAGATTTAAATGATAAACCTAATACTGTAAAAACAATTAAAAAGAATTTATGCCATTGGTCTGAGCAATTTTTAGGGGGTGACATTGGACACAAAAGGAGAGGTAAGAAAAAAGACAATTTATAGACTAACAATATAAAAAGGCTTCTGTATAGTGAGTAGAGAGACAGACTATGTAATGCACAAAAATATTTGGAAACCATACATAATCTGATAAGAGTCTAATAATATTCAAAACTCATACAGAACCCAAACCGTATGAAGAAAACAAGAGAGCAGGCATGGAAGCTCATGCCTGTAATTGAGTAATTTGAGTTGAAGCAGGAGGATGTCAAGACTCTAAGGGCGAAGCTAGTGAGCCGTTGTTGCAAAAAAAGGAATGCAAACAGACAAATAGAACAAAGACAAAACTATATGCCAACAAATTGAATAACAGGAAACATTTTCTAGAAAGGCAAACTGTACAAAAATTTGCTCAGTGAGAAACAATTTGTGTTATTGTGCCTTATTTGTGGAACTAATGAATAATTCAAAAGTGTAACTGTAAGAAGAAAACAATCTCCTTTAAAATAATGTAAAGTAATTAGAGATAAACTTAATAAAAGAAATGCAATACATTTTCATGGACAACTACAAAATATTGTTGAAGAAGATGACTGGAAAGACATGCTCAAAGACTGAAAAACTAGCATTTGTTAAAATTGGTTTAAGCCTATCCAACGCTATGCACAGATTCAATATAAACACAGAAACCCAGAAATCAATTTTACATTAAAGTGTTAAATTTGGTAATAGCAAAAATGATTTTAAGCAAAGATCGATAGATTGGAAGACTAACATTTCTCAATAATCAGATCAGCCACAACAACAACAACAAATCCAGTTGTAGTAGGGCAAGGATGCCTATAGATGAGGAGTAAGGTAGAACTGAGTCCAAGTGCAAACCTTAAAGCTTCTGTGGAGTGACGGCTAAGGAAAATGAAGACAGAACAGTCTTACAATCAAGTGAAGCTAGACACCACACAAGACAATCCATGTGGACCCCAATTCACACCATACCCAAAAGATAAAGTGGTCATATAATTCAGCAAACATGTTAGAACTATTAAAAGAAGTATTGATCAGATAATCTCATAATTTCTTAAGTATGGCATCCAAAGCACACGAGAAAGAGAAATTGGATGTTATCAAAATTTAAAACTTTCATGCTTCAAACCATACTGTGAAGAAAAAGTGACTTCAGTCTATAATCTTGAACAAAAGACTTGTCAATCATATATTTTGTGAGAGGCTTGTATGAATATTAGAATTTGGTCATGAAAATATAAATCACTGAATTTAGAAAGTGTGCAAAGAATTTGAGTAGGCATCTGTTCAAAGCAGATATGCAGATGGGTATCAATTGGAGCAAAGATCCTCAGGGTCACCAGTTGTGAGCAAAATGCAAATTAAGCTCCAAGAGCTGCCAGTGTGCAACAGCTAGATTGACTTAAATTAGCAAACTAGTGGTGTGGATATAGAGAACTTAAAATGCTCATCAAATTCTGGCAAGAGTAAACATGGTGTGTTCAATTTGTGAAACAATTATGTAGACCCTCAAAATATTAATTATAGAGTTACTGTCCAACCCCATGTATCAGTTAATTTTCTGTTTCTGGGTTGTAATAATACCTTTATAGAACCAACTAAGGGAAGAAAGTGTTCTTTTTGTCTTACAGTTCCTGAGGGGATGTGGTCTTGGTTGTGGGGAAGACATGACAGCAGGATTATGAAGCATGGTGGGTGGCCAGGATGCATGCTGATCACACTTCATTTGCATTCAAGAAATATAGTGAGAGAACAGGGAGTGGATCAGGCAATGAAACCTGTGAAGTATGTCCTCTAACAAGGTTCTGCCTCCTTCCTAAACATCCCATAATCTTCGCAGATAGCAACACCAACTAGAGACAAAATATTCAAATGCATGAGCCTATTGGGGATATTTCTCATTGAAATCACAACACTGCATGTATGTGTGTATGTGTGTGTATGTGTGTTTAAAGGCCAGCTGATGACAATCAACCGTCTTCGTCCATTATCCGCCATATTGTTTTTCAAAGCAGGGTTTCTCCCTAAACCTGAGACTGATCCATGAGGTTAGCCTGGGTGGTCAATGAGCTCTCGGGCATAGCCTGTTTCCAACCCATCAGCACTTGGGTTACAGACCCGTGACTTCATCCTAGGTTTTATGTGGGTATCCAGAATCTGAACTCAGCTTCTTATGATTGAATGGCAGATACTTTGATGACTAAGTCATGCCTTCAGTACCAGTTCCATTCTTAGATATGAAATAGCAGTGCATATGCATATGCATATTTATAAACAAATATTCCAGGTAGATTTAATCCTAGTAGTTCAAAATGAAATGATCCCAAGTGTTCATTATTGAATGAGTTTATAATAAAATAATTAGATATATTGATTCTATGGGATATTTACTGCTGAAAAGGAGAGAGCATTGATAAATGCTCTATATTTCTATATTAACGTAGGCAAGGAATTCAAGACCAACTTATTTATGATTGCATTTATGCAAAATATGTAGCTCTGTAAATACAGAAAGTTAGTAAGTAGCTCACAGATCTGTGCATGGGAAGACAGATGGGAAATGCTTTGTAATGAATACAAGTTTTCTTTTGTGGTTATGAGAATGCTCTAATGTAGATTGCTTAATTCCATTCTCCTGAGCAAAGATAAAGATGTGTGAATTCTATCTTTCTAAAGTGACATTCTAATATGTCATTTTAAATGAATTATACAACTTATCAAATGAATTATACAACTAGTTCCTGAAGGTATGATCTTTCTTAGTACATTTAAAAGGCAGTATATTTGAGAAAGCGAATGGAAGGGTCTTGCTTGGATAACTACCATGATCTGAAAACAACATCTAGTGTGAGCACATGTCAGTCTTCTGAAATGAAATAACTTTCAAGTAAACAGAAGTACTTGAATTCTCCCATTCACAAGCCAGATAGATCATCTATCATCTTCCTTTATATGAATTTTCACTTGGGAGCTAATTTTAATTCCCAGATAGATGATTTCTTCTGGAACCTGGAGGAGATTATTTTCTTTTAAGAACTTTTGCAGCCTAACCTGGAAGCCTTGCCTCAGGGATTAGGAGATGGAACGCTACAGAACTGTTCTTCATGAACTGTGCCCTAACTGTGGTTACTCCACACCCACACGGCCGACTTAGAACAAGCTTAGATTTCCTCTCCTGGTTTCTCTCTGGCACCGGTTGCCTTAAGGGAGAACCAGACAGGAGTGTCCCACAAAAGCTTTTCTACTGGCCTCGACGAGGACTGAAGCCCGTCTGTGCAGGTTTCTCCATGTGGCTAGCCCACCTGTGGGGCCTGCTGGACCCTGAGTGAAGGGGAAAAGAGAGGGGCTGATCCAGTTTCCCAGCTTTGAAGTGAAGAATGAGCCAGAATGAAGAAGCTCCTGATCAAAGGCTGCCCAGGCTGCCCAGCGATAAGGAAGGCGACAGTAACTCTCCAGGGAGAGCTCAGGCATCTGAGGCCAGGTGGAGAGAGGGCTCTCAGCTCTCTGAATAGGCGCTTTTGTTCCTGCACCCTCTGACAGCAAGGACTGTTTGAAGCAACTGCAACCAGCAATTTCTAACTCTGGATTGGTTTATTGCAAAGGCTTTCAAACTTTGATAGGCAGGCTTTCAAACTTTGAATCACTTGGGGGCAGGGGTGTTTCTGGAAACGGAGGCTTGGTTCTTCCCCTAAAGACTGTCATTCCTTAGGTGTGCCTTTCTGTCAGTTTCTCACAGGTGATTTAAATGCTAAAGTTTAAAAGCCCAATGCAAGGTTTACTAATAATCTGAAGGTGAAAACCTTATTTTGAAGAAACAGTTTAGGGCTAGGTTTGTGAGGTGTTAGTTTAGCATGAGTAAGACCCTGGATTGGTTCCAGAACACACACACACACACACACACACACACACACACACACACATCCCATAAAAACTTACGTTGCTATTTTTCTATAATTTTTACATAGTATACACATTCAAAAAGAAGAGACTTTATGTTTAGTCAGTGTAGTCTACCACTCAACTAGGTGGGAGAGCAATCTCTCTGTGTGTACAAAACCCTTTGTTAACATTTCAGACACTGGGCTATGTGCTATGGGTGGAGATGGATAACACAATTTTGTTTCCAAGAGCTCAGCATCCTGTTGGGGAGACAGACATGTAAACAAAATAAATGAAGTATTAGAAGAAGAATGCGAAAGGCTGTTCCAGCCCAAGAAGACAATGACTAACTCCGCCTGGAGGATGGGAGAGGGTAGAGGCTTTCCCAAACACACCGAGGCTAGTCTAATGCTGAGGATCAACTTGCCTCCCTGGCTGGAGATGTGCAGGTGGCCTGGCACAGGAGTTGGGAGATTCCAGTCCTAGGGGAAAGGCCTGTGCAGACGCAGATCTTGAGAGGCCTGGGGAGATTTGTTATGGCGGGATTCACCAGCAGTTGGTGATGGAACCACTGAAGATAATGTGGACTAACAGCCTCAATATGAAAGGACCTGTCATCCCCAGGAAGGAAGCTGGGGACGTTTTCAGGCAGGAGAACTTAGTGCAAGAGTTCAGCTGGAATCCTGGGTATAGAAGTATTGCTCAAATGCAGGAAGCCTGAATTTAAATAATATAAGGGATCAGTTTGGAGACACTACAAAACAGAAACTCTCTGGTATTTATTTCCAATTTGATTTTGCAAGAGTCAATGAATACTAATAATATCATTAGTATTTAGAAGGTACTTCATAGTCTAAAAAAGAATCACAATTATTGTCACATAATTGCAATATAAAGTACATTGTCATGTTCTCTGAATAGCCCTGGAGGCACCAAGGCTCCAAGGTTGTTCAGCATTAGCCATCTAAGGGATACAATTTGCATTGTTATCTCTCACTCTTGCACAGCTCAGCAGTGTGACTGGCTTTGACCAATGTGATATTAGATGGATTTGAGAAAATTCTGTACACTTAACCTTACCTATCCTTGTCCCTATGTCTTCTGAGAGTCATTTGCTCAATCAAAATTACCCCTCTCACCCCATGTGGGGAGAATAAATGTGCCTTTCACTGACTGAGTTCAATTCCCTTTGTTGAATGTTATAATGTGTATGTAAACAAAGGACTCTAAGTATTCACTTTTTAATTTAAATTCAAGTTGCTTTTCATATTTTAGTAGGACATCTATTACTGAATACTCCCATATTCAGAAAAGGCTGATGAAACCTGGCAAAGACTGATGTAAAAATCAAACAGTGTTCTTAAGTGGAACTAAGTTAGTGTATTCTGTGTTAAGAACTTTGGGATACCGGACAGTGGTGGCGCATGCCTTTAATCCCAGCATTTGGGAGGCAGAGGCAGGTAGATTTCTGAGTTCGAGGACAGTCTGGTTTACAGAGTGAGTTCCAGGACAGTCAGGGCTATACAGAGAAAACCTGTCTCGAAAAACAAAAAACAAAACAAAACAAAACAAAAACAAAAACAAAAACAAAAACCCAACTTTGGGATGGATGGACAGTAGCCACTACAGAGTATTGAGGTATGTGAGAGCTTGCTTTCCCCACACATTTATGACCCAATTGTTATAAAAATCAGCTGTGAACCAAATATACCTCCTCCATGGATATTAGGTTACAGAAATACTTGATAAGACTGGAGATACTGCAGCATTCTAGTTCTATACTCTTGAGAGCCCTCTCAAACCTGTCTACTTGGGAATCCTATGGTGGTTCTCTACCTTGTCTCCAGGCATTGCTGAGGTCTCTCTGCAAGGAGCTCTTTTCTAGACCACTGACCTATTTTCATGGTGGTTTATTTGATAGCATTGCTCATAAACTTGTCCCCCCACCCCCCACCCCACGTTTGACACATGCCTAAAGCCAGTTCATTTTTAAACCTAACTTTTTAGACTGTGATGTTAGGCAAGCTTTTGATGGTCTCCGAAGAAGGATCATCTGCAACTGAGGGAATATTAGCTGCATTTAGGATCTAGCAGAGGTATTAGGGTGTACAGCTCATTTATTTATTGGGTTGGATCCCTCTCGTTGCCTGAGAGAAAACAGAAAGCTCTGTTTGCATCTTGGTTATGCTTCCTCCAGCACTTAAACTCCTTCCCCTGACCCTAGGAGATGTGGTGACTTGCCTCAGCTAAAGCAGGATTAGGACTCCCACGCTAACATTAGCAATTGATTGAAATGTGGTTTCAGGTGAGGGCAAGAAGAAATAACACAGAACAATACAAACAAGTTCCTTGTGCTAACTCTAAGGCAGAGTTCCCTGAGAACCAGGTGTGAGCTGGATAGAAAGGATATGACTGGTGCAAGGTTCGTCTGGGCAGTGGAGAAAGGTGGGCATGTGTTACACCCGGCAACCTCACCTGACTCATTCAGAACCAAAATTTCTCCATTTTTCTTAAATTCCGTTCAACACCTCTCTCTCTCTCTCTCTCTCTCTCTCTCTCTCTCTCTCTCTCTCTCTCTCTCTCTCTCTCTCTCTTTTTTTCTCTCTCTCTCCTTCTTGGTAGGTACAATGGTACCATGGATATATATATATTTCAATAGCAAAACCATACTTGAGTTTGGATCAGTATAATCTTCATTTCATACACTGGTGAGGGAAGAATGGACACATGGGTCCCGAATTTGGAAGAAGGAAATGGAGTAGTGAAAGGAGTTTGTGGGTTTGTTCTGTGTCATGCTCAATTAAGTTACTTGGTCTGCTAATATATGGGTCTCACAAAATCTCTGGTTGTTAGGAAGCATTATCACAAACAAAGTCAAAAAGAATAAAAACAAACAAAGCAAAACAAAGCAGGAAAACCAGTGTTTGACTACTTTGCCAATGGTTAATCACATGGGACTTAGGGTCACTTTCATTCTTGCACCAAAGATTCCTCTTAATCCTCTATCTTTTTGTCACTGTCCTACAGCAATTTCGTTATCTAATGATACACTTTATCCATTTGATTAATGGTATTGGCCAAAAGTCAAGACACCAATGTGCTAAGTATTGAAGATTTACTAATGCCTATATTACAAAGACTTAATTTTCTTTCTTCTTTTATTTTGGGAGTTTCTTCCCTAAGTTCTGTGTGTACATGCTTTGACTGAGTCTGTTTTTGTCTTGTGGTTTTGGAATCAGTATTAGCCTAAGTACTTGTTCAGAATTGGCTATGTTATACAACCCATATCACTGGGAGCTAGGCTGGGACTTTTCTCTAGTACTCTTAGGAAAGAAGCATTTTCTGTTCTTGAAACCCAAGTTAGCAGAATTTAAACCTGGTCTCAGCTAACCATCATTTTGAAATATAAGAAATTCTGAACATGAAATACGTGCAGTAAAAATAACTAAGGAGTGTAGACAAATGCTTTTGCTATCTCTTCTTTAGTTCTCTGTTAAATTCATTCCATATTTTAGTTGCAAGAGAAAATGATGACTCTCCAGTATGCAAAGTTAACCAAATTAGAGTTGATCTCAAATCTCATGAAGGTTAAAGTCTATAGGGAGATGGGTGGCAATCTAAGATTAAAATGAGCACTATAAAGATGAATAAGTACCTTGAGGAAAAGAGATATTACTTATAAAGGCCTATTGTATAATTGTGCCTGAGAGGGAATCATATAACCCCTTTCTGTAAAAATGACTAGATATATGAATCTAAGTGTTTAAGACTCTAGATAAAATATGGTCTGGACCAGAAGAACAAAAGATATGACAGATAAATGCATAACTGTTCAAATGAATGAGGTTTAATATATTTATAGAAAAGAATAGTAGTACAATATGGAACAAATGTATGCAAGAACCAAGCTGGGCATGGTCCTGTGGACTGTGGGAAGGAGGTGGAACTTTATCATGAGAAGTAAAAGAAGCCAGTCAAAGTTTTCAAGCATGCTTGCATGATTAGACTTGATTTTTAAAACCATACTTCTGTGGTTTGAATTGACCAAAGATAGCTATAGTGAACACAAGAAAACCAGTTAGAGTATGATTGCAATAGTTCAGGGAAGAGATAAGAGCATCTTGGATTGGAAAGTGTTATCAGTAATTATAGAAGAATAGAAGCTGGCTTATGGTTTGTGGCTTGTGGGATATTGTGAAAGTGCTTTGGGCACAGTGAGGAATATCAAGGGAGGCATAAGAAAGACTGAGTACCAGTCATTTGGCCTGAGCAACTTAATGGAAGATATTCTCCTTACATTAATTATTAGACTTGACTTATGCCAGGGCCCCTGAAGAATTAAACTCAAGCTTAATCTTGTGTTTGAAGAATGTTTTTGAGACATCTAACTACTGATGTTCCCTAAGCAGATAGAATTAAAAAACCATGTTTGGCATCCTCAAGAGGTTGTAGATAGAGAAGAAACACAGCCATGAGGCACTAGTGTGCCTATGAGGCTAAGCAAAGCCAACAGACCAATGAAGTGACTTGTGATAAAAGTTGGTAAGAACCTTGAGATGTTCCCACTATTCTATAGTATTTATTATCTGAAACAAAATAACTCTCAGGCATGAAAATAATAATTTTCATGAATAAATAAACAAACAAATAAATAAAATACATACTTAGGTATTTTATTGATTTTAATGATGGAACCAAGATACTCTCACAGGTCAACTCAATGTCCAAAGAGAGATCTACAAGTGTCATAGAATGCAAAAGTATCAGAATAGGCAAAACATATCTGAAAATAAAATAAGAAAGTTGAAGGATACATATTTCCAATCTTACATCTTACCACAAAGTTTCACTAATTATGATATTATTATAGACATATGAATTGATAAGATAAAATTGACAAAACAATACGCTCTGCCATTAATATTCAACTGATTGTCAATGAAGTGAGTGAGTGATGAAATGGAAGAAATGAAAACGTTTTAGAAAAGGTAACAACAGCTATATAGCTTAAGTGTGTAGGGAAAACTGTATCACTGTTTCACATTATAAATAAAAATAACTAGGAATGAAGTGTAGGTACACCTGTAAGGGTTATCATTATGTAATCATTAGAATAACAGTTGGATGTAATTTCTGTTTGCTTTAGCTAGGCAATGCACTTAGTTTATACACAACAACAAAGACCAGAAGATAAAGTAATAAAAAAATTGGATTAGACTTCCTAAAAATCTTCCTCAAACTACACACTTAAGTAAATAAAGGACAATGTATATTACCACGGGCTGTATTTGTTAAGACATATTATTACTTAGTTATTTAATTTACATATACTTGATTAGGAAATTTTTTATCTAGTATATGTAAATTAAATAACTAAGTAATAGAAGTTAAATAACTCAATTAGGGAATACATAAAGTATTTGAATACATAGTTCTAAGAAAATTTACAACAGCTGCTAAGTATATGGAAGGGTTAATAAAATCATTTTAATTAAAAATACATTAATATTACAGGTATGGGTTGAGGTTTCAGTTGCCATGGCATTCATGTGGAATCAGAAGACAACTTCGAGGTGATAGTTCTCTCCATTAATCCTTTCATGCATTTCCAGCATCAAACATAAGTCTCTCTGCTTGAGCAGAAAGCACTGTTACACTGTAAGCCAGCTTGCTGGGCCAATCAATAAAATTTGTAATTAGTGAAATGTAAAACAGATCCATAAAATTTAATACCTCCTACTCATTAGGCTAGCCATAACAGGAAAAAGCAAAAACAGAAAAATCAGACAATAGTGAATGGTGACATAGATGTACATTTTGACATCTCTACATGTGACAGAGGCATCTTGGGAAACACACTGGCAGTGCTGTCAAATGTGAAATATCAAGTTAGCCTCAACAATAGATATCTGGATTATTTCTACTTCCAGCCCTTATGAATAATGCTGCAATGGACAAGTGTGTACAAACCTTTCTGTGGACAATGTTCTCACTTTTCTATGGTCTTTAAAGAATTGATTTTGTTGATTTTACAACACACTTATACATTAGAAAGTATCAGTTACCCCTTTTTTTGTTTGTTTGTTTGATAGTTTTCTCATACATTCAACCCAAGCACAATTTCCCCTCCACCCATTCCTCCCAGTTCTTCCTACACATTCCCTCTCCCTTAGATCCATTCCTCTCGCCTTTCCCTTCAGAAAAGAGCAGGCTTCCCAGGGATATCAACTGAACAGAGCATAACAAGTTACAATAAGACTAGGTACAAACCCTCTTATTAAGAATGGATGAGGAAACCCAGTAGGAGGTCTCAAAAGAAGGCAAAAAAAAAAAGTCAGAGACAGAGACACCCTCCTCCTATTCCCACTGTTAGGAGTTCCACAAGAACACCAAACTACACAACTATAACATATGTGTAGACAAGCAACCTCAGGCCCATACAGGCTTGGAATTGCTGCTTCAGTCTTTGTTAGCCCCTACAAGCCCTACTTAGATGATTTTTTGGACCATGTTCTTCTAGTACCCTCAACCCCTTTGGGTCCTACAGTCTTTCCTCCCCATCTTGTGTGGGGTCCATGAGCTCTGCACAATGTTTTGCTGTGGGTCTCTAGAACTGTTCTCATCAGTTGCCGGAGGAAGCCTCTCTGATGACAATTTGGCTAGGTGCCAACCTATGAGTACAGTAGAATATTATTCAGAATTATGTCATTAGGAATCATTCCATTGACTTTTGTTGTTGATGTTTTGTTTGTTTTTCAGTCGTGTTTGGTTCTATCCTAGGTCTCTGGACTATCTAGCCTCTGATTCCTGGCAATCTAGGCTGGGTCTTTAAATCCAGCTTATAGTCAGATGTCATCCCAATATAGATTTAAAAAAGAATGCCACAGATAAATTTTCACATGGAAACTATGAAATGAAGTTGTGATGGGCTCAGGAAAAAAGGAGTTCTTAATAATACCTAAAAACTGGTTGTATGTATATAGAGAGAAATCTTTTGCACTAGTTACATCCTGCATGCTGATACTTAAACTAGTTCTCTACAGAGTCATAAAATAGCCTACAGGAAAAAGAAAACACAAATTGCTCAATCAATGCAAATTGGATAACTCAAAGACATTTAATTTTAGACATTCCCTAGTTTTTCATTGCTTTGTCAAACACTTATACAATAAAATTTACTATCTAATGCAGTTTTTAATATCTTGTAAAGCATAGAAAATCACACATACAACTTTCATGGACACACACACACACACACACACACACACACACACGTAGTTGAGCAACCCTTGCCAACTTTGGTATCTAGAAGTTTCCTGGTAGAATGAGCAGCTGAGTCTAATTCATAGTAACTCCAGTTATCCTGTTCACACAGTCGATGGAAGCTACCACTTTACTTTCTGTATCTATTATTGTGAGTCCACTAGGGTTAATGGAATCAGACAGGGTCTATTTTCTTGCAACAGATCTACTTCATTTAGCACAATATCCTCCATATTGATGCATGCTTAGTCTGAGGAATGTCGAGTCTATGTGCCTGCATAGTTTTCTTGTCTATCATTCAAGTTTGGATCTTGGATGGTTTTCATTGTATAATGCCTTTCTACAGTATATTACTAGATAAACAAGTATGGGAGTCAGTTTAGATTCAAAGTGATTGGAGAAAAAGACTACTTACTTGGAGAATGGCAAGGTTGTGTTCTACGTCATGTGATTGCAATGAAGAGAAGTGTCACTTCTGACCATTTACAATAGGTCTTCATTACAGTTTTTTCTTTCTTCATAAGATCTCCAAGGTTTACATGTGCATGTTATCAATTTATGAATTTATTTAATATATTTCCTCTTAATACATAAAATATATATGAGGGCCAAAGTTATGTTAGTTTTTATTTAAGTCAAAAGTGTTTTCCTAGCATAATTTTGGCTCATAGTAGACTCTAGGAACATGATTGATTAATAATCTCCTGATTAATCCTCCAGGTTGATGCAAGCAATAATATAATATTGGCAAGGTAACTCATATAGATCTTTTAATTGACTGCCTGATATCCTGTAAGAAAAGTTATAGGTGGTAGCAGCTCATATACACCTATGCATCCAACTACTGGAAAGGTCAAAGTATCCGAAGATGATTCATAGAGTTAAAAACATTCAGAATATTTGAAAATGCTTTGAGAAAAAAGCCTGAGTTTGCTGTGCTCCCACCTCTGTTGATAATATCACTATAAAGAGACCCAAGAATTAGTGCCCAGGTCTGGAGTAGGGCCCTCGAATCCACATTGAAGGCTGTATGTTGTTTTCATTGCCTCTTCTCTTGCAGTTTTAGTAATAACTTGTTGTGGTTCCTAACACTTACCAGAATGGTAATGGTACTAAATATCTAATCTAAGCATTTCTTGATGGCATTTCTCTGGAGTTTGCAGCAGTTGCAATGCATGCCCATCTCAAGAGTCTGAATTGCAGTTATTCAGGACTGTATTAAGAATTAGCAAATGTCTATAGACAACTAATAACCACATTTCCCTTTCTTTCCCTAAGGAGATTAGCTCTCTCTGCATTTGCAAAATTTGTTGTATCAGTAATCTTTTCTCATTAACACTTCCACATTTACCCAGTTTCCCATAGCAACTTCTTTCTATGCAAATAGCTGACTGGTCTGCTTCTTTGCTTTTGTTCTAACTAGACTTTTACTAATGTGTGCTCAGAGTGCTGAGTGTTTTCATTATTTTAGTAGAGTCACCTAAAATCCCCTTCACATAGCTATGTCGTTAGGAAAATGCTGTATAAAATGGTCCTTTGACACAATCACAGACTCCCCACTTACTGTTCAGAGAACTCCACCCTAAATGATGTCTCCACACACCCTGGAGCTCAGCTCAGAATATCCCCATTTGTGGAATATGTTGCACACACATGACAATTCCAACAGCAAACATCTGTTTTGAGATATTGGAGGCGTGTACAGATAGACTCATATGCACAAAGAAGAAATAGCAATTCAGTCTTGCTTGTTAGCAATGGCTCCGTGGGTGGATGAAGGGGAATCCTGGACCCACCCTGCTGGGTTCTGGAAAGAAATGTGATTATAAATGACCAAGGCCAGGAAAATCTCACCCTATAATAGCACATTTGATTCTCCAGTGATATAGAATTTGATCCTAAGCATGTCTAATTTTTTATATTCTTTTAAGATCTTACAGTACTTTAATAGGCAAAAGTAGTGTGTGATTGATTGTTCTTTGTATCCAAAGATACTTTTTACTTCCAATGCTTAGTGAATGTGTTAGGTTATAAAAGACAGGACACATGGTATGCTAACTGATGCTCTAGTTTAGCAAGGAGAAATTTTGTTTCTACCAAAAATATTACTTTATAAAACCTTTAAAGACTTAATCAATCTCCAATACAATAAAATTTAATTATTAAGGAAAAGTAAGTCCATAAAGTCCCAGCATGTGCCCAATTTATCAGATCAGAAACCTCTTGGCCACTGCTAGAAATAAGAATGGTCTGGCCCTTCTGTTCCCTTTCTACTTACCTTAATGTGTTTACAACCATCATTTTCTTTTTTTAATGTGCATTTAATTTTTTGAATCGTGTATCCTGACAGTCTCAATATAAGTTTTTTTCAAAGGCTCTTGTGTTTAATTTAGGCATGGTCTTTACAACTTGGCACTCTGGGGAGGTGGTGCAAGTCTAGTGGGTGGGGCCTAATGGAAAGTACTACACAGTGAACTAAAAATATAGAAACTTATTCTTTTGTACTTCTAAAGGCTAGAAATCTAAAACAAAAATGTCAGGAAGACTATGTTCTGTCTATAGTTTGTAAGGAAGGCTTTCTTGTCTTTTCTCAGCCTCTGCTGCCTTGTTAGTGACCTATGACATTGCTGGACCTGTCGCTATAGTCAGTGTGAGTTTTTCGGGTAACATGACAATATCTGTGTGTTTCTTGTTCTTGCCTTCCAAAAATCAGCTTCTTATGAGAAGTTATGTTGAACTGGGTGCCCACAGTACTCCAGCTTAGTATATTCTAAAACTGTACCTGAATCAATAAAGGTTCTGTTTCTAGACAGAGCCAGTTTGGAAACCAAGTGATATTAAGCTGTCGGTACATCTTTAGTTGGAGAAGGGAACATAATTCAATCAAAACATACAGTAACTAAAATTCTTCCGTCACATTTGTCATTCCTTTTAGAGGATTTAGTGACATCTAAAATTACAACATTATCAATATCTATTGAACCCATACAATGTTTCCAAGCGTAGTCAAATGATTTATATGCAGTTCTCCACATGTGCCTCATGATGTTTCAGTAAAATGGGCATTGTATAATTGACATTGTGTGAGAAATAAAACCAAATAAAATGAAAATATGACAGATTATTCAGTCACTAGTGAGGCAATAACAGACTTGGACTCATTTTGTAGCATATGTTTTTAACCACCATTGATATACTTTGTTGGGTTATTCCATTTCTGTTGTTCACATCCTATGAACAAGATGACTGCTTGCAAAAAGAAAAAGAAAATGAGGATGAAAGTTCTTGATGAACAGTTTTTGACTTGAGATGAATAATACCATTGATTGCTCTGCTGACTTCTATTTTCTACCTTTAATTACAGGAGAGATAATTACATCACCTACTGCATCTACTGATACCATATAAGATTGTTCCGGTAATGGGCAACCATGGCATCTCAGATTAATAGTCTGAAAGGGGAAGATGGAGGTCTTGTTTTTGTCCAGTTATAGAATTGGTTTTAAGCAAGTCTTAAGTAAAGTAGAAACTAAATTTACAAAGCTGACATAACATGCAGAACAATGGAACAGGCAGAAATTTATATTCTTGGACCAGGAAAGGTGAAGTTCCTACATTTTTTGATGAAAGACAAATGAATCTTTACAGAGTGACCACTAGAAGCCATCTAGAAGCCATTGTACACACCAGAATGAAACTCTTTACATGGAACCTGTCCAGCCTTAGCTGAGAAATAATGAAAGGCTGAAGGGTTTCCTGCATAAATTTCCAGTTTTTATGAGTTTTTTTAAAGTAAAAAGACACAAACCTAAGAAATAAATCTTTGTAATAATTCTTCGTGTGTGTGTGTGTGTGTGTGTGTGTGTGTGTGTGTGTGTGTGTGTGTGTGCTTTCAGAGAACTTCCTAGTGCTGTAATTCTGTTTAGGAGAAACAAAAAGAACATATGGCTTGGAGTTTGTGGCTCAGAACAACCTCTACATTTTGCTTTGTGTAGCATCAATATTAAAATAGTTGTCAATTTGAATTATGCACATTTTTTGCTGAAACAGACAGAGATCTAGCAAAAATTTTATACCAAAAGATATCCCAAGTATACTCAATGGAGATTGTAAACCTTGAGTTTATGATTCAGAATATATATCTAACTATAGAGATGTCCACATTTATGTCTAAAGCAAGAGGCATTTATTTTCTCTTAAACTTTGAATCAAGGCAAAGAAGCTTATAGATGTAACTGGGATCCCTTCTTATATCTCCTTTTTCCCCCTATTAACTAAAGAAGTGGGATAAGCAATCAGCAAAACAAAGTGGCAATGATCATATACATTTAATGGTAATGTTTTAAAATTGTCTTCACACAATGATTTCCAAATTAATGGCACAGGGTTATCCTGTGTGCTATAATGATTAGCAGACCTGAGGAAAATTGAAAGCATTCATTTTCTGGACATTATCCAGTTGTGGGTCTCTGTGTTATTTCCCACCTCCTGAAAACTTCTAAGAAGGTTGAGGAAGACACTGATCTATGAGTATATCAGTATGCTATCAGGAGTCATTTTATTGCTATGTCCATTCTGCAGAATAGTAATATTAGGCTTTCTTTGAGGCTCATTGAATACCTAGTTTCAGGTTCTTGGCCTCTTTAGCAGTGTCAGGAATGGATGGGGCCTGAAGTTAAATCAAAACATGGTTAGTTATTCCCATAACATTTGTGCCACTATTGTGCCAGTATATCTTG
This sequence comes from Tokudaia tokunoshimensis, assembly GCA_036184795.1. Taxonomy (NCBI): domain Eukaryota; kingdom Metazoa; phylum Chordata; class Mammalia; order Rodentia; family Muridae; genus Tokudaia; species Tokudaia tokunoshimensis. Next base: position 112,550,306 of record BTHU01000004.1, read on the forward strand.
GAGGCATTTCACTGTTGTAAGTCACAGGTCTTGTAGCTAGTTGATACTGAGAATTTTTTTTTCTTCAGTAACATGCAGAGTTACTTCTAGCACCAGGAACATTAGTCATTAGGAGTAAAGCTTCTGGCTGGGTACCAACTCAACTTTTCTGTGTTCAATGGCATATGTAAGCAGTCTTTTAAGCCATAGCGTCTTATAACTCAGGTTGTGGAGAATAACAAATACCCTGGCCAGTGATGTTTAAGGGGTTCTGAGCACTCAGTCATAGATGAAATCTCTTCATTAGCTCCATCTCCCGAAGCCTTGAGAAAGAAGGGCGGTAGACTGTGAGAGCCAGAGATGGTGAATGACTCCTAGGAAATAGGGTCTTCTAGAAACAACAGAACTGGTGTACATATGAACTCAGAGACGATGAGAAAACGCACAAGACCTGCACAGGTTCAAACAGAGAAAATATCAGTACTGAGAAGAGGAAATGGATCTAAAGTCCCACCGCTAACCAAGAAATGATTTTCATTTGATATCTGTTGGGAAAGAGAAAAATCAGCTTATTTTCCAAAAATACTGGTCCCATGTCCAGGAGTAGTTGGCCAAAGCAAGACAAACACTGTGATATTTCTGTAGGCACTTTGTTTTGGTGTTTTTTGTTGTAAGATTTTTGTTTGTTTGAATGTTATCTTGATTTTGTTTTGTTTTGTTTTGTTTTTTAGAAAGAACACGTACTTGTATGGGTAGAGAGGTAAGGAGGATCTTATAGGAGTTGAGGGAAAGAAAAAAACTTAATCAATATATATCAAAACATTTTAAATAAATAAGAAAATATATGGGAATATTTTGCCCAAATACCCTACTGATGTTTATCTATAGATCTATAGATCTTATTAGACAAGTAAATTGGAGACTAAATTATTCTCCAGAATTTTACTCATCCCTGGGATGGAGTAGTTAAGACTGGCCATGTATGCTATTTTGGCTCTGAAAAGGGAAGTTTTGCAATCTTCCTTACCAGAGGCTTAGGAGACTAGTATAGACATTTCCAAGCTTTATTTTTCTTTCGAAAACAGTGAGCTGTGGCATATCTCAATTAAATGTAAACCTGGGAATAAGAACCCACAGGAAAAGGCCATAGTCCTTCTCCTGGGAGAGGCAATATGGACTAGTACTAGAAAGCCTTCATTGTGTAAACTACTGAGGTTTGTAGCTATTTATTTTTAAAGTATGGCCCATTCTATTTTGATTTCTACATAATGAGCAAGATGGTTTGTATGTATTATACTAGGATTAAAGAGGATACTCATATCAATTATTTAATTGGGTACTTTGGCCAAGACATTTAACATTTTGGTATCACAGGTATCTCAGATTCAAAACGTGAATGAATTGTGATTTCCTGAATGTAAAGAGTACTGTTTTTTTTTTTTTTTCTGGCTTTTTCCTTTTATATTATCTGAAGCTGAATGTTTTTTGATTCATGTTTTTTTTCCCACAAAGAAGATCATTTACAGAGATGTATTGTTTCTAGTAAGGTCAGGAGCTGAGAAAGTTGCCTGCACTTTTGCATTTCAGAGAAGCTTTGGAAGCATAACTAAAGATAGAAAAATGTCTGAATTAATGAGAAACACCATCTTGATCAATAGACACAGAAAAATGAAATTATCTGACAGCTGTGGTAACCCCAGACACTGTTTTCGTCTTCTCTAGATTCACTCAGTTGGCAAGAAAACATTCATATCTGTTAGGGCTTTTGTTTTGTTTTGATTTTTTTTTGTCCCAGACTTTAGCCAAAGATCACAGTTGCCTGGGGACAGGAGTAGATGTTCCCATCAGCTATAATCACGTGTGCTTCCAGTTGGCTGATGCCAAGATCCAGCTTATATACAAAATGAGGGGAGGGCTGCATTTCTGGAGGAGTTTCATTGAGAACTTCTTGAGAAGTTGGTTTCTCATCCATTTCCTCACAAGTTGCCATGCAAGTTTGGTCTGTCTAGATGCCAGTCTGAGCACTTGGAAATGCTTCAGTGAAAAGCACAAAGCTTATTCCTCCTCAGGGTTATATTATATGGGAATTGGGTCAAATGGGCCTCACCTTAGATATATTGTTTCAGGAAAGTCTTCTCTTAGAGTTTTGATGGGATTTGTTTAACACAATGTTCTGGCTCGTAAAGTTGAGGAGACTATCCAACTTACCAGGTTAGAAAACTTTGGTTTTCAGATTGCTATCACCTAACTGGTCTATATATCCAGGAAGGACCCCACTCCTATTTATAGCATAGGGATGTTTCATCAGTTTATGTGTGGAGATGATTGTACTTGACACTGAATTATGATTCATCAGACATCCAGCTGGGACTCTGAAACCTGAAGGTAGGATAAGGATGTTTCCCATCAGAAGACCACTGTGATGTTTGTGGCAAACTGGAGAGCTCCATGATGTTACACTGTGTGCCTTGCAGCACAGCAGTAAGCACGCAGACCTATAGCTCAGGGTTACTGTCTGAAGGTCAGGCTTAATGAAATTACAGAGACTCCTGTGGCTGGTCCTAGCAGGCCCTTGCTTCCCAATATCTGCTTAATTCTGGAGTTTCTGTGGTTTCTGAGGACACAGAAATTCTTTCTTTCTTTCTTTCTTTTTTTTAAATAGGGATTTGAATCCCCTGGAATTGGCATTACAGATGGTTGCGCACTGTCAACTTGGTCCTGGGAATTGAACCTGGTCCCTTGCAAGAGCAGCAAGTGCTCTTTTTTTTTATTAGATATATTCTTTATTTACATTTCAAATGTTGTCCCCTTTCCTGGTTCCCCCGACCCCCAGAAATATCATAAGCCATCTCCCCTTTCCCAAACAACCCTTCCCTACTTCCCTGCCCTGGTATTCCTCTACATTACAGCATCAAGTCTTTCCAGGACCAAGGACCTCTCCTCCCTTTGGTGTCTAACAAGACCATCCTCTGCTGCTTATGTGTCTGGAGCTATGGGTAACTCCATGTGTACTCTTTGGTTGATGGTTTTGTCCCTGGGAGCTCTGGGAGTACGGGGTGACTCACATTGTTGTTTCTCCTGTGGCACAGCAAATCCCTTCAGTTCCTTGGGTCCTTTCTCTAGCTCCTCCATTGGGGACCCTGTGCTCAGTTCAATGACTGGCTGAGAGTGGCCTCCTCAGAAACAGATATTCCTTTTTTCTTTTTAAACTATGGATTATAGGTTTATTAATTTCTTTTTTTCTTTTCTATATTTTTTTATTTACATTCCAAATGTTTTCCCCTTTCCCGTTTCCTCCCTCCCTGAAAGTCCCATAAGCCCTCTTCCCTCCCCCTGTTCCCCATTCAACCCCTTCTCGCTTCTCTGTTCAAAAACAGAAATTCTTAAAGTATATCCTAGTACATTCTGGCACTTGAGGTTTTTATTTTAAAGTCATTTCTTTCTGTTCAGTCACCAAGAACTTCAACTAACAAAACAGTTTAATTTAAAAAAATTCTCTGATTTAAAATTTGAAATTTTATTTTATAATTCTCCATGAATTGTTCTCCAGGACTTATTCTTACCTGCTGTTAACATCTTCTTGCCTTTTGAAGCTTTTCATTCAATACCAGCAAAGCAGAACCATGCTAAAACGTCAATCATTATGCCTATCAAGGAAATGTGATATTACAAGTCTGTTAAAAGGACTCCATAAACACATCTGAAACCGCAGATGGCATCTGAGCTCAAAGTATCAGTGATGTTCTGTGAAAAGTATGGTAGAACAATGTTCACCTCTATGCCCCAAGTCAATCAATTAAAATGCACCATTACCTAAATTTAGAGCTTAAAATTATAAAACTTGAAGAAGATAAAAGGGAACCCTGTGGCCCCAGATAAGGCCTAGGTTTATTTTACATTACACAAATGCCAAATATGGAATATGATAAGTAATAATTTATCTATTAATTATTATTTATTACAAAGTTGAAACCTTTATTCTTCTAAAGGCATTTTAATAGAAATTAAAAGACAGACTGCACAATAGAAGAAAATATTTGCCTAGTCTATATCTAGTAAAATATTTTCATCTGAAATAAAAAATCAAAATTCAAAAATAAATAAAAATAAATCAAATTAATTTTTTAGAACCTTTATAGAATTTTTTCTGACAATAGCATATTTATATAAAGTCTATTTTAATTACAATAACCCCCATCCTTTCTAATCTTCCTCTCATTCCTATTACGTCTTCTTCAAGGCCCTTTCTGATATTTCTGTCTATTCATACTTTCCTCTCTCTGGTTGAGATGCACTGAGTTTAACAATTGCCATCTGTTGAATGATGAGTTTTTAACTATCCACCAAAACCTGTTATAATCTTCATGGAGTATAAAACTGAAGTCCATGAGTGTCTATCCCACAATAACCTGTAACCAGTTTAGGAGGGATGGAGAGAACCCCATGAACCCCTGATTTCCTCTTGATTGCAGATAGGCTCATTTTATAAAAATAAAAACTGAAAAAGATTTCTGAGCACATACCTCAGCAAAGGAGTTATATGAGTGAGAACAAAGCTGCTAATAACAGCACTATCCATTAGAGAAAAAAACCCTACAACAATATGTCACCTGTTAGACTGTTAATTCCTGTTAATATACAATTGCCATTATCATTATCCCATTCTTCCACCTCATTACAATCATAATTATTATAAAACTTATAATGCCAAATGATGGCAAGGACATGGAACCTTTGAATCCACAGATCTATGTAGGAGCTAGGAATGCTGAATAGTATAACTGAAAGGCATTGGCAGCTGCCTACAAAGCTCAGCATATACTTATCACATTGGTCATCTGCTTCTTGCGTACTTATCCAAGAGAAATAAATATTATTTACAAATAACTTTATGTAGATGTTTATATTTCAGTTTTTCCATAATCACCAAAAGCTGGAAACAACACGTGTCTTTTTTTTTTCTGTAGAAATTGTTTGTTGTTTATTTAAAGTAACAATAAATATTCATTACATGTGATTTGGACTGTATATACACTGACTGGGAAGATGACTCTAAAACAATAACATTTTAAAATTAACAACCAAGTAGAGTATGTATGATACAAGTTCGGTAAAGTATTGTTAATTTTTCCCCGCCACAGGAAAAAAATTCTAAAAGCTATCCACCAGGTTGTAGCAGTTCTCATGACCTTGGGTGATGGAGTGGACTGCTTTTTCCTTCCATGTTGTCTCTTTCTGGATTTTATACAGCCAATCCATATTCATTATGTGACCCAAGGATGTAAGGGTCTTAGCTTCCTGTCCCATTGCTGTGATGGAATACCCCAGCAAGAGCAACTAAATGGGGAAAGGCTGACTCGGCTCACGGTTCCAGATTACAGCACATCATTCTGGAGAGAGATGTCAAGGGGAGACAATGGTCACAGAGCAATGTCTTCACGCCCACGTGTGTGCTGTGGCTCAGCTTGCTCTCTCTGTACAGTCTAGGATCTCCCTGCCCACAGAATGGCACCACTCACAGGAGGTGGGTCTCCATACCTCGAGTTGGTAACATGATTAAGTTGCCACAGACATGCTCACAGACATAACCTGGACAATCCCTCATAGAGACTACCTTCCCTGGTCATTCTAAACTGTGTCAGGTTGATGATTAATACTAACCATTGCAGGTTTTTACTTTGGAAAATCTCTAAGCAGTGTTTGATTTCTTTTGCCGTCTCATCTCCAATCCCGAGTCTGATATAATTAAAAATAAATACAAGTGTCTTAAAATAAATGAGTGTGAGCTAAATTGTGCTTTATTCCTATAAGGATGTTCACGAGCAACTAAAATCTCAGATACAATATCCTAAGTGAACAAGTTAGATTGAAGGGCTGTGTAGGCTATGATTCCATTTTCATGACATTCTGGAAAAGAGGACAACTATAGGAATAGAAACCATCAGTGGTTACAAGCTACATATGTTAGATTTTTGTTGTTGTTTCAAATCATACCTCTTCATTTATTTACTATAAGAATACTCAGTGGGTTAGGGAGATTACTCCTCTGGTAATGTCCCTGCTGTCTAAGCTTGAGAACCTGAGGTCAGGTGATCCTTGAAGCTTACTGGCCAATTAGCTGGATTAGTGAGTTCAGCTTTAGTGAGAGATTCTGTCTTAAAAAATTAAAGTGGAGGCTAAGCAAGGAAGACACCCAATGTCTGGCCTCCACATGCACATATATGTGCGTGTGCATGCACATCTAACACACACATGTACATGCCACACAAGAACATTCAAAATCTACTCTTTTAGCATTTTCGGGAAACAATGAACTGTAATTAACTGTTGTATGGTATGGGTGTGGTGTGAGGTATTTGACCACAAAGGGCATAAGGGAATGTTCGGAAATGAACTACAGTTCTGTTTCATAATTGTGGTGGTGGTTGCATAATCATAAACATCTGTAAAGGATCATAGAACTGGTCTCCACAAAGAATAAATTTTCTTTATATAAATTATACCTCAAAAATTGGCTTTAAAAGAGTTAACAGTAACTTGTTAGCTCTGAAAGTGGTAAAGAGAATGTACTCACTAAAAAATATTGAGTACCACATCTCACTACAAATAATGTAGAACAAAGAACATAATATACAAGTCACCCTGTCTTCAAGAAACTTCCTTTCACTTAGTAGAAAAAGTTAATAATAAGTGCAGCCTATAAGTTTAAAAATGGGACACAGCCCATCTCTAGATATTCTTATACATCAGAAACTAGAAGGTATGTGCCACGCCCTGGTGATTCTGATTCATTAGGATTAGGGTGGAGTCCTATATTTTGTATTTATAAGCTCTCAGGTGACAGTACTGATGCCTGTCACAGGAGTACACATTGGATGGTTTAGTATAGAATATTAGTATATGAAGCGATAAACAAAAAAAAGCAATGATTAACGTCTTGCTAGGTCATTAAGATAGAAACTTTAGTAGGTTTTATTGAGCATCTGACTTTGGATATAGACAAGAGAAAAAGGGAAAGGGTTGCTCATATGAACTGGATGAATAAGCAGCCAGCATCTATGCCCACGGCACAGGATATGTTGCTTTCCTACAAGCAGAAAGTTCAATACATCAAGCAAGGAAAGTGAAAGGGAGATTAGGAACCCTTATTCAGTGCCAATTATAGGAGAGTGAGTAGAAAAAGGTTAAGGTATTTCAATTTTGTTCCTAGTAAAATACAGAAGGTTTTAAACAAATACACTGTGTAAGCACTGTTTTAAATGCACCACCTTGACCACTATGATAGGTAGATAGGAATGTGTATATATATATATATATATATATTAAATATATATATATTTAATCACAGAGAGGTTGTCAGAGTTTTATATATGAAAGATGATAGTGGCTTGGACCAGACTGGTAGAAAGGAAAGGACACTGCCAAACACTCTTTAGGTTTTGGATTATTTTAAAAGCTTCACCAATAGACATCCTGATGCCTAGTGAAAGAAAGAAATGGTCCAGAATGATTTCAAAACCTCATACCCAAGCAACATCGTTTAGTAGGAGGGGATATAACTGCAGAATAGACATTTTTCATAATAATATTTTTCCTTTAACTTGAAGAAACCAGGTATGACATCCCTCTTTTATTCCTATTCAAGATAGACTAGAAGTGCCAGAATAATAATCTAAGGAAAGGGCATCAGTCTGGAAAGGAAGAAAGAAAATTCTCATGGTTCACAAAGGAATAGTCTTGAATGTAAAAAACACTAAATATGTGATACTGCATTGTCAAAATTTCAGATGAGCTTAGTCACACAATGGGAAATGAGCAATCAAATATTGGTCGGGTTTCTATACACGAGCAACGAATTGTTTCAGAATGAAAATAAATAGAACAATTTTTTAAAAAAAGAATATCAAAAACTAAGCTACTTAGTAATGTACACATTTAAGGAGGCAAAGAATTGCACCCTGAAAACCCTAAAGTATTGTCCGAAGAAAACTTTAAAAGACACCAGTAGAAAACTTAATATCATTAAGATGACTATTCAAAGTGATTTTCAGAATTGCTGTTATTACTATCAAAGTCAACCCTTACTTATTTTTGTCTTGGTGATGGCTGTTCTGTCAAGCCTGAGGTCATATATCATTCAAGCGCTTGTTTTCATTTCTCAGATAAGCAATGTTTATCATGTAACTCTTAGTCAATAGAGTGTCTGACCTTTTGTACATTATTAACCATTGGTTAATAGACACAACTCTTCCTATTTGGAAGCCTGTACCCTATTGTTGGAAATGTAAATGATGCATCTGCTATGGAGTTTTTTTTTAAAAACAACAAAAATCTAAAATAAGAATAAGCCAGTGGTCTATCTCCTGTATATTTATCTGATAAAATTAAAATCAAGATCTCACTCCTGTATACCTAATTTTATTGGGGCATATTTCAGCATTTAGAAGGAAATCGTGTCTATTATTGAATAAATAAGAGACAAAACATGATGTTTTTGTGTACAATAAGATATTATTCTGCCTCCAAAAGAAAAGATTTGGGTACACCTTAGGTTGTTGTGCACATAAAAACAATCCTGCGTATCCACACCTGTAAGATCCAAAATAATAAAAATGTGAAGCAGAGAGAGCAGAACTGTGGACATGAAGGTTGACAATTGGAGAAAATGAAACTGTAGTCAACAGACACAAATTTTAGCTTCACCGGGAGAATAAAATTTACGTATGATCAGCTGCAGTATGGGTATACACAATAATAGTGTAGTTCAGAATTGCTAAGAAGTTTTTTTTTGCATCGTATAAATGATAGATATATTAGTTTGTTTTATTTAGTTATTGGATAGAAATAGCACCAACATTTTGTGTCCCAAACACATGTAAATATAATCTTTTAAGTTATGTCATGGTTTTGAAAGTTGAAAATGTAGCTTGTACATACAATGAAGTCCAATTCTTAGGGAAACACAAATATGAGATGACATGGAATAATCTTGACAGGATTATAGTAATAAGGCAATTACAGGAAAAACACTGCATGATTTTACCTACGTGTGAACACGGAAATGGTGAAAACAAAAGAGGAATGTGGCACTTGGCTAGGACAGAAGACCAGGGAGAATGAAAACTTGCTTCTTGTATATAAGATTTGGATTACAAAAGACGAAAAATTCTAGGGATCTACTATACAACTCTGTCTGATTGGAGAGGGAAGGAAAATGGTGAGGGAGGAGGGCATCTTTGGTATAAGCCAGAGACTTAGGATGGGTAAAACTTTTGTGAAGATATGAGTGTGATTCTAGTGGAACTCCATAGCAGTTAGGGGTATGGAGCCTGAAGTAGCCACCTTCCAGTGCAGGGAGGGAGACACCAATCCATCTATAAAACTTTCAACCTCATTTTTTCCCTGTCCACAAGATGTTCAGGGATAGAGACAGAACAGAGACTGAAGGAATAGCCAACCAATGACTGTCCCAACTTAAGACCCACCCCATGGAAGAGAGCCAACCCCTGACACTTGTAATGAAACTCTGCTATGCTGGAAGACAGGAGTCTAGAATAACTGTCATCTGAGAGGCTTCACCCAGCAGCTGATGGAATCAGATACAAGACACGCAGCCAAACATGAGGTGGAGCTCAGGGAGTCTTGTGAAAGAGTAGGGAGTTAGGATTGAGGGAACCAGAGGGGCCAAGGACACCACAAGAAGACCTACAGAGCTAACTAACATGGGTAAAAGGGGACTTACAGAGATGGAACCACCAACCGAAGAATGTGCATAGACTGGACCTAGGCAGCCTATACATAAGCAGCAGATGTGTAGCTTGGTTTTCATTTGGGACCCCTAACAATTGGAGCAGTGGCTGTCTGACTGGGACTCAGTTGCCTGCCTTTGGATCCCTTTTTCTTAGCTGGTCTGACTTGTCTGGCCTCTGTGGAAGAGGATGCACTCAGTCCTAATATAACTTAATGTGCCAGGGTGGGTTGGTACCAGGATGGTGGGCTCTCCTCTGAGGATAAGGGGAAGGAGGAATGGGAGAAGCAGGTGGGAGAGTAGGACTGAGAAGAGAGGAGGGAGGGGGCTGTGATCAGGATGAAAAGTGAATAAACAAATTATTGAAAAAAAAAACCTGATACTACATTTTGCTATTAGTTATGAAATCCTCCTTTTATTTGTAAACGTACTTTTCCATGTAGAAACATCACTTACTTTGACAAAAACACAGATTTATTTGAAGAGCTCCAAAATCAGAATGTAAGTAAACGAATGACTAGCAGTCAGAGGTCATAATTACAGGGAAGAGCTGCAGAGAGATGATTCTCAGTTCTGCTTGCTCTATCAGAGACATGGTCATAAGGTGACGACTTTTACCTTAGTAAAACTCACAGATACTGGGTTTAATCGAAGCACGTACAAACAAGCAAATAGACATCGCTTGGGCAAGAAAAGTATCTGTAAATGTCTAAAGTAGCTTGAAAAAAGAGAAAGAGAAAGAAAAGAAAAGATGGATGGGCAAAGACATGGAAATCCACCAAATCAGACACAGACACATTCTTTCATTGTTTAAAAAATAATACAGGGAACCAAGAGAGTACCAAAGACATGACCCCAAGTCTCCAAGGAACGTAGAAACAGAGCTGCGTAGGTCTCTCCAGTTTCCGTGAGAAAATCCTGGCTGGCAGGACCGCCTGATGAAAGAAAAGTGACTCTGTGTGTGAGATTTAAAGCAGTTCTAATTTGAAAGCAAACCCAATTGCACACACTACACACATACACCATGTGGAAATAATAAATGTATTTATGGTGGAAATGTTTGCTCCATTTATTATACTAGGAGTTTTTCCAAGAAACGGAAACAATTGTTAGAAGTGACATTAAAATTTTAACTGAATTTCTTTTTCTTTCTCTAAGTATTTTTTATTAATACACATTTTTAAATGCTACTCCCACCCAAAAAGGCATATGCCTATCAACTCATGAAAGTATTTTATTACTTTAAAAATGAGAAATAATTTTTCAAAATTCACATTCAATATCAGAATATGGAACAGGTGGAGGCTACAACTGGGTCCTTCAAGGAATTTGCATTGGCGTAGTCGCATAAACTCCTAAATCTTGAGATGCGATTTTCTACTTTAGAGTTTTAAGAAAAGGTCGATGGAATGAAAAGTGACCTAATTAACTGGGTGGTTGTGTTGTGACATGGGTGGTCAGATGGACTTAAATGTTCAAGAAGAACTGAGAGCCCTAGTTTTGCTATGCATACTGCTAGGCTAGAAGATTTGCAAATTTAAGACCATTTACAGAAATACTACTTTTTATGACTACACAGTAAATCTTTATCCCCAAGTCCTATACTACTCCAAACTTCAATGTGATAGTAGCTGGAAATGAAGCCTTCCAGAAGTAGTTAGATTATGAGAGTGGAGATTTGCAATGAAATTGGTACCAACATAGGAAAATATAGCCTGCCATCTCTCTCTATGCCATGCAATAATTGGAACATAAGACATACATCTGTTAATGAAGGAATGACCCATACGAAGTACCTGGCCATGCTGACTTTCTGTTTTTGCAATTCCATCCTCCAGAATTTTAGAAATGGATATTGATTAGTATTCAATTAATTAACGTAATTTGATTAAAATTACATTATAGAATGATATACTGACAAAAAGTGCCACCCATTTCAATATTTATGAATTCTATCTTAAAGCACCCTAAAACTCTACTACGATATAAAGATCATTTGAAGAAATATTCTAAAATTAATTAGCTAAAAACAATAAGCTCTGGCCATTGTTCATGACTTAGTGTACTGTCCATTTGTGTGGTTGGCTGTGCAGCAGGAAGACAATAGAGGTATTGGCTATGTTCTCCCACTGTGTGATGGTGGTCTACAGCATTCTTTTCATGGACAGCCACCATTTACTCTACATGGGCTCACCATTGGTTACTCATATTTGTTCTAGTGGTAGATAAAAGTTCCAGAATAATAAACTGTACATGTTACTAGTACAGTTCTTAGTTTTTGTGACCGGAACATTTGAGGACAATTCAATAAAAATATTTTTGGTATGTTTCCAGAAAGTTCTGTCCATGTGGGATTTGCATCAAGCACTTAACCAGACATCATAGCAGTGTGAGTGTGAGTCACCAGATAATTGTTATATGTTGTGTGGAAGAGCAGAGAGTAGGGCATGCCAACACTGTCCTGACCTGATTGTACAGTGACACTCCCTTTCAGGGTGGGTGTTTATACTGAGTTGATGATCTTGAGGAAGGCTCTTAATACATATGAGAAGATTTGTATTCTAACCACCTATCTTTCCCTTAAAAGGTGGAATTAGATAGATGAATATAAAATTTTTACTCAACATAAGACAGCAAAATACAGTGAATCTAAAATAATGCATGTAGAAAGGAAACACAGGCAAGTGCTAGTGAATAGAGAATATTTGAGTGAATAGTTTCAAAAGTTAGGTTTTTTTTATTATTTATTTTATTTTATTTTTTTAATTTACATTCCAAATCACTTCCCCTTTCCCGTTTCCTCCCTCCCCGAAAGTCCCATAAGCCCCCTTCCCTCCCTCTTTTCTCTATTCAACCCCCTCTCGTTACTCTGTCCTGGTGTTCCCCTACATCCAGTCTTTCCAGGACCAGGGGTCTCTCCTTCCATCTTTTTAGAAATCTATTGATATGCGGATTGTGTCTAGGGTATTCCAAGATTCTGGGTCAATATCCCCTTATCAGTGACTGCATACCATGTGTGTTCTTTTGTGATTGGGTTACCTCACTAAGGATGATATTTTCAAGATCTGACCATTTGCCTAGGAATTTCGTGAATTCATTGTTTTTAATTGCAGAGTAGTATTCCATTGTGTAGATATACCACATCTTCTGAATCCAAAAAATGGGGTACAGAGCTACACAAAGAGTTCTCACCTGAAGAATATCTAATGGCTGAGAAGCACCTAAAGAGATGTTCATCATCCTTAGTCATTAGGGAAATGCAAATCAAAACAACCCTGAGATTCCATCTCACACCAGTCAGGATGGCTAAGATCAAAAACACAGGAGACAGCAGTTGTTGGTGAGGATGTGGAGAAAGAGGAACACTCCTCCACTGCTGGTGGAATTGCAGGCTGGTACAACCACTCTGGAAAGCAGTCTGGCGGTTCCTCAGAAAACTGGGCATGACACTCCCGGAGGATCCGGCTATACCACTCCTGGGCATATACCCAGAGACTTTACCTGCATGCAATAAGGACACAAGCTCCACTATGTTCATAGCAGCCTTATTTATAATAGCCAGAAGCTGGAAAGAACCCAGATGTCCCTCAAAAGTTAGTTTTAAAATTTAAAAAGTATTTTAAAAAATCAACCTTCTGGTTCCACATGGCATACAAAATTACTTATAATAATTAAACTTAAATGAGACAATAAAGAAAAGTTCCACTTCAGAAAGTTAGAGTTCAGCTTATTGTCAGATGAAGGGTTGGGATAAATATATACAAACATACTGGATTTCATCTAGATAGAACTCAAACCAGGAAGAATGAAGCTACCTTGCATAGGTTGCCTCCTTGGTGAGAAGGTAAGCAGATGGGGAGAAGGGAAGAAGGTACAGAGATGAGAAACATAAGATGTTTGCAGAATGCGTCCATCTTTTGCTCTGCAGAGTAGGCAGCATGGAGTGCTGGTTTTACAAAAATCCAACTACCTTGTACTTTTAGTTCTGCCAACTTCTCTGTGTGGATATCCTCTATTAACAGAAAGGTTCAAAGCGTGCTCTCTTGATGGACATAATATATCTCAGGATTCAGTTTTGTCATGTTTTACTTTGTGGCTTGCTTCATTGCTAAACATTTACGGGGTCTCTTGTTTCTGCTGCTCAAAATAGTGCTTTGGCAGAGGGATTCTTACATGTATTTTTTTTTCTGGCTTCTCAGAATAGGTTCTTGGAAGAGGAAACATTTAGCCAAACCACATGGAATTTAACAGTGTTCTTGTACTATTATAATTTTCTGGGATGACGCCAGTTGCATTCTCCACATGTAGATGACTGAACCCTGGGTTCAACAGTATCAGCTGTCAACTCTTGCAGCTTTTCTTTAACTTTCGTTGATCAGATCAGAGGGTAAAGGGCTTAATACATCATCATTTCAATTTGAATTTCTTTCATTTCTTCTTTGTGAAATCGGTCATCTTTTAAGTATAGAAAAGGGTTCAGTTTGAGAGTTCAAGGGTCAAATTGCAGAAGTTCAAATCTTGGTTGTGCAACTTATGTAATGCATGGCTCTGAACTTCTTATCTAAGTCCCAGCCCATGTTTCTACATCTGTATGAAGTGAAGGGTATTAGGAAAATTGAATAAGTTCATTCATGTGATGAGCATAGCACCTTAATCTTCTGATCTGCTTCCCTATCACCCTGGCATATAGTTTGTCTACAGGATTCTTCACAACTCAGCAGTATTTGGCACACTTGATTTCAAAGGGGAAATGCCATTATTGTTGATTTTTAATTATTTAGACATTATTGGTAATTTTTAATATAGGAAAGATGGAAATTTAAAAGTATTCTAATCTCTATCATCAGGCCCCCTACATGTTAGTCTCCTACATATAATTACCAACATTGTAACTATTCTTATGTTACTTCAATAACCCTTTTATAATTTATGTAAATGGTATTACAAATAATTAGAAAATTTGGCATTAGTTTTTTCACTTATTACCATGCCAACTGCTTCTATTTGTATATCATTCATTCTCAATATGTTGTTCATGACCCTTGAGTGCGTCAAAGAACTCTTTTGTAGGGTTGCATATCAGATATCCTGCACATCAGATATTTACATTGTGATTCATAGCATTAGAAAAATTACAGTTATGAAGCATCAACAAAAATAATGTTATGGTTGTGGGTCACCATAACATGAAGAACTGTATTAAAGTGCCACAGCTCTAGATCAATGACACAGCCGTGTCTTGTCCTTTTTATTTCTACGGCACAGAGTTCTGTTACATAAGTACCTTAGCAATTTTCTAAAAGACTGCCATGTGTAAAAGACTTCCTGCTGTGGTGAACAATGTCATATGACAGACATTCATGTCTTGCTTGCTTCTCTTAGGGCACATGAATAGTTAGTTATCTTGCATTATTTTATTTTGTGGTATTTAACATTTCTTCTATAGATTTTTTTCTGATAAATATATTTGCCATGAGATCAGATGGTCTAGATTTGAATCCTATGATTTATTGATGACATGACCTTGGGCATTATTTTTATATCCATGTCACAGCCTCTCTGTGATAAGGTGAAGAATAATATAAACATGCCCTAAAGGGTGTAAGAATCAAGTCAAACCTTCCAAATGTAATACTTGGCTTGCATGTGTTCAAAGCACTGCAATGTTTGGAATTAATGTTATCTCTGCAAAACAAATCTGAAAGCTATTTTCCATGTGTTTCAATGTTACTCGTTTAAGATTTCAAATTTACATCTTTTGCCCACGTGTTTCTGTCGGGCTTCACTTTTACTGCCTTAAATTCCTGGAAGACATTTATGCAAACTGTCCTTATGTCACAATAATTCTACACAGATAGAAACAGCAATCAAACAGCCATACTACAAATCTTCAGGGTCGTATTTCTTAATTCCTTCTTGTCTCCTATAGGTTGTGTCAGTCACCAATTCCTGCCAAGTTTTTATGTTTTCTTGCTACATTTTAAGTCTGCTGCTTAGACCATCCTATCCTCAGCCTCCGGGGTCCTTTCTGAGACAATAGGCTTATAACACGATATTTTCCTCAAATGAATGTCAAATACAAATCCCAGGCATTTAACAAGTCAATCTTTGCTGCTGTCATTGAGGTAGGGTTTTCATTTATGGAGTTGCAACTTTTTCCTCTTCCCACGTATTTTCTCCAATGTCTTTGGAATTAAATGAATGCCAGTTATTCCTTTGGGGAGAATTACAGCTTCTATCATTTTTCGTTAATCTTTTAGATATACAAAGATGATATAGTGAACCTAAAACTCTTTCATGTTGATGGCATGCCCATGATGCTAAGTAACCACATTTCCTTTCATTCACACAATGGAATTCTATTCAGCTGTGAAGAACAATGAAACCATAAAAATATTGATGCATAAACAACATATGAATAATCACCATGCCATGTGGCATACCAGTGTAAATGGGAGAAATTTCACATGACTTCATCCCGAGATGAAGAGCCACAAACATACAATGGCTACTGAGAGAGAATAAGTTTTCTGTAGAAAGAAGTTCTCTGTTGGGTTATACAATCCTAAGTGGTCAGTCACTTAGGATTGTTTATACATAGCTATAAATATGTATATATGTATACACATATATATGTGTATATCCATAAGTGCAACACTAGAAAGACTAAACAGCGTGTTTGATTGTGTGTGTGTGTGTGTATGTGTGTGTACACCCATGTGCATATGAGCATGTGCACATGTTCATGCTCATGTGTGTAAGCAATAATGGTTATAGCAGAATTCCTGAACTTATAGGGAGTAAGGAGTGAAGGGAGGAGTAAGAGGGGAGAGAGAAGTGGACATGTTGTAACTATGGTATGGACTTATAAAACAATAAAATAAAAAGTTAAATAAACAAAGAATTGTTGGTTACACTCATTAAAAATCTTTCTACTGTTACACAGGTGGGTACCTGGCAGTTCATTATTTTAGCATGCGGCATTCAGAGCTGAGTAAGATCACTGTTGCTGTTTCTTTTCTAATAGTCTCTGTTGCATGTTCCTGCACTTTGAAAGCTATTTAGGAAGGAAAACATTTCTTGGTAAGCTCAATGATAATTGGTGTCATCAGCCACAGTGTCTTATCTCTTTATGATTTGTAACCAGGATAGACAGTACCTACCTTGGTTGGAAGTCTTCCCAGGTCTCTCTGACTGACAACTTATAAGGAAGGAGGTAACTTGTCCCTGAGCCTGAAGTTTTCATTTGATACCTTGTCTTCTGGAAGGAAAATCATTTACTTTGCTAGATAACTGTGTTAAAATCTCTTTTTAAATGTGCTTTTGATTTGCTTATAAACTAGTGGAGTTTCATAATTTTACTACAGAGGTAATGCTCTTATTCAACTCTAAAGTTATATTTTAATTTTCTATTTGTTACAATTTAGCAAGACATTTTTCACAACATCTTTCTCATCTTCAAGGAATACTTAAGTCCTAGAAAATCTTCCCATTTGTAAACATTTGATAGTGAGCCTTCTTAACTCCTTAATCATACTCAATACCCTTCTGCTCCCAGTTTGATAATCAGATCAGCTACATGACAACACTCACTCCACAAACTCCCGAAACAATCATCAAAGAATTAACAGATAACTTGGGTACCTGATGAAGCAAAGTCCACTAAAATGAGCTCACCCATGAAACAGAATATGAGTAAGTCTTTCTTGATCTGCCTGGATATAACTTAGAAGGTTTGAGTACAAGAAACAACAGAGGAATTAGAAATGAAAATATGTTCTAGGCAGGGTTACTTTAATTCAAGAAGGGATGGGAAATTCTGAGTCAGGATCTCTGGCCCAGGTTCAGGAAAATATAGTAGAACTCCAGATCGCGTGCATGGATGCAAAATCCTCTGTCCTCATATACCAGTCAGAGAGATTCAATGATCAGTCCCTAAAGAGAATTAATGTCCCATACCACACGTTACTAAGTTTGAATATGAATGAAAAGACAGGATTCACCATCATCTATTTCCAAAGCTCTGGGAGATGGATTCTCATCATAAAGTAGTCCAATTTACTCCCCTTGGAAGAATTTAGCTGGTTAGAAGTGGATAATGAACAGCCATCAGCTCTGTGCATGACAACTTTATTGAATCAGAAAATTTATTTCTCCAATAAATTTGAGCAAGTCATGCTTGCTCTTTTGTAATGTGGGGAGATGAAATTAGATAATCTCTAAGGTCTCTTCAAATTTGAGAGTAATGTTGTTAACATTACACCCAGTGACTGGGAAGCATGCACATCCCTTGGTGGGTATCAACCTTACTGAGATTGCAATAGAATATAACTCCTGTTATGGAAATTTCAGAGGATTTGGATTGTGAGCTGTGGATGCCAGCTATAAGACTGTTAAAAGTATAGTTGTTGCAGCATTATGTTTTGTCACAGTTTTTCTGAAAATGAGGTCCAGAGTCAAGAACCATCAATGTCCTAGAAGTCCAATATTTTATGTTCACCCCAGACAGAGAGTCTGGGGATAGGCCTAGAGAATATGTATTCAAGCCTGCTGTCCAGGCAATTTCTATGTCTGTTATCATGTGTCTTAAATATATCAAAAGTGGGAGTTTGGACTGTTACATATATTTGAACAACCTGGGCCAACTATTAGCCAAGATCTAAGATGAATTCTTAAATCCCCTGATTCTGTTTTCACCTACAAATGGAAAATGACAGCTTACCTCACTAGTTTGTATGGAGATAAAAAGAGATGACAAGTAGCAAATAATTGGAAGGTTATGAAAAAAAATGAATATTGTTGCCCTTGGATTCCTTAAGAAGCAATGCTATTGAGAAAAATCAACCACTTTGCCCAAGATGTAGGCTTTATTATTCCTTAAGTATAGCAGATCACATCAAGAGCCACTGAACTTAAAAAATAAGCTACATACTGTACTGTTCATACTTGGTTCCCTTCTCACAGAACTTGTGGGCACAGACCAGGAAAAAAAATCTATAAGGCTATCATTTCTTGTTGTAGGGTACCGGTAACCCCATTCCTGGACTGAATTGCATAGGCAAAAGCATGATGCATTTAAGAGAAAATCTAAAGTGGATGTATGAAACCGCACAGAAATGGCTATTATATTGGTTTCCAGGTTCTTTTCAAGCAGAATGTAGGCATATGTTCTTTCGGCAATTAAAGAATAAAACATGCAGGAAAGTGGTCCAGAAGGAAAACAAGAGTTGTTTTTAAGACTTTTCCATTTCATCACACACAAGTGAGTGTATGTTGAGTTTGTGGGTGGTTTGGGAATGTTTTGCTCTGTGTATCACTAGGAATGACAGATCTGATAGGGTTATGCTGCCAATTTGCTTCTCACAAATTCACCCTATAAATGAAAGGGGGGAGTGAGAGGGTTTTCATGATCTGTCTTTAGAATTTAATCAGCCAGGAGACAAGGTACAGAAATAATCACATTAGAAAATAATATGCTAAGACATGAATACTATCTAGACTCATCAGCACAAGAATGCTATAGTCTCAGAGATCATTTCTGGCAGAATGGGACAAACACCTTATTTTCCTCAAGTCCTCTGCTAAACTATATTTTACACTTAGCAAATATTTACATAATTTCAAAACCTGATGGATTTTCCAAGTTGGTCAATACCTGTAAACATGAGCCCCACCAAATTGGAGGGAAGGCTATGCAGGACCTATGTTTATCAAACACCTACTAAACTGCAGGCAATTTGAATGTATCACTTCATTGTATCACAAGTCTACCACTGGTTTCACAGGAAAGCAACTATCTCTCATTTGGTCAAAGGAAAATTGAAGAGTTTGGCCACGAGATTTTTTTTTTTTGTATTCTATTTAGTATTCTGTTTCCCTCCCGACATTGATATATACTGACAACTAGTTCACAGAAGTCATTCTGGCTATTTCTTTCCTCATCAAGGTGAACCTTGGAGACTGAGAGAATTTAGATTCTAATTCTCCTGGTATGGAAAATAAAACAAGAGAAGGAGCTGAGCCATTCAACTTGTCTTCCAAATCAATTTCTACTTGCCGAGGCTTGAAAGGAAACTTGCTCATTTTTTTTCAAACAATTGAATGAAGCCATTTGTTCCGACGTGTTTATTAGGCTTACATAAGTGCTCTTGCCCAAAGAGCACATGCTCACAAGAAGCGGGAGCAATCTATAAGATCTCTGGCTCTGCTGCCTTAACATCATAGTGAAAGGGCTCTTCAACATGCCTAATTTTTAGTTTCCACAGACGAGGAGGAAGCAGAGTGAAAACAGGTTAGTAATATTACATACTTGGTTTTTTTTAATGCAAGTCCAAGATAGGACTGGCCACATTAAAGTCAAATTTCATAAATCTAAGAAGACTAATCAGACAATAACATAAAATTGAGTGAGGAAGGTCCTGAGGTCAGTCATCAGCATCTTCAGTAGGTTGAGTGTGAGCCAAAAACTTATTTAACTCAGCCATGAGGGAATCAACAGGTGGTAAGTCTCACTCAAGGAGAACAGGGAGAAGCTGAATAACTTGGAGGAATCCTGGAATGAAGCTGTAAAGTTAAACACACAATTGTTTCATGTGCCATAGGTGAAAATGATATGTTGAGTTATCTGCATTTATTTCACATGAATAATTTGCATCCCTGTCAAAAATTTATAAGTAACTTAAAAAACAAACAAACAAACAAACAAGAAAACTGAGCTCCAGACTTTGGTAAGTAGAAATTCAAATAGAAGAATACAATAAGTGCCTGGAAAATAAACTATTAAGACTTGCCACATGGTTTCTGTTGCAGCTACTCTACCATTGTGGTACAGAAAGGGCCATCCATAATACATAAGCCAATTGTACCAATAAAATGTCTTTGTACCAATAAAATGTATTTACAAAAGCACACATCAGTCTGGAGTGCCATTGTTTGCCATCCCTGTCTGACAGAATGAAATGATCCTGGCTGTATGGATTGGTATTCCAGTAGGACTCTGAAAAGATATCTGGTCCTTTGCATTATTCTATAACTGTGCTGCTTAGCATTGCTTCATGGTGCTAAAAATAACTGACAGATACACTCAGGAGAACAGAGCTATCAAAGGCTTCAGAATACAGTGGGTTGGATCCAGGTACTTAGGCAGGGCATCATAGTAGTGAAAGTATGTGGGGAAGAAAAACTGTTCACTTTGTGATGGAGTAGGAAGCATATGACACAAAAAGTTGAAAGGGATAATACATACACAAGGACTGGCTGCCTGTAAATCACTCCTTCCAGCTAGGCCCTACAATTTAGTTTCCAAAATCTCTCCAAATATCAACACCAGCTGTGGACAAAGTATTTGAATCAGAGGACTTTTATGTTCAAACCATAATAATGGTTTCAAACTTTTTCTTAGACTAGTCATATTTTATGTGACCTTTTCCTAATTATTCATAGTTTCTTAGCTTGAGTTTCTTTTCTTGCTGAATAAAGGTCATTTGGAGAAATCTTCTGAGTATAGTAAGATTCATAGTTGTATTCCTTCCAATTTTCATTATCTCTTTATCCTGAGTGAAAAGGGTGACAAATTTTCTCACATTGTCTTTCCCAAAATCTATCTGAGAAAATAAAATCACTTGTCTAGGTCGGAGCAGGGATCAATTGGTTTAAATAGCAATGAGCTCTGGAGTATTATCATATTTTATCCCAATTGAAGAATAAAATGTTCCTTCATGAAATATTGTTTCACTTACCCAAATATAAAATTAAAATCAGCAATGTTGACCCTGCCTTCTCTTCTCAAGAAAGCTGGAGTTGTGAGAAACGTTCTGTAAGCTGGGGGCCCTAATGACTGACATAACCAAGCCACCCAAACCAGTAGGTTGCTTTACTTCCTCAGATTTAGGCAAGCTAACCTCTAATCATAAGTGACAACCTTGAGCTATTAGTATGAGGAGAGAAGCCACATTAATAGTGATAAACATTAACTAGGTGTGAGCTCAGGAAAGCAACAAAACCCATTCTGCATTTTAAGAGACAGATAACGATTTATTGAGTGATGCTTTTAAATCACATAATGGTCAGGAAGTAGAATTCAAGCAGAGACACAATGCTGTAGTTAGGTGTTCTGGTCAGGTAGGTACCCGCTGGAAAACATTACTGGGAAGTGTATTACACACAGTACAGTCAAAGTAACTGAGGAAGCAGTTTAGGCAGAGCGAAAAGCTGAACCTTAGTGTTGTAAGAGTCGAGATCTTAGCTGAACCCTTGCGGAGCTCTGGGACTAGATTTTGAAATTGTCCCTAGGAAGTCAAGGTGTCATAACAGAAGCTCCTTTAATAAATTACTTGTGGTCATAGTCTTGGGAGAGGCAGTTCTTGGAAGCTGAGGGAAATCCCAACAAGGAAGAAAGCTTTGAGCCATCAGTACCCATTGTCCCTGTTCCCTGGGGTGATAAATTATTTCTGAAATGTGTCTGGTATTCCTAACCTGTATGGACAGGGCTTCACATCTTCTCTAATTCACTCTAAATCTGCAGCTCAAAAGTACACTTGTTTATGCTACTTCCTGATTCTGATAGCAGCTTTACATGTTCATAGCAGGGCCTGTTAGGTATCTATTGTTATTTTGTTTGCTTAAATGAGAAATACTCCCCATAGACTCCAATACTTGAATACTTGGTACCAGTTGGTGTACTGTTTGGGGAGGTTTATGAGATGTAGACTTGCTGAAGGAGATGTGTCACCTCAGGCAGCTTTCCAGAACTTAATGCCTTGCTTTACTTTATTTTGCTCTCTCTCTCTCTCTCTCTCTCTCTCTCTCTCTCTCTCTCTCTCTCTCTCTCTCTGCTTCATGCTCATGTTGAGATGTGAACTCTCAGTTCCCTGTTCTAGCTACCATGTCTAGCTTGCTGATACAACTCTCTATAATAATTTACTTCTAATCTGGAACCCTACAGAGAAAAGTAATATAGATGCATAAAAACATTACTTGAAAATCAATGGCAAGTATATATAAAGCCTCTTTATTGCACATCTTTTTTGAGTCAGGAATGCAGGCACAATTTTCTGGATGCCACTGATTTAGGGTCTTTCATAAGATTCCTGTGAAGGTGTTAGAGAGATTCTGCCCTCTCAAGGCTCATCTGGAGGAAGTCTGCTTTCAAGGTCACTCCATTGGTACTCAGAGGCGTGCTCAATGCCTCACCACCTGTTGCTAGTTATACCAGTAACTTCTCCTGTTGGATTATCAGTAAAACTGTTCATAGAAACTTTGCAGATTGCTGCACCACTGGTAGCAGCTGAAGGAGAGAAGAAGAAAAAGAATCCAAGTATATAAGTCAACTATTTCCGTAACCTAATCTTTTAATGAACACCTTTTCATCATTTCATCTGTATTCTGATCATTAGAAGTGAGTTTCCTTAGCCGGGAGGTGGTGGCGCACACCTTTAATCCCAGCACTTGGGAGGCAGAGGCAGGAGGATTTCTGAGTTCGAGGCCAGCCTGGTCTACAAAGTGAGTTCCAGGACAGCCAGGGCTACACGGAGAAACCCTGTCTCGAAAAACAAAACAAACAAACAAAAAAGAAGTGAGTTTCCTGATCAAGTCCATGCTTTTTGGGGTAGGATTTGTACAGAGCTGGATGGCAACAGGTAAGTCTCTTTCAGACCATCTCAGATGATTCTCATTTTGTAAGGAATTAAAAAAAACCTTTCTTAAGAAAAAGGATTTTCTTAAAACTGTCCCAAAACAGAACCAACCCATCAAACCTATAGAAATTTGAAGAAGAAATTCATTGTAGAAATACTATACTTGCATTAGAACCCAGTCTAACTCAGTCACTCCTATAGTAAAAACAAAGAAATACCTATTTATCTGTTGAGTGTTAGATACAAATTGAAACCAAGCCTTCAAAAACTCAGTATTTCTTGACACCCAAAGGGCTTGAGAAATGACAGCATTTGTATGTAGAAGAATACTACTATCCCTGGAGGAACATGAGGCAAATTTGATCCTTCTCCATGGACCATGAGCAGGCCCGTTAGAACAGCCCTCACCATTTGAGCCATCACAGCTAGAGAAGCGAGCCAAGGTTGGGGGAGAAGAGCACGAGGCAGTGAGTCAGAGACTGTGACCCCATTTTCCTGTCTGATATTTCTGAAAGGGGGCTAGACATCACTTTTCTTGCTTGCATTATTTCCTAGTATGGAAAAATGTCATCATCTAGGTCTCATTGCAATCTATAGGATATTATTTTATGAAACAGTTTCATTTATCATTAGACAGATCGATTGCTAACTACAGCTACATAGAGCCTATCCTCTTAAATGGTCATTGAAACAATTTTGTGGAGTCTATAATAACCTTTGTGGTACTAACTTGAAGATTACTTAGCATCTGTTTGATGGAACATAGAGTTCTCTTGTTTTTCCATCATGCCTCCACCTTCTCTTTCAGTGTAACAATAACTTCTTTGGGATTATAGAAATCTAACATGGTTTTGTATACTATGTACTTTATATACAGTATACTCACATGCATTTAGTTCAAATGAATTTTGTAGACTTTCCCATTGTGTTTATTATTGTCAGAAGAAAGTATGAAATATCATTTAGGACCTAAACATTTGCCAGCTGTCTTTTGAATGGTTGGTATATAGAGCTCGTTGAAGGTTAGTATCCAGGGGTAGCTTAAGATATCTTAGACCTCTCTCTAGCTAGTATATAGAGATTAATTTAGGGAAATACTAGAATAACAAATGCAATAATAACAATGGCACTATGGCAAATTAACATATGTCCAGTGCAATGAGTCGTAATTTTACATATATTGTTCCAATTAATGTTCCAGAAGAGTAAACTTATACCTTTGAAGCAGATGTAAGTATCTTCACTTTATAAATAGACTAGTTGGGGTTTGAAACAAAGGATAAATCAACTTGGCATGGGTGAAGTAATTAACTGTTAAAACTAATCTTTAAAGCTACTGTAGTTGACTCACGAAAGAGCATTTAGTGAGTCTTGACTGTTAAGCCTTCCCTCAAATCAGGCTTGCTAGAAAGAGATGTGGGAGTCTCCGTTTATCAGCACAGGAATTGTCAAAGATGATGAAAGCTATGAATGCTAGCACAAATGTCATTATTTCAGACAACTATTGCAATGCATCTGCTTCCATTGCTCTGTCAAGTCTGAGTTAGCTCGTTGTATGCAGCTGTCATTAGTTTTATGGTTATGCAAGCAAACAGCGAGAGTAGCTTCATCTCATCGGATAAAGGACAGCAAAGATGTGACTTCTTGTGTAGATCAGGGGCAGAGCTACAATCGGGGAGACAGAGAGACAGAGAAGGCTCTGGTACCTTATGCTGCTGGCTTTGGCTGGCCGGAAAGATGTGCTGTGAAGAGCAGAAGAATGGATTGACTGTACTCATTGCTAGGAGTGTGCAACTCCCTCTGATGAGCAAGTTGCATGGAGCCTAGAGGAGTTGGCACTAGTTAAATAAGAAATAAGGGTTCAATTCTCAGAAGGATAACTCTGTACTTAGTAATGTCTCGTAGGGATGTGATACAGTTTATTTTAACCACTTTGATTCTTATTAAGTAATATTGAGTTTTAATTACTAGGACCTTAGTTTTATATTAGATAGGAAGTAGTTTATGTTATTTTATTCTTGACAGAAAGGAAGCCCATAGCTTACATCTATGTAGGCCAATTGATTAAATTCAGGCA
Source organism: Tokudaia tokunoshimensis (assembly GCA_036184795.1). NCBI lineage: Eukaryota > Metazoa > Chordata > Mammalia > Rodentia > Muridae > Tokudaia > Tokudaia tokunoshimensis. Next base: position 112,575,744 of record BTHU01000004.1, read on the forward strand.
ATTCATCCAATATATGGAAGACAGTTAACTTTGGATTCTGCAGACAAACCTCAGCTTTTTCACTTAGTTTTTATAATTTTTAGATATGGGAAGTATACTTATGTTTCTACTATTTATTAATGTAAAGTATAAGATCCTTCCACTTAGACCATAAACTAATTAAGCTCAGAAAGCCCAATGTAAACTCTACCCATCCCACAGATCAGTGAGAAAAGTAAGTATTTTCTTAACACACACCAGTTGCAAAAGGCAAAGGTCAGTGTCTGAAATTGCCTGAAGAAATTTTATTCAAGTTGTCATTACCAGTATACTATGATTGCCCAAATCAACACACAGATATGCAACTGTTCTATCCACTGGCTCAGATTTCACTAAATCCTTCAGAATCACTTGTCAAAAGCCTCAAAGAACCCACAGTGCATTGTGTCTACAAAGGAACTTCTAGAAACAGTAAAGTTCTCTTCATTTTGAATGACTCAATCTTTGTTAACTGAATTGCAATGGCATCTCAGGTTCAGTTTCTATTTCTCATTTCAAGATCAAAAAAAAATCACATTTTTCTTGGTCAACATGAAGGTGGGTGTTAAGGAAAACCCACTTTGGAAATAGTGTAGATTGTGCTCTCTAGAAGGTGTAAGTAACCTTGAAGAGAAGACGACAAAGGACACAAAGCATCTGATGACGGGAATGCAGATGGCACAGAGATAATTTTCTGTATGAGTCATCAGAGGAGACTTCTCTTCAAAGGTTGCAATTAATATCTCTCTTTTAGGACATGTGTGTGTGTGTGTGCGCTTGTGTGTGTGTGTGTGTGTGTGTGTGTGTGTGTGCGCGCTCATTAGGGTTTCCTTAGAAATTGCGTCTGGTTAAGGGGCAAGCAGTTCATTTGTGAAGGTGTAGAACCATCAGCAGAAAGGTAGAGAAAGCCAGCAAATAAGGGGTGTGGTTAGTAAATGTCCATATTCAGTTTCCCATACTGAGCAACTAATATCCTTATGGGAGGCCCCAGGAAGTAACGCTGAGCAAGTGCCTTGGTGGAATTCTTTCCAAAAAAGTGGGAAAGCTGTAGACTTTTTCATCATCACTGATACTGATAATTTTGAGATTGCTTCTAAGATGTGGTTGGAAATGCTAATTTTCGGGCACTTCCTGCCTGCCTTTACAAAGTGGGAATAGGATTAAATTGTTGTAGAAATGTTTAAATCCAATCCGCAGTTTCTACCTGGCCTTTGATTACTCAGTTCCCAGACATAAAACATCCAACTTTTATTATTTACAATAAGCTTTAAATAGCACAAGAGCTGGGCAGACATCTACCCTCTATGCTAAATAGAGTCTACTTTCCTGTAGATAACCCTGAGTTATTACTTACTGTATTTCATCTGGACTGCTCATAACTCCAATTGGCCAACCCTCAGGGCCACACTTTCTTGAACTGACCTAACCCACGGCAGTTTTTCCTTCCTCTTCACCATTTCTTTTGGTTATCTCTTGACCGCCCCATCTCCCAGGCCCAGGAATCCTAAAATCTGCCTATGTATCTTCTGCCCAACTATTGACGGATTGACTGTTAGCATTTTATTTGCTAATCAGAAATAACTTGGAGGCAAGGTCACATAGTGTCTCATGGGTCTATATGTGAATCTATGTACATGTGGATCTCTGGGGCAACCAGCTCTTGGAGGCCCACACTTAGCATTACGGTACACAGCCAAAGACCAAACCTCAACATTAAATAGCCAGAGAAGCAAGTGCTGACTGCTGAACATAGATCTACTGAACATGTAATGACAAGGATGGGGCAAACTTTTGTACATGATTTTGGTGTGTTTGTGTGTGTGTGTGTGTGTGTGTCGTATGCACACACACGCACACACATGCTCATACACATACACGTGCATGCCCACATTTGTGTGCACACATGTATTTGTGCATGTGTATTCATGCACAAACACAGAAAATACCTTCTAAGTTAAGACAATAATATGGTTTTTGGAACAAATTATATATGAAAGAAATTAAGGGACCAGGATGCTAGAAAAACTACACACACACACACACACACACTCACACACACACACACAATAAAGTGTATCAAACCACTCTTGATTTCAAAAGTGGGCTTAGGAATTACAAACCTCGAGGCTGAACTTTCAAAATGCTAATTGTTCTTAATTGTGATTCCATATAGAGAGAGACTTAGTGAGACTTGCCAGTATTCCTCATCTTCTGCAGGATATTTGATCACACTTCGAACCTCAGTATTATGTTATTTTATCCAGGAAGACAATCACCCCAGTGAATAAAAGTTATATCTATACCCATTTATATATCCTAGGCCACCAAACTGGTCAAAGGAGCAGTTTGCTGGGAATCATTATGGTTTTTTCTTTGACTCATCTGGAATGTAAGATTGCCCTGGGCAAAGAGTGCAGTCTGAGCACGTGCATTTCCCTGTTGACTCCTCATGGACTGGATTTTTCACACTCTCCTTTCATTTAAGCATCAGTATGCTGTGGAGGCAGTATATACTTTTCTGTTTAATTTCAGAGGCTGCTTAAAACTAATTTGTCAATGCATGAGTGTCAGAATTTATAATCTACTCATAAAACATAAACTCCGGCTCTATAATCTTCAAGTACTTCTACATTAAGCTTCTGGTTTAGAATAATTTATGACATATTGTAAATTAGGAAGTTTTCTGAGAGAGTTGGAGTTTAGCATGGTAGGAAGCATGAGCTATACAGCACTCAGGGATGTCCTTGTCTTTAGTGGGATCCGAAAATAAAGATGACATGCCAACCAGTAATTTAAAACATCAATGACAATTTTAGAAAAAAACATTCTTCTATTGTTCCCAAGACTATCAATTTCCTTAGAGTGGATCTCCTATATCCAACATTCTGCTTGAGCTTAATTCTTTTCAATCATCTCATTTATGATGGCATTTCTCAATGGTCACGTTTAAGCTACTATAATAATGTTGCTTGTTATATATATTTTTGTGTGTTCTTTCAAAAATTATTTTATGTGTATGTGTGTTTTTCCTGAATGTATGTGTGAGCACAATGTATATACAGTGCCTTTGGAGGCCAGACAGGGCATTGGATCATCTATGGCTAGAGTTACAAAGGGTTGTGAAGTACTCTTTATGTGCTGATAATCTATACCAAGTCCTATGGAAGAGCAGTCAAGGCTCTTAACCACTGAGCCATCTCTGCAGTCTCATATATTTTAGTGAACCATGTTGGTTTTAAATTCATGAACTTATTCTCTTTTTAACTTCACTTATCTGATTTTACTTTAGAGAGTATAATTGCAACATTTTCTCTTCCCGATTCTCCCTCTAAATCCTCCCATACCACTCTCCTTAAAATTTATGGTTTCTTTTTGAACTAATTTTTATTAAATGCATCTATGTGTACGGAAACATCTCTTAGCAATTGACAGAGACCATTACAGAAAATTACAATCAATCAAAATGCAGAGAAGAGGAGACCATTCTCAATGGATACATCTGCAAAACACTCTCACACCTAATGCTTGTAGAATATCAGGGAGTTTGCTGTGAGATTTGGTCTCCTAGTAATATATCAATAAAGTTTAACCAACATGACTACCAAGTACCAGATGAACAAGGACAGTAACAAGAGATACTCTAAATTAAAATCTCAGGAGATCTTAACTCTGTACAATGGACTATAGTCCATTGAGGAAATCCTGGAGCAAGAGAGGTGGTCTTCCCCCTCTCTTAATTGGTTGATGAATTGATTGGCTGATTAATTGGCATATAAATTGGTTAATCAATGCCAAACTATCAGCCCTGATAACAGATATGAAAGTATTATTATATGCACTAAACGTATATTTTGGCATATTCTCTTACTATTTACTGTGTGTGGGTTTGTAAGTGTGGCATAATATTGTATGTAGTATATGCATATACATGCATATGGTAAAGCTATTTTCTTTTGTGCGTGTACATGCAGAGTTGGGATAATCAGATGCTCTATCCTATCTATCTCTGCCTTATTTCTTTCAACTGATCCTGGGGTTAGACTAGTTTTCAGCAAGCCCCAAAGATCTTCCTGTCCTTATCTCTCACAGTCTTGGAGTTACAGGCATGAATAATGTCACTCTCAAGTTTTTATGTAGACATTCACATCTGAATTCTGGTCCACATGCTTACAAGTGAAGGACTCTTAGACCCTGATCAATCTCTCCAACTCTATCTTTAATGAATGAGCACACAGAAGCTTAATGCAGACTACATCCTCACACTCTGTTCCTGTAGTTTTGTCAGGAGTCACGTTCTTAAGTGATGGAAACATTTATACTATTATTTTTTATATATATACAGAGTAGCAACATCACTTAAATTCTCTGGTCTTGTGGCCATATGGAGGAATCTGGATAATGCTCTTCAGCTACTCTCTGTTTTAGCTTTAGAGACATACAGTCAATATTTTGATCAAAGCAAGACAAGAGCCTTAAGATGTGATTAAGGGGATTGAGAAATGACTCTATGTGATCAGTAAGGACAACAATACAATGTGCATTATTATTATTTTTATTTTTGCTATAAAATGTTATAACAGATACTGGTTGGGCTATTAAGTTTTTTTTAATGTGATACTGCAGGAAAAATAAACACGAACATTTGATGAATGTAGGTTCATATTTGAGAATAATTTGGTGGTTTATAAAGTATTGATGTTCAGAAGCTATTAGTGTATCCTATGAAATATGGATGGTACTGCCTGAACCACAGTTCTTCAAATGCTAAGCTTTCTGGCATTCTTGTCTTATCTCTGTACAGCCTTCACAAGACTTGTAGATTTATGTTTATATCATTATGGTTCACAGCCTTGTGTTATTTTTCAGTTACCACCTAAACCTGGTCTACATTTTTTTTAATATTCTCATAAAACGTTTCTACTTGATGGGTAGACGTTGCTGTCAACTTGACTTCATTGAGGATCACCCATGGATTCATGCCTCTGGGCTTGTCTGTGAGAGCTTTAAGCAATTCTTGTAGGCATTTTGAGTCCTCTGGTATAGTGTGAGGACTTTGACTAAAGGTCCAAGCTATGTTCAGATTTGCAAACCCAGAATTCATCAGTCAACAAAACTTTATATTCAGTAAATATTGAGGTAAAGCTTAATCCAGGAGATCAAAATTTTCTTCTATTTTGATCTGATTTTTTAAAGGCTCTCCTTCTTGTCTTAGTTCCTACTCACTATAACCTGAAACCATACGGTTATCATTATACAGTACTTAGTATGAAGCTCTTCTTTTCCCATAGTCGAAGAAATTAACAGATGATTACAACTTGCTCTGCATCACATGGGACTTTATATTAATGCTTTGCATAGAAAGTCCATTGGGATTCTCATTTTTTTAATTGCACAATGCCTTGGTGAAGTATAGTATTATTATGAATTGACAACACGATCAAGCAGTAGGTGATGAGAAGAAGAACCACACAGAAACAGGGACCATCTTCATTTGAATTCCATTTTCTTGATCACAACACACATCTGCTTTTTGCAAAGCTGCAACAGCATACATAAGGCACACTATTCCAGCACTAACAGAATACTTCTGAAGTTATAAAGGAGAGGAGCAGAAAAGCATAAGGAAATTTGACATGATGGGCAGTCTAGGAAAGACATTAGTATGAACATATGAACATGCTAAGGTAAAAAGAATGAAGGACTCATCTCATTTAAATGGTATTTGGAAAAATCATCAAGTACCAAAAAAAAAGAGACAATTTGTCATTTTTGGCATGATCCATATTTTTGACTCTCTGGGCCTGAAAGAATATTGAAAGAGCCTAAACAGCATGAATAATGTGTAACCACAATATATTCTCTGTTTATTTTTCATCACATGAATGGAATGTTGGCACAATTAAGCAACTAATTTAATTTTGATTCTCTTTTGAACCTGTGAGGTTGCAATATAAGCCCCTCAAATGAGACACATTTTTTAGCAATGAAAATTAGGGGCTTGTTCTGTAATTATACCAATATTAGGTTTTTGATAAGCTTCTTTTAATTAAAAAATCTTTGATCCTTCACGGCATATTTCAATTTTATGGAAAGGTTAATAATAACATGGAGGTGCCCGTTTGAAATTGTCCATCTAATCTAATTTTCAAGCTTGTCATCTTTGAATTGATTTACACATCACTACCACTTATGGAGGTGGGAGGATATTATTATATCCATTTTGCAGATGAGGAAATTGAAACTTGGAGCTTTGGAGACTTGTCTAAACAAATGAAGATGACACCCACACCAAGACTCTTGAAGACATTTCTACTCAGCAGTAATTGTAGTGGTCCAGTTTCCATGACAGATGCTTTCTGATTTATAGCACTATTGACACTGGGAATAAGTGATTCTTGATTTTGAGGGGCTGTTATGTACACTATAGAATCTTGGAAACATCTACTGCTTTCTCCTATTACATGTCAGGCGTATTCTCCTTGCCACACACACACTGCAAATCCTATGTTAGGAAAATCAAAATGGTCTCCAAATGAGAGTGCCTTAAAGGAATCCCACTTCACAGCAAATGACTTCTCCTGCCTACATGGTTACAGTTTTAAGACAAGCGCATGGCAGCAAGAGCCATATCTGTTTTGTTTTTTTTTCCCCAGTAAACTTTTCTTCAGTGCATGGGGGGGAATCTACTGATGACAGTAATAGGATAGGCATTCCCTACAATTTGAAAATCTTCAAAATTTCATTCTGCAACTGTCTTTGTCTTTATGAATTTATCTATGCATCTATCTGTCATTCATCTGTCTATTTATGTATATATGCAGCTATGTATATGTGTATGCATATATGTATGTACGTATCTATTTATGTATTTCTCTATTTTCCACTACTCTGGACTTCAGACTTGTTTTCTGAAAGGGACCATGGTCTGGAAGCTGTCAACAGGACTTAACAGAGAGAGTCATGATGAAGACACATGGCTTGTAGAGTTCTAGACCCTATACTGAGGCATGAAAAATGGATTTCCAGTTGAGAGACAATTGGTTCTTCCTGGAGCAATTCCTCTATATTCTTTCACAGCAATATATTTGCATTTACTCCATTATTTAAACTGTCCGCTCTTTGTTTCTGTTTGTTTTGTTGACATCTTTCAATATCAACATGCCCAATATTTTTTTGTCCAATTATCTGACATGTTTCTATAAATGGATATTTAGAAACAACTTCTCATCCTCTCCTTTTATCTCACTCTCTTGCTTTCCTCTTGCCTCCACTATAATGCTTATGCATAGGAGAAAGCACATCTAGGAACAAGGAAATGGCTCAGAAGTAAAACTGGCCCCAAGCCTGATGACCTGAGTTTGTTTCCTTGTACACAAAAAAAAAAATCAAAAGAAAATACACTCCTACCAATTGTTTTCTGACCTCCATACAAGCTCCTTCATACACAAAATGAACTAAAACTGATTACTTAAAAGAGGAAGTGAAAGCATATCAAATAAAATATAGTACAATTTGGTGTATTAAAGGTATAGGTCTTTTTTTTATCACAGCTATTTTTAATTTTTTCTTCAAGCAGAAAATAGCAATTCATATTTATGACTGTTTTATTATTTATTTTTCTATAACCTCACAAACATTGTATTAAAAACACTTAAAAGCACTTTTACTGTTTTAACATGGGAAATTGTATTTCATTATTATATTCTTTTTCATTTTAGTATTATATAAGCCTTTGGGACCATCCTTCTTAATGTGAGTCCTTTCTGTTTTCTTGATCTCATGATAATTCATAGGATATTTTTCTTGAGAGTTATAAACCTGACCATGTAATGAGGATGCTAGATTTTCTGTAGCATGTACACAAACATGTCCCCTGCTTCTCATCTCTTCTCTGGCTTTCTTCACTAGATAAAAAACCTTTCCTCATAAAGCTATATAGATTTCCCACTGTAAATTACATTACTGAATCACACATATTCCCTTCTAAAGCTTCACTTTAAATTACATTAAAGAGTAACAATGTGTAACTTATGTTGTAATAGCAAATAACAGTGGGATCCAAGTTTAAATTATCTCTTAAAAAACAAGCCAGTTCTCCCTGCCCTTTGTTAAATAACTAACATCACTGATTTCAAGTATTGCCTTTGACATGCTTAGTTTTTATGCACATTTTGCATAATTTCTGGATTCTGTTGTGCTCTATTGATCAGAACTCATTATTTCCAGACTACTATCATTAAAGTGAATGAGGTTTTTGGTTTTTGTTTTCGGTTTTTTTGTTTTGTTTTGTTTTGTATTTTTTTTTTGCCAGTTTGAATCTGCAAACACCTGGAAGCTTTCAGAACCAAGGAAGGTACTCTTTGACAGTTTTCAAAACTGACCTTTTCAAATTCAGCTCATGTAAAAATTCACTTTTTTATTTTTATTTTTTTATTAGATATATTCTTTATTTACATTTCAAATGATTTCCCCTTTCCTGGTCCCTCCCCCCCCCCTGAAAGTCCCATAAGGCACCTCCCTTCCCCCTGTTCCCCAATCAACTCCCTCCTGCTTCCCTGTCCTGGTATTCCCCTACACTGCTGCATCGAGCCTTTCCAGGACCAGGGGCCTCTCCTCCCTTTGGTGTCCAACAAGGCCATCCTCTGCTGCTTATGGATCTGGAGCCATGGGTAACACCATGTGTACTATCTGGTTGATGTTTTTGTCCCTGGGAGCTCTGGGAGTACTGGGTAGCTCATATTGTTGTTACTGTTTTTTAAAAATCTTATAAAATGATTATTATATTTACATAATTTCCACAGCCCACTTTCTCTCTCCTCTCTTACTGTGTCCACCTCATCCCATTCAAATTCATGACCTATTTTCATCAACTGCTATTGTTATAAGCATATATGTATATGTGTCTGTATATTTGTATATATATATGTATATACATATATATATATATATATATATATATATATATATATATATATATATGTATGTATGTATGTAAAGAAGTGACTGAGTCTGGTCAATGTTGCAATTCCATGAATGTGATTATAGTTTGGATATCAAGGAGCCCATCCCCAAGTCCATCCTTAGAGCATGCTGATTCTCCCTCTCAGTAGCCATCAGAGGCTGGTGCTAATGTTGATTAACTTCTCCATTTTCAGCTTGCATAGTACACTTTCATGCTATAAGAGCTAGTCCTCAAAGAAGAGACTTTTAGGTCATTCTAATTCAATCCTCAAAGTCCAAAGCATGTGGTGTCTTCAGGAATAAGGACTACCTCCAAGTTCTTGGAGGAAACCAAGATCAATAGAATCATAGACTATACTTTTCTGAGCCTTCTTAATCAGCAACTTAATCAGGAGGACCTGGCACAAGGGTTTTATTAGATAGTTTATAACTTCTTTGGGGAACATTATCACTCCATATGGTGTGACTCCATTAGCAACCCCCACACACAGCATTTTAAGTGAATTTGTATTTTTCAAACATCTTTAGTGTTGCTTATCTCTTGTCCTCTTTCCCCCTTTTCTACTCATTACCCCCATTCCTTCTTCCCAGTTAAATTCCACCATTTTTCCTATGTCTCTCTTTATAGAGCCCATGTCTTGTTATCTCTCCTTTTCTCTCTGCCTTTTCCCTATTGGTTTTTCCCTATGCTCCTGGCTTCTGCAGTTACTCAACATTATCCAAATCAAAGATTCAGAGCTAGGATTCATAATTAAGAGCAAACATGAATATTTTTTTTTCTTTCTAGGTCTGAATTACCTTACACAGTCGAATATTCTTCAGCTCTATACAAATTTCATGACTCCATTTTATACAGCCGAATAGAAATCTACTGAGTATATGGACCACATTTACATTATCAGTTCATCACTTCTCAGATATTTAGCTCATTCCATTTCCTAGTTGTGAATAGGGAGACAAAGAACTTGGCTGAGGTGGTGTTGGTGGGGAGGAGATTGCTGAGTGTTTAGAGTATATGCTAACATAGCAGGGTCATATGGCAGATATACTTTTAGCTTTCTGGGAACTCTTCATACTGATTTACATAGTGGCTACAATAGTTTTCCATCCAACTAAACAATGAGTGAGGGTCTCCCCTTTTTTCACATCCTCATCAGCATTTGTTGTCAGTCATTATTTTTTTTAACCTTAGCCATGCTGAGTAGGGTAAGACAAAAATCTCAAAGTGCTTTAAATTTGTATCTCCATAATTACTGAGAATGTTAAATGTTTTTAAATATTGTAAAATTTTTATTGCTTTAATTTTTTTGCTTGTTTTTTAAACAGGGTTTTCGTAGGTCACAGCATTGGCTATCTTAGAATTCACTTTGTATATGATGCTACCCTCCATCTCACAAAGCTCCACCTGCTGCTGCCTCTAGGGTGCTGAGATTAAAGATCACAGCATACAATATATTTTGACCATATACCTTTTCCTGTCAGATCATACCCATTCCCTACAAGAAATCTCTGTTTAGATACATTGTCCATTTTAATTGCATAATTTGTTTTCTTAATTACTTGGTTATTATTGTTCTTTATATGTTCTGAATATTAATCTGCTATCAGATGTGTAGCTGGCAAAGATTTTTTCCCACTCTTTGTATTTCTTCTTCACTTGATTAATTGTTTCCTTTGCTATGCAGAAGACCTTTAATTTTTATGAAGCTGTGTAGGCCCTTAACTCCTGTCTTTTCTTTTTTTTTTTAAATTTTATTTAAACTTTTTTTTTTACACTCCAGAATTTATACCACTCCTGGTGTACCCTCTGATTGTTCCATCTCCCATATCTCCTCCCCTCTCCTGTCTCCATTAGCTTGTTCCTACCCCAATCCCCCACACCACCAAACCTCCCCACTCCCTGGGACCTCCAGTCTCTTGAGGGTTAGGTGCATCTTCTCTGACTGAGCCTAGACCCTGTAGTCCTCTGCTGTATATGTGTTGGGACCTCATATCAGCTGGTGTATGCTGCCTGGTTGGTAGTCCAGTGTTTGAGAGATCTCAGGGTTCCAAGTTAGTTGAGACTTCTGTTCCTCCTACAGGGTCACCCTCCTCCTCCTCAGCTTCTTCCAGCCTTTCCCTAATTCAACCACAGGGTCAGCAGTTTCTGTCCATTGGTTGGGTGTAAATATCTGCATCTGACTCTTTCACCTGCCTGACTTTTCTTAAGGATCCCACACGTATTCTTTATTCCATTTTCCGTGTATGACATTGCCACTTTCCAGATGGGGTATTGGATACACCATATTCATTTGTCTCCTTAAGGATTTTTGACATACCACTAGGCATGAAGCACTGCTGCTAAGGATGCTAGAGGTAACAGTTAGATTACCTCTTTGCAGTAATGTAATGAATGGAGAAAGATCCCAAGTCTTATAAACAGTTTATTTGGGCTCTATCAAGGTGACATAATGGTTCTGTGATGGGAGACATCTCTGTGGACCTCTGAGGGTCATGGGGAAGTGTCATACATATTTGCTTTTTACAGTGATGTCCAGGGCTGTGCTTTCCACACACTCTATCTCAACAGATCTGAATGAATGAACCAATCAATCAGTGATGGCTGGAGGTTCTGGCTTTGGCCGTGGGAAGCACTTTGGTTTATGGAGCCTCTATTATGGAGGAGCTGTTTAGACAAGTTAAGTTGCAGAGTTCTACTTTGGGGAGGAAAGAGATTTTCCTTCAGTTTTTATTCATTACTTATTGCAAAAGTGATTTTGCAATGACTGATTTCGACATTTCTTCCTGGGCTTCTAAGCCACCCTGGTGTTCAGCAAGCCCAAGCAAGTTTTCAAAAGCAGGGTTTTCCCTTCGAGTCTTACCTCTCAAGCTGCTAGAAGGAAGATTTGCATACCTGTGTGTGCATAGGGCACAGAAGTGATACAAGAATGGAGGAAGGGCTGGAGGAGTAGGTGATGGATGTGTCCTCAGAATTTTGCCCCTCCTTAAATACTTCCCATTGATCACAAAATCTGTTAAGATACCGGCTCTGTAGCTTGCCTTACAGCACACGGTTCATGAGTCCTATTTTGTGCTTCTCTAGCACAGTTTCCACTGTATAATTTCCAAAGCAAAGACACTGAAGTTCATTGCAGAAATGTCCTTTTCAATGATTGAGCAATGAAATAAATACACAATAAAAAGTAGAATGGGGGAAATGGTGAGTGTTTGAGTCATTAGGTAGTTTTGTTCTCTTCTGTATTTTTATTAGAGTTTTCTTTTATGATTATTGATCTCCATTAGCATTATAATTATAAATACTTGATAAGTGTCTCTCTTTGATCTGGCCTACTTGTCATTCAACAGTCTTTTAAAGGATGGATTCTTTCTTTCAATCTTGACATTCGCTATTGTTCTCCTCCCTGAATGGCTTGCTTGCTGCTCTCAAAAGCAGCCCAGCATCACTGAGAGAGTACATTGCAGTATCAAGTACCATGGCTTCAGGCTCTGCCACAGCTGCCCACTTTCTAAAAGCTCCCTTTATTCTTTACAACTGCACTTACTCAATTGAGACTAACAAATGTCAGATCTTTTCTACCTTTCATACAGTGGGTGCACACACAAGCACGCGCACACGTGCTCATGCGCGCGCGTGCGCGCACACACACACACACAAGCACACACAGAGACACACACCCCTTGCAAGTGTAATAAATCCCTATTTCTGCACAGGGTGCATTAATACATTTTGTAATTGCCTTTTCCTGTTGGTTTTGGTCCTTGGCCCTTTTATTCCCTTCCTTTGTACTTTAGCTTCCTCGGCTCTGGTATTTCCCAGCCTTGAAATCCAAGTTGCAAATGCAAAAAACAGGCCCACCCATTTAGGAGAAATTGAATGGCTCTGATTGTAGCAAACATACTTCTGCATGGTTGTGCTCACTGAAGCACTCCTAGTTTGGCTCATGAGGAGCAGCAAGTCTTAAATTCAAGACTAATCTATGAGTCTCATACTGAAAAGCACTGTAGGCGAAAATGGGAGTAGGCAATGGAGCATTGTGCTACAGAACATTATACATAATAGACACACTGTATATTATGGTGTATATGGCATGTACCTGCATAAAATATATTTTTTCACCAGACCCCATACACATACACATGTGCATACACACACACACACACACACACACACACACACACACAACCACACCACACCACACACACAGAAAAAATTAGAATCTTCCAACTCAGTGTGATTTTTTTTTCTCTTTTTCTGCCTCATATATGTAAGATTCGTTATTAGAAATAGCCATATTTTGATGTCTAGAATTAAACATGATGACAGCAACAGTAGGCAGTTTCCACAAACATGAAGATCAATCTATCTTCAGTGAGTAAAACACATGAGCTGAAAGAACACTTCACTGCAGGCCACTAGGTAAGGATCAAGGTTTTCCATACAAAACTAGAAGTTTTCTGAAGACTTATTTATGGTTTCACAGAACAACTTAAAGGATTATTCAATTCAAATGGACATGCTCTTATTCCTCCTGCTCTTGCTCTCTTGCTCCTCTCAGCCTCCCTCTGCCCCTCTTGGGCTCTCCTCCCCTCCTCCCCCCTCTCTCCACGTAGCCTTGGCCAGCCTCTATTTCTCTACCCTCTACTCTCTCTGCTTTTCTCTGCCTCCACTACCCCATTAACTCCCATTCTCTGCCCTGAATAAACTCTACTCTATAAAAAAAAATTCAAATGGACCTGTGTCTCTTTAAAAATATTGAATAGGAGTTCTCTCCAAACCTTGAAGATTCAAGAGGTAGGTCATACTTGAGTAGTAGGATTTGCATATAGAATTTCTTAGGTTCCTTCAGGAACTAATATTTCATGACTCCCTACTACTGCCATTTTTCTTTTCTTTTCTTTCTTTCTTTCTTTCTTTCTTTCTTTCTTTCTTTCTTTCTTTCTTTCTTTCTTTCTGCTCAAAGGATAGTCTGCATACCTTAAACACTGACTTCAAAGTGCTGCACGAGACATGGTTAGGAATGCCACCTGCTTCCTGAGATATGAACCACAGGAGGTCTGAAGGCGACTGAAATACACATAAAAACAGAGAAGTTCAGGGCCAGATCCTTTTATTTATTGAATAATAAACTAATTGTCAAAACATGAAATTAATTCCCAAAGTCACTACATGAATTTACAGTTCCTACAATTATAATTTTATTATAGGAGTCAACTGTTGCTTTTAGAGTCTCTCTTTCCTGAATGTTTGGTTTTAACTATAAATGTTTCCTAAATCACCTGCATGAGGACCTTCTGCATTGGCAATGGTTTTATGAGTACATCACCCTCTAGGCACTTTCAGGCACTGAACATTTGCAATAGGACTGGAGCTGTTTAGAGCTAGAGGAGAGGACCCAGGGGTTAGTGAGGTCTCTATCTTTATGTTATAATGATGGCTCTGCTTTAACATGGGAAAGGGCACTTCAGGGCTTTGATTTAGATAGAATGGAATATAGTAGTACCTCTTCCCTTATTACTGGAAAAAAGAGATTACATTTTCTTTATATAGGAATAGTGTCCAAGAAAAAGGATCAAAATTATCATTTAATAACTTGGAAAAAGAAGTAAAATAATCTTTAGGCTCATCTGTGAACTGAACAATGTTTATGAAAGTTTATAAACAAACTAGAGGTCAAGGATGTTACAAGAACAGGTTCACAAAATCAACTAAGCTGGGATCACAGAGACTAAAGCGACAATCACAGAGCCTGCATGGGCCTATGCTATACGTTATGGTTGTTAACTTGTCATCATCCCTATCTCTGGGACAGGCATGTTTCTGACTCTTATCTGCTCTTGGGACCCTTTTTCTCCTACTGGGTTGCCTCAGTTCACCCTGATACGAGGGTTGGTACCTACTCTTTTTGTATTTTATACTGTGTTCCTCCTAGATCTCTGGGAGGGAGGCCTGCTCTTTCCTGAAGGGAAACAGAGAAGGAGTGGACCTAGGACAGGAGTGTGGAGGGCAGAAAACCTTTGATCAGGACGTACTGAAAACAAACAAGCAAAATAAGGAAATAAATTTAAAAAATTAAATCAAAATAAAAAAATTACTTTGCCTTTAGATTTTTTTTGAGAGGCTCAGTGAATAGTTTGGCCACTACCATGTCCCTGCTTGTTTAGTCAAGCATTGTGTCTTGTGGAGACTTGTCAATGATTAACATATAATAAAAAACTTGGAACATGATAGCTGTTCTGGTAAGAAATAGCTCAGTTTTCATTGTTATGCTCTTTTCTGCTCTTTGTTGAGCTTGTAACTCAGATTAATTTTTTATTCTTTTAGTTTTCTTCACTTCTGGTCATCATTACTATACCTCAGAGTTTCTAACATATATTCATACTAGCTATGAATATATTTATATTCATATGTTCATATTCACATATAAATTTAGCCATATACAAATAAATATGGAAATAATCCATATTTATTTCTAGCATAAGTATTAAATTATAAACCAGGTACATGGTTGTGAAGAGCGCTGTGGACTGGAAAAATCAGAGGCTTTGTGATTCCTCTTTTATATTCCAACCACTACTGATGATGGAACTTTGATCAGTTTTTAAAGAATTAACTTTTATTTTATAAGCATGAATGTTTGCCTGCATGTTTGTACGCACACTACCTATGTGCATGATGCCCATGAAGGCAAGAAGAGACTGTCAGATCCCTTGGAACTGAAGTTACAAATGGTTTTGAGTCACCATGGGTAAGCTGAGAAGTAAACTCAGGTCCTCTGCTAGAGTTGGATATTCTCTTAAGCACTGAGCCATCTCTTTATCCCACATTGTACTCATTTGTCAGCTTCTGACATAAAGAATTTCTCCCATTTTGCTGCAATATCCCAGACCAAAGGAAGTATCCTTCAGTATTTTGCTGGCAGATGGACTATCCAAATAGAGGTGACCTCACATCTAAAACTCCTCCCTTAATGGATTAGGACATAAATTAGAAAGTATGGTAGTTCGTAAGTCTGAAGAAAAAAAAGAACCATTTCTGAACAACACTGTTTTCTGGCTAAACTATTTCTTTGGAGCATTTTTTCCTTCCAAGTTTAACTAATTCATGTTCTCCCAGGGTCAAGAAGCTGGAGAGATAGCTAACTGAGTAATAGTACTTGCTTTGTAAGAAGGAAGACCTAAGGCATAGCTCTTTCTTCCTATAATCTCACAGAGAATGAACAATCAGTTCCCAGGAGGTCAGTAACCATACTACCTAGCCAAAGCTGAACTTCTTGTTCTGTGAGAGACCCTGTCTTAAAGAAATAATGTAAAGGGTGATAGAAGAAGAAATCTGAAGTATTCCTATTGTTTCTATGTGGATGCATGGTGGAGATGATACACATATGTGAATGTACCACACATGCTCACACACATTCACACACAAATGTTTCCCTGTAAGAAATATTAGAGGGTGCTGGAGAGATGTCTCAGGAGCTAAGAGACTGAGTGCTCTTTGAGAGGACCTGAGCTCAATTCCCAGCAATAACATGGTAGCTCACAACCATCTATTGGAAGAGATCTGATGCTCTCTTCTGGTGTGTCTGAAAACAGCTACAATGTACTCAAGAAATATTAGTTACTTTTTGTGCCACTGTTACAGAATAACTTCAGGGGTCAATGGTGTATTTCCTTTAGACTATAGGGTCAGGGGATTTCAGTCCATGATGATGACCGTGGCAGTGGAAGCATGTAGTCGAGGGTGTTGTCATCCCAACAATCTAGAAAGCATAAGATGGTTCTGTACTAGAGCAGAGCTTTAGGAGTAAGTTCTGGGCTATAACCTCATCAGTGCGCCCACAATGAGCTACTTGTACCAGTCAGGTCCTGCTTCTGCCTCTTCAAGTTTCTACAGTCTCTCAAAACAGTGGTACCCCAGGGCAGCAGGAGACTGTTGGGATTTGAGGCATGAAAGGAAGAATGAGCCATGCCACACAGTCACCTCAGAGTCCATGTGTAATGATGCCATTGAACAAGAAAAAACAATCTACTGAGTAGGTAATCACTTATGATTATCATTAGTTCACAAAGAAGATACCCATTACTCCGAGGAAAACTGAAATGACTTGCTAATGGCCACTCATTACCGCAATAAATATTAAAAACAATCTCCCATTTACACTTGAATTTTAAAGTTAAACTGGTCCCAGGTATGTTTCCTGTGATTATACTTTAGTACTTTTTCTTCTGTTCTTTTTGTTTCTTTCTGATTTATTTGTTTTTATTTTATAACAGTAATAATAAGAACTAGATGACTGTATTCTAATGAAAGAGAGAGAGAAAGAAGGGGTGTGGATTTAGTTGGTTGGGGCAGATCTGGGAGGAGTTGGGGAGGGGAAACTATAATCAAAACATATTACATGAAAAATATATTTTCAATAAAAAACTGAAACTTTCCATTATTGTTTGTATTTTTCAATACCTTTATTAAAAAAATATATCAGTTCTCCTTGGATATGTGAGAGAAAAGTTTGCATTTTAAAATGCAAAAATATTATAGAATGATTCAGCAAAGCAGTTGTACATTTGGCCAGGCTGGGTCACTGTTACCATGAGTATATTGATCTCATTCCTTCTTGGCTGTTCAGTAACTCTCCATACTTTGATAAAGGATCAGTGCTAGTTGTTCAAGTTATACAAAACAAAGCCCAATGTTTCCTTGTTCTTTTTCCAGAAATACCATGGAATCTGTGCATAAGTAAATAGTGATACCTTGCTCTAGAGACACTTGCTCTGCAAGTTTGAATCTCCACCACTCATGTAAAACACAAAACAGCTTCAAGTGCCTTTAAATCCTTAAGGAGATGGAGTACAACGATTAGCTTATGTCATATAGAGGCGATCAGCAATACCATTTAAACCAGACTGGTGTACTGTCATTGAAAGGATGCTTACATAATTTGTATAATAAATAATGCTTTACAACAAGAAAAAGGATAATTATGGACATGACATTGCACATCATAGATCCCCCATCTGTAGAGGCAGTGATTAATGGCTTTAATTCATATTAACTGATATCAGTTGTCTTCCTTGCACAGAGCCTGTGTCCATTCAGTGACAGACAGTTGTAGGAAAACTAGGAAAGTCCCATTTCCAGAACACAAGAGTCTTCTCTGGCAGCCCACTTTGATTGAGAGATCCTCTGCTGTCAATAAAAAAATCTTCTTAGAGTAAAAGGTGGTCTAGGATCCTCCTACTTAGCCTTCTTTCCTTTACTCTCCTCTTTAAAGGGCTCAGAACTGCAGCATGCAAGGACTGATATCTTTTGAATGTTTCCTGTAATGCAGGTCCACATCATAGAATCATCACATGCTTAATCACATTTGATATTCATTCCTCTTTTTTTCTTTTTTTTTTATTTCTATATTTTTTTATTTACATTCCAAATGATTTCCCTTTTCCCGTTTCCTCCCTCCCCAAAAGTCCCATAAGCCCTCTTCCCTCCCCCTGTCCCCCATTCAACCCCCTCTCGCTTCTCTGTCCTGGTATTCCCCTACATCCAGACTTTCTAGGACCAGGGGTCTCTCCTTCCATCTTCTTGGAAATCTAGTGATATGTGAATTATATCTTGGGTATTCCGAGATTCTGGGTTAGTATCCCCTAATCAATGTCTGCATACCATGCGTGTTCTTTTGTGATTGGGTTACCTCACTAAGGATGATATTTTCAAGTTCTGACCATTTGCCTAAGAATTTCGTGAATTCACTGTTTTTAATTGCAGAGTAGTATTCCATTGTGTAAATATGCCACATCTTCTGAATCCATTCCTCCGTTGAGGGACATCTGGGTTCTTTCCAGCTTCTGGCTATTATAAATAAGGCTGCTATGAACATAGTGGAGCATGTGTCCTTGTTGCATGCAGGGGAAGCCTCTGGGTATATGCCCAGGAGTGGTATAACAGGATCCTCCGGGAGTGTCATGCTCAGTTTTCTGAGGGACCGCCAGACTGCTTTCCAGAGTGGTTGTACCAGTTTGCAATCCCACCAGCAGTGGAAGAGTGTTCCTCTTTCTCCACATCCTCGCCAACAACTGCTGTCTCCTGTGTTTTTGATCTTAGACATTCTGACTGCTGTGAGGTGGAATCTCAGGGTTGTTTTGATTTGCATTTCCATAATGATTAAGGATGTTGAACATTTCTTTAGGTGCTTCTCAGTCATTAGATGTTCTTCAGGTGAGAACTCTTTGTTTAGCTCTGTACCTCATTTTTAATAGGGTTATTTGGCTCTCTGGAGTCTATACATTTAGCAACTGCTAAATGTATAGTTATGTATATACTTTGAATAAGTCCAAAATTAATATACCCTCTGTTGATTATTCTGGTACCATAACTAGCTGGGATAACCACAGGGACCTACATGCTCTATATTTATGCTGAGAATGTGAAAAAAAATAAAAGGCAAGCTGAGGCATGGACGCAGAGCCTGCCTGATTGCCAGGGTTGTGAAGTACAAGGAGTGAGCAAGATAAAAACAGTGGGTGAAGTGGCCTGCTGGAGCATCTGCTAGACCAGAAGGCATCGTACCACAGAACTTTCTTTCTATACTTAGGGCCTCCAGGAAAACAGACCTGGCAGAGACAGCCAGTTTTAAGGCCAGAGCCTTGGGTTGAAACTTGGGAAGGAATGCTTTCCTCACCCCAAGTGACAGAGCCCTCCCTCCCTTTCTACTTGGTATCAACCTCTGATCTGAGTTGACTAGAAATGGAGCAGAGAAGCCATTCTTTTGAAAAATTGTTGCCAAGATGAGAATTATTTCCAATATTTTCACAGCAAGATTGATGTCTGTAACTGGCTTCACTTAAGCCCAGTGTACCCCTCAACTTGGTTAAGCAGCATATAAATAGCTGAACAGTCAGGCCTGAAAGACTCATTCCTCATTTGCTTCACACCAATACAAGCACAGCACTAGGCAGACACTTCCCCCCCTCCTTTTTTTTTTCCAAGAGTGTATTTATATTTTGTCTTTTTTATCTTATTTAATCAGTTCCCTTTAGGACAAATAGGGTAAAGTTTTACTTGGATTGAGGGAATTGGGAGATGCTCTGTGGGTGAGAGTGCTTGCTCTGCAAGCATAAGGAATTAAGTTCAAATCCCCACTACCCATGTAAAAAGCATGGCATGGATTCAAGTGCCTACAACCCTGGAATGAGATAGAGATTAGCTGAACATTGGTGGAGCCTCAGTGATCTCTGAACAGAGAGTCAAGCCAAAAGAGTAACTATCTGATTCAATGAGGAATACTATCTCATGGCAAAAAATGTGCGATGGAGGAAGACGAATGATGCCCTGCTGTGGCCTCTACATGTACATAGTGCTTGCCTATTCATGCATACACAACACATATGCTATACACACACACACACACACACACACACACACACACACAATTTTCCCCAGTTTGAGTATTATTTCCCAAACTTCTAGAAGACTATACAAATCTCCTGATATGGTTAACATACAGATTCTAGCTCTGTTGTTCTAAAAAGTGGAAAGGGACCAAATTAATTCTATTAGAACTGAAGCCCTAAGGCTATCGTCCTCAAACTGGACATGCCTCAGCATCCCTTGGAAACGTTGTAGAAATGTAGATTTCTGGGCCCTGTACCAGATATCTTGATTCAGCAGGTCTGCTGAGAGACCCATGTTTCATCATTTCTAGTAAATTTCCATGTGATGTTGATTCAAAATGTCCCTGGGATATATTTGGTGTAAGAGTTCAGGAAACCTCTTCATTGGATAGACTTTTCTTATCATTTCTAAGTGTATGGGTTGCATTTCATTGCTGCCACTAAACTATTAAACATGAACAACCCAAGGGAGGAAGCTTTATTTGGGGCAATTACTTTAGACATTTCCAGCCACCATGACAGGGAGAGTGTGGCACAGCTGATCAGTTTCCATAATGATCAACGGAAAGCAGAGAAAGGGGAAATTTAGGAAGAGGCCTGGACATGAGGTAGCCCCAAGGACACAACCCAGGTACTTACTTCCTCCATTTAGATCCCTCCCACATTTTCTGACTTCACAATATGCTATCATATTATAAATCAATTAAGATTTATCAGTTTATGATTTCAAAGTCAAAGTCCCCAGAATCTATCTGTCCTTAGACATGCCACTTCTGACACCCAAAGTGTGGTGATTCTTTAATCTCCTAGATGACTTTAATCATGATTTTTAACCATCACAATAAATCCAAATATTCTGGTTTTGTTCTTAATTAGCAATTAATTATATGTACCTAAGGAAAGTGAATTTGAAAAGCTTGAGTTCTTTCATTTAGAACAAATTCATTCTGTTCTCAAATTCAACTTTTGATACAAAGGGAAATACATATCACATATGCATACATAATCCAGCAGACTGTAGGGCTGGGGAATAAATGGGAATAATGAAAGATGTTGACTATATGATTTTGCATAATAGCCCTGACTCAGGGTGGACCCTCTGTGATGTCCCACTCTTCACTCTTCTCATCATGAATACAATGCACAATACCTTAATTCTTTAATTTATACTGCTTGCAATAATGCAAGGGAAACCATGGATCTCTGAAAATATTCAAACCAACCTGGGCACAGAAATCCTAATAAGAATTGAGACCTGTTTTTATAGGGAATGCCTGTGAAAGACTGGGCATCTTTATATAATACAATAACTCTGTATATGCTAAGTTCCAGAAACTAATGGATTAGCCCATTAAATATGTGGTCTCATACAATTATTGTTACAACCCAAGAAACAGATGAGAAAGCTGAGGCTGATACAAAGCTAATGCATTATCTATTGAATGTGTAGCTTGTGGACCAGCTACATCAGCACCACCCAAGAGCTAGGTAGAAATGTTGAATGCAGGTTCTATCTCCTTTCTGCTTGTTCTGTCTTATTCAATGAGCTCCCACCGAACCCTATGAAGTTAAGGCCTTTCTCTGGC
Source organism: Tokudaia tokunoshimensis (assembly GCA_036184795.1). NCBI lineage: Eukaryota > Metazoa > Chordata > Mammalia > Rodentia > Muridae > Tokudaia > Tokudaia tokunoshimensis. The sequence continues at coordinate 112,597,694 of BTHU01000004.1, forward strand.
CCTTTCTGACACATTGTCTCTTTAACAAGACAAGATTTCTGCAGAGTCATTTTCTTTATTGGAAATACTTTAGCACAGATCCGGTGAGACATCAAAGACAGCATTTTCATCACTGGCACAGAGGTGGTTTGATTGCTTTGGGAGGAGGACTCTTTGGCAGTACATCAGAGTTCCGGGGAAGCTGCATGTGCTGACACAGGCAATTCCTGGCTTTCCTAGGCTGTACATGGGAACTGACTGCTCTTCTCCTCCAGAAGAAAACTGAATCACAGAACACAGCTTGTTTTCCTACAGCCTGTTTGGGCTAGGGATTGTTTGACATCTTCTGCAAAGTTCTTTAAGATGGTGGAGGTAGAAGAAGGACAGTGGGGATCTGGGAGGCGGAGAATAGGACTTTACTTGGTTGCTTTGAAACATAACAGAGTACAAAGGTCCTCACCCCCACCCCTACCTCCAACCCCAGGTAAAGAAACTACCATAAAGCCAGAGAAATTCAGACAGCATTTTTAACAAATGGTGCTGGATCAACTGGAGGTCAGCATATAGAAAAATGCAAATCGATCCATTCTTATCTCCTGGTACTAAGCTCAAGTCCAAGTAGATCAAGGACCTCCATATAAAACGAGACACACTGAAACTAATAGACAAGAAATTGGGGAAGAACCTTGAGCACATGGGCATAGGGGAACATTTCCTGAACAGAAGATCAATAGCTTATCCTCTAAGATCAAGTACACAAATGGTACTCCATTGTGTAAATATACCACATTTTCTATATCCATTCCTCCATTGAGGGACATCTGGGTTCTTTCCAGCTTCTGTCTATTATAAATAAGGCTGCTATGAACATAGTGGAGCATGTGTACTTACTGCATGTTGGAGAGTCCTCTGGGTATATGCCCAGTAGTGGTATAGCTGGGTCCTCCAGTAGTATTATGCCGAGTTTTCTGAGGAGCCGCCAAAATGATTTCCAGAGTGGTTTTACCAGCTTGGAATCCCACCAGCAGTGGAGGAGTGTTCCTCTTTCTCCTCATCCTTGCCAGCACCAGCTGTCTCCTGAGTTTTTGATCTTAGCCATTCTGACTGGTGTGAGGAGAAATCTCAGGGTTGTTTTGATTTGCATTTCCCTGATGACTAAGGATGTTGAACATTTCTTTAGGTGTTTATCAGCCATTCGATATTCCTCAGGTGAAAATTCTTTGTTTAGCTCTGTACCCCATTTTTAATAGGGTTATTTGGCTCTCTGGAATCTGCCTTCTTGAGTTCTTTGTATATCTTGGATATTAGCCCTCTGTCGGATGTAGGGTTGGTAAAGATCTTTTCCCAATTTGTTGGTTGCCGTTTTGTCCTTTTGACAGTGGAGTACTACTCAGCTATTAAAAACAATGAATTCATGAAATTCTTAGGCAAGTGGGTGGAACTGGAGAATGTCAAGATCATCCTGAGTGAGTTGACCCAGTCACAAAAGAACACACATGGTATGCACTCACTGGTAAGCAGATATTAGCCCAGAAGCTTGGGATACCCAAGAAAAAATTCACATATCAAATGATTCCCAAGAAGAGAGAATAAGAGGCCCCTGGTCCTGGAAAGGCTCAATGCAGCAGTGTAGGGTAATACTAGGACAGGGAAGTGGGAAGGGGTTGATTGGGGAACAGTGGGAGGGAAGAGGGCTTATGGGACTTTCTGGGAGGGGGCATGCAGGAAAGGGGAAATCATTTGAAATGTAAATAAAGAACATATCTAATAAAAAAAAGAAGAATATATAAAGCAGGATGACCATAGTTGGTATTGAGAGATAGTAAATGCAAATAAGTCATTTAATCATTTTCTTATATGTTCCACAGGTATGTGGCTGTCACATTCTAAGAGGGCTTGAATAAGACTTGCTTGAGACGCTGTTCAGCCCACCAACACAGCCTCAGCTGGGACAATTCTGTATGGTCCAGATGTCTCTCATCCTCCCAGAGGCTAGCATGGGCTTGGTCACTTGTTGTCTCAATAAGATTCCAACTAAATTATTAAAAATTAGAACAAAGTTTCCATGCCTAAGGTAACCTTACTGTCACTTCTGCTGTGTGTCACTCACCAGAGTGAATCAGAGTGCTAGTCTGTATTTACAGACTGGAGTACACACTCTACTACTTAATTGGAGGAACTGCTGGGTCTCATTACAGAGAGCATGTCCAGAGATGGGATGGATAACAGGGGAAGTGTGCAATCTGCCCCACCCCTACTAACTACATCTCATAGTCCCTTAGCAACACTAATTTTTAAAATATGCAAAGTCACAGGTTTGGCTGTAGCCTTTTCATGCATATTGTTTTATTTGTTTGATAATCCTCCCTACATCTCTCCCCTCAATTACTTCATTTATACCCTTCTGCCTCCTCTGGTCCTTTTCCCAACATTATCTCTCATTTATTCTATTGCCCTTTTCTCCTTCATGCTCTTGTGCCTAGTTTTGCTATATACTCTTAGCTGTTTGCACATAAGTAGACAATATATAAAATTTAGAAGCAGCAGCACTTCTCATGTGAACAATAGCATGCTGTATTTGTCATTTGAAGTATGGAATCCTCATAAAATAAAATTCACAGTTTTTTCCACTTTTATACTGCAAATTTCCCAAATCCAGTACAGGAATACATTCTCATTGACCATTAATCTGTTGATGGACATGTTGGCTGATGACTCCTTTTCCTGGTTCTTCTGAATAGATCAGCAATGAATATAGCTGTTTTGATATCCCTGTGGGAGAATTTATATGCATATTATATACTCATAAATATGCATATATAAAATCCTATATGTATATATTATATACAACTAATGTACACATATGTATATGGGATATTTTTTGAAACAACCATTAATATACAGGACCTCACTAAAAGATGTATATGTATGTGTATATATATATATATATATATATATATATATATATATATATATATACATATGGGGACCTTCACATCAATTTAAAAGCTCTAGTTGGCTACCTAAAAAATTCAAGTTATGAAATAATATTGGCTTATCTACAATTAAGATGTTTAAAGGTCTGCAGTTCCATCTACATTAAATTTCAGTGAAGTATCACTATACTCCTAGAATGCATGTAATGAAAATAGCAAACTCTCCAGGCTTGACAAAGACCTGGAGTTGTAAATGACATAAACTTCTGACTGGATGGCCAGTCTATATAACTGTTTGATACTGTTTGTTATAGCTGACACTATGCAGCTATAAACTAGAACTTCTAGTCTTAGACAAAATATTTACGTAGGCTCACCAGAATTTTTATTAGTAGCTAAAAATAGGCAATGCTTCACATCTTTATCTAACATAGACTGCATAAACATGTATGGTTACTTTTATAAAAAGTATTATATAACAGTGAAAATCAATGATTTGTAACATTTTACAATATGACTTTCACAAAGCTACTATGGCGTTAAAGAAATCACCACTATGGCTTTTGGCTGACATAGTATTCTATTCCATTCATTAATGTTCATAAACAGGCAAAGCTACTCTACAATACTCATTATAAAAGTACTGATTCACTGCAAAGGGTAGGCTTCAGGGAAGGTAAAAAATACCTTGGATGTGCTAGCCATCTTCATTGTCTTTATGAGCTTTATTTTCTAAGTAGAAATTTCAGCACTTTGCAAGTAGATCCATCCTAAGTTTGCATATGAAATTGTTCTTCAATATAAACATTTTAGGAAAGGGAGAGAGACAGAGTAGACCTGAGGAATGACTGAATCCATGTCCTAATTCAGTTCTGAACTATAATATTCTTTTTTATATATCAATTTGACATTTTTCTTATGCTTTTGTGGGTTTTTTTTTTTGAGAATTTCATACAATATATTTTGATCATATTCTTTCTCTTCCCCCAACTCCTTTCAGATCCTCCCTCAATCCAACTTCATATTCTTTCTCTCTGTTAGAGAAAACTATAAAACAAACAACAACAAAAATGGGCACACACACACACGCACACGCACACGCACACGCTCACGCACAGGCACAGGCACAAAAACATTGGGTCGGGTTTGCCTTGCCCAACTACTCCTGAGGTTGGAGCCTTCCCTGGAGTGTGCTAATATAGATGGTCTCATTACAAGAACAAAAATGTAAAATCTTCTTGACTTCTTTAAGCCCTAGTATCTTCCCTTGCACTTGTTGTTATTTGGTATAATTGCAGCCTTCTTAGGGATTACATTTGAAGATATATTCAAAGCTCTTTGTGTGTAATTAATGTGAGAGTGTCGTCTTTGCTCTAGAAAATGACTGAAATTGAACTTATCCCCCTGATGTGTGGCACATGTTTTTATTGTGATATTACAAGAGTTACATTCTCCATGTTGCTTCCAAAAAACAAACAAAAAAAAGGTAACAATAACACAGAACAGTCACTGCCTCACTACTTTTAAGTCTGAGGTCATAGGTCTCAAACGGTTATAACTCTGTGCATCACTCTATCATCATTTTCTAAGCTTTGTTTCCCTTTTGGCTTGGCTGCTGATTTTGCTGTTACTGCATTTTAAGTAATTATTAACAGTCCTGGGGAGAAATGGGTTCCTCAGGGGACTCAGAACGGTGGGGTTATTACTTTAATGAATTTACAAAAATGTATGAAAACTGACTCTATCCAATTTAAGGACTCAGAGCCATTCACCCTTCAGCTTCCAGCTTCAAATGATCCTTAGGCATACATGAATGACTAGTACAGGAACAGCCTGTTCCGGCTTTTCACTGTTTGTGCCAGAAGCGGAGGCTGAGCCACGGTGGGTGGCATGAGGCTATAGGAAATCCTGACTGCAGCTTCTCCTGGTCTCATTCTCAAGTTCTTTGCAGCCACCTCATTAGAAAAAGGAGAAGTTGGGAGGCAATTTCAGAGATGCTGGGAGAGTTGGCTGCTCCCCAAAGCTGCTCTTGACAGCAATACTGCGTGCATGCATGCACCCATGAGTACACACACACACACACACACACACACACACACACACACAGCCTATGTCTAAAATTCTCACATTGCTATGATTGTTAACCAATGATAATATTCCCAGGAAGCTACCAATCTGGCATGAGGATAAACACTCAAGGGGCTCAGTAATGTAGGGAAGCTGACTTCATCTATTCTAGAGACTCTCTTAGACTTTAATCCTGATCTTCCATATATTGATCTAAAGATAAATATCCATTTAGATGACAATGGGAACTGGGGTATAACCCAATAGCACAGTATGTACTTAACATGAACAAAACCATTAGTTTAGAATAATGAAAACAGTCATGGCTATAGTGATAAAGCACTGTATATATGCTGAGAACATCATTGCAGCTGTGATGTTGTAGAGTCTGCTTCCCTGAGAGTTATACTACATTGACATCTGACTTTTGGGAAACTGGATTCTCTGATGGGCAGTACGATTGGAACTGGTCTTAATATTCTAACCATGGACTTCTTTCCTTATAGTCTTTTATTAAAGCCCATTAACAGTATCAACATGACTATGCTTAGTAATATTTTGATAAGCATAAATGAGGCTGAGGCAAGCACCATGGAAATAAACACAGGAATTTAAAAAGCCTTGTGTAAAGGATCTGGGGTAGAGCAATGGTAAAATGAGATGATAGAAGCTCAAGGCTTGAGTTTAACTATTCATAGATCTAAGGAATTGAGAAAGGACCTTGTAGGGATAGATTGAAGATTTGGTAAAAAAGATTTAGATGCCAGATGGTGGGAACATATATACCTTGATCTGTTGAAGAGCAGATATATGAACTTCACCCAAGTTATGTCTACACACCATTTTCAGTCCAGTGTGGTTGCCAGTATGAAAATCATAGATGTTATTTCTGCAGGAGAGACAATGGGAGAGTGAAGGTCAACATGGAAGAATGAAATTAGAAACATGTTTATGTTTAGTGGGGAGGTTGAATGGGAAGGCCTAAAAAAAGTTAAATAGAATGGAAGCAAAAAAACTCAAAGAATTAAATTTCATGAATTCTTCCAGTAGGCTAGACAAATATGAAAAATGGATCACTGTGCTAATTCATGGGGATCCTGGAATGGGATTGGGAAAAGTGGGTTCCTATTTCTTAAAAACACTGTTTAATGAGACTATGTCCCTCAAGGTTACATTTCAAAGGTGATCTGAAGCATTAAATACAAAAGAACAAGGAACATAGAAAATTGAAGGATTTTCAATTTTTTTTAATATAAATTATTTAATTTTTCCCTTTCTTTTTTATTACATATTTTCATTATTTACATTTCAAATGTTATTCTCCTTTCTTCCTTTCCCCTCCAAACACCACCTATCCCATCCCCCTCCCCTGCTCACCAAGGAATCCACTCCTGCTTTCCTGTCCTGGCATTCCCCTACACTGGGGTATCTAGCCTTCACAGGACCAAGGGCCTGTCCTCTCCTTGATGTCCATCAAAGCCAGCCTCTGCTACATATGAGGCTGGAGCCATGGGTCCCTCCATGTGTACTCTTTGGTTGGTGGTTTAGTCCCTGGGAGCTCTGGGGTTTCATATCGTTGTTGGTTCACATTGTTGTTCCTTCTATGGGGCTGCAACCCCTTCAGCTCCTTGGGTCTTTTCTCTAGCTTCTTCATTGGGGACACTGAGCACAGTCCATTGGTTGGCTGCGAGCATCCACGTCTGTATTTGTCAGGCACTGGCAGAGCCTCTCAGGATACAGCTATGTCAGGCTCCTGTCAGCAAGAATTTTTTGGTATCTGCAATAGTGTCTGGGTTTGGTAACTGTATATGGGATGAATCCCCAGTCTCTAAATGGCTTCTTTCAGTTATGCTCCACACTTTGTCTCTGTATTTCCTCCCATGGGTATTTTGATCCCCTTCTAAGACCACATTTGGTCTTCCTTCTTGAGCTTCATGTGGTCTATGGCTTGTATCTTGGGTATTCCTAACATCTGGGCTAATAATATCCACATCTTAGTGTATCCATTCCTCTGTTGAGGGATATCTGGGCTCTTTCTAGCTTCTGGCTATTATAAATAAGGCTGCTATGAACATAATGGAGCATGTGTTCTTATTGCCTTTTGGAGTATCTTCTGGGTATATGCCCAGGAGTGGTATAACAGGGTCCTCAGGTAATACCATGTCCAATTTTCTGAGGAACCACCAAATTGATTTCCAGAGGGGTTGTACTAGTTTGCAATCCCACCAATAATGGAGGAATGTTTCTCTTTCTCCACATCTTTGCCAGCATCTGCTGTCAACTAAGTTTCTGATCTTAGCCATTCTGATTAGTGTGAGGTGGAATCTGAGGATTGTTTTGATTTGCATTTCCCTGATGATTAAGGATATTGAACATTTCTTTAGGTGCTTCTCAGACATTCAGTATTCCTCAGTTGAGAATTCTTTGTTTCGCTCTGTACCCCATTTTTAAATAGGGTTATTTGTTTGTCTAGAGTCTAATTTCTTGAGTTCTTTGTATGTATTGGATATTAGCCCTGTATAGGATGTAGGGTTGATAAAGATCTTTGCCCAATCTGCTGGTTGCCATTTTGTCCTATTACAGTGTCGTTTGCCTTACAGAGGCTTTGTAATTTTATGAGGTCCCATTTGTCAATTCATCTTAGAGCGTGCGTTATTGGTGTTCTGTTCAGCAAATTTTCACCTGTGCCCATGTACTCGAGGCACTTCCCCAATTATTTTTCTATTAGTTTCCATGTATCTGGTTTTATGTGGAGATCTTTGATCCACTTGGACTTGAGATTTGTACTAGGAGATAAGAATGGATAGATTTGCATTCTTCTACATGCTAACTGCCAGTTGAACTAGCGCCATCTGTTGAAAATGCTGTTTTCCACTGGATGGTTTTAACTCCTTTGTCAAAGATTAAGTGACCATAGGTGTGGGGGTTCATTGCTGGGTCTTCAATTCTGTTCCATTGATCTACCTACCTGTCTCTGTACCAATACCATGAAGTTTTTGTCATGATTGCTCTGTAATATAGCTTGAGGTCAAGGATGGTGATTCTGCCTAAAGTTCTTTTATTATTGAGGATAGTATTAGCTATCTTGGGATTTTTGTTATTCCATATGAATTTCCAAATTGCTCTTTCTAACTCTATCAAGAATTGAGCTGGAAATTTGATGGGGATTGCATTGAATCTGTAGATGGCCATTTTTACTATATTAATCCTACCAATCCACAAGCATTCTCCAGTTCTTCCCTGGAGGGACCAGTGCACAGTGGACTGTGGGACAGCCCTAGCTCTCTGGTGCCAATGGCAACCTGAAGGACCCTGTCCCAGCTTCTCTCCTGATCCTGTGCCCTGTGCACTCCTGACCTGACCTGCCTTGGACAGTTACTGGAGAGAAAATGGAGATCACACCTCCAAGCCGGGGCATCAGAGCACTCTGGATACCAGCTCTCCCCTGGGAGAACCCATGTACAGAGGGCTGTGGGACAGCCCTAGCTCCCGGGTACAGATGATGACTGGCCAATTTTTGTTTTCTTTATGGTTTGGCGGTACTGTGTGTGTTTGTCTTGGCTCTCTCGCTTCTTCTAGTATTTTACAAGTAGAGAATCATCTCTGCTATGGGAAAAAGCAAGAAATACAGAAGGTGCTTTTGAAAGAAGCAAACAGCATTGCAACAGTCTTGACTGGAGTACTGAAGAAGGCCCCTCAAAGTCACGCAAAGAATATCTGACTACACAGACCTTTGCAACAACAGCTGCAGCAGGCATCTGGCTCCCATTCTGAAAGGGTTCCCCTGGGGTCTAGGGTGGGGTCAGGACTCTTGCACCTCTAAGGAGGTCTTTGGAAGCAGGTGCATACCAAGCAGTTCTGTTCAGTTCTGCTCCTTCTCTGCCTTTGTCTGGAGCAGCAAGTTTCCAGCCACCCTGGGAGCTCTGTGGTCTCTTAGCTGTCAAGAAATGTTGGACTGTTCTAATCTGTGTTCAGACAGTATCTCATTATGTAGATTTGACTGGCCAGTCTGGAACTCCTAAAGTAGAATAACCTCAACTTGAACTCGGAGATCTACCTGACTCTGCCTCCCAAATACTAGGGTTTATGTTGTTATAAAATTCCAGTCTCTTTTATATCACTATCTCATTCTCTGTCCCTTTTGAACTAAGGATTCACCTCCCCTGTTCTTTCCCTACACAGCATATACATGTGTGCATAATTTATACCAGTATGTTCAAACTGAGTCACTGAACTCAATTTGACACTTTTTCCACCTCTACCTGGGAGTTTCCCAATAGTCTTATGTTTTCTACATTGTCAGAAATTTTCTATTTGTTTTTTTTTATCATCCTCCCAAACATTACAACACCGCGCCTCCCCCCAGTCTTCCAGGACTGATATGATGATACTTGTAGCCGTTTCCCTCACAGAGTAACAGAAGGACTGGTTTCTCTGCATCCTAATCCCGGAATTGCATCTGGACTGAATCCGCCATGGAATGAGCCAGGGAGCCACTTGAAATATCTATGAACAATTGTAGAAACGTTACAGTGTACTGAAGCACAAGCTCACACAACGAAAGCACATGTTGGGCTAAGTGTGGTAATGTTCTGGCTGGGAAGGAGCAAGTCTTTATCATCAGCAACACATTTTGAACTAGAGAAGACCACAAGAATATTGCAATGTCTAAGTTTCTAAGTCTCCCCCACTTGAGGAAAAGGGATGAGACAAATGCAGCACAATGGTAAAATGTGTGGGACTGAAGTGGGAACTGTCTGAGATTCCCCCCTCACCATCTGCTTTCCTTTGCCCTTGAGAACTTCCATCAGTAAGCAAACGATAAAAGGAAAGCAGTAGTCAATAGAAATCACTATTTCAGGTTCTAATATTTTGAATGTATGTTAAAATAACTGTGCATTTCTCACTGTTTATGAGGTTATAGACTTGCTTGGTTTTGAGCTTGTCGACTTTTCTAAACTTGAGAGTAGCCCAGCTCGCAGGCAGTGTCTTCCTCTATTCAGAATGTGGGCAGGCTTGGCTAACTGCTAGGGACTTGAAACTGGAAGGAGCTCTCCTCACTCTTTGTGAAAGGTGCCCTTTGATACTGGTTCTGGAAGGGCTATAATCACCTGATCCTTGGCAGCAGAAGGTAGGAGGAGGCTTGAATTCAGCCTTGCTGTTCTGAACTTGAAGCAGCTATAGAGATATGGTTACAGGGCCTGGAGACAGATGCCTGCTCTGCTGTCCAGGCTCTGGGGAATATTATGGGGAGACACAAGAGTTGTCTGTAGCTGTTCTTGGCTACTTTCTGGATTCTTCTTTCTTCTACTGATACATCCCTCCCCCCGCCCCCCATTTCTTCCACCCTTTCAATCCTCTAACACTAGTTAGGAGAGAAAAAAAATGGATAGAAAGGAAAAGAAAGAGATCACTGAATAAAGTCAGGGGTCAGAAAGGGGACAACTTTATCATGAGACTGCTTCCTTGTGGGGGTTGGGAGGCATCAAGTTCCTTGGGGAAAATTTGTTCTTTACCATCAAGAAGATGGAAGGAGAGACCCCTGGTCCTGGAAAGACTGGATGTAGGGGAAGGCCAAGAGAGAGAAGCGAGAGGGGGTTGAATGGGGAAAAGAGGGAGGGAGGGGGACTTATGGGACTTTCGGGGAGGGAGGAAACAGGAAAGGGGAAATGATTTTGAATGTAAATAAAAAAAACTTAGAAAGAAAAAGGATATCTAATTTATTCTTCTTCTTGTTTCTTTCTTGGGCATGGCTTCTTAGTAAGCTTCTACCAACAGCAACCAACTATCACTATCACCAACAACTACCAACAATGCAACTGATTTCTTGGAGCACTAGAATTTCCATACCCTCTGAAAAGACCCCAGAATTCCAATTCCAGCAGTCACACATTTAAAAAAAAAACCTGTCTGCAGCTGGCAATAATCACATCCCTGCTAGAGCATGAGGAAAATAATAATCAGCTGCTGTGGACAATATGAAGAAAAACACACAGGGTTCAGGTTTTGTCCAGTTTTTAGATATTCAAACATTTTACCTTAAATTTGTACCCATCACCTGATTAAAGTAACAGAAAAACCTAACTCGACATTAGCATTTTGAACATATTTGCCAAGCTGCAGACAATGCAAGTGAAAAAGAATAGAATGTAATTATAGACACATATCTAAGGTCATTTAGTATAAGATGACTTTATCCATTAAAAAATGAATGTAGTTTTCATATGAAATCTATGTAAACGTATCTTTGACTACTTTGAACAGAAAGCATACTTCAACTAAAAATGTCAGTGATTTCCCAAAATCAAGTTCTCTGGATATAGATGATAAACTCATTAACTGAGTGTTGAGAAGAAATATGAAATTTTGATAAGAGGCAACTTTCAAAACAATGGTTGTTAAATTCAGGGCCTAGTGCTTTATTTGATTTCGGAAAGATTAACTAGGAATCACATTATTATTGAGTTCCTATAAAACACAGATGAAGAAAGACAATGGAGAAAAATGAGATTACCCTTCAGGTGAGTTGCAGACATGTATGCCTGAGATGGTCCAGAATAAATGTCACTGAAAGGAGCCAAGATAACAGATCCTTCTTCCACGATTTGATATTAGATTCACATGGGTGGTTTGAAAAATACCTAGTGCTTGAATTCCAGCCCTAGTGAATCTGATTCCACTGCCCTAGGGTATGACCTGAGGACCAGGAGCTTGCAAACTTTCCCAGGTACATCAAATATGTACTAAGAGCAAGAACAAGTGTTTGAAGTGTAGGATCACTTCCAGCTGGAGACAATGGCATCCTGGATAGGGTCCCATCCCTGCCCTTAAGGGATGCTCTCATTCTTTTACTGTTTCCTTTCTCCTGCCTCTTAGCATTTGTTCCACTTAGAAATTTTTGTCTTTCTTCCTTGAAAGTGAACTAACCACAACAAACAAAAGGAAGTAAGTGATTATTACATCCAGGCAGCAGACAACCACCACCAACGATACATATCTAGTTTATGTAAGAGGCTCTGTAAACATGTACTGGGTTGAAAGCCAAAGGCATGCTCTTTCCCTCAACCTCTGGGCCAAAGCTCAGCCATATGTCAGCTTTGGTCTGAAGGGCAAATTCAGGACATCCTTCTTAGTGGCTGTTACTGTCTTACAAAAGGCTTCAGAAGGAATATTAAGCTGCAACCTGTTTGTTGGAATGCTCAGTCTTGGTATAGCAACATTCTCTACCTATATCTGTTTTACTGTCATTTCCCCTCACCAAGCATAAATCTTTGTAAGTCATTCTGATCCACAGTGTGCCAAGGAAATGAGACTGTGCCCATTCTGAGCCCACTGAGCTAAGTCGTCAGGAGGACTTTCAGACTTCAGCTCTATCTCTTAGATTCCTGCCTTAGTTTCAGATAGTCTGTGTGATCCTGGGAGATAAACAGCTCAGTCAAGTCTTTCCCTTTGGAATGATCAACCAAACCCAAGATGCAAAATTGCTCCACACTGAAGTTGACCACAGGAACATGGATGAGGGTGATCAAGACCAAGAGAAGGCTACAAAACTACCTAGGAGGTAGAGGTGCACCTAAATATACAAGATCCTGGGTTCCCTGCCTAAGACTGAAGAAATAAATAAAAGAGTAAATGGGATTCCAAATGAGCTCAGCTTGAATAGCCAATTTACAGACCTAAAGATACATATATGGATTAAACAAATGCTTGGCATTGAACCCATTTGAGAGTGGTTCGAATACAACAAAAAATAATTAATTTACCTAGCATTAGGAATTTGGCCCTAAGTCTTTTGATGGAATTTCTTTAATTTCCTTTCTTTTATTGAAATCAGAATATCTTGTACACACACACACACACGTTGCAAGTTGCAAGGACATGTTACAAGAAAGCTACATGATGCTGTAATAATACTTTTTCCAAATTTTAAGAAAGCAAACATGAATATAACAGGTTGGTTTTCAATAGGAGACAAATACTTAGGCTGTACATATAAATACATACTGACAACTTCTTTAGATAAAGAAAAATGTAGAGTTGAATATATTTTCTATGACTTTCACAGGAAAGTGTCCAGCTATTAACTTGGAAAGGTTCCTTCTGCCCAAAGAACTTTGAATCTGAGTAGTCCAATAACACATCCATTCTTTTTGATGTTACTGAGCCTTATGATAAACTCCTACGAACTAAGCAGCATACTGCTATGTTTTAATTTCATCTTAGTATCTTGGCCATATGTATTATTTTACTCCTTCTCTGTCATCTGTCTTGTCTCACCAGACTGTACTCCAGGAGAGATTAGGAATCCTTACTCATCATGATATTCCCACACCCCCAGTGCTAGCGCATGGAGAATGTCAATGCATGTTCCCTTCCTAAGTGCTCTAGTCCTGCTTCTCTTAGAAGTAACATGATTTATTTTCATTTCATGACTGACTGAGAGATATTTAAGCAAATACAGATAGAAAAGGCATAAAATTTGTAGAGGCCAAACATTTTCAGTAAACAGTTTATACAAAAATACCTGCTTATTCTTTGTTTTTGTATGTGTCCATACTTCTCTTATTACACAGAGAACATGTCACACTGTCACCAACCCTGGCTACAAGGAGATAAGCAAGTCCCTGTGGTTGTTTTGGAAACAGAAGTAGATGAAGTTTTTCCATTCCGTGGGACCCAAAACAAACCACAGCCCAACATGTCAGCAGAATTTGACAGCAGGGTTTAGAAGGCCTGAAATCTACAAGCTCTGAAGACAGCCAATTAACAAAGATTAAAGCCCAAGCCTGACTCACACACCTATTGGAAATGCCAGGCACTGTCAAACAGTATCCAATCTTGTTTTGCAACCAGGCTAATGCTCTGTGCATTGTGGGGGCTGAAGATTGGAATTTCATTTTTAAAAGAAGCATGTAAAACACTCCGCTTCCCATCATGAAGGGTAATGACTAGGTTCCAGCTCTGCTCTCCAGTCTCAAATGATTGAACCTGCACTAGGTCACAAAATTGGAAATGTCTTAACATGCATTAATTGCTTAATGACTGTGTTGTCTGCCTGAAGAGGGTGGGGTGGTATTTAAGTTGCTTAATGACTTTACATTTTCCCATGGCAAAATCCTTGTGATTTGGTGATACTATAATTAGAGAGTTACATAAACAAAGCCTTTGGGAAGGAACAGACTTGCTTCCTTCTTGGGAGAGAATCTTTGGTCAGCTCCAGCTGCTCAGCTCCAGCTGGAGGAGGAGGAAACTGATGCTTCCAACAGCAACTCTCTCTCCAAGGTTAACAAATCACCTGCTTCATCTCTGTGTTGCACTGGATGTAGGTTTTGAGACTGGGGAGATTTAAAAAAAAACCATTTGATTGGGAAATGTTTCAAATTGTGTTAAATATGAGTAATATTACGAACACCTGAATCTGTGAAGGGGCTGGGTACCTCGAAGCTGAAAATCCTAGTGATGAGCAGCCCCAGGGGCAGAATGGGACATGTCCAGTAAAATCAGTGTGTCCAATGTTCAAACCTTTGAACTCATGTGGTTTGTTCTCCTATGTCCCAGAAGCAATATTCTCCAGGACCAGCCATGTTAAACTTCTTACCCACATGTCTCCCAAGAATGAAAGAACTCCTAGTACTGGTGGGAGCATGGTATTATAGCTGCAAAAGAGAGCAACAGCAGTCCAGAAGGCTTAGAAACAGCACTTAGCTTCAGGACACTTTGGACAACAGGGAGTTCTTTTCAGAACTGCAAACCTCTTTAAATGACTTCAGCTACAGGAAAGAAGGAACCGAGGATAAAGTGTGCCCTTATTTAACAATATGCATTCACAGTGACCTTGCTTTAATTTCCTAGGTTTCAGTATTTTGCATGGTGTCTTCTTTGCTCCGTTTGGTGGTAAGTTATTATTTTCAGGGATCCAAGATTCCCACAGAGAACTCATGGCCTGTTATCAAGTGAAACCATCTACTAATTATCAGTGTCCCCCCCCCACTCCTTTTTTCCTTCAGGTATTTGTGGATTTTCAGATTTCAGGTGTTTAAAATCAAATTCTATGAAACTTTGATTTACAGATCACCTTTGTGAAATTACCTTGCTTTTCAATTAGAATAACTAGTAAGTCTGGTAAATCTAGAATGACAGGGGAGGAACTGGGAGCCTCTACCTTAGAGGCTGTGGCAGGTTCATGACTTCTCTAAGTCAAATCCTTTGCACTCCAAGTCTGCAAAACTCTTCCCACAAAAAGACAACTCTATTTCCCCTGACCTTAAATCTTGGCTATGCTGTCACTTGTTTCTGTCAATAGAATGTTCAGAATTGATGCTGACCCTGCTCTAAACCAGACTCCAAGAGTTCTAGTATGCTGCCTTATTTTCTCTTAAAATTTGCCACAGCTGCCACATGGAAACAGCCCAGACTAGACCTTTTGAGAGGAAAAGATACACAGAGGAGATTTCAGTAGTCACAATCAAGACCAACATGTAGTAGTTTACACACTGTTGACCTTCCATATGTGCGAAACCAATCAAGGTAATCTGGGACGCTTCCAAGGTCACAGTGAGTTCACCCAAGCCTAGCAGAACCTTTGGATGACATGCAGACTTATGAGTCCTGAACTGCTTCTCTGAATCCCGAGTTTTTTACATACTCATATTCAATACATAGCATCACCTGGGAGTTAAGTCAGACAGTCCCACCTGGTCCCACCTTAGAATTGCTGAACCAGAGTCTGTGAAAGGAAAGAAGAGACACAAGTAGTTACCACATCAGAATTTTTTTCTGTGTGATCTTCAAGGTGAGTGTGGGTCAACAAAAACTGAGGTCAACTATTGATAACTTGTTACAATCATCCCGAATACACAGAGGTGTACACGCAAGCATGTGTGTGCATGCACTAACACATAGACACACAGACACAGAAACACACACACACACACACACACATACACACACACACCTACAAATATCTTGTGAGATCAATACAGATCTACCGGGTTGTTTTTGTAAACTTGAAGTATGTGTGTTGGCCCTCTAGCTATTAATTTGGGCAAATTATATGATAAAAGCTCATATGATATTTATTATAACTTGGCTGTTCTATGTTCTCTTCTATTTACTTTCCTTAGAGATATTATCCCCCAAATATCAGAATACACTGCTTTGTTTCAAGACAGGAATCTAAAGATGCTATATTGGTGAGTGCTTCCCCTGTTGCTTCCCACCGAGGCTGTAGCATGGCAGCTTGGGATTTTCCTTGTTCAGCAGGCTTATGCACTAATCCAGACTTAGTTGCTTTAGAGACAGTCTGACTCCCTCATATTCAGGAAGTCATATGTCAGGGGTGTTTTTTGCCTGGGAGAGTCTTAGTTTTGCCTGTTACTCTAGAATATTTATTGATGACATCTGCTTTCAAGTTCAAGAGTGATGAATTTAAAAAATGAAGTATGTGAGCATGTTAGCTCAGAGCTACAGCAGTATTAGTTGAAGAAGAAGAAAAACAAATATTATTACACATAAACATGTCACAAGGGATTAATATATCTAAAACTGATTTTCTTCTTAATCATTTCAGGTACTTACATTTGCCTTTAATTTTTTTAATGTCTCTTCCACTAGTTGGAAAAATAAAGCTAACCAATACATAGACTTTCTTTCAGCAACTTGTAGATCTCCATAAAAATGTTATGAAAAGGTTAGAATTAATAATTCTAGGAGAATCATGATGCTTCACTTATACTAAGATCTCAGAAAAGACTGAATCAATCTAATGGTGGTATTTTTCCAAGACTCAAATCAGAATAAATGATATTATAATATGAAAATACTTTGAATGAATAGCCTCTAAATAACAATCTCCCTAAAACTGAGGACAAAGACTACTGCCCACTAAATAAGAAACACATAGATGAACAGAAGGGGTTGACATGGGAATTATGGGAAAACCAGGCAGGATTGCTATTGACAAGATAAGACTCCTGTTTCATGAAAACATCAGGCACTCTTTTATGTGACTTATATACAATACTGTATTTGTAGAGAGTATATATATATATATATATATATATATATATATATATATATATATATCTTACTTTGTAAATGATGAAGCTGATTCAGAAAGATTGAGTAACTTAACCCAAGTCATGCAGATTTGGTTGCAAGAACAGTATTTTAGACTCAGATCTATTTGTAAATCCATGTTTTTCAAGATGCACTGATAAGTGGATGTTAGCCCAAAAGCTCAAAATAAACAAGCTACAATTCACAGACCACAGGAAGCTCAAGAAGAAGGAGGACTGAAGTGGGGGTGCTTTGGTTCCTCTGAGAAAGGGAACAAAATACTCACAGGAGCAATTATGGAGACAAAGTGTGGAACAGAGACTGAAGGAAAGGCCACCCAGAGACTGCCCTACCTGGGGATTCATCCTATAAACAGTCATCAAACCTCAACACTATTATGGACAACAAGAAGTGCATACCAAAAGGAGCCTGTTATGGTTGTCTCCGGAGGGGCCCTGCCAGAGCCTTACACATACAGAGGCAGATGCTAGCAGCCAACCATTGGACTGAGTGTGGGTCCCCAGTGGAGGAGTTGGAGGGCAGACTTGAGGAACTGAAGGGGTTTATAGCCCCATGGGAAGAAAAACGATGTCGGCCACCCAGATGCCCCAGTACTCCCAAGAACTAAACCATCAACCAAGGGGTACACATGGTTCCAGCCAAAAGTGTGGCAGAGGAATGCCTTGTTGGGCATCAGTGGGAGGAGAGGTCTTTGGTTCTGTGAAGGTTCAATAGACTTCCTAACAAAGGGAAATCGAGGGGGGTGGGAATGGGTCAGGTGGAGGGGCATGTCCTTAGAGGAAGGGGGTGGGAGGAGGGGTTGGGGGTTTTCAAATAGTGGGGAAACTGGGAAAGGTTTTAGCATTTGAAATGTAAATGAAGAATATATTCAATAAAAAAAAGATCTGAGTTATTTTTTAGGATCGCATACTACAGGTTGGCATGTTGCTGGCAGCAAACACAGGGTTTGTTTAGAGATGTATGACACAGCATCATCAGCTTCTGCTGGTTCTTCTTGTCTTTCAGATGATGCTACAATGTCTGATAAATATCTCTACATGAAACAGTTTTTGAAAATGAAAAGTCTATTCCAAGGGAAATCAAATATAATTATAATGGTAGTAAGTATTTCTTGATTTTGTTCCAAAGATACCATCATCTTCCCTTAGGACTTATCTTCGTTAGAGTTTTATTGCTGTGAAGATACATCAGGACCAAAGCAACTCCTATAAAGGAAAACATTTAATTGGGTCTGGCTTACAGTTTTAGAGGTCCAGTCCATTATCATGGTGAGAAGCATGGCAGCATTCAGACTGACAAGGTGCTGGAGAAAAATCTGAGTTATACATTTTATTCCATAGGCATCAAGAACTGTCCCACTGGGCATGGCTTGAACTTATGAGACCTCAAAGCCTGCTTCCACAATGAAACACTTACTCCAACAAGGCCAAACCACCTAATAGTGCTACTCCCATGTGGGCCAAGCATTCAAGTACATGAATCCAGGGAGGGGGTCATACCTATTCCAATGACCATAGGACTGTAACCATATTTCCCATTTGCTCCAGAGGGAGGTACAACACTCATCTGAGTCATTTCTTTATGAGAACAGTTAGAACCTAGGACACTTAGAGACTTTGATCACACTAGTCAAGAAATGTGAGAAACCCATGAAAAAATTTCTCTAAGAAGTATCTCCCTGCAAACCTCTTTGTTCTAGCTATGGTTTGGTAGCAAATAGTTCCACATTTAGTTATATAAAACCATAGACATTTTATTATGTCCTGGGGCCCAGTACATCAAGACTTTAGGCAGTATGCAAACATGACTAGGACTTTCTGCCCCACTTTTGATCTGTGGCCGTCAGGTAAGAGGATATAAATGTCTGGGGAAGGTGTAGCCCTGTGTGACTTTCATCTAGAATCATATGGAACTGACTTTTTGAACACGTCTGTAGCTGAGATGAGATTACTTCAATAGTGAGCAATGCTGAGCCTTGCTCTCTTTCTGAAAGTTTAATTATTAATATGTTCCTCTGTAATGTTTTATTGAAAATGATTTTATACAATATATTTTATTACATTTTCTTTAATTCCTCCCAGATCATCCTCACCTCCCTACCCACCCAACTTTATGTTCTTTCCCTCTCTATTTATCTAAAAAAGAAATTAACAAACAAACAAAACAAGAAACATACACATAGGCCTTCTATGCAGAAAAAAAAAGAAAAGAAAATACAAAACAAAAGACCAATGTGGAAAAAAGAAAACCAAGCAAAGTAAAATTAGACAAGAAGTCTCCAAAAAGTACTATCGAGTTCATTTTGTGTTGGCAAACTCTCTGAGTCTGGTTGATATAACCAATGAGTCTCCATTGAAGAAAATTAACATTTCCTTTGCCAACAGATATCAATTTCAAACAGCTTCCTGGTTAGGAGAACTTATGGACACTTCCCACTCTCAGTTCTGGGATTCTGTCTGGAAGAAACTGTATAGGTTCTGTGTGTGGTCCCATAGTTTATGAGTTCATGTGTGCTTTCTATCAGATTCAGAATGTCTCACCTTCTATTGAGATATTTGGTCCATTTGGAGTTGAGTTTTGAGTATGATAGACATGCTCAAATTTGTAATTTTCTGTATAGAGCCATCTAGTTTGACTAGTACCATTTGGTGAAGATGCTACCTTTTGTGTTTTCTTTGTTGTATTTTTTGTTTCTTAGGCACAACAAATACAAGAACAAAAATAAAACAAAAAATCCAACCGAAACCGAAACCAAAACCAAAACCAAAACCAAACAGATGTCCATAGATGTATGGATTAATTCTCTTTTTTTTTTTTTCCAGAGCTGAGGACCGAACCCAGGGCCTTGCGCTTGCTAGGCAAGCACTCTACCACTGAGCTAAATCCCCGTATGGATTAATTCTCATGTCTTCAGTTCAATTCCATTGACCAATATGGGTGGTTTCATATCAAATCCAAGCCTTTTTTATCCTTACATCTCTGTGGTACAAGTATAAACATGGGATAGTGATAACGCCAGGAGTACTGTTATTATTTGGGATTGTTTTAGCTGTCCTGTTTTATTGTTGTTATTTTCCAATGTTTTGTTTGGTGTGTGTGTGTGTGTGTGTGTGTGTGTGTGTGTGTGTGTGTGTGTGTATGGTTTTCTCTGTGTGTGTTTGTTTGTATGTCCTCGAGTAGATAAAAATTGTTCTTTCAATTTCTGTGAAGCACAGTGTTGAACTGTAGACTGGAACTGCACTAATCTGCAGACTGCTTTTGGTAGTATGGCATTTTTACTGTATTATACTAATTCATAAGCAAGGGAGATAATTCTAGCTTTTGGTATTTTGGACAGATAATGGTAAAGAGATATTCAGCTTCATCCTGGCACAACCAACTTTCTAGGCAGTGCCATGAAAAGTTAACTGAGCTTCTCTCTTAAAATATCTGTATTGTCTTCTTCATTTCAACTGGCAGGATAGATCTAAGAGAGTTAATCCATATCTTTTATAGTCCAGGTTCAGTTACAATCAACTAAGTTCTAAAAATTTCTGAAATTAAAATTCAGAAGCTTCCAGTGCACCTTGATCTACATAGTATGATAGAACCCTGTATATTTTTTCTCTGAAGTCCCTCTGGTTGTGAAACATTCCTTTCCTTAATATGACCATGCTATTTACAGTACCTACATGTCATTTGGCCATCTGACTAATCAGATGAAATGTTCATCAATAGTGCTGATGTTTGAATAATCTTTACTTAGGAATGGTCTTTGAGTATAGGAATAATGATGTGGCAATTACTTTAGAGACTGTCTGTCATGGAGCCCAGACCTTGAACTTAGTCAGTAGTCCCAATTGGCTTTAAGATTTTAACCTTAGATCTTCAGCTTCTCAAGTTCTGGTATTACACACATGTAGCAATAGTGCTAATTTAGATGTGGTAAAAACTTGTGTTGTAAAGTGTTCTTTAAGTGCAATAAAGTAGTTTGAGAAAGAATATGTTCACATAATAATGTTATAATTATTCCTTTTTATTACTAGATATTGTTGATTCTTAGTGTACCTCATTTATAATTACACTTTAATATGAACACATATGTATAAGGAATAAATATACTATAATATTGGCATGGTGTTATGTGCCTGTAATCCTAACTCTTAGAAGCCTGAGACAGGAGAATTGAGGACTCAAAGCTATCTTTAGCATTTATATTAAAATATAGAGTGTGTATAAGAAATATATATGAGAATGCAGAACTCTACACTTCATGTTGGCACTGGACATCTTCAGAGATATCTCTAACTGATAAAGGTTGGGATAAGTATATTCTATGGAGAATTACAAGAGAAAATATTCTTAGAGAATATTTTTTAAAGTCTCTGCAGAGACTTTAAAAGCGTCACAGGAGCATCACTGCCACCACTTGATTGACTGACACAATTAGAAGCCTACGTGAATTGAGAAGTTTTATAGTGATGCCATAGCCAAGAACAGTGTACCACATTGCATTCCTATCTTCTTTGGCTGAGACTTCTCAGAGCTCTTCTGAGTACAGCTCAAGTATGTTGTAGAATGCTTGCCAGTGAATGTGTTGTGATGGTGTGGTCATTATTACACTGGGGCTGAGGTTGAAGAGGAATACCCACAGGGAGAAGTGCCACATCACATTGAGCTGTGTGATATGAACATCAGTTTTTCACTGGTAATGATGACTTGGCTAGTCTGTTAAGAGTATTGGTAAGTCCCTCTATTGTCTTTTCAAATTGAAAGGTCTTTTCTGTGCTGCCTGTGGGGAGTGTAGAGCATACATGGTTTGAACCAGCAATTCTCAGGTTACCTGGGAATTTGTGAGAAACACAGAATCCTGAACTCTTAAAACAGGATAGTGAATCCCAAACAAAACCCAGACAGCTGAATTTGACTCTGAAAAGTTTCCAGATACTATATGATTCAAAGTTTCTACTAAGGTCCAGAATAATATTCTAGGCCAGATTGGGCCAGTTCTGGTTTTTGTTGTTATTGTTGTTGTTGTTGTTCTTGTTTCTTTGCTTGCTTCTTATTATTGTTGTTTTTTTAACTTCATTTTAAAAATATTTTTATTGCTTACTTGGGAATTTCATGTTATGTACCTTGAGCACACACTAACTTCCCAGTCCTCCCAGAGTTGGCATCTCTACTCTTGTAATGCCCTCACACACAAACACAAACACAGAAGAAGAGGAGGAGGAGGAGGAGGAGAACAAGTCTAATTCATGTTGGTCATTTAGTCCCTGGAGCTCAAACTCCAGGTTACCACTGCCTTTTAGAAAACTGAATCCTTCCCTACCTTCACCCCTGCTAGAAGCCATCAATTGTGGAGAGCTATAATCAACATCCTTATCACAATATTAAAGAGTTCTCTTAGATGGCTTTTTATCAAGTCTGTTACTTTTAGGGGGTGGTTTTGGGTAGTCACAGGAGATGTTTATGTCCCTCTTTCTCAACTGTGAGTCTGAGGAAATTACCACTATGACAAAAGTAACTTCTTTGTCCTTTATAGTCAGTGGGAGGCAGAATTGTGAACTTACACATGATTTGTGGCCACAATGTGGACCACAGAAAATCACACAATCTCCAGTGTCATGTGTGTCATGGACTTCAGCATAGTGGCAGAACAGACCATGGTCATCAACATGGCTCTCTGCCACTGCAGGAGCCATAGATGTTATCACAGCCCTCAGCAGCAGCACTGGCCAAGGACATCAACAAGGCTTCAGATCTCATTCCTATCAATCTGGCCTCAAAGCCCATAGACATCAACATAGATTCAGGCACAATGAACATTCACATGGCTTTCAGATGGGCAATGAATATCACACCAGATCACAGCTGAAGTAGCATCATCTACCCAGACATGGACCTTGGTGCAGCATGGATCTGGGTAACATAGTGATCTAGGCCAGATTCTAACACACTTTTTTCCTGAAAAAAAAAAAGAAAAACAGTTACTAATCAACATTTTAGCATCATGACCTCTGTCATAGACATCCAACTTGGCTCTGACCTCAGAAGGAATTCATAGTGTTTCTTCTAAGATAAGGAACAAGTCAAGACTACTACTTTCAGTTCTCTTCTGTGGCATAGAAGACTTAGCAGGAGCTACTACTCATGAGATGGGAAGAGAACATGAAAATTGGAAATGGAAAAATCAAAAATTCCATGTTTACAGATGTCATCTTCTGTTTCTTTCTCACAAGTAGTAAGTAATTCCTGGTAAGTCTTCTATCCTAAAGAAAAGAAGTGAAACAGATAATCTTGACTTGCTTCATATCTTAGAAGAAACACTTTCAGGTTTTTCTAATTTAAGATAAGATTGCTTGTGGGCAGCTAGTTTGAATGGATATTATTAAAAGACAAATAATTAAAAATCTTGGCAACTATATGTTGAAGGGAGGATTCTTATGTAATAGGAGGGGTGTGCATGAATCTAGCTAGTAGGAAGACATTGTGATAGTCATTAAAAAAATAAAAATACTGTGTAATTCAACAATACCATAACTGGACACATACTTAGGGTATATGAAATCAGAATATCAGATGTTCTGATCACTTCCTGGCCACTGTAACATTTTATTAGCACAATAAGGACAAAACCAAAATGACTTACCAATCAATAAATGAATGATGAAAATACACATGCATATAATGAAATTAATTATAAAATTTCTCTCATAGAATTATGATTGAATGCTTTTCCTTATTAGATTATATCATTTGGGGAGGCTATAGAAACTAGGAAATGAGACCTAGCTAGGGTAGTAGGTCAATAAGGGAAAGGTTGGAAGATATATGCCATCCCTGAAAGTTCTGCTTCATTTTCTGATTTTAAAGTTATAATATAATTATATAATTCCCCCAATCCCTTTTTTTCCAACTCTGGTATGTACTATCTCCTTTTTCTTTTGTTTGGAAAAAAACATACGAATAGGTTGTTATCCTAGCATCTTTAAAAAAATACTCAGCTTTTTAATTTTCTTTTTTCCTTTTTCCCTCCCTTTTTTCTTTCCATTCCTTCCTTCTTTCCTGCACTTTTCCCATCTCCACATCCATTTCTCCTACCCTTCTTCTTTAATTCATCCCTTATATCCAGTCTTCCACCTCCACTTCAGCTTTTCTCTTTTGAATCAGTGATGTTATGATCAATGCTAAGAAAGGAACTATATGTTCAAGATAAAAGCATGACTCCTGTCTTAAAATGTGTCATCCCTGAAGATTTATGCATGCTAATGAAACTATCACAAATAAGTTACAAAATGCAACTGTTTTAAGTATAGCTGTGATTCTTGATACTATCTACAACTTGATTTATATCCTTAATAATGTTGGATGGAAAAGATCTTCCTAAGAAAGTTCTGGTGAGCTTGGAACGTGCAGAAAGAGTAGATACTAGAAGAGTGATGTTTCATGCAAAATATTGTTATAGAAGAGAAGTGATATGCTGGAGTATGTGTTAAAGTCAGTGTGACTGAAACAAAGAAGAGGATAGATCAGAGACACTGCTAAGTCTGAAGATATCTGGTCATATTTATCTTTATCATAAGAGACTTAGGGTTCCCAAAGAATGCCCTTAAGATAGATGAGAAGGAATGAAAATAGATTTCATTCAAGTGGATTGATTTAAAAATTGAGCAGAGGACAAATGATCACATGGCACTTTAGCTATGGAAATTAACATAAAATGTGCATACTGCAAATGTGAGAGAGACAATGAAATGGACTTAGCGAATTCGGATGTAAAAGATGATAAAGAGGAAATGATGGCTTCAAAAGTCAGCATAAACTGCTGGTTTGTAAAACTGTGACAAGAAGCCTTGTCCTTAATAGAGATGAGGTGCTAGAAGAGACATAGGAAGATGATATGTGGTCCGGCTATATTTTAAGTTATTTTTACCATTATTAGTTTTTGTTAGTCAAGTGATTAGGGCTAAGGCTTGAACTCATCCATGTCTTCTGTACTAGAATACATTGAGTATAATATTCTTCCTAGACAAACATCACAGCAGATAAGGTATAAAAAGCAAAATACTATGCAATAGAACTCACACTAGTAATTACCCAAATAACACAAATTCCATCAAATATTCTGCAGATTGTGGTTGACTTATTTTTATTAAATCTTGCCTACATTTAAATGGAAGCAAATTGTGTCCATGTGATACAATCCTGGACCATATAATTCTGACAGATAGCTTTTGGAAGTAATAAATCACTCTCAAATGATTACAAGTGAAGCATTCTAGCAACAATTACTAAATAATGAGGAAGCTTTTCTTTTTCCAAAACTACTTCAGAGGACACTTTTTAGCATATTGATTCTCTACTTCCAATACCCCTTTCCCTGAGTACAACACTTGGAATCCCATCACACAGGCAAATAAGATCAGACTATTTATTGGATAGAAACAGCATTGATAATTGCATAACCCTTTGTATAGTTCTGATCAGCAGTCAAGATTGAGGAAAACCACTAATTTCTAGTGGGAAGTTTTATCTGAGACCTACTTGTTTACAAAGCCACCAAAGAGGTATTTATAAACAGGGAGGGGCTCTGCGTTTCTCATCTTTTCCCCAATACAAGCTTAATGATTAAGAAGAGGAAGTACATCTTCCTTCTTCATGCTTAACTAGACACATTTTGAAGGATCTGGGAGGTGGAAGAATCCAATTAGGATTTAGGAATACTCCATGCTTTCTAGATCTCTATGTCTGAAGACAAAGTAAAAAACAAAACAAGACAAAGTAGAACAAACAAACAAACAAAAAACAAAACAAAACTGAGACTAGGATCTTCACAACTGTGGAATGGATATCTGGGGTTCAGATAAAGCATGCATATGTGGAGAACAATGTCTGAAGTATCCTTACTCATAGTTTGTTATTTGGAGTAGAAGTGCCCATGATCATGTGGAAATTGCAGGACACCCAGACTCACAGGAATTACAGACCCTATCTATCAGATCTCTACATGGCGTACTTGCCCATTGAAGACTGAGCCATGACCCTAAAACAATCGAGAAATGCTGTAGACAGACAGTCTCATAGTGGATCAGGAAACAAAATAACAATAGTTTGCTCTAAATCTTATAAATCAGTCAATTGGATGTGGCCTGGAATGTTTTATAAGAAATCTGTAGACTCAGATACAATTAATAATATATGAGAACCTTCCTTTATACTTGCTTGATGTGAGATGATCAGAGGGTATCTACTCTCAAGTAAAACTACTTATAATCTCCCTTAAATTAATGGGAAGCATTAGTATTTTTCAGTCATTTAGTTAAAATTGAAAATGTAATAATGCCTAATTCTTGAAAATAATTGAGTCTTTGAACTAAATTTAACATGAAAATATATTTTCTTCATAAAGTGTTTGGATGCAAACTGAGCATCTCCTTTTAATTTATTATATGTATGTGTGTATGTATGTATATATGTATGTTTGTATTTATGTATTTGATATATACATTTGCTTGGGTGTGTATGATTGCCTTGGAGGACAGAGGACAACTAGCAGGAATGTATTAGTTCTTTAGTCTTTATCAGAGGGTTCTCAAAACAGAACTCAAGTGGTCCTACTTGGTGGCAGGCTCCTTTACTCACTGAGCTATCACACTCAACAGCCCTGGTCATCTATACTCATGTGCACTTAACTCCTAAATGTCCCACATGCATATACATCATTAGTATTTTAAAAACTGTGAGATAATTCTTGAAAGTTTAGAAAGTCTAAGGAGGAATTACCACACATCCTTATTATACACATAAATTAAGATCCTGCTAATAAAATGAAATGGACACAACAAAAGTCATTCACAGTCAAGTTAGTTGTCTGCTTTCCTGTACCATATAAAACAATTTCAACAATTCAGTTGATGATAAAAGCATGTATGGAGAACATACTCTTATTGAACCAGATTGATAGTATGTGTTTTAGCCAGTTTGATTATTGCTGCCCTAACCTGTGGGATATTTGTCCATGTATCTTAGTAGGACATTCAGCTTTAGGCACTCTGTGTGGGTGTGTGTGTGTACGTGTGTGTGTGTGTGTGTGTGTGTGTGTGTGTGTGTGTATGTGTGTGTGTGTGTTAAAATTTGCAACAATATCCTATAATACAAAAACATGTGTGGTTTATGACTTACTGTTTGTTCTGTTGTTGATTTGCTTCTCATTTGGAATATGATCAGTCTCCACAGACAATTCATTAAGATAGAAATTAAGGGATTTCCAGATTTTGAATTCAAAGTTTTATATCATAAGGCTGAAGCTACTAACCCTTCTCTGACAGAGCTGTTTGTCTTCTCAAAATGTGTCTGTTTTTTGTATCCATTCTCCATGATTTGTGTAAATGGTGTTTTACACATATTTGAAACTGTCAAGTTGTTTTTAATATCTAACTGAATGTTTAACATTCAGAAGATCTCCCTGCCCCTGCATCACTTTTGGAAATGCTTTCTCTGATATGAAGAGAACTATACCCACAATTTTAAAGAACTATTCCAATTTTAATTATATATGTACGTATTTGTCTCTGTGAAGTTGTGTACACATTAGTGAAGGTGCCTATAGAAATCAAAATAAGGCTCCAGATCCCTTGGAACTAACTTACAGCTGTTTATGAGCTGCCTGATGTGTGTGCTCAGAGGCAAACGGGTCCTAGCAAGAGCAGCACATGATTTTAATGCTGAGCCATCTCTCCAGCCCCCAATTTTGACTGATGATTGCATGGGATAACTTCCAGCATTTCTGTTCATCTTTTATTTATGTGTCCTTGTATCTTGGAAATTTCTCTTGCAAATCATATGTTGTTAATGTTTAACGTTTTTCTTTTAAACATGCAATTTGTCCATATGTTTTGATCCAGAGAAGGCAATTTCATATGCCAAAACCACAGGCACATACCAGTTCTGAGATAAAAAAAGAATATACATTGTCTTAAGAGTTTGAAGCAATATTACTATACGTGATAATTCCTTCTATATCCTAAAAATTAAACCATGTGCAAACACATCAAATTTAATTTTATCACCATTCTCCACATTCAGAGCAAAGAAAGTATAATGAATTACATACTCATATTCTTTCAAGCAATCATTACTATGAATCGTGGTTATATATAGTATTATTAATCTTTTTATTGATTCTTCATAACTTTTATATTATGTACCCCAATTCCCCACATCTCCCTGTCCCTTCATATCCAGTCTGTGGCCTTGCAACCTTTTCACCAAAAGAAAACTAAATGAAGGAAAGAAGAAAGGAATGAGCAAAATAAAACAAAACAAAAACAGTCTAACAGTCTAACAGTCTAATGGGAGCTGCAATGTGTCACATTGTGGCACACAGTATGCCCTTTTGTCCAAACATGTTTACTTGCTAATGATCATTGCAGGGAGTCATTTGGCTGTAGAGAATGACTCCACTATCAATACTGAACTCTCACTGGGACTCCTCTTGGATAGCCTGTTGTTGCCCTTTGCCATGAAGCTCCTGCACCTTTGATACTACAGGACTAGCCCCTTCATGCACCCCATAAATTCACAGATGGAGTTAGGCATTGGGGTGGGCCAACTCTAAGGCCTCGATCTGGGCCTGGGTAGCAGCTGAACTGGTCAGCCTGACAGCTGTCCTGCACCACACCACCAGAGCAAGCTCTCTAACACTACCCCAGCTAGCTCACTCAATGCTGCTACAAGCAAGGAGGCAGGGTCAGCTCTTCTACTCTCATTCCCCCAGGGACAGCTCACCCATGTCCATGACACCAGAGTCTAGTGTGCTGACCAGCCAAGATACAGGGCCAACTCTCCAGAGAGTCAGAGCCAGTAAAGGACAGGGCCAGCTCTGTACAACCCTTGGAAATCAATATGGTCCCAGCTGAAAATCTATGCACATCCATGGCTATTGGCCAATTAGATAAATATATAGAAATGATGAAATCCAAGCTTCTTGTTGATGAAGTCGCAGAGAAAGAGAAAGGCTCCATGTGTCTTATGGTTTGAGTGTAAATGTCCCCAACAGACTCCTGTGTCAGAATCCTTGAGCCTACTGGTGTCACTATTTTGGGAGGTTGTGGAACCTTTGTGTCAAGAAGCATGACTGATGGAGATTTGTTACTGAGTGGGTCTTGATGATTATAACCTGACTCTACTTCTCGTCCCTACCTGCTTCTTGTCTGTCATCAAGTTGTGACCTGCCACTTTAGACTGCTGCTAATATAGACCAATTAACTCTCATTGCCATTCCTTCCCTGACTTGGTGGATTAATATACTCTGAAATTATGATCTAGAAAAAAGAATCCTTCCTCACTTAAGTTGCTTTGGTATTAATTTATCTATGACAATATAAAACTGAAAGATACAATGAGATAATGGATTAAAGTTGGAGACCTCAGTACTAATATTTAAAATGAAGGGAAATATAGATCATGGGCTGGAGAGATAGCTCCATGGTTAAGAGCAATTGCTGCTTTTGGAAAGGATTTGCTCCCTACATCTACATTGTCGTACACAATTATCTGTGATTCCAGTTCTAGGATATTCAATATCATCTCTGGACTCCATGGGTACCAGTTGCACAAATACACACAAACAAAACCTTCATTTACATAAAATAGAATAAATCAAAAACAAAGTTTAAAATATAGATCATTACATTGAAAATATTTATAGAAATTAACTATATATGATAGGAACATTGTATAACTTAACAGGTTATATTTAGGAATATATATGTATGTGTGCATATAATAACAATTAATATGTAAAAGGGGTCATGAATTTGAACACTAGCAGGGAGAGTGTATGGGAGAACTTACAAGGAAGAAATGGAAGAAAGAAATTAAGGAAGAAATTATGTAATTAAATAATAATCTCAAAAATATTAAGAAATACATGGATTTTTTTAAATCAAGAACAGGAAATAGGATATCATTTTAAAGTATTAAGACACAGTAAATTATTTTTATTAGCCCATAGTAGATAGAATATGTTCATGAGACATGAGTCAAAAGAGCAATGGAGAGTCAAAACTAGAGTAAATCAAGCAACATGATAGATAATGCAATGAAAGATTGTAACCAAAAATAAAAAACAAATATTTGTGCCTCCATAGTGATATCAATAGATGATTTATGTCATCTATAAATAATAAAAACAGATGAGAATTGAGAAATCTCTCATGTCAAATAAATTCAAATTATTTATGTGGGTACTCCACCCACAAGGGGTTGGGATATAGTGCCTCATTCCTTAACTCTGAAAGTAAGTTGACAGTGTAGACACTTGACAAATACTACCTCAGGTAGGTCATAAAGATTAATATCAATGATGTCATATTGAGACCATGTAATATTGATATTATGACAGCAAGGACACTGTATTTCTATGGTCTTTGATCTTCCTCCCCAAATCCACATAGCCAGTGATATCATGAGAAAAACATAAAACACATCCCAATTGGAGACTTCCTACAAAAATAAATTAGAATTTAATAGCAAATGTCTCTTGAAGTTAACTTTCTTAATGCCTGTCTGTCCCTGTAGGCTAGAAAGTGAAGTTATCTTTTGTTTCTACTGTCTTTTCTTAGTTGTAGTACCCTTCCTGGGGTGCCCATGTAAACCCATAGTGAATATTATTTCATTATATATTTTAATACTATATAGACATGCAAATTGAAAACTTAACCTCAACAAATCCTCTCCTAAACAGCATAATAATGGAAACATTTTATTGAAGTGGTTGTAGTAAGATATAGATCTTTGTTTTTAAATGAAACATAGACTATATGAATACCTAAAAATAAATAACTAAAAGAAAAAAATCCTCTACAAATTGAAAAAAATGGATAACAGATATGAATATATGATTATTAAAAGAAGAAATAAAGCATCCAAAAGTTGTCTTTACAAAGTTAACTGCCCCTAGCAGTTAGGGTTATGCAAATTTAAACAATCTTGAGATTTCATCTTTATCAGCATGCCAAAAATCAACAAAACAATCAACAGCAAATGCTGGGGATGGAAATACGGGGAAAAGTGGAAATTCATGCACTGCTTATAGTACTGCAGCATGGTCCATAAACTCTGGAAATCAGTGTACAGAACCCCCCAAAGCTAAAAATAAATATCCCATATGATTCAGCTACACTACTCCTTGGCACATGGTCAAAAGCGTTGAAATGATGCTCCACAGACACTTATGCTTAGCCTTGTTCAAAGTAACTAGTAAATGAAAACAACCTAAGTGTTCTTCAACTGGCATATATCAAAATGTGGTATGTATTCACTATGAAATGTAAGGAAAGATGAAATAGTGATATTTGCAGGTAAATGGGAAAAACTAGAAAATCACATTGAGTGAGGAAACTCAGACCCAGAAAGATAGACACCACATGTTCTGCCTTATGATTTCTAGCCCCAAATCTTCAGATGTGAGTATGTAGCCTGGCCTGCTCCAGACACAAGGAAGGTAAAGGAGAGCACAGAGGAGCAATAGAGAGGGGGTTAGCAATGTACAAGTCATTTGAAGAAGGAACTAGGAAAGGGAGACTTTAAGGAGAGGGAAGGCAAGTCCCTTTCTCAGAAGACACCATGCACTTTGAATTCTCAAGACAGAGGACTCAATCTGGTTTGGACCTGGATGCCTCCTTCTTGTGGCCTAGCTTTCATGTTACTAGAAAATACCATGCAAACTTTTAAGAGAGGGAAACTTCCAATAATCCTACTCAGCTATGAATTTGATGAACTAAAACAACACTCTGAACGGTGCAATATCCCTAAGGGTAGAGCAGTGGCACTCAGACCTTGGTAGAAAGCAACAGCTCTCCAGTTGTACTTAAGGCAAGCTTGACACAAGGGAAAGCAAGGGTGGTATTAGAAACCTGGCCAGATAATACGGTCTAGTAAGATCATAAATTTTGGAGAAGAATTTATTACTATGACTTTACTAAAACAGCATAATTTCTAACTGCATTTTAAATTCTTATCCTTATACCCACAGAGAAGTATAAGGCTCACCCCTTATTGAGGAATCATTTTCTCTGAATAGAAACCTGCAAATAATCAAATGCAGGGAACAAGGGATTGTGTGGTACTCAGTCACAATTGATACACCTACAAAATCTAGTAATGAATGAAAAACTACATTTATCCTTGATGTTATTAATAGACTAAAATAAATTCTATTTTAAAATAGCTTTATATAACTGAAAAAACTAGAGCTAAAAGCATTTACTGAGAATACCCATATACAAGCTTTGTGCTGTTACCATATTTCATGAGTTTGGAAGGCACAGGATGAAACCACAAGATAACATTGAATGATTATTGAGATTTCCCAATGTTTCCTTTATTTTCATCAATATGTGCTTTTTAAAACTTTATTTTATATTATTTATTAATATTTTAATAAATTGCATATTATATAAAATTGTATATTAATTTCTATAATGCATAATGTATTAATTTATATAATATATTATAGAAAGGAAAGATGTATATTAATTTCTCTAATATATTATATAGTAAAATTATATATATTATATGTAATATTTTATATGTAATAATTTATATAAATAAAATTATAAATGTTTTATATATTAGACTTACAGAGAGTTTACAGATTGTCAAATTTACAAATATACAAATACCCAGAATCTCTGATTTTGAATATTATACTTTTGATATTATGCTTGAAAATTATACTTTTGATACAACTAATGAAACAAATATGATACAGTACTATTAAGTGAATTCCCTACTTTGGTTAGCTCTCCACCATCTTAACTGATGTTTTACTTCTGTCCTAGGACCCCAAGTAGAATATTTCCTTTCCTGTGTTCACTAAGGCTTATATGGATCTCTTTGGTTGTGAGAATTTTCTAAACCTAACTAATCTTTGCTCACCTTGCAAATTTTGAGAAGTACTTCTGGGGTAGAGTTTACGTGAGCATTTGTCATTACTAGACTGAGATCATGGGATTGTGAAAAAGAACAGAGATAAAATGTCATTTTCTCATTACATCATATCAAAACTATGTGCTTTCAACATCACATGTCACTGCTGATGTTAACTCTGCTGACCCACCTAAGGTAGGGTTCCACCAGAAATAGTCTGTTTATTTCTCTTTCCCAGTTCTAGCACTCTGGGGACCATACTCCTTAGCCCTTATTCAACACTGTCACTAAAAGACTGGAAGTTGTTTCTCCCTAAAGGCAGAATAGCTACATAAATAATTTGAAATTTTCTGGACAGATTTGTCTGGTTTTCTCATTTTACTTATTTGGTCAATTGTTTTTTGTTATCATGAACTCTCAGATATTTGTATTAGATTTGCATTCAGTGCCAGCTCGCATACATTGGTTCACAATTATGTGTATCCCCAATTCTGGAGAATTCTATACCTACTCCTGGCTCTGAGCAAACTAGGCACACTCATGATCCATATACATGTATGCTGGCAAAACTCTTATACACAAAACTAAAATATCTTAGAAATATTTATTGGAAGTCCAGTGTGGTATCCATTGTGGTACAAAGTCAAGAGACTGCTATGTTCATAGCAGTCTTATTTATAATAGCCAGAAGCTGGAAAGAACCCAGATGTCCTCAACAGAGGAATGGATACAGAAAATGTGATATATTTACACAATGGAGTACTACTTAGCTATTAAAAACAATGAACTCATGAAATTCTTAGGCAAATGGATGGAACTAGAAAGTGTCATCCTGAGCGAGGTAACCCAATCACAAAAGAACACGCATGGTATGCACTCCCTGATAAGTAGATGTTGTTAGCCCATAGGCTAAAAATAAACAAGATACAACTCACAGACCACAAAAAACTCAAGAAGAAGGAAGACCGAAGTGTGGGTGCTTTGGATTTTCCCAGAAAGGGAACAAAATACAGGAGCTATTATAGAGACAAAGTATGAGGTAGAGACTGAAGGATAGGCCACTCAGAGACTGTCCTACCTGGGGATTCATTCTATAAACAGTCACCAAACCCCGACACTATTATGGATGACAAGTAGTGCTTGCCGGAAGGAGCCTGTTATGGTTGTCTCCTGAGGGGCCCTGCCAGAGCCTTACAGATACAGAGGCAGATGCTAGCAGTCAACCATTGGACTGAGTGCGGGGTCCCCAATGGAGGAATTGGAGGGAAGACTGGAGAAGCTGAAGGGGTTTGCAGCCCCATGGGAAGAACAACAATGTTGGCCAGGCCAACCAGAATCCCCAGGGCTCCCAGGGACTAAGCCATCAACCAAGGTGTATACATGGTTCCAGCCACAACTGTGGCAGAGGAATGCCTTGTCAGGCATGGGTGGGAGTAGAGGTCCTTGGTCCAATGAAGGCTCGATAGATGCCCCAGCGAAAGGAGATCGAGGAGGGGTAGGTGGGATTTTATTGAACTGAGGGGCATCTTCTTGGAGGCAGGGGGTTGGAGGAAGGGTTGGGAGGTTTTCTGGGGGGGGGTCGGGGAAAGGTTTTAGCATTTGAAATGTAAGTAAATAATATACTAAAAAAAAAAAGTCGAGTCAACCGACAGGGTTCATAGAGACTGCATGGGTTTGTGCTGGTTCCTCTTCATATTTATCTTATGAATATCAGTTTCATGTTTGGGGGACAGGACTCTAGACAATAGGAGCGAGTGTGTCTCTGACTCTTTTGCCAGCTTTTGGGACCAACCCTTTTCCTTTTACTAGGTTGCCTCGATCAGCCTTGATTTGATAGCACGTGCCTGGTCTCATTTTATCTTATGCTGTGTTCAGATAATGTCCCTAGGGGCTTGCTCTTTTCTTGGGGGAGACAGGGAGAGAGGTCTTTCTGAGAGGACAGCAGGCTAGTGGGGGGACTAGGAGGAGTGGAGAAAGGAGAATTTGCAGTTGGGATGTATTTTATGAGAGAAGAGTAAATGAATTTTTAAAGGAAACATTTATTGGACTTTTTTGTAGTTTTGAAAATGTCATACCAGAGTGCAATGCATTTTTATCATATCCACACTCCATTCCTTATAGTGTTCTCTCCCCAAATCCTTCTCTCAAATTCACATCTTATTCTATAATTATTATCACTGAATATATACACATACATGATCTAATTAAATGTTTTCTAATATATGTAGTACAGGTACCTCTGAAATTGTGGAAAAATGCACAATAGAATTCTATTTAGCTGTTAAGAAAAATGAAATCACAAAATTTACAGGGAAATTGACAGAACTCCATTTCTTCCTTTGAGAACTGTCCAGTCTGATCATTACCCATTTAACTAGCAATTTTGGAATTTTGTGTATTTAACATTTACAGTCTTCTGTACACTCTGTAAACTAACCTTTGTTTGGAGCATTTCTGAAAAAATGCTCCCATTTGGAGCTCATCCATTCTAGTGATGAGAAGCTTTTTAATTTCATTTGACCCATTTATCAATCTTCAAGGCTGTTTCCTATGCTTTTGGGTTTTTATTTGGAAACTTGTTATCTGTACTCATGTCCTGGAGTGTTTATGTTTTGGCAGTTTAAGTGTTTCTGATTTTATATTAAATCATTTGATCCATTTTGAACAGACTTTTGTTCAAGATGGGTTGTATGGATCAAATTTTGTTTTTCTTCAGGAGTATTTAGATTCTCCACGTTTGTTGAAATGGCATTTTAAGTACTATGTGTGAGTGCTTGTGTGCGTGTGTGTGTGTGTGTGTGTGTGTGTGTGTGTGTGTGTGTGTGTGTGAGAGAGAGAGAGAGAGAGAGTGTGTATGTTTGTGTGTGTTGTTTGTTGTTGTTGTTCTTGCTATGTTTTGATAGAGTTACATATGTTGTTCAGTCTGGCCTGGAACTATGAAACGCAGGCTGCATTAATGTTTCAGGTGCTAAGATTACAGGCATGAACCAGAACAATCAGCCACTGTTATCTCTCAGATTGAACACACATAGAGAAAAACATAGAGAAGTGGTAAGTGTGCAGCTTGTCTGTTCACACATCACTGCTGGTATTAGCATCCTGTGTCATTACGCAGCAGAGAACGTATGGAGAGCTTCCTTTAACTGAAACCTTGAGAGTTCTACGCTATAAAGGAAAGAAAATAATCCCAAACTGAGGCTGTTAAAATCTAGAGGAGAAACCACTCCTTTTTTTCTATTACTTGTTAGGAAAAAAGGGAAGTTGTGTTTGTTTTGTTGGCGAAACTCAAACTGCAAATGTCAGAGCACAGTGCTTGATAAATACATGGCGAGATGGAGAAACAAGAAATTATAGGCTTTCATACATATCCTGGGGATCTCAGAACCTATTCCCAGCAGATAAGGTGTGCATTGCTCTATACTTACACAATAGAATATTATAGTGTCTAAAAACATCTATGTAAAAATGTTCTAAGAAGATAAGATGTTCTGATAAATTAAAAGAAAGCATGGAAACTGTTTATTTGTAGAATTTCCCTGTGATATTTTCAGATCATGCCTACATACAGGTATTTGAGGGGTCAAGTATAACACAGAAAAATGAGGATTTCTATATTACAATTCAAAAAACTGTCATCAGCCAGGCGGTGGTGACACACACCTTTAATCCCAGCACTTGGGAGGCAGAGGCAGGGGGATTTCTGAGTTCGAGGCCAGCCTGGTCTACAAAGTGAGTTCCAGGACAGCCAGGGCTACACAGAGAAACCCTGTCTCGAAAAACAAAAAACAAACAAAAAAACAAAACAACAACAAAAAAGAAACAAAGAAAAACTGTCATCATGTAGGCAAGGAGACAGATAATTTTTTAAAAATTTTAATTGAAGTAGAACTTCATCACTCTCACCCACCCACTTTTCTTCTTCTAGCCCTTCCTAGCAACCCTCTTCCATGCCCCTAACTCTCAAACTAATAGTCTTTTGCTCTTTGAGTATGTTGTTTACACACACACACACACACACACACACACACACACACACACACACACACACTGTGTGTTTATGCACAAAGACACGTAAATAAAATCTGCTGAGTTGGTGTGTATACTATTTCACGGCTGACCACTCTTGGTTGGAAAACCATTTCCCAGGGAGATGGATAAGCTTCTCTCGGCAGTCAATGGCTGTCTGTAGTTCTTTGTCTAGTGGTGAGACCCTGCAAAATATCCATGTCTATTGATATTGCTAGTGTTCTGGCATTACTTATGCAGCATCTCCAGGAGAGACTTTCACAGGAGAGTCCGAGTATTTCTGACTTTTAGAATCTTTCCATCCCCTCTTCCTTAATGTCTCCTGAGCCACAGATGAAGGAGCTGTGATGTAGATATACCTACCAGAGAAGACCGTGAAAGCTGCTTTTATATACTTATTATTGTTATCTTGTTAAACTAAGTAGGATCCCTATCCTTATTCCAGGGTTTAAGGAGGCAGTCAATAATTCTTGCTAAGTATGTTGTTCATTAGTGTTTTATATATATCTAGCAGATTTTCTTTTTAATTGTAAGTACACAATTTTCATTTAAATAAATACTTATTAATTGGTATAAGTGTTGATTTTTATAACCCCATTGTAAATTTTCTTATTTGAGTTTTTAATTTTAAGCCTACCTTACACTCCTAAAATGCAATTATCATCACAATATATTGCCTTAGGCATATATCATTGACAACCTTCCCTCAAAGCAAATGTGTACCATTAATCTTTGGTGTATCATTAATATTTTAGTTAATCTCTCTCAATAGAACCCCAAATAAGATTTTTAAAAATTAATTTTTGCCTTCTGTCTATACTAGCAAATATAATACTTAAAGTTGAATTGCTCTCACTTTGTTAGTCATTCTTCTAGCTACTGGGTCTATGAAAATCTTCCTGATTCTCTTCAGGCATCAGTGAGAGGAGAGGTCCTTGGTCATATGAAGGCTCAATAGATGCCCCAGTGTGGGGAAATCGAGGAGGGGTAGGTGGGAGTGGGTTGGGTGGAGGGGCATACTCTTGGAGGCAGGGGGTTGGAGGATGGGTTGGGGATTTTCTGAGAGGGGGAAACCAGTCAAGGGTATAATATTTGAAATGTAAATGAAGAATATATTCAATAAAAAAATAAAAAGACTATAAAAAGAAAAAATCTCATTCATATTTTAATAGATGTGAAAATTGAAGTATAGAGTTATATACCCTGATGTGGACTTTGCTTCTGAGTCTGATTTTATAGCAAGTGTATTTAATGACTACTGTAGAGCGATATGGTGTCATTCAGCAGACATTTCTTTCACCTTCAAGTATTTTTATCAACTTCATCAGTGTCTGGAATATGGATTCCTTATTTCCACATTTGCTACTGCTTTGAAAAGCTAAATTTGTTGACAAGTTCACACAGGCATGTAGGGCATCCTGCTTACTCTCACCCAGATTGGTTTATCTCCTCTCACCTCTGTCACAATTTCTTCTTTCCCACACTCTTATCTCATGGGCTTGTTTCCTGACACTCTGCTGTGACCAGGACTGTCTCTGTGGCCACAGCTTTAGAACCATCCACTGAAACCTGACAGACTTATCATAGGGCACAAGACTGAGAGCAAGAACACTCTGTCCCTAGGATCCATCAGTTTCCACACAATTGCTTCTTGCACTTTGGATTAATTTTTTTCATTAATAAGATATACCTAATGTTATATTTTAAAATAAAGCCTATATGATTAAATTCCTAAATTAATGAAATTTTGATTCACTATACAAGTATACAGATGTGTTTATTTATTTTCAAATTTTAATGATAGCACTCTCTGTTACATTAACTTATTTATTCCTTCTCCACTTTCTCTTTGCATAAACATCATAAACTTTGAAATGCTATACTCTTTCATTATTCTCTAACATGTGAAAGTTATGAAATTGTAGTGAAATGTGCAAGAAGACTTTTCTTTCACAGTCTGTTCCAATCACTTTGCCTATTTTTTTTCCTGCTCATGTGTGGCTTATTTGATCCTATTAGATTGTTCTGCTTTGCTTGGAGACATTCAGGCTATATGCTTCACGTGCTTCCAGCATAAAGCTTCCTTAATGATTTTATGGTAACATTCAAAGCCATCTATAGCCGAAAGCTGTCACCCAAGCATAATGATGGCTCTCATTTCTCTGTAGTAATCTCTTAGAAGCTTTCGTGGGAATTTTAAAATAACCGAAATCATCAAGTACTGAATACTACATTTGGCTGTCATTCCACATGGCATGTACATATATATTTTAACCATTTGAAAGCTTAATATATTATCTACTTTCATGTATATCTACATAACTTAATAATGAATATGTAAGATATAGTTGAATGTTTCTTATTAAAAGCTATTGTACCCAGATAATTAAACATCTCAAATTTATTAGATGATATCATTTTTTGATTTTACAAAGAAAATAAACTTATGGTTTAAGTATTAGCATAATATGTTTATTATGCTCATAGCTACAGATTAGGAAGGTGAACAATATGACTCACAGTTTTCTACTTATAGAATTGAGACTCCTCTCTCTCTCTCTCTCCCCCTATTTATCATCTATCCTATATGTATTATATATACTACATACAAAATAATATCTTAGTAAATTTTCCCTAGATTTATACACATTTAACCCAATGAACCCATTCTATTTTTCCACAAACAATCCAAGGACGCAATTAGAAATACTTTATTTAATACCACTATAGAAAACAGCACTTCATATAATGGTTGTAGTGGTTTGATTGATCATTAATCATCATGGCAATACTCTAAAATAGGCATGTTTATGAGTTTTATCTGTGACTTGAAGGCACAAAATACCTAGGAAGCAAAAGTTCTTGGAATGGAACATTTTTCATAACTGATGTCACATGGTATATGATATATCCTTTTAAATTCTTAAAATTATTCCTAGTCACTTAAAGAGTGTTCTTATGACAGGAAAAATTTACAAATATTTACATTAATTGTATTTCTTTGTAGAAATATTTGTCTTACAAAATAATACAAATATTAATGTATGTATTAGTAAGTGCTAAAACATACACATTTCAAATACTATACATAATGAACATATGAAATGTTCATTTGTAAATTAGAGTACAGAACTAGATTTTAAGTGGATATGTCTAAATTGAAATAAAATATAAGAGTGTCAGTCATGGTGGTGTATGCTTTTAACTTCAGCACTTGACCCAGAGGTAGACAGGTATCTGTGATTTCAAGGCTAGCTTGGTATACATAGCAAATACCAGGACAGAGAGATTTAGAGATAACCTGTCTAAATAAATAAATAAATAAATGATGTTATAATTGTACACTTTTAAATTATTTCATGATAGATATGATGAAATTACACATTTTCAGAAAAAAGAAAGTATTTGAATTTTATACAATTGTGTGTTTAAATAGAAATAATTTAAACATGTAACTCTGATTTTTGTAGGGTACCTACTGACTGGCATCAAATTTCTTGCATGTTACTTAAAAGAAAAATAAAAACCCAAATCTGGTGTGCAAATCAAAGCTTTATTTTAACAGAACTTATATTTCAAAAAGGAAATTATGATTACTTTTATGTAACTTTATGGATTAGTGACTATTGCTTGAAACAGGGACAACAGATGACTCCATTAAAACAGTGTGTTCATTGTCACTTAATACTTTTAAAACCATGACAGTCTATTCTAGCTAGAAATCGAAAGGAACAGAAATGGAAGTTAAATGTTAAAAAGACTTACCATAGACCATGACTAGTGAGTGACTCGGGAAGATGCAAGAGGGGACCAGACATTGCATGGCACTAGTGACTCAAATCAGGATGCAGGTCCTCAGAGTTCACATCAAACATCCTTTCATCTTTTCTTCTTTCTTCTTTTAGTTGGTCAATTTTGCTTTCTAGTTGCCAGTCCCTGGCATTCAGTTAACCCATAATAACACGCTGCAGTAATGCAACACTAGACTCCTTATCCTTATTTCAGAGAGTTTAATTTTCTTTAATAACTCCCTCATATATATGCTCCACTTTCTCTTCACTGTCATAGGCACAGTATTTAAAACATTTTAGGGTAAAACATAATTATATTGTTTCCACTGTATCCTCACCCTCCACCCCTTCCTGTGTCTCCTGTTACTCTCTTTAAATTCACGGCCTTTTTAAAATTTTATTATTAATATTGCATATAAATACATATACATATGAATATACATATACACACATTAAATACAACCTGTTGAGTCCATTTAGTGTTGTTTATATACACATGATTTCATAAATGACCACTTGGATTCTCTCCTTCCTTCTTCTTGGACATCATTTGATATGTGAATTGTGTCTTTGGTATTCTGAGCTTCTGGGCTAATATCCACTTATCAATGAGTGCATACCATGTGTGTTCTTTTGTGATTGGGTTAACTCACTTAGGATGATATTTTCCAGTTCCACCCATTTTCCTAAGAATTTCATGAATTCATTGTTTTTAATAGCTGAGTAGTATTCCATAGTGTAAATATACCACAGTTTCTATATCCATTCCTCCGTTGAGGAACATCTGGGTTCTTTCCAGCTTCTAGCTATTATAAATAGGGCTGCTATGAACATAGTGGAGCATGTGTCCTTATACGTAAACCAAGAAAAAGAGGATTTTATGCTGCGAACTTCAAGAATGAACACAATTGGAAAAACCCAAAATTTTAACATTTTGAGCTCACCATCTTCTCTCTATTTATCTAACTCCTGCCATTCTTTATATTTTAGTTCATCTATAACCCACTCAAGGAGTACTTCCTTGATGACCAGATTAAGGTAGCCTCTGTTCAAGCACTAACCGCTAAGAGTCAAACACTATCAGGGCACTTGGCAATTTTGTCAGTCTAATTATTTATGTAATCATTTTGTTTAGTGCCTGTGTTTAATAAAGGTACTATTGAGAATAAAATGCATGTTCAGCAAATAAAAAAAATGACCACTTGGCACTACATAATCAATTAGGGGACTCATCTCTATTGAATATCAATTCTTCCTCTTTCAGCAAATGTAATCACAGTCTTAAAGCAAATATCTTTAACAGAGGGATTGGTTTACCAACTTGTGTGGCTTTGTGTTCTTTTTCCCATTATTATGATATAATATCTCGCCAAACTGATATAAAGACATAAGTTATTTGTGTTCATGATTTCTTTTTTTTTATTCTTTTTTTTATTTGCTAAGTTTTTTATTTACATTCCAAATCATTTTCCCTTTCCCGTTTCCTCCCTCCCCGAAAGTCCCATAAGCCCCCTTCCCTCCCCCTGTTCCCCATTCAACCCCCTCTCGCTTCTCTGTCCTGGCATTCCCCTACATCCAGTCTTTCCAGGACCGGGGTCTCTCCTTCCATCTTCTTGGAAATCTATTGATATGCGAATTGTGTCTAGGGTATTCCGAGATTCTGGGTTAATATCCCCTTATCAGTGACTGCATACCATGATTTCTGAGGGGTTGGTACAAGTGGCTGTTTCTGAGCTCATGTAGGTGGCCACAGAGGGAGGTCGGGAGAGGCAGAATTGAAAAAGCCACAATGGTCCACCATACTTTTTCTATTCATCCCCATATCCTCAACTTTCTGCAACCTCCCCAAATTACCAGTTTTTCTATAGACTTTCTAGCACAGGAGACGGGGCGGGGATGGGGTAGGGTGGGGGATAGCTTACATAGAAAGTACAGGTAAGTGAAAATACTTAGGAAAACTCTCCTTTCCTTTATTTCTCTATTTTCATTCAGAAGTATTCTTTGTAAAACAGTCTCTCTTTTTCATTCTTATGTTTCTAATTTCAGTGATTCTATATTGAGTTTGAATTACTAATAAAAGTTCACATTAGCATCTTCTTTCCTTGATATTGCATAGCATGAAATAGATTACTTGATTTTCACTTTATCAGGCAGTTGTTTTAAATTAATGTATTTAATTTAATTTCTCATGAGGAAAATGTCATAGAAGATTGTTCATGACCCTTGGGTCTGGCATAGCATTCCTGAACTTTGGCTTAATGACCAGTTTTCTCAAACTCCAAAACCTTAACATTTCACTTCTTCATCGGAGTGCATTGACTTTATAGGGTTGTTGTGGAAGGTTTTCATAGGCCCAGAATGAAACTATTAGTACTATTTATTGTAGTGCTTACACTTGGTGGATGCCCTTCCATGCAGGAAGAGAGACCTTTTAAAGCCCTGTCAAGTCTGCAGGTGTGCCAAAGGCTTCTGCTAACAGCAGGAGCAACCTTTATAACATTTCCCCGAGACTGCTCCGGATCACTTTTCAGCACGTAAAACCGGATTTTCATTAATGGCACTAATGACAAGCTAATGGGGACAGACAGCATACCCAATGCCAGGGGCAGAGCAAGTGAGGCTGCAAAGAGGCCAGCTCGAGCTGCTTTAAGATGAAGTGCCACTGGCTGTTGATACATTTCATTTCTTCTCAGATACCTGGCAGACCCAGGCCCCTCTTGTTAAATGGGCTCCTTTGGAGGCTATGGGTGAGTAGCTCAAG
Organism: Tokudaia tokunoshimensis; assembly: GCA_036184795.1. Taxonomy (NCBI): domain Eukaryota; kingdom Metazoa; phylum Chordata; class Mammalia; order Rodentia; family Muridae; genus Tokudaia; species Tokudaia tokunoshimensis. Next base: position 112,641,247 of record BTHU01000004.1, read on the forward strand.
TTACAGTTTTTCATATAAGGATAAAATAGAAGGCAGAATAAGCTCAGGGTTCAGAGGTTTGCAAGCTGCAGCTGTTACTGGCAAGAGATTCTAAAGAATTATGAGCTGACATATTACTCTGGACATGACTGGGCATTGACCCTTCAGCTCTTTCTTCGCCCAAGAGTGGTGTTCAAGGCTACTGTTTGACACCAGTCACTGAGGACCCTATTAAAGCAGGGGCTCCATCGCAACTCGTCACTTTTAAAATACACACACTTTTTTCTATCTAGAAATGTAGGAGAACAAACACAGGCTGTTGGTCCTTCTTGTTGGGAGGGAGCTCAGGTAGTTGGAGATTTCTGATCCCAAACCCAGATCTTCAGTAGGTCACCACAGTGTGCAAACAGATGCAGTAAGCACAACGGAGGCAGAAAGACTTTCATCCTAAGACCCAACACCACAGGAAAAGGTGCAACTTCCATAATTTCCAACTCACTTAGATGTTCTTAGAGAATGCTTGAAGAAGTGCTGACCTTTAAAGCTTGCTTGAGTATCTGGAATATTAAAAACAATTAGCAGAATACTTTCCACTGACAAGCTTACAATTAAAACTCATCTTGATGGGCGTGGCAACAGTGACACCAGCACCATTACTTTCTCCCCATTTGCATAAGCAAAGTCAGTCAGCACACCAGAAAAACCTCATCTTTCTTGTTCTTATCAGCATTCTCCTTTTTTCCAGACAAGGAAAGTGATGTAGGGGAAAGTTATGCAACTTGCCAAGAACCACACAAGGGCTTGCAACAGAGCCAGAACTGAAAACTTGGTCTCTTGATTTTCCATCCAGTATCTTTCAGTCTCATATTGCCTTTCTGGAAAGCCCCTTTGAAATGTGTTTGCTACATAGTTTGCATAGTCATTGGAGCCTCCTTGGTAGTGTATGGGTTTGGGGACCATTCTACTATTTAGTAGCTTAATCTTCCTACTTAACGGTCCATCTGACATTCTCTTAGGTGTCACATCGTTTCTTACACAGGCCGCCAGCTAAAGACTGGGACTGCTGCCAACTCTGTTCATTAGATTTCACTGAGACCCACAAAGAACCTAACAGAGTATTCTGATTGTTCTGTAAAACTGCATTTTTTGTTCCCTTTTAATTTTTGAGTTATATAATTATTCTCAGTTTTATGCCACGTATCTTTAATCAAAGGTTGCCTTGTTCATAATTATATTATCAAACAACTAAGAATTCTTTGATTTTCATTTGTATACAACAGTCATTTTTTATGTCAATAGTGTACAGTATTGCAAATTCTCTACACTGCAATAATCTACATGTTCTGGGCACTAAGAATATCAATTTTAGCATTATTTTCTTTCTCCTTTTCTGTTCGTTTAGAATTTGTGTTGTCTTTTACAAAGATTGACTACCAAATAGATTGCAAATGTGCCCCCGGTTTTGGTAAATTGTGAGTTTTGTATATAAGTGTGCAGATACAAAAATGTTTCTAAACTTTCCTCTAAGACCTTGGCAATTGAATTGTATATTATCAGAATCAACGTTTCCTGATGAGCTGGGGTAAAACAAAAGAAGAACCAAAGGCATAATGTGTGCTTACAGACCTCCTTGTTTGTTGGTTGGAGTTAGAGGGTCAGATAGGAAAATAAAGGCAAATATTCTGTATAGTATTCCAGATTCTAGGTATAGATATATCACAAAACTACTTTTAGAAATAAATATGACTATCATAACTTGGATTATACAATGTTTGTATAAAATTTTCAAATTTGTGCTCATATATCAGAAAAAAGACACAAATAGGAAATCATGTAAAAAATGGGAGAGTAAACCCTGTCCATGTCAGCAAGCCAGGCAAAGTGACAGAGCAAGATGCATAAATACCAAGAAGGATAGAACACTGGGTTAGTTTTGCAGTGTAGTATGTATACATACGATCAAAATCTTGGCTAGGATGTGGAATGAGCAGTAAGAAAAAAGGATATAGTATAAGAAAAGATATTACAGTGGGGGAATATTACAAAGTGTATTAGGTACACATAAGAACTTCTATAATGAAGACCATTTTATTGTATAATTAAATTACACTAAAAAACCATTGGTTTATGTTCATTTTAACCACCTATATTCTTGATTCTGAAGTCGTTCATGCATTCTGAGATTAAGACAATGAAGGATATTTCTTTTGCTCTAATGAACTGTTTGTACTTGTTTTTTTTTTTTAATTTCACTAATATGATTCAGGAATAAAATAGTATTTATAAGTACTGAACTGGGATGTATTCAGTTTAGTTTTTTTCTTTCCATTAAAAACTTCATAATATACAGTGTTTTAAAAGTAGCAGTTTATTTTTTAACTTTCTTTCTCTCTCTCTCTTTCTTTTGCAGTGTTGGTGATTAAAGCCATATACTAAGCAAACAGTTTCTGGATCTTTTCTGATCTTTCCTAATTCTTCAATAACTGGATGATGACACCAATGCTTTATAATTAGCAAAGTATATGGACAAATTATAGACTCAGAGGCTAAACGATTGGCTAAAGATTACACACTATCTTTCTATGGATCATATTTAAAGACTAGGCAAATTCACCTAGCCCTATGAAAGACATATGCCTTAGTCTAGTTATTACAAAAATTAAATCAGCAAACCTGAGTCTGGCAGTTTATTTTAGATATCTATCTGATTAGTTAAGCAGTTTTATCTTGCTTCACTTAGATTTAATTATCTGTGTATGTGTGTGTGTGTGTGTGTGTGTGTGTGTGTGTGTGTGTGTTCTATGCTTATCTATGAAGAGATTTCAGGATGGAGATATCATTTGAATGAGGCCATTCTGTATAAGTTCTCCCCAATGTGGGTGAGTATCATCTAATCCTTTGAGGGTCTCAACTGAACCAAAGTTGGAGAAAGGAGAGATGTACTTCTTCCTTCTTTGCTGCTGAACAGCTATACACCTCCTCTGTCTTCTGTTACCCCTTAAGATGGAACTTGTACAATCAACTGCCCTTAGTCTCTTATCTGTGAATCTAAGTTGAAATATTCCACCAATCTTTCTGGAACTTAGCTTTCATTTCATCAATTATGAGACTTCTGTGTTCCATAATCACATGACCAAGCATCATATTTCTATATATTATTAGTCATCTCAAGTTCTGTTGGTTGGTTCTGTTTTTATAGAAAACTCAAACTAATATATTGGCATATTGTTCAGAAAGTGTTTTATAAAATTTCTACCTTAGGAATTTTGGTATACTCCAACAGTCAAAAACTTTTGACCCACATACACCTTCTTCACAAGGGAACAAGTTCATTTGTAAAGAAGTTGATAAGTTTTGTCAGTTTTTTCAACTTTCCATTGTATCTACTGTTTATGAACTTAAAGTGGGCTATGTGGGTTCCTTTCCAGATTTGTTATCTTCTTTCGTAATTTTTCCCAAGTCACTCATGATATAATTAATTTGTCTCTACCTGCTTGCTTTTTGCAGGATTAAGAAAACAAGAACTGACAGAAATATTACTATATTTTCTTTAAAGGAAGTTTGAAAATGATAAATCAGATTTCCGACCATTTCCTTCCATTTATGGCTGCGAATTAGGCTGCTACACCAAGGCGACACTCATTTATTCTCAGCTGTTTGACTGATTATTGGTCCCCATGGCAACAGTGTTCAATGCCAAAAAGAATGAAAATCAAAAAAAAAATGAATTCCTTCACAGCTAAGTCTGATAAAAGCAGTCATGTACATGTGAAAACATAGATGTTTAGAAGGCAACTTGACCAGCACACCCTGGTTGCTTAATAAAGCCTTACCACGTAGGCTTATGACTTACTTCAAAAGAGGTTTTGTAATACAAGCTCTCAGTCCTCTTCTGTGAAGTAGGTTCTAAATCCAACAAAAAACAATGGCCTGCACCCATAACATTAATGCTAGTATTACACCAACAGGCTTCCTGAAATATTAATAATGTAAAAGGCAGGTCGCATAGCTGAGAAGAATTATCTAGAATGTTTTCTAAGCAGACCACCTAGCACCTATCAAACCCCTAAAGAACAACTAACAAGAAATGGACTCCTATATCAGTATTAATATAATTTCTCTGTCATTCACACCACACAAGGTGTATAGAATCTTCACCAATAGTTTTACCACACAATATTTAACACTTAGCAATGACAAAAACATTTGTTGTTTATAAGGTCTTAGAAGCCTTACTGTCTAATCATTCATTGACCTCCCAATCTTATTGAGATTTTCCATCCAACTCTCTTACAGCTTTTTCATCTGTGTTGGATGCCTTTCACATTTAAAATTGTTAAAGGCTGTTTTTAATCCTCCAGATTATTTTATAAATCACACACAAAGCTTAGAATTATACAATGAAATAAAAAAGTTAACAGAGGCTTTACACAGGGAACATGGATGGACAATATCTCCGAAGTTCCACTAATGTCCACTACAAATAGCTGGCAACTACTTCAATATGCAGTGGTGAATGTGATACTGAAACATAAGATCCAGCACACCGTAAAAGCATCCCAGTATTTGTAACAATTGCTTTGTCAAGATAGCAATGCTTGGTACAATGTTGAGGATGGGAACATTATAATATTTAGCTATGTAATATTCAGTCATTCTCTGTTTAAGTAAGCCTTGCCAACTTTTTGTCTTCAAGTATTTACTTCCCTGGGGCCAACACACATATCTGCACCCAGGACAAGTTTTTTTCTGTCCATCTTTTCTGCTATATCAGAAACTAGACAAAGGAAGAATCTATGTTTTATTTTCTATTGTCATTACTCACTTACACAGGCAAGTACATTAAGCTTATTTACTATTGCACCTCATGAGGGGTTTCAGAAATTGTGATATATTCTCTAGACCCTTGGTCATTTTTGATAGCATCTTTCTGCTATCCTCATGCAGTGGATCACATTCATCAAGAAAGCTTGACACCTCATACCACAAAAGAGATGACAGTCATCTTGGAATTCAGTCAAGTGTATGCTACCTTCAAATGGATCAAACTTCAGTTGCATGTCATATCACCAGAGAAAAAGCACAGAACTTCCTAGAGCAAGTGATACACCATCCCAAGGTATACAAGGAAATGTAACCATATTGGAACTGCACCTGATGCTTCTCAATTTTTGATATATCAACTTTATTTGCATGTCTCATTGCAAGGGTGACATAATTGCTCCTCCCAAACCTGTCTTTGACCCTGTCACTCCCTGATTGAGCTCTGATTGTATTAAGTCATTCCTCCCCATCCCCTGTGGAGATAAGAACCAATTTCTATTCATCACAGAAAGAGTGTTGATGACAGATTGAAGAGTGATTCAACATCAGTCTAGCTTGGTAAATCGTTTAGCTTATTGAAGTCACTAACAGGAAGATAGATGCAGTCTCAAGCAGTGGTTGCACCAACTATCCCACCACTGCAGAATTGGCAAGAAGTCACAGAAGAACCCCACTAAAGTGAGATTCCCTGAACACCTGTAGACAGATATGCTACTATTGTGAGTCATGTAACTTTCTAGATAGCTTTGGTGGGCCTTCCATCCCTTTGTTTAGGGAATATTTCATCCTAGAGGAAAGAAATGCATAACACTGCAGAAGACCAAACCTAATAATGGATTTCCAAGCTGGAATGGGAAGGCAGAATTTTACTCTTGAAGAACATGACCAACTAAACCAAACTGTATATAATAGAATGTACATTAGCATATACTTTAAATATTATTGCCTACTTTAGCTTATAGTAAATAATGAGCCACAATCCCCTATATGTAGCATTAATCCTTTCTGACTTGAAATAACCATCTAAAATCATAGAATAACATCAGATGTCCCTATTGTTAAGTAAACTACAGTCTTTTGCAAAGTATCATGTTTGCAATAATATTCAAACAATAGCAAGTCTATATTTCTTGACCTTCCAACCTAACTGAAATCTCACCTTGTCACATTATAGGCATGCCCTTGTGAACTGTATGGGGTGAGAAGGGGCAGCTGGGTTCACTTTCTTGCACCTTTTCTTGTTCATACTGCAGTTATTTATTTTTTGACAATAGGACCATGCAAAATCAATAGCAATATTTGGGAATATTTTAATTTTATATATTAAAAAATGCACATAGGATTAATCCTTATAAAATGGCTTAGTATTTCTTCAAAGTCTTTGGACTTCATTTTTGTATATGGAAGGAAGTAGGCTAGATAAATCCAAACTTCTGACTGAGAGTCACAAAAATTGGCCAATATGCATAAACATTTGAAAGTTGATACACATATTAAATTTTTGATATTTGAATATTTAAAATTTCTATTTATTCTTTGAGAAGATCACATGTGTATACAATGTTTTTCAATCACATTCCCCCCACCACCCCTCCAATTCCTCCTGGATTCCTTCCCAACACCTTCTCTCCATAGTCATGCTCCTTTTATTATTATTTAATATTTCTATAACATTGAGGCTATACCCCAAGCTACTCTGTATGGTAACAAGAAGTATCTATATGGGGAAATCTTTACTACTATTCTATGACTCAGTCACAGACAACTAAGTCAGTAAATCTTCACAGTTAAAAGGAGCTTAATGGTGAAACAACCTCAGGTGATATGAAAAGAAGAAAAGAAAATGGTAAAGAACAAGATATGAGGGTTGTAACTATAATCTGTTAGTTTCAAAAGATTACTAGATTAAAATTTCTCTCTTAATCTTCAGTAAAACATCCATGGAGGAGTGTTTTAACGCAGACGTCTGACATGCTCCAAAAAGTCTTTTAGTCTTTGTTGATTAATATTATTTTTGTAAAATGATACATCTTCATTATTATTTTGTAAAATGATGCATCTTCATGTGAAATACATGGTATGAACTGAGTAGGTGCAAAGTCTTTGGAAAACAGAAAGTGTGGTATGGTTTCATGACAGTGGGAGACACTATATGAAGGCTTGGTTGACCGCCTAGTGGGAGAAATCAAGATTCGATGTGTCAAAGATACTGATTCTCTGATCCTAACCCCTTATCCATAGACCCCTGCTCTGTTCATGGACACTGTGCAATGAAGCAGAGAAGATGCCTCCAGATGGCACAGTGGCCATTTCCTCACATTCTTACATACCTCAAAGTAGCAAGTTATTAAGAACAGCAAACATCATCCTCTTTGAATTTGGAATTCTTTATTTTGAAAAATAAAGTCAAATTAATCAAAGCATTACCAGAGTAAGCACACAAGCAAAAAACAAAAACCATGAAGAGCTGGGTATATGACTCATGAGTATTTGGTTCAATGGGAGAATGCTTGCCTAGCATGTATGATGCCTTGTGTTTTATTTCCTTCATTGACAAAAACAACAAAAAAACCTAAAATAAAATCTCCATTCTATTATGCATATTCCTTAATTGATAGTTCACTAATTTTTATCTTGCCATATACATGATATATAATCATATATATGAATGTATGTATTTAGACTTGAAATTGTTAAACTTTCTAAAACCTTTGATAATTAAGTTTCAGAAAAATCACTTCTAAATACTTCACTGTGAATATCTCACTGATAATATGTTGATTTTCCTTGTAACCAATAAGTACATATCAAATCCAGGACATTTTATAATAATTTAATACCATTGTCTAATACATAATCCAACTATGTGCTTTCAATTTCAAATTGTGTTTTACAGCTATTTTCTCAGGATGGTTTTCCACTCAGCTCCATGCAATGAAATTAAATTATATGCAGATAAATATCTTTTAGTAAGGGACAATTCCTCAACTATCTTCTTCTTTTAGATCACTAATATACAAAGAATATAAGATAAGTAGTGTACATAGTATTTTCTTTTCTCATTCTTCTTGACAATATTTTGGGTCTGCTTAGTCTTATTTTTAACAAAAATTACAGTAGATAAAACAGCTTTTATTTAACATATTTGGACTAAGCAGTTCGATACTTTCACACCTGGATAGTTGAAAAAAATGAAATAAAAATAAACTTCTGATGTTCCATGTCATCAGAACAAACCATTGAAATAATCTACTAGAAAGCGGATGAGGAGAGCAAGGGACCTTGCGATCTCATGGCAGAAGAGACTTCCAACTAGTGGCCACAGAGGCAGTTCGTGGGGTTTGGTCAGTTGTGCCTGTGACATGGGGGCTAAAAGGAAAAACTTACATCCAGAAAGGTAAGTCAAAAGAATTTGGAGCTTTGACTGGACAATTCTGTGGTATGGCTTGTGACGGTACCCTGAATTTATGAACACATGAACAATTGTCAAATAAACCGTTTAAATATAATTATTTTTAAAATGTTTCTCCAAACAAGGGTAAACCAGCATGCATTTTACCACCAGGTTTCTCACTAAAGTGGGCTAAGAAGACTGATGAAGGAGATGGTTAGCCAGATGCAAGGACTTCTGTTTGAATTCTGCCCCATCCACATAAAGGAAGCTGCCTAGAGGCTCTGATCTATGACTAAGCATATAATAATACTCATAATTCTCCTCGTCCCATATCTACATGCTTTGCAAAACTACTTTGATCCCTTTTATGGAATGCATAATTTAGTAAGTTATGCTTTTTCAGGAAATCCTGACATGTAGCACAGGTGGAAAACAAAAGAAAACAAAAAGAAAAAAAAAACAAGCAAATGAGAGTTCTTCTCTACATAGGCAAAATTGAATATAAGAAAGACTTCAGATGTATGTAGAGGGAAGGCTTCAATGAAATTTTGCTTGTGTTAGAGATATTTTGACATGCTATGGTAAACATACCCTAAGAATCTATGTACTTTTATTTCTGAATCTCATTTGGTTTTAATTTCTTTGCAGGATCTGGACATATCTTCAAGGCAGAGAACAGGAAGTAAATCAGAATTATAGGGCATTTAGATCATGTTCTGAAGTGCCTTATTCTTATCAGTAAGATCTGGTAGTGTAAGAGTACTGACTGCCTATTAAAAATTTTCTAGAGATTTCCATCTTCTTTACTTGAAACATCTTATACTAGGAACTTATTATTAGTAAGGAGAGCAAAATATGGCAAAGACAGTTCTTTAAGGTCCATTTTCTAAGTGGAAGAAGCATCTGATGATTCAAATTGTAAACACTAAAATTTTAAAAACAAATTTTAAATTTCTCTTTAAATTTGGATCTGGCTATCCCCTCTTCCTGACACTTAAGTCTTTGCAAGACTAGGCACTGCCTCTCCCATTGAGGCCAAGCAAGGCAGCCCAGTTAGAACATAGCATTACAGTTGTTCAGGACCCATATGAAGACCAAGCTGCATATCTGCTACCTGTGGGATGCCTAGTTCCAGACCGTATATATTGTTTGGTTGGTGGTTCAGATTCTGAGAGCCCCAAGGGTTCAGGTTAGTTGACTCTGTTTTTCTTCCTATGAAGTCCCTAGCCCTTTGGGTCCTGCAATCCTTACTCTTATTCTTCCATAAGAGTTGTCAAGTTCCATCAACTGTTTGTGGCTGTCTGTATATGTTTGAATTATCTGCTGTGTAGAGCTTCTCAGAATACAACATGCTTCTGTCTTCAAACATACAGTGTAACATTAATAGTGTTAGGGACTGGTAGTTGCCCATGAATTGTGTCTCAAGTAGGGCTAGTTACTGGTTAGCCATTCCCTCAGTCTTTGCTCCATTCCCTTTGACTGCATTTTTTGTAGACAGGATAAATTTGGGGCTGAAATTTTGCGGGTGGTTTGGTGTCTCTATTGCCCCTCTGGGTTCTTGCCTGGCTACAGAAGGTGGTCTCTTCACAGGTTCTATAGCTCCGATGTAGTTAATCACAGATAATGTTACCCCATTGATTCTTTGAGTGCCTCCATTATCCCAGTTCTCTCACTCTCTCATTCTAGAGATGCCCCCTACCTCCTCACCACTGTCAGTTGCAGATAGGAAAAGAGTTTCTAACTTTACTACTTCAACTTACTCAAATATTTCCATAATATACTAGTCCCACAGAAATCCCATGTTTTCTATACCTGGCTAGTTAAATTCCAATATCCATGATGTTATAGTTGGGATACAGTTTTTATGCCTGTGTCTCCTTACTTCACTTAATTCCTTGTACCATTTTCAGAAACTTGCAAGGACACTTACTGGAGTGTTTTTAATTATCATAGCAAATTAGAAACAGTAGAATTATTGAAAGTTTTACAATAAACTCATATTTGTAAACTCATAAATTCATTTTAATAAATATATGAAAAATATATTTTTTATGATCTTGCATAAAAGCATGAAAGAATCCCATGATATGTACTTAATTTAAAAAGCTTTTCTATAAAACTGTTTCAAAGACATATACACATTTAGCACTCATAAACACATACACATACAGGCATAAGCACACACATGCATAAAACACATATGAGCACATAAACACAACACAAAAGACTAATAGACAAAAGATACAAGCATATCCATTTTCTAATTTCTACATAAATTTTCTGAATGATTGTACTATAAATATTTTCTTGTTTTTCTGTGAATATTTGAAATTTACATTTCTTTCCCCAAAGTAAAACAATACATTTTATTTGCTTGATTCTTTTAAAATGTTGCAAATCTTCTGTAAGCTGTAAGGAATAATCTAATAACAGCTAAACAACTAAAGGAAATGGCCAGTGTCAAGTAAGTATTGTGACCATAGAAGTGAGAAATCCTAGATCCAGGCCTCCAGGCCTCCAGGACTCCAGGACTCAGGGACCCTCAACTTCAAGCCCAGGTTTCTCTTCTACAAGCAGTTTTATTCCTTTATGTTAAAAACATTATATTCTTTTATCATGTTCTGTTTTCTTTCCTATCTTTAAGCTGGCTATAGGTGAAAGAGAAAATTGCGCCAAACTCACCATGTGTCATGAAAGAATTTCTCCACACATTTTGATTGCAGGACAAGTATTTAAAATTTATCTACATTCTTAAGACAAAGTTTTGGACATATTTCAGAGCTATACATATACTTTATATTTTTTCTTTAAACTTTATTAGATATTTTCTTTATTTACATTTCAAATGTTATTCCCTTTCCTTGTTTTCCCTCAAAAAACCCCCAGATCCCATGCCCACTTGTTCTGCTTCTATGAGGGTATTCCCCTACCCACCCACCCACCCACCCACTCTCATCTCCACAACCTAGCATTTCCCTACACTGGGACATTATACTACTCGTTATTTTTTTTCTATATTTTTTATTTACATTCCCAATGATTTCCCCTTTCCCAGAAAGTCCCATAAGCCCTCTTCCCTCCCCCTGTTCCCCAGTCAACCCCTCCTGCTTCTCTGTCCTGGTATTCCCCTACACTGCTATATCCAGTCTTTCCAGGACCAGGGGTCTCTCCTTCCTTCTTCTTGGAAATCAATTGATATGTGAACTGTGTCTTGGGTATTCCGAGCTTCTGGTTTAATATCCACTTATCAGTGACTGCATACCATGTGTGCTCTTTTGTGATTGGGTTACCTCACTAAGGATGATATTTTGGTATCAGTTTTGACCATTTGCCTAAGAATTTCATGAATTCATTGTTTTTAATTGCAGAGTAGTATTCCATTGTGTAAATATACCACATTTTCTGTATCCATTCCTCCATTGAGGGACATCTGGGTTATTTCCAGCTTCTGGCTATTACAAATAAAGCTGCTATGAACATAGTGGTGCATGTGTCCTAATTACATGCAGGAGAGGCCTCTGGGTATATGCCCAGGAGTGGTATTACAGGGTCCTCCAGGAGTGTCATGCCCAGTTTTCTGAGGACCCACCAGACTGATTTCCAGAGTGGTTGTACCAGCTTGCAATCCCACCAGCAGTGGAAGAGTGTTCCTCTTTCTCCACGTCCTCGACAACACCTGCTGTCTCTTGAGTTTTTATCTTAGCCATTCTGACTGCTGTGAGGTGGAATCTCAGGGTTGTTTTGATTTGCATTTCCCTAATGACTAAGGATGCTAAACATTTCTTTAGGTACTTCTCAGCCATTAGATATTCTTCAGGTGAAAATTCTTTGTTTAGCTCTGTACCCCATTTTTTAATATGGTTATTTGTTTGTCTGGAGTCTAACTTCTTGAGTTCTTTGTATATATTGGGTATTAACCCTCTGTCAGATGTAGGGTTGGTAAAGATCTTTTCCCAATTTGTTGACTGCCGCTTTGTCCTTTTGACAGTGTCCTTTGCCTTACAGAAACTTTGTAACTTTATAAGGTCCCATTTGTCAATTCTTGATCTTAGAGCATAAGCTATTGGTATTCTGTTCAGTAAATTTTCCCCTGTGCCCATGTGTTCTAGTGGGTGAATATACAGGTAAGGCACTATATAAATAACATTTTTTTAGGATTTTTTTTTTTTGCAATTTTCTTAGGACTACAGTGCAATGTCTCTTCAAATACAATGGAAGTTTTTACCACTACCCTTCAAAAGCAAAGGCATGTTAATGTGATTAGTTAAAATAACAATTTTAGAAGCCACAATGGCATTGACTTTTTTTAAATCTAGAATTAAAGCCAATAATAATTTAGTTTGGCTTTCTACTGGAGACCAACACATTCTTGGACCAATTTTCAAGAAATCTTCGAGCCATAAACTTTGAATTCTAACAAGAGATGTTTAGTTTTATAATTCAATGATGGCCAAGAGTGGACCTGCTTATAGAAAGTAGCTGGAGAAGAGATCTTGATTTTGTTTAAACTAAGGTGAATAGAGGCATCCAACTCTAATGCACTGTCACTTGGAAAAACATTTTGTTTAGCTCCAGCTCTGACCTTCCTTAGTGACTTTTCTGTTCTAACCTTTTTTTTTTCTTCTTCCAGTAACATTGTTTCTTCATAACACTGGTTCTGAGCTTCAGAACTGTAAGGAAGGAGGATAATCCATGCAGAACATCCCAAGCAATTTCTATAATCAAATTTCTACAATGAGCTCCTTTTAAGAAATGTGCATTGAATTCCTTTCTTCTTCATCATCTTTTGATTTTAAGTTGTCTGTGTAGTTCAAATTGGAACAGAACTCTTTTTTTTAAATTTTTTTTATTTTATTTTATTTTTTTAATTTACATTCCAAATCACTTCCCCTTTCCTGTTTCCTCCCTCCCCGAAAGTCCCATAAGCCCCCTTCCCTCCCTCTTTTCTCCATTCAACCCCCTCTCGTTACTCTTTCCTGGCGTTCCCCTACATCCAGTCTTTCCAGGACCAGGGGTCTCTCCTTCCATCTTCTTAGAAATCTATTGATATGCAGATTGTGTCTGGGGTATTCCGAGATTCTGGGTCAATATCCCCTTATCAGTGACTGCATACCATGTGTGTTCTTTTGTGATTGGGTTACCTCACTAAGGATGATATTTTCAAGTTCTGACCATTTGCCTAGGAATTTCGTGAATTCATTGTTTTTAATTGCAGAGTAGTATTCCATTGTGTAGATATACCACATCTTCTGAATCCATTCCTCCGTTGAGGGACATCTGGGTTCTTTCCAGCTTCTGGCTATTATAAATAAGGCTGCTATGAACATAGTGGAGCATGTGTCCTTATTGCATGCAGGTAAAGTCTCTGGGTATATGCCCAGGAGTGGTATAGCCGGATCCTCCGGGAGTGTCATGCCCAGTTTTCTGAGGAACCGCCAGACTGCTTTCCAGAGTGGTTGTACCAGCCTGCAATTCCACCAGCAGTGGAGGAGTGTTCCTCTTTCTCCACATCCTCGCCAACAACTGCTGTCTCCTGTGTTTTTGATCTTAGCCATCCTGACTGGTGTGAGATGGAATCTCAGGGTTGTTTTGATTTGCATTTCCCTAATGACTAAGGATGATGAACATCTCTTTAGGTGCTTCTCAGCCATTAGATATTCTTCAGGTGAGAACTCTTTGTGTAGCTCTGTACCCCATTTTTTAATAGGGTTACTTGCCTCTCTGGAGTTTAACTTCTTGAGTTCTTTGTATATCTTGGATATTAGCCCTCTGTCGGATGTAAGGTTGGTAAAGATCATTTCCCAGTTAGTTGGTTGCCGCTTTGTCTTTTTGACGGTGTCTTTTGCCTTGCAAAAACTTTGTAATTTAATGAGGTCCCATTTGTCTATTCTTGATCTTAGAGCATAAGCTATTGGAGTTCTGTTCAGGAAATTCTCCCCTGTGCCCATATGTTCAAGGTTCTTCCCTAGTTTCCCTTCTATTAGTTTCAATTCATCATAGAGTTAGAAAGAGCAATTCAAAAATTCATCTGGAATAACAGAAAACCCAGATTAGCTAAAAGTATTCTCAAGAGTAAAAGAACCTCTGGGGGAATCAGTATCCCGGACCTCAAGCTGTACTACAGAGCAATAGTGTTAAAAACTGCATGGTATTGGTACAGTAACAGGCATGTAGATCAATGGAACAGAATTGAAGACCCAGAAATGAATCCACACTCCTATGGTCACTTGATCTTTGACAAAGGAGCTAAAACCATCCAGTGGAAAAAAGATAGCCTTTTCAACAAATGGTGCTGGCTCAGCTGGAGGTCAACATGCAGAAGAATGCAAATTGACCCATCCTTATCTCCTTGCACTAAGCTCAATTCTAAGTGGATCAAAGATCTCCACATAAAACCAGACACACTGGAACAGAACTCTTTAGCTGACCAAAGTTAACCCAAAATATATAATTCTGCTGCCTCAGTTCTCCAAAGTTTTAGATCATATGCAGGTACCAACACATCTGACTTTCTCATACCACATTTTGTACCTAGACTTTCTCTCACTGTGTTCTATCTCTGTATAGACACAGCCATGTCGAGGATGCAAAACTTTAGATCCATAGGAAAATAGCAAAGCCTTCTCTCTTAGTCCAAGTGTGAATATTGATTGTTTGTGCAAAAACTGTCCATCAAAGCTTTCTACCCTGAAGCTTTCAGCCTAAGGATGGCTTCTCTGTAGAGACTGTTCCTAAACTTGTCTTCTTTTTCAGTTGTATGCTATAACCCCACCTCTGTACTACTGCATGCAATGAACACACTGAGCTTCTGTAAGAAAGTCAGTCCAGTCAATCCCTGATTTTCTGATTCTGAATGTCTATTTGTCTGTCTTTTCTTCGTTGCATCATGCCTAGCCAGATAAAATCCCTGAAGTAATGCAAAGAGCACAGCATACCTCCATGTAAAAATGTCAGTACTTTAACAACCACAATTTAATTTTTCTCAGCACCTTTTATTTTTTAACCTCATCTCAGAAATTTTCTTATACTTCCCACACTGTGACATGTCTATCTTACTAATCATAATGTAATGGTTTAATCCGATTTTTGAATTTTCCGGATTAAAGAAATTTATCCAAAGTTTTCAGTTAGCTAAAGATGAAAGTCCTACCAACAAACGGTGTGAGCTGGAACTAGAGTTCCCATATCACCATACTATGACTGAGGTAGGTTAAAGATGCAGGCAAGCATCATTCCATCAGGGCTGGACAGGGTTGTTTTTTAATATTTCCTCCAACAGTTATGTACTAACCATCTCCAACTGACACCCCATCAGCAAGGCTCTACAATCATCAGCATAGAAGTCCAGTCCTGCTAATGGATTTCCTTGCTGGCATGGGAAGATAGAAACTGATTATGTTTCCCAATATTTAGCTGTCTTTAATATGAATACCTCTCTATGAATACTCTTTGTACTATTCTCTGGCTTTAGAAAATGTAATTATAAATTATGTAAGAGTTCACAGTCTTAAAACATTATTTTAAGGCAAATATATTCTGGCTTTCTACTATTTTCTTTTTCATAGGACTACATAGAGAGTTAAGGCCATTCAATTCCCTCTCTCTCTCTCTCTGGCTGTAAGCATGAACATATAGGATGCCAAAGAGTGAGTTGGTTATTTTACTTTATTCCCTGCTCTGAACTATTGCCTTTATCCATAAAATCATGAAGTTTAATTAGTTACAGATGCCTATAGCCTATATCTTACTATGATATCAAATACAATTCTTATGAACCTGGTGGAAATACTTGCCACTTGTCTATAATATAGTCAAGAGCATAAAGTGACTCATGGAACTACTGAGTCACCCATGTACCAAACCAACTTCTCACTGTGATGTGTAAAAGATGTAACATAGGTGTGATATAAGTAACATAAGTTCTTTCTAAATGTGACTCCATCATACTCTGACACCATTTAATTCATGTGTTTTCCATCATTTAGCTGCCAAAGATTACCAAAGGAGTACCTTATGACCAAGTACATTCCACAGATCATTGAAATGGGAAATCTATATCCGGTTTCCTTGGAAGTTAAGTTAGAAATATTCTAGCTCACCTGTCCATGCCTAATATTGTATGTCCTTACAACCCCCAACATAAGTCCTTCATAATCTCCTAGTAGGAAACACTGAATAGACCATATATACAATAGACTGTATAGTGAACTAAAGGTTCTTTTCCAAACAACTGTCTCACCACATGTGAAAGAACTGTTTCACCTTAAACTGTTTCACCTTAAAGAGAAAGAAGAGGTATCTGTAGCATCTACTGAAAATGGAATACCTATGCTAGGCATCCATCATGAGCAGCAATATATTCTTTGCCTCTTGGGGTCCATGCCACTGTGAAATATCCATCCCTTGGTTGTACCTTGGAATTCTTTTCTTCTTCCTAAAGAAAGGACCGCAGAACCCCTAGGTTGGCATTTCCACAGTTAAAAGACAGTGTCTTCTACTACCTCAGACACAAGTATCTAAGAGAGAGAGAGAAAGAGAGAGAATGAGGAACACACTCAAAAACACCCTTCTTTTTTTTTTTTTTTTTTTTTTATTTTTTGTTTGTTTGCTTCATTTGTTTTAAATAAAAATAACATGCCAGGTCTGAGAGGGATTTTTTTTTTTTTTTTTTTAATTTTATTTTATTTTATTTTTTTAATTTACATTCCAAATCACTTCCCCTTTCCCGTTTCCTCCCTCCCCGAAAGTCCCATAAGCCCCCTTCCCTCCCTCTTTTCTCCGTTCAACCCCCTCTCATTACTCTGTCCTGGCGTTCCCCTACATCCAGTCTTTCCAGGACCAGGGGTCTCTCCTTCCATCTTTTTAGAAATCTATTGATATGCTGATTGTGTCTAGGGTATTCTGAGATTCTGGGTCAATATCCCCTTATCAGTGACTTCATACCATGTGTGATCTTTTGTGATTGGGTTACCTCACTAAGGATGATATTTTCCAGTTCTGACCATTTGCCTAGGAATTTCGTGAATTCATTGTTTTTAATTGCAGAGTAGTATTCCATTGTGTAAATATACCACATCTTCTGAATCCATTCCTCCGTTGAGGGACATCTGGGTTCTTTCCAGCTTCTGGCTATTATAAATAAGGCTGCTATGAATATAGTGGAGCATGTGTCCTTATTGCATGCAGGTAAAGTCTCTGGGTATATGCCCAGGAGTGGTATAGCCGGATCCTCCGGAAGTGTCATGCCCAGTTTTCTGAGGAGCCGCCAGACTGCTTTCCAGAGTGGTTGTACCAGCCTGCAATTCCACCAGCAGTGGAGGAGTGTTCCTCTTTCTCCACATCCTCCAAAAACACCCTTCTAAGATACTGTTTGATTCCTAACTTAGAAACATTGAGGTAATACATTTAAGCTTCTGATTTAGAGGAAATTTTATGCAATACTAAATAACCAAATCCTGGTAAAATGCCCCACATTTGGATAGATAGCTTAGTCTTCCTATCTAGACAGAGTTGTCACTCACAGATATTATTTGCAGGCTCAGTGAGCATCCAGAGTTATTCACAGATGTTCCAGGGTATCTCTCTGGGAGGAACACCCTGACACCATCTGCCAGTGGGGAGCTAGCCAGCCCATTGTCAGCAATGGTAACAGAAATCCCTTCCTCCATCTTTCCACTTCCTCAAATGCATGTTCAAGCAGAGCTTCTGTAGTTTAATCTTGGCAAACATTGCTCCTGTTTCTTTGTCAAACATTTGCATTTTCTAACTCTTTGCTCTGGGGTGTGCCCAACTGTTTTGTGTACCTGGGCTGAAGCCGATGCCTACTTGGGGGATATGCAAGTCATTCCCATTTCCAGTTCACATGGATACTTACTAGAGCACGATGTGCTAAACTCCTCTCCTGGAAAGAGAGAGAGAGAGAGAGAGAGAGAGAGAGAGAGAGAGAGAGAGAGAGAGAGAGAGAGAGAGAGGCAGAAGAAGAAGAAGAAGAAGAAGAAGAAGAAGAAGAAGAAGAAGAAGAAGAAGAAGAAGAAGAAGGAAGAAGGAAAGAAAGAAAGAAAGAAAGAAAGAAGGAAAGAAAGAAGAAAAACAAAATCTCTTTCAATGGCGTAATCTGAGATACTGACTTAGGTCCTACAGTTTGTTTCTGGTTTCTAAAACAGAATGCACATGTCCAACAATGCTGTTTGTTTCACCATCAGCCAGCACTTCAGGAACAAAGACACCCCACTCCACTTGTTTAAGTTATACAAAAAAGAAGCAGGAAAATGTTACAACGATTTTTCAGGAATGCAAGGCCACCCAGGCCCAGAAACGATAAACTACTTGTGATCTAAGTAGATGGGAAAAATTTTAAAAAGTGTGTTGGGGGGCAGAGAAGAGGGCGAGGGATCTAATAGGAGCTCTTTATAAGTGAACATTTTTATCAGACTAAGGAGTGAGGTTTTAAACAATGGAACAGCTCTGAGTAACTCTGAATGTTCTCTGTGTCTGCAAATAAGATGGTGTGAGCTTCCTGGGTATTAAAGGGACCAAGTAAGTCACTACATTTGACTTTGATCACTTAACTCATTTTTCTGGCTGAGTAGACAGGCATCATATAGCGTATAGCTCAGGAATGGCAGTGAGAGCCCAGCACTTTGGGATTCAGACATAGAAGAGACTCAACTTGGAGAATGCAGGGATGCTGAAGAAGCAGTGCTTTTCATCTTCATTCAGTTGTACCTAACTTGGGCTGCCATTACCTCGAAAGTTGTCAACGTCTATATCTTTTAGCTTGATTTTCTTCAAAGAAGAGCTCTGACCCAGAGTATAAAGCTTGTTAGGGCTTTGGTAAAGTGGCATAGGTTGAGGAGCAAGACCGACAGGGATTGTGAAATCAGATCCATTGCTTTTATAAGAGTTCTCTCGCCTCTTGGTACACGGATGTGGGACTGATGATGGGAAGAAGTGTACTGTGTGATAAAGTGAGCTCCACATAGGCCAAGTGGCTGTAAGTGAAGTTAACAGGCAGAGAAAATTAGAAAGACATAGACAGACCTTTAGTTCAGTTTCTCCCAGTTGACAATTCTACTTTTCAGATTTTACAGGTTACTTAGACCAGAGAGTCTGTTTTCCTTTTCTAAATACAATTTGATTTTTTAAGTAATTAACTTAGACAGATCAACCTTCATATTATAGAGAAAACAGTGCACTGTGAACATGTAGAACTGAGATTTCTGACTCAACCCTGCTCTCTGTAGCATTCCACCTTGGTTTCCAAATATCAAGAGTAATAAGACAAGCAGGATTTGCTTGATTTTCATTTCCATTTTTCTTGTTTGTGTATGCATGAATACACATGAGTGTGTCTGTAATGCATATATGTGCGTGCATGTTTTGCCTGTGTACAGGAGGGGCACAGGCACACATGTTGCCATCTATCTGAGAGTTCAATGTTGATGTTAGGAAACTTTCTCAATCCCTCTATTTATTGAACCAGCATCAGTCAATCAAACCCAAAGATGGCCAATAGGATTAATTTTTCTAACCATTGCCTGTGAGTTCTCTGTCTCTATCTCCCAAAGCTGCCACCACTATTCAGCATTTGTAGGTGTTCTAGGGGATCTGAACACCAGTCTTCAATCTAGCAAGGAAGGCACTTAAACTCCTGGGCTATATCCCAGACACATAAAGGGTTTAAATATTCGTTTACGTGTCTGAAAGTGCTATTGTGGAGATTAAAATCAAAATGTTTAGAGAGAACCCAGAACCTATAGTTGACAACTATGCTTTTGTACTTGCTTCTGTGGTACTACTTCAAAAAAAAATGTTAGCTTTTGAACTTGTTTTAACTATTTTCTTTTTAATTTTAAGTGTATGTGTGTTTTGCCTGCTTTTCTGTCTGTATACCACATTCCCTATAGAGGTCAGAAAGAGTTTCACATTTCCTGAAACTGGAGGTACAGACCCTTATTAAGCCACCATGTGAGTGTTGGAAGTTGAATTTGAATCCTCTGGAAGACCAACAAGAACTCTTAACTCCTGAGCCATGTCCCAAACCCCTCAAATGGTGCTTTTTTTTTAAAAAAAAAATTACCTGTTGTTACAATTTCCTTGCTGTGATAATATATTATATCCAAAAGCAACTTAGGCAAAAAAGGGTTTATTTCATCTTATAACTCTCAAGTCATACCCTGTCACTGAAGAAAGTAAGGGTAGGAACACGGGGAGAGAAACTGAAGCAGAATGCAGATAATAATGATACCTCCTGGTTGGCTCCCTGTGACTTACTCAGCCTGCTTTCTTATACAGCCCAGAACCAACTGCTCAGGAATGGTAATGTTGATAGTGAATTACATTCTCCAAATCAATCATTAATCAAGACTATACCCCACAGTTTCCTGTAGGTCAACTTAATTAGGTAGTTTCTCAATTAAAATTCCCTTTTCCCAGATACATCTTGGTTTGTAATGAATTGACAAAAACAAACCAGCCCATTGCCCAAGTTGGTAAAGATTAGATGGGACCTAAATGAATAATCTTGGCACACAAAGGGAAAGATGGTTCCCCTTGATTCTATCTCTTATCTGTTTCAAAGGGGATGCATCTGGTCTCTATCCATCCAGTTTCACCAATTTGCTCAGCCAGACTTTATGGAGCCCTTACTCTCCTTCCTCTTCTCAATACCAAATAAAGATTTCCAGACATGTATTTCACCTTGCAGTAAGGACCCATGGTGAGATAACACAGAGTGCTAAATCTACTTACAGTTGGGGATGATTGGCTGTTAATGTTCTGTCAAGAACATGGTTCAGTGGTGGACAGGGACACAAAAGGACACCAATGGCCTGAAGGAAAATCCACGTGGGAAGAGTTAGGACTCTGCAAGACTCATGAGAAGCATGAGTTTGTTTTACCCAGTTATGTCCCTTTTGTTAGAATTTGACAACAATCTCTTCTTAGAGAGGCACATGTACTTCCACTTCAAGGTCTATGGAAGCAAGAAAGCAAATTCTAAATACATCTTGAGATACAATTTTGGCTCTAAAGCAAGTGTGATATAGAAAGCTCATGACTGGGAGCTACACAGACTTCTGGAAAATATTGAATTGTGACAAAGTAAATGTTAAAATAGGAAGATAAATTTAGCTAGCACTCTGTGTGTGTGTGTGTGTGTGTGTGTGTGTGTGCTTGTGCATATGTGTGTGCTTTACATTGGTTAGTAGTTAAAATGCAGATTACAACATATAAGAGACTTGATCTGAGTTTGAAAAAATAGTCTAATCTACCTGGATGCTAATGGGAGGTAAACCACCAGCTTTGATATCCAGGAGACCCTTCCATAATGTTTTACTGGGAATGCCATTGGGTGCTTAAGGTAAATATTTTCTCTAATAAAGGCAAGGATTCAGAAACAGTATTATGACTAATTCCCTTGACCCACTTTGTTCTGATGGAAAATTTTTAGTGAAGATATAAACAAAAGCAATGAGATTGAGCTAATCTCTTTCCACCTACGAAAGCTCATTCACACCTGTCAATGTGGGGCAGTTGCCCAGGAGGCAACCTTGGGGAAAGTGCCATGGAAGGATTATATCTGAGTTGGTATTCCCTAATCATCAGGCCAAGGATCAGACTCCTAGTTCGTACTGAGCAAAATATTCTCTAGGGCCTAAGAAAACCTGTATTCTCCCATATGCCTTAGCAATAGGTCAAGATTTACTAAACAGACTGAATTACCAGCATAGGTGAATACTTGATTTAGGGCTTTGATGTAAAGGCATCACATGTTCCTATATAGCTGTGCAGGTTTGCATCTGCCCTTACACCGCCAACCTATACAACCTGTTCACGCCCCTGAATATGAACTATCAGATACAAACTATCATCAGATACAGTCCAATTTTTGCTCCAGAAATAAAGGTTGAGATTCTGTGAAATAAATCATGACAAAATCATGCCAGTTTAGCTGGCACCAAAGAGGGTGAAGTTATGGTATACATTATTAAAAGATTAGGTGAAAAAGGAAAGTAAATACAGGCTAAGGAGGGCAAAGGGAAAGGCAGAGGAAGGTGGAGCCTTTTAACTCTTAAAGATCACAGTCTTTTGTTTTTCTGGAATCATTCCCGTAACTATGGGTCACACCTTCTTGAATTCTTCATCTATCAAGGACTTTTTTTATGTTTTAAAAAGGGGTACATAAATCTTATATAAAGCTTATAATCAAACTGAGATAAAGTGACAGAATTCCAGCCAAAAGCCAAACCACCAACTGCAAATCTCTTCAATTGCATGACCAATAAATGTCCCATTGTTTTTTGCCTTTGTTTTTCAGTGGTCAGAAACTGGAGGAGAGCAGCCTATGTCTAGAAGAGCCCTGACAAGTCAGGAGGAGAAGGTAAAGGACTTAGAGGAGGAATGAGTGTGGAGTATTAGAAGGCAAAGATGAATGCGCCATGACCTTGCATCCAATTAGGTGGACTTTGGATACCTACACTGAGGAAAGACAAAGTAGAGGGTTATAGCAGTAAAGAGACCAGCAGGAGGCAAACAGAAAATAAGGGTCTTAAGGAGGAATTTCTACATCTCAATGCTTTCTAGAACTACTGCTAGCTCTAGTGCCATAGCTACTGACCTGCAGTCATAGCCATGTGATCTCTTAGGAAATCTGTTCTTTAATCTTATGAATGATGTCACTGAGGTTTGTTTTTAACACATTGTTCAGATTTCTTTGGATTCAAATAACTTTTAACTAGAAGTCTGATGATATGAAATCCATCTGACTCTGCTTCCTGCCATCTCCAAAGGTATCAGACCATCATAGTTCGAAAACAACAATCTCTGAAGATGTGTTAAAGTCATCAGCCTCAGTCAGAGTATGCTGGCATTTCTAAAACTACTTGACATTTCTAGATTTTTTAATTGGTTAAAAGTTAAAACAAAGGGTGATTCTTTTGTATATTTTGAAAGTATTTGTGTCACAGCTAAATACATACTATATCATTAATATGTTACAATATACTATGAATGCCTAAGAATTGTAGTATTGTCTTAATTAGGATTTCTATTGCTGTGACAAAACACCGTGACCAAAAAGTAAGTTGGGGAGGAAAAGGTTTATTTGGCTTACACTTCCATATTGTTGTTCAACATCAAAGGAAGTCAGGAGAGGAATTTAAACATAGTAGGCACATGGAGGAAGGAACTGTTATAGAGGCCATGAGTGTAAGGGGGTTACTCCTTACTGGCTTTCCTTATATGTCTTGCCCTGTCTGCTCTGTTAATGAACCCAGGACCACCAACCCAGGGATAATACCACCCATAATGGACTATACACTCTCCCATCAATCACTAATCAGGACAATGCCTTACAACTTGATCTTATGGAGGCATTTCTCAATTGAGATTCCCTCCTTTCAGATAACATTAGCTTGTGTCAAGTTAACATAGGAATTGCCAACATGATATACCATGTTGTCTCCAAACTACTTAGTGTGAAAACTACGTGCTCATGAATCGTCTCCACATAGCAGACTGTACTTTAATAATTAGGTTGAATGAAACTAAAAAGTGATTTCCTTTTTATTTCATTACCTTTGAGGGTTTTTTTTGTATAGTGTTTTACTATGTAGCCCATTTTACTCTGAAAATTACGAATTTCCTGCCCATGACTGTAGAATTTCAGATTTATAGCTTCATGCCACCACACCCAGTTCATTCTTTTCTCTTTATATTGAGCTGCCTTTATCCAAAATTTGTACTGAGACTATTATGCATTCTTGGATGTGTCAACTATCAGATCCCATTAGGATTGGCAAGGGTTTTATCTCAATGTCTGAATTGCTTTTCCCCTGGAGCAATATAATATATACACTGCTGATTCTCTTAGTCATAGATGATGCCATGTACATCTTGCAAGCATTTTAAACTATATAAATACTTCTTGTCCCAAAAATAAAGTGAAAGCTAGGAAGCTGTCTTTAATCATTAAATTGGTTTGCACACAAAATAATTCAAGACAATCTGCTAAACTCACATCCCAGGATCAGAGTTCTGTACAGGACCATTGACAACCTAAAAGTACTCTATAATCAAGAGCTGTTTCCTTTAGATACTGAAGTCCAATAACGTCACTTCTGGCCATGAAGGAAGTAAGCAAGCTGTTGTTCTCAAAGAATAAGAAGTCCTTTACGGTGTGCCCTCAAGATAGAAATTTTATGAGTCCCAAGAGATAGAAACAACTCCAGATGTGAGAAACATTGATTAAACCCTTCCTGAAGACTTGGAAATGCCCTTGCACATTGCCTACTGCTGATATTTCTGGTGAGTTTTACATTCTGTGTCATTCAGCTGTGAGACAATGGATTGAGAAACAATAAAAAGAATCGTTCCAGTTCTGTATGGTGTGAGTCATCTTTACCATTGAAATTTCTAGTCACAGTCTGAGAAGAAGAGACAGCATGTACTTAGTTTTTGGCATAGTCTGAGAAGTGGCTTTGCCAAATAAAATGTCCAGGAAAGAAGGATGACGAGGGATCTGTTGACCTTTATCATGCAGTTTAATTGCATTTGAATGTCTTTGAGTCCCTGTAAGTGATGATGGAAGGGCCTGTTGATTTGGAAATATTATCAGTATCATTTCCTAAGAGCAATGGGTAAGATAAGATTACTGAAACCTTCCAAATATTATGGAATTCACTTAAAATATTAGTATATTATTAGAATATTAGTAATAGCTTATATCTTTAGCTTTAAAGGTTTGAAATTTATTTACTTGTTTAATTTGCATAACAGCCCAACATAATAGGTATTGTCTATTGCAGCAAAAATGGCTGCAAGTGTCCACTATTTCCTTTATCTGAATCTCTTTGGTGTAGAATTCACAAATATCCCAACCTTCTGAATCTTAATGTCATGACTCTGGTCAAAGATGCTTCTTATTCATGAGTAGCATTAGGCCAAATGGCCTTCCTTGTCTTTTTTGAGGTATGTCATTGTCCAGCTATCTAGCCCAGGCTTGCTCACAAGGTGATTAGTCAGGGTCTAAGTAAAGACATAGAAGTGTAAAACCTTTTGAATGACTATATCCTCATGCAAAACCTTTTGAATGACTATATCCTCAGTTGGCAAATCAACACATTTTCATGCCATGAAATAAGGGATTATAATAGCCAGCTTATATTTAAGGAGTAAATAGACTCTGTTTATTGATGGGAGGACCAACAAAGGACTCTTATGTTGTCATGCCTATCAAAACATCTGCTTAGTACTCACAGGCCTGAAATGAGCACGCAAATCCATATGGCTATGATAGTCAAAAGTAAAATGTGAGTTACTGAAGAGTAAAGTCATGTGTCAGCTTTTTGTTTCCAAGTTGATAGTGAACTAAACTTTTTTTGCTCCCAAATGACCATGGTCTTTTCACATCAATCACCCACAAGTTGCTATTGTCAGTTATTACTTTTATTCAAGCTCTTGCTTTAGCAGCACAGCAGACAGTAAAATTTATCATCAACAGTCTTCTAGGTCAGAAGAGAAATGCCAAGTGAATGTTTTCTACAAAGACGTTCTTACTATAATTGGATGGGACATGCTCTGAAAATTATTTCTCTACACCCATTCTAAGCCATGTCTTCAAATTCAGAGGAAAGGTGGCAGAAAGAAGTGCTTGTGTTTCGAACAACCCCTTCTGTAATTTTGGTACACATAAAACCACCTCTTCCTGCTTACTCTGCCATTATGATCCTATTAGGACATTGAAGTCATTTTACACAGCAAAATATTTTTTAGCCATTTAATTAGAATTGTCTTTTTAAAAGATAGTCTACTATATTATAATCATGAAAATCCAAGAAGCACACTTGACCTCAGTAACCTGTATCCTTATCTGCAAAGAGTTCAAGATAGCTGCTTATCTCTGAGGTTCGAGTCAAATTGGTTAAAAAGAATGCTTTGCAAACTATGAAAATCTCAGAAAGGAGTAGGAGGAGTTGACATTAACCACCCCCTTTAGTTGCACAAAGGCTCTGAGAATTTCTCAGATGATTCTGTGTAGATTAATCTAAAAGTGAATCCTACTGGTTTCCTGACCTGGAGTAGTCATTTGTCTCTGTGATCTTTCTGAATGGGATTGCCCAAGCTGACAAATTCCTGTCTTTGACATATAGCCATGTAAAGTTAAAGTCATGTTGGAAACCTGGAAACAGGCTCAAAGCTGAAGTTAAAGAGTCATTTTTGCTGATGCCATTCCATGAGGAACATGTTATATATGACAAGAAATTGGAGTCGTGAATATTGCACTCCTGGGAGGGTTTAATGAACATGTGAAGTGTCTTTTTATAGGCACATTTAAAAACTTAGTTTTAAAAGCAGAAATATTGATTACCCATATATGTTCTGTGGGGAAAGTTGCAGAAATTTGTAATAGTGCTTATCCATAGAGGAGTGGGCTTAGGTGAACAAGTTGAAAAGAAATTAAATAAATATTTTCAGATTATAGTCTTTGTGAGTATACATGCACAAACACACACACACACACACACACACACACACACACACACACATACACACATATCTTGGCATTCTAAGTCCATATGTTATGTACACTTGGATTTAACCAATGTACAACATGATATTTTTAAAAAATGTATTGTGTCTCAGGGCTGGGGAGGTAACTGGGGAATTAAGAAACCTTGTTCTTTCAGAAGGACTGGATTAGGTGATCAACAACCACACATTGATGGTTTACATCCATCTGTAACTCCAATTGTAGGGGAATTCTATGCCCTCTTCTGACTTCTTTGAGCACCAAGTACTCACATGTTAAAAATATACACATGCACACAAAACACTTATACACATAAAATAGAATGAATAATTCTAAAATTCTGTGACAGTGTATGTCTCTACCAAATACCTGCAGATTTTTCTTGTTATTATGTTCTGAACAATGCAGGGTAACTCTCTGTACAAATTCTATAAAGTTCTGTATTATAAGTAATCTAGAGGTTACTTAAAGTATATAAGATGATGCACATTGGGTCTAGATAAGCACTATACTAATTCATGAAAGATACTTGATCATACACAGAGTTTAATATTTCTGAATGGCTGTGGGACCAATATCCTGTTGATACTGAGAGATCACTATTCATATGAAAGGCAAGAGTGGGACATCATATACTATAAAGGCTTTCGTGGGGAAGGGAAAGGTTTCTTACCCAGAAGTGGGGAGAGATCTAAGCAACTATGGCACAATCTCAGGAAAGACATTCATAGAATAGACTGTATAATAGCCTTGGTTAAGAGAGATACTTATAGCTACATCATTTGTATAAAAAGAATAGATAACAACTATGCTTTAAATTACTACTTCCCTCTGAGGTTCATGGGTGACAAATGCTTTGATTTAAAATCATCATCTGTTTAATGAAAAGACTCAGAAAGAACAATCCACTGCCTGAAAATTCCTTGAAAACACACACACACACACACACACACACAATGATTTGAGGGATTTCTATTTTTCAGCCACCATATTTCAGAAAGCCGTGGAAGTCTTCTGGTTAGGTCATTCTTGGAAGAGTAGCCTTGTGTTTGCTCCTGAAGGCTGATGGCTTTTTAAGTTCTATTCTCCTGAGGCTTCAGAAATGCTTGGGAGGAACAACTTCTCAGAAGCCATATTTATGCTCTACCCAAGAAGGAAGTCCTGCACTGACTAATATACTTATAAAATGTCTGTGTGAATCAAGTGAGGTCTGCTCTTTTCTTTTTCCTTTCTTTCCCTTTCCTCTGCCTTGTTTCATTTTATGACTGCTGGCAAACTGATGCAGGGACAGGTTGAAAGGCCTTTCAAGTACTTTTGATGACCACCGTGAAAACAAACTGCTTTTGGCCCTTATGTAGACATGGTGTCTGAGAACTGTTATAGTCAGTTCTTACCCATGACTCCTGAAGCTCCCCAACATTACATCAAGCACCCCGATTCATAGCCTCATGTACCCACAAGATTCCTTAGAGTATCTTTAAGATCCTGGATCTTATAAAACAGCTCCCGCTCATAAAAGCACACACAAACTAACCATTGTTGAGTGTTTTTTAAATAGAATCAGGAATGAATCTGTGACCTTGTGGCCCTGAGGTGGGAACACTATCTATAAACTTGCCCAGACGCTCTGCCTGTCAGTAGGACATTTTCATTGAACAAAGGTATAAAAAAACAAAGAGCTAGGATAAGCCAAAATTTCTTACATGCCACAGCTCACTTTATTCATTTTAAACCTTGTTAACATTTGCTAACAAGAAAGTTAAGAACTTTAAGCTATAAAAAAGGAATGTCTTGCTAACTAAATAAATATATGTGTGAACCGCAGGTTCTGCTCCTTGCTCTGGATCGACTCGTGATTGTGCAAAGGGGAAAAGAAAAAAATACAAAGGGGGCCTAGCTTTGGCTTGTAAAATCTCTAATAAGTCCTTGGAGTTTTCCTTCCTTGCGTGTTTCTCAGTTTCTACTGATTTCCTTCTTTGTAGGATTCAAATGCACATGGGTAGTTTCATAAACCAAGAGTCCAGTGGAGAAGATTTTAAAGTGTTGGAGTCTTATCTTTAAAGATCCTAAAAAGAACACAGAAATAAGAGAGCGACGTAAGTGCCAGAGTGATGGTGTAAGTCAGTATTTGGATCCTGATTCACACTGGACTTCCTTCTTTCCTATCTTTTCATTAACTTCCATCTGTGCGTGTTTTCTGGGGCTTGTAAACTGCTTCCTCTCTTTGGTTTCCTGTTCCCACTCTGGTTTTTGTTACTTCCTTCTAGTAAACAGCTTCCTTACTGACCAGTAAACAACATTACTGCTTGCATTAGTTTACTTATAAATCCTTCATGAGAAAGTGAAGTTTGTCTAGGAAGATTTGGTGTTATTTTCTTTAGTATTTTTCTTTTCCTTTTCCTCCTCCCCCAGGTTTAACTTCTTCTACTATGAAGATTTCGAAAAAAATAAACCGAAAATATTGGAAGCAATAATGTAGAAACTGAAGACATGAATTTTAGCGAAATCAGAGACATTGAATGGTTGCACTCTTGGCAGAACCTATTGCTGAGGACTTTTGGGTTAGATTATTTTAGAACCCCCACCCCCAAATCATTAAACAGGGAAACAGTTTCTGAATTGTCAGCTTTCTGACAGTTAAGTTCAAAAGCCTTAAAATCGCAGATTTATCTGGATTTTGTGAGTCAAATTTGATCATCACCAACCTAGATGGTAGGCAGTATTATCTTCATTCTGTCTATGACAAGAAAGGTTTGCAGAGGCCAAAATTATCTCCCTATAGCCAAACAGATCCCAAGTCTCTGAGGCATCATTTGAATATGGGGTCTTGGCCTGCAGACTGCTTGATTAGGGACTCTTTCTGTGCTTTAAAGGGATAATATAGTCTGATCTTCAACCATTGGCCTATACAGAAGTCTCTAGTGCTCCTCCTCCTTCTAAGCCATGTTGCTGCTGTTTCTTTGCTCTGCCTGGTATTCCAGAAATCATCTGAAGAGCTGCTGACAATTCCTTCTCTCTCCATGGTCTGTGTCTACTTTGCTTTCTATGACCTTGTGTCTTCCACCCACTACATCTTATATTTCATAAACAATGGCATCTCTGTTGTTAGCACCTCTCTCAAACCTGAAAAGAACCTCAGTAAAATGATTTATGGGTCTTAGCTTGGACTAAAATCATATTTCATATGGGAGAGGATATGTATTTATGTAGGCTTAGTGTTGTCTACAAAATGGACATTTAAAAGGTAGATGTTTAATTAAAATATAACAGGGAAAAAAGAAAAGTAATTAGTGTGCTATAATCTATTAACATTTTATTTTTATTTGGGTATAAAGAGAAGGAAATTGAATGTATTTATTTTTATTTATGACTCTTAATTTTTAATCTTGTTAGGAAAAGAGATCACAGAACTGAAGAGCAGGAAGGGACCTTAGCCTCATCCAGTCTGACCTTCTCTTCTTACAGATAAGAAAATGGAGACTCAAGGAGATCAAGATCTTATGAACTGTGGTTTTATATGTGTCCCCTTCTCTGTGATGGTAACCATATTAAAGACCAGATCAGAACAACATTTTATAAATTAAATTTTAGTTTACTTGTGTGTATTTATAAGATATCCTGCATTTGGGAGCCTTGGTACTCAGAACCAATACTCCTGAATGGTGATAACTTCACCAAATATGTTGCTATGATCAAACAAACTTTTTAACAAAGATCACTAACTCTTTACAGCAAGACAATATTGAAATCTGTAGAAAAGTTAGATGGAACTGGTTGAGAACTTTTAACACCTTCCTAAATCTCTATATTCAATTTTATTTTAGACTTATTTAGACTTATTTGCTTTTTGTATATGAGTGTTTTGTCTGCATGTATTTCTGTGTGCCATGTGAGTGTCCAGTGCCTCTGGAAGTCTGAAGAATATATTGTATTTCCTAAAACTGCAGTTATAAATTGTTGACAGCTGCTATGCAAATGCTGTGAATTGTACCCAAGTCTTCTACAAGGAGAAAAAGTGCTCTGTTTTTAACCTATAAGTCATCCTTCCAGTCCTATATCCAATTTTACTAAGTAAATTTGCCTTGATCAAGGTTCTTATGTGTAAAATAAGCCTTTGGTGTTTTCCTTTCCAAATTAGAAGCACAGGAGGGCCTTAATGTACAATTGTATAGACCTAAGAAGTATATTAATAATAGGCTTATTTGGTAATTTTATTTTTCTTATTGTCAAACAAATTTGAAACAGATAAGAGAATTCTGAATGGGTTTAGTGTGAGAATTATGTTAGGTTCAAAGTGCCACTCTTCCCTTTAGCGGCAATGATAATAATAATGTCCTAAAAGGAAAGAATATGACCAGGTAATCTGAATCATTATTGCCTTCAAGGTAGATTTTTGTTTGCCAGGAAATGCCTTTAATCTAGCTGCAAAGGTCAATTACCTTGAGCAAGAACATCTATTGGAATAGACCATATCTGCTCAATCCTGCTGTCCTATTGACTGTCATATAAAATTCTGCTTGCTTTTCTGCCATTTTGATCTTCTTTCTTGCTTGGCAGTTTGATCTCTAACAAACTTTTCTTTATCCTAATGGAGAGGTCTAGTTCAGTAGTTTTGCTATGCTCTCATTTACAAGTTAGATACAAACCTTGAATTAATCAAGTTCCTTTTCCTGTCTAATTGACTAAAAATATTTTTCAACATTTATGATAAACTAATTCTTTAAGTCTTCAGTCATCCTTAACCACTATAGATTTAATCCCCAAATATATTAGTCAATTTATTCAAGATCAGCACAGTGTTCTGCAGCATCTCCAGCCAAAACAAGTATGTCAATAAGTTCATCTGAGACTAGAATGGCCTCTAGGGAACCACATGTGCTTCTTAGTTTTTAAGACATTCTATTTTGGGGTATTTTTTTTTATTAAGTAATAGCTGTTGGCACTGTATAAATATAACTAAGGTAGATAACAAGACTGGCTTACTGTGTGAAGTAAATTGCAAATGGGTTTGGTTGGTTGGGACTTTATCTCGGAATAGGGCATATTTTACTACAGAACATTAAAAGAATTCATTTATTATGAAGTAACTTTAAATAGTTCTATTTACCCAGCTGTAAGTTTTGTAAAAAGTATAAATCGATATCCAAAGTGCAAATTTTAATTAAATATAACTCATTAAGAGTTTAAACTATGTAGATATGGGCCCAGCTGTCCAGAAATGTTAGAATATACTAGAAGGGTAAGCTCTTCTTACAGATGTAATAACCAGGGAGGTCTGGTGATCAGCATTCGTCTGGGCTAACATGAGTAAAATAAGTTCAATGACCAGATTTAAAACCTTGTTTCTTTCTTTTCTTCCATCTCTCTTCCTCCCTCCCCCTTTATCCTTCCCTTTCCACTTTTCCTCTCTCCCTTTTTTGACTACTGATTTCTACTTTTTAATTTTTTTGCTTAATTCTCAGGAAGCTTTCCTCATTCGAAGTTAACTTAGCCTTCCAAGTTATTTTTTCTATCAGTGAGTAAGATGTTTGTATAACTTATTTATTTATATATTTGTAAGGTAGCGTCTGCATGGGTAGCCCAGGCTATCCCTAAACCAGTCCTTTTTCTATATATGCCTTCTAAGTTTCGGTTTAAATAACAATAAAGTAATAACAATAACAACAATAATAATGATAACAATAATCCTAGAGGTGATTTTGTGCTGTCCTAGAGTGGACAGCATCTAGCCTTAACCCCAAATTCCCTGTTGAGAGTGGGTTTCAGGACTGACTCTCAACATGGTTATCTAGTAAAAGAAAGGATCATCTAACTACACAGGAGCTGAGATGTTCTCCTCCTTAGTAAATGTTAAAAAATGTACAGAGCAGAACAAAACTAGTTCTTATCCAACACAAGCATAAATGTTTTATCAGCTGCACAGTGTAGTTCTTGCTTCTGGACCTTCTTTACAGAATTGATAAGGTCAACATGATGAATTCCGAGACTCAAGAAAACAAGCCATTTTCTAAAAGCAATACAATGTAATGCTGATCCATTTAACAAATGTTTAATGAATACAAACTACATAATAGGCATTGCTATATTTTTTGGAATCATCTGCCAGCTAGACCCATCTGAGGATCTGAGCAGAGTTAAAGGTTCTACTTCTAAAGTTGACAATCAAGTGTTTGGCAATCTGGTGCTGGATGTTGTTAGAAGGTCTTGTTCTATTCCTTGGTATACCAAAAGTATATTCCTGGCACATAAAGAAGATTTACCTAAAGAATTTATTTGACAAATCTAAAAAGAAACACTGAAATACTTGTAATGATATATACTCAGTAGTTACATGCAAAGGAAAAAACAGATAAGAGGAGACAATTCTTTAATTTTACAATTAAAAAAAGGGAGAAGAGTATAATGGGGGAAGCAATTTCTATTCTATTCTATTCTATTCTACTCTATTCTATTTATTACAAAATATCTACCTTGACTCAATGACTATAAAGTCTGTAGGAAGGCATAGAATAGGAGACAGGAAAGATGCCTTGACCTCACCTTAGTGTGCAATTATTACAGTGGTTAATCTCTATTGCTATCAATGGCAGACCCATTGATGATGCACCTGCTTCAGGGGAAAAGAGGGAGGGAAGGGGGCTTATGGGACTTTCAGGGAGGGAGGAAACAGGAAAGGGGAAATGATTTGGAATGTAAATAAAAAAACTTAGAAAATAAAAAAATTTAGGCAGATTTCTTTTTCTGCTGTTGTTGTTTTCTTTTTTTTTTTTAATTTAATTTTATTTTATTTTTTTAATTGTTGTTTTCTTAATAAATAATTCTAAGAACTCTTTTTAAAAACTCTCTTTCTAAAAGAGAAGATATTCAGAATGTAGTCTCCTGAGCAATATAAGTTTGTATTAGCTTCTGAGGTATAATCACCTTGGATTACGGTGATTTTGATACTTTCAATTGTTTACATTTTAACATCAACACTGTATGATGACCTGGCAATCAGAGCCTACCTCAGTCTCAAACAATGGCATAGAAACATAGTTACTTTCTAAATTAACATGTTTCTGAAAGATAAATTTCAAATTTGAGTATCTACAGTGATGCTTTAAAGATATCAACACATGAATATGAGTATTTTTGTCTTCACTCTTTTCCACAGGACCAAATTGAAATTATATTGATCAATATTTAACAGTCCAAAGGAGTGGATCTTGTATCCAACATCCTTGTTTCACAGATGAAGTATCAGAAGCCAAGGAATCCCACCATGTGTTCAAAGTCACATAGTCTATGTGAAAGTTAGTAGTTGGCTTCAAATGTCTCAAATGGCTTACCAGTTGTTTTCCCCCCATAAGAATTTAAATAGTGTTGTTCAATATGGTGCCTTTACCATAGCTAGTATTTGATTGATATATAAAAGTATGCCATGTTTCATTTTGAACTTTATAAAAAAAATCATAACATAATAAATACAGAAAAATTATAGCAAATAATTGCATAATCCAATTTTAAGGAGGACATAGAAACCTGAGACAATTCTTAAATTACTAATTTAAAGTGAAAGAGCAAAAGTTTAATAGGGTATTAAGAGGTGACTTATGGTATCCACTAACCTATTAGATATCTCTCTATGTGAATTATAGAAGCACTTGACTTCTATTTTGGAAGGAATCTTTCTTTGACCCACCAAGCTCTCAATTTTGTCTTCTTTCTATGGATTAGATACTTAAAGAACATTTATGTCTGGGTTAGAGGAGGGTTGCTGATTGAACTAAGGGAGTGAAACATAAATGAGCAAACAACTTTAAGGACTGCATTTTCTCTGGGGTTTACAGTATCCCAGGTTACAACCATGTCTCCAGGAACTCTTCAAATAAGACTGGTGCATAGATAAGTATTTGGTGCACATCTTCCTTTCTTTCAGAATGTCTTGGTTTTAAAACATTTAAATCCTGATGGGCTGACAGAATTTTTGAAGACAGTTTCTCAACTCAGTTTCATCAGCATTGGGAGCCATTGTAATTCTCTTGGTGGAGTTTTCCTCTATGCTACAGGACACTTAACCGGAAGTATGGTTTCAACTTACTAGATACGAGTATTCTTCTTCTCCTGTGATTATAATAAACAAAGCTATCAGCAAAGCTTACAGATGTTCTCTGAGGAAGGAAGTCTACCATCAAGCATCACTCTTAGGGAAGACCCTACATCACGGAGGTGGTCTCTGGACAAAGGTATTTCTATCTCTGGATGCATTTTGCTTCTGAGGGGTTTTTAGTGTACTCTCATTGAATGGTTCCAAGGAACCAGTTCTGTTTTGAGATATCATGTTAGCACAAACTCAACCTTTACAGTCCCTGTCTTTGAGAAAACACACCTATGTGAAATCTGTGCTGACACTGGGACTATAGTTCAAAAAGACATATGTCTTTTTCTCTAAAATTTTCAGTGATACATTAATTGAACTCTCAAGTCTTTACAGTTGAGATAAAGCCTCCAAAACCATGAAAAAAATGAGACAACAGTATCAACCAATCAATTAACCTAGGGACTGCTAAACAAGCACTGTAACATATAAACAGAAAGAAACTACTTGCATCCTAAATTTGGTTTGATGTTCATCTACTATGTATATGTATATATATATATATATTTTGTTTTGAGAATGAGAATAGTTGAAGAAAACTTTCTGAGGGAGAACAAAGCTTTAGCTCAGATAGTTTCTTTTCCAGGCAAGGGTGGCTCATAGATCAGAGGTGGTGACACATGAAGCTCCACAAAAATTGCTTACAGGGAGATCAAATGGCAATGAAAAGAGGGACAAGGCTGCTTGAGACTTGGCTCTAGTTGAGCCTGAAGTCACAAACTTGCTAACAAGTAAACAAGGACATCTTGAAAAGGCTTGTCTTCTACAGAAGGGTAATTTTAAGACAAACTTCCCATCCAGACCTCCTGATGTCAATTTATGAAAATTGAATTGGAGTCCTGAATCACTCAATAAATTTTAACTAAAACAATATACTCCCATTTTAAGTATTTATGGACCCTGCTTCGCTGGGCTTCAGATCTTCAGAAGTAAATTTTTGGAGGCAACCAGAAACTTGAAAAAACAAAAGTATGCACTTAAAACTTCTTTGTAAATCACTGACTCGCCCTCTAGCAAGAGAATAAGAATCTCAACAAATCAAATTGAAACTCAACAAGAAGAAAGTACTTACGGAGAATTTGTGGAGAAACAGGCAAGCACTAGGTTAAAATGGCTTCAGAGAAAATTTCAAGTCAGGGAAAGCCATTCTCCACAAGCTCAATGAGCTCAGGTATAACACACCACTCAGAACACTGAAAACAACTTCAGTTGTGGACAAAGAGACTTAGTTCAAAGAACAATTTGAGTCACTATTGCGTGCCGAATTCAGTTCAGCCTTCACTAGCTGTGTGACCTTTGTAAAAATGAAGTTTTTGTTCTTGCAGTTATGAAGTAAATTTCTAATCAATTACTTAAGGTTATTTTAAGGAATGAACATAGTGATGTATTTAAGGCATCTTTTGCATTCACTGAGTTTCTTACAAGGTAGCCACAAGTTAGATGTTCATAAATTTATCCCATAACACCAAACTAAAAAGGAGTAGTCAGGAATGGAAATGAAACATCAGTGTGCTGCATGCTGTGTGTGGCTATGGCTGTGTGTGTGTGTGTGTGTGTGTGTGTGTGTGTGTGTGTGTGTGTGTGTGAGAGAGAGAGAGAGAGAGAGAGAGAGAGAGAGAGATCAGGAAAGCTATGTCTTCTACGAAGAGCTGTTGTGGTGAGGACTTTAAAAGAATACCAATTCTTGTCTCTAAAATGGTTCTCAGCCAGTGCTAGGTAGTGTTATAGATGATGGGTACCATAGCTTAGGACAACAGCATGTGCATTACAGTATTGTTTCCATGTAAGTAAACATGTAAGTATGTCAAATTTTTACATCATCTTCTAATAAATGTTTCTTATAAAAATGTTCTGTTACATAAATAATGGTCAGTTTTGACTTGATTATTCTTTGTGATCTTTATACTACATTGTTCTGACTTTGATTTTGACCAAAAGCCCAATAGTGAACTGAAATGGATTCCACCCTATCTGTTTATTCTTTTTTCAGTATAGGACTTTAATATATCATTGCTGTGCCTGGCTGGGCTACCCCTCGCCCAGAAAACATCAAAAATTGGCCAGCACCAATTGTCCTCTTAACACTCTTTGCCTTATACATCCATGCATAAAAATTTTTGTCTTTTGGGGGAGTCCAATACGTAAAGTACAGATTTATTGTGTATTTTTACCCACAACTCCTTTACAAACTAAAACTTGAATGAGAAACAAGAACACCAAGGTAAAAGCAGCTTATAGTCTTTCTATGAGCAAAACCAATTTGTACCCATGTGTTAATCAGACCAAAGCAACTTTGTAAGGGGCTGTGTAATTAGACCTGTGTTTATCAGTTTTGAGTTGAGATACAAGTCAAGGGGTGGACCCAGGCTCTGACTTGTATATATGACCATGGGCAGTGAAATGAAGGGCAGCATTTATCAGACCAAGCCTTGGACTTCATATCCTTCATCTCGCTTCATCTCAGATCAGTGTTCTGACATAGAGATTATTATTATGGCCAATTTATAACCCAGGAAACAAGATTCTGAAAGGTTGAAGTACTTGGCCGAGGTCACAGAACTGATTTATCATGGAACCAGGAAAATGCAACTTGAGTCCTCGTCTGAGATTAGACTCTTGGCCTTGCAAAGCTGATGCTGTCATCATCTCCATTTCCCTGAGCAGAACACAAGCAAGCAGAAATAATTCCCAGCAAAACAACTTGGAAGTTCCAAAACTCAGAAACAAAATATGAATCCAAGTTAATATTAAATCATAGAAAGTATTAATATTTGTTATCTTTTTCTACCTATTAACTGCTACTATAACCAGTTTAATTTTTCTTGGAGAGAATAAAGTTGAAGAAAAAAGTTAAACTCCAGAGAGGCAAGTAACCCTATTAAAAAATGGGGTACAGAGCTAAACAAAGAGGGCTAATATCCTCTAAACAGAGCTAAACAGAGGGCTAATATCCAATATATACAAAGAACTCAAGAAGTTAAACTCCAGAGAGGCAAGCAACCTTATTAAAAAGTGGGGTACAGAGCTAAACAAAGAGTTCTCACCTGAAGAATATCTAATGGCTGAGAAGCACCTAAAGAGATGTTCATCATCCTTAGTCATTAGGGAAATGCAAATCAAAACAACCCTGAGAGTCCATCTCATATGAGTCAGAATGGCTAAGATCAAAAACACAGGAGACAGCAGTTGTTGGCAAGGATGTGGAGAAAGAGGAACACTCCTCCACGGCTGGTGGGATTGAAAGCTGGTACAACCACTCTGGAAAGCAGTCTGGCGGTTCCTCAGAAAACTGGGCATGACACTCCCAGAGGATCAGGCTATACCACTCCTGGGCATATACCCAGAGGCTTTACCTGCATGCAATAAGGACACATGCTCCACTATGTTCATAGCAGCCTTATTTATAATAGCCAGAAGCTGGAAAGAACCCAGATGTCCCTCAACGGAGGAATGGATTCAGAAGATGTGGTATATCTACACAATGGAATACTACTCTGCAATTAAAAACAATGAATTCACGAAATTCCTAGGTCAGAACTTGAAAATATCATCCTTAGTGAGGTAACCCAATCACAAAAGAACACACATGGTATGCAGTCACTGATAAGGGGATATTGACCCAGAATCTCGGAATACCCCAGACACAATCTGCATATCAACAGATTTCTAAGAAGATGGAAGGAGAGACCCCTGGTCCTGGAAAGACTGGATGTAGGGGAACGCCAGGACAGAGTAACGAGAGGGGGTTGAATGGAGAAAAGAGGGAGGGAAGGGGGCTTATGGGACTTTCGGGGAGGGAGGAAACGGGAAAGGGGAAATGATTTGGAATGTAAATTAAAAAAATAATAAAATAAAATAAATAATTAAAAAAAAAGAAAAAAGGAAGAACTGAGCAATATTTTTGATGGTCTAGTCTTCCCATAGCTGTGTGTAGCCTCTCTAGTCTATACTAATAAGCTATAGAGCAGTACAAACACTCTCAATGGTGTCTTCACCAACTTACTTCCAGTGTTGCTCAGGAGTCGAAGAGTCATTTCAGGTATCACCTTCTCCTGAATGTGCAGACTCCTAAGTCTGTGGTCAGCTGGGGCTGAGCAGCACTCTGTTGAACTAGTTGTGATGTCATCTGTTGATTAAGACCACTGTAGCTTATAACAGTGTTCTACCTGTATATGTTCTCTGTTCTCTAGATTCCCTGAGGTAGTACATAATGTTGACAAAGCTCCCAGACAGAAAAAAAAATGGATTCCTAAAAGTAAAGTTTGGAATGAGGACCTTATCTTTTCTCTATATTCCATTATCCAAGTCAAGTCACCAAGACATCCTAGATTCAAAAGAGTGGTAGAGGAAAATATTCTGGTATTATAAGGAGTTATAATACCATACTCCAAAAGAAAACTACAGACCTTTTCCTTTAAGAAAAGAATTTATCTACTATTTTCATGGGAAAAAAATGAAGAGCCAGTCATTATTTACTGAAGTATAAATAGGTTGTAGTGGTTTGTGTGTTACTAAGTTCTGAATATTTGAATCTACAAAATATCATAGGAAGAGTGCTGCCAATACTCAGTAACTGCTATCAATCCTTAAGGACAGTGTGTGTGCCTCCCTGTGTGCATGTGTATCTAAGCGTACATGTTTGTGTGCATGTGTGAGTATATATATATATATATATATATATATATATATATATATATATGTTTGTAAATGTATATATGTGTGTATCAGAAAGTAGAGAACAGAGGTTAACATCTGGTATCTTCATTATTGTCCACCTTATTATTTGAGAGAGGTTCCCAGGCTGACTGGCCAATGAGCTTTGGGGAGCCTCCTATCTCAGTGCTCTCAGTATTTGCATTACAGGTGAGTGCTAACACTTCCAGCTTTTATTGTTTGGGCACAGAGACTCTGGTCCTGGGTATTTAAACATTTACAACAGGTACTTGATTGAGTAAACCAGACCCTTAGTCCCACCAGGATTTTTTTTTTTTAATTACTGGTTAACTCCTTTTCTAAATCATTTGCCTTAAAAATCTAGAGATAAATTTCAGAATGTAAGAAGACCAAGCCTTTTCTTCCAAGGCCTAAAACTGAGTAGGGGAAAGAAAGCAGTCATAGAGGAGTTAATTGAGGAGATGGGATTTCTGTAAGTGTGGTAATTACATTTCATTGTTCCAAATTCTTAAAAGCAGAACAGAATAACCAGTTTTTAGAAGGGAACAATAAAGCTGGAATAGGAGGAAACAGATGTGACCACATGGTTTTCTTTTGTCAGAAACACCCAAGGATCTTGTGTCTTTTCCTTTTCTGAGATAGGATCAGGATCTCTTTTGTATACTTATGCTGGCCTTGACCTCTGTATGCTTCCTAGGCTGGCATCAAATTCTTCCTTCCATCTCAATCTCTCAAATGCTGATATAACAGTAGTGTACAACTATCCTTAAAAATCCTGTCTTTCAGAAGAAACCACCTGCAGGTTATCCTCCTTTATGAAGGAAGCTTTGTGAGCTGAAATGAGTTGAGGGCCTATATTGCCAGCAGGCTTCCTCCAAAGGAAACATTTTGGACATTTAGGAATAAAGTTAGAGTATTGTGCTGAGAGCTCCTAATGTCTTTTCTTTTAACACAGAAACTAGGGGGAGTGGGAGAGAAAGGGGAAGGAGGGAGGAATTGAGAAAGAGACAGTGATGGAAAAAGAGACAGAATGAGAGCAAAAGAGCGACAGAATGAGAGAGAGAGAGAGAGAGAGAGAGAGAGAGAGAGAGAG
Organism: Tokudaia tokunoshimensis; assembly: GCA_036184795.1. Classification (NCBI taxonomy): domain Eukaryota; kingdom Metazoa; phylum Chordata; class Mammalia; order Rodentia; family Muridae; genus Tokudaia; species Tokudaia tokunoshimensis. The sequence continues at coordinate 112,681,877 of BTHU01000004.1, forward strand.
AGAGAGAGAGAGAGGGAGAGAGAGAGAGAGAGAGAGAGAGCGAGAGAGAGAGAGAAAAGTCAGGTATATTTCCATAATCCCAGCACTTGAGAGGTAGAGACTCTCAGAGGACTACAAGTTAAGGGCTTGCCTGGGATACACAGCAAGACCCTGTCTCTAAGCATTTAAAGAAGCAGTAGCTATATTATACATATATTTTTCTTTATATGTATGGGTGTTTTGCCTTTAGTAATAGCTTGTACAAAGTGTGTGCTGTGTCCAGAGAGACCAGAAGAGGTTATCAGATATCCTGGGACTAGAGTTGCAGATAATTATGAGTTGTCATGTGGGTACTTGGAACTGAAATCTAGTCCTCTGGAAAAGCATAAGTGCTCTTGACTACTGCATCATCTACTGCAAACACTTTGATGTAAAAAAATGAATAAATAAATAAAAATAAAAGCATGGTAAGACTTACCAGGCCATTTGAAGTCTTGTATAATGGATGCATAAATTTCAATAGACACTATAGATAACTCTTCAAATATAAACCAAAACTGACTTCAGGCCTTTTATGATCCCAGTCTCCACTCTAGTAACATGTCCAAGATAAATGTTCAACATTTGTAAGGCCAAAGACACTTCCACAGGGCTGTTTATGTCAACCTAAAGATGGGCTAGGTCAGTGTGATAAAATAGAATGTAGACAGCAGTGTCCTTTGTATAAAATGATCAGACAGGTGATGAGGTACTCCTGGGTGCTGGTGATTTAATTGTGAAAAATTGGCATGCCAATGTAAATAAGAAACATTTCAAAAGTTCCCACCCCTTGATGAAGAACTACAAGTAGTCAGTGGCTTCTAAGATAGGAGGATCAGCCTTCTTTAGGGAAGACCCCCTGGTAAAACACAACCCAAGTGGTCTAAACACATTTACATACAACAACATGAATAGATTCAATAGCTTGTGTGTGTGTGTGTGTGTGTGTGTGTGTGTCTCAACTATAAATAAAGATAAAATGAGAAAAAGTCATGAATTATAAATGGACTTTGGGGAAAATAGGGGGAGGCGAAAGGGGGAGAGAGAAGAAGTGATATAAATGCAGTAATTGTATATGAAATACTCAAAAAACTTTTTAATAAGAAAGTAGATGAAATGTATCTTGACAAAAATGGTAATGATTGTCTTCTCAGTATGATATAAAAATAATAACTATCTCCTCAAATAACGAACACACAAAAAAGCCTCCAGAAGAAAATATAAAATTATACAATAAAATAAGTAAGAGAAGAGAGGAGAATCATGAGCAGATGGTTACCTTATAGAGGATACAAAACTATCAGCTAATATTATTTACTACACTTAGTGTTATGCTAAAATTCAAATATAAAATGGATATTTAATATCTGCATATAGCAAATATATGTAAATAAAAATATGTATAATAAAAAGAAAACATTTTCAATTAATAGTACAACATTGTCAGATCTCAAAGATAGTCTAAGTTAAAAAATTTCAGTTTATGTACCAAATTTCCTTTTTCCATTCTTTGGTTAAGGGGCGTGTAGCATGTATCTGGATATTATGAATAAAGCTGCTACGAACATAGTTGAGCAAATGTCCTTGAGGTATGCTGGAGCATCTTTGGGGTATATGCCCAAGAGTTGTATAGCTGGGTCTTGAGGTAGAGCTATTCCCATATTTCTGAGAAACCACCAAACTTTCCAAAGTGGTTGTACTGGGTTTTACTCCCACCAACAATGGAGGAGTGTTTCCCATGTCTCACGTACAAACTAGCATGAGCTGTAACTTGTGTGTTTGATCTTAGACATTCTTACAGATGCAAGATGGAATCTCAGAGTTGCTTTGAATTGCATTTTCCTGATAACTAGGAATGTTATACATTTCTTTAATTGGCCATTAGAAATTCCTCTATTGAGAATTCTCTGTTTAGATCTGTACCCTATTTTTTGTTGATGTCTAGTTTCTTGAATATAGGTATATATTGAATATATATCATATATATACATATATATATATATGATATTAGCTCTCTGTTGGATGTAGAGTTGGTGAAAATCTTTTCCCCTTATGTAGGCTGAATTTCATTTTATCCTATTGGCTACATTCTTTGCCTTACAAAAGTTTTTCCATTTCATAAGGTCCCTTTTATTAATTTTTGATCATAGTGCCTGAGATGTTGTTGTATTGTTCAGGAAGGTGTTTCCAGTGCCAATGCGTTCAAGCCTATTTCTCACTTTCTCTTCTATCCGATTTACTGTATCCAAATACTTTCTTTTTCCATTGTATAATTTGGACTTCTTTGTCAAAAATCAAGCGGATTTACTTTGAATTCATTGATCAACCTGTTTATATTGAGACAACTGAGTATTACTTAGCCACTAAAAACAGTAACATCATGAAATTTGCAAGCAAATGGATGGAACTGAAAAAAAATATCCCGAGTGAGGTAACCCATACCCAGAAAGACAAACATGGTATGTACTTACTGATAAGTGAATATTATTCACAAAGTACAGGAATATGATGCTACAAACCACAGACACAAAGAAGCTACGTAACAAGGGTCGGGGGGGGCACTTGAACCTCACTGAGAGAGATAGATTTGACATCAGCATCAGTGATAGATGGAAAAGGGGAACTGTGTGAGAAGGGACTGGGATGGCAACAGGAGGAATAAGGTGGAGGAAGAGAGAGGAGAGAGTACTGGAAGAGACAACTGCATTGCTGAGGGTATCTCTGGGAAGAGCTAGAAACCTTGGACAATGGAAACTTCCAGGAATCTACGAGGGTGACCCTAGATAAGACACCTAGTGATGGGAGAGATGGAGCCTGAAGTCCCATCTCCTGTACACAGGCAAGACTTCCAATGGAGGGATTGGTATACCAACCCAGCCACAAAAACTTAGACCCATAAGTTGTCCTGCCTATAAGATGCACAGAGGTAAAAAGATGGAGCAGAATTTGAGGGAAGGTCCACCAATGACTGTCCCCACTTGAAACCCTTCCCATGAGAGAGAGTCCACCCATGACACTATTAATGATATTCTATGCTTGCAGACATGACCTTAGGATAAATGTCATCAGAGAGGTTTCACCCAGCAACTGATGGAAACTGATGCAGAGACCCACAGCCAAAGAGAAAGTGGAGCTTGGGGAATCCTTTGGAAGAGGTGAGGAAGGATTGAATGAGCCAGGGGTCAAGGAACGGGCTTGAGCTTTTGAGACCACAAAGCCTACCACCTATTGACACAGTTCCTCTAACAAAGCCACACCTACTCCAAAAGGCCACAATTCCTAATAGTATCACTCCTTATGGTTCAAGTATTCAAAGACACACGTTGATGGGGGCCATTCCTATTTAGACCACCACCGTTGGCCATCTAGGATTGTATAGACTCTCAGGTGCCTCATCCCTGGAGAAGGCTGATTCATCCTCTGTCAGCAACAAATAATTGCCTGTAGCTCTTTATCTAAGGGTAAGACTTTGTGAGATTTTTCTCTATCCATGTTGGCACATTAAATGGTGCTGTCATTGTTGATCAGATGGCTATATTCTTGAGATTTCATGGGTATGGCTTCCTTGCCATGAATAGAAGACTCTACCTCATGCCAGAAAGCCTTGTCTTCTGGCTTTAAAAATATTCTCATCCCTATACTCTATGATGTCCCCTGAGTCTTAGGTATATGGAATCTTGTAGATGAATGACTTGGGACTGTACCTATTGTAGCAATAACTGACTGAGCCATCTAAATGGAAAGGGGCTGTGGGACCTCAGATTCAGAGATTTCAGTATGTCATAGATCTGTGGTAGGAACAGCTCTACCCTTCACATCAGGAATGTGCAGTGGGAAACAGGGGGCTGTTACCAGAGGAAGATATATCCTTTAAAGTCCTGCTTCTACAGAAATGCTTCCACATCCAGGCTTCACCTAAAAGCTGCACAGTCTTCAAAATAGCATGATCCACTTGTAGTAAGCATTCACATGGGCCTGTGAGGGGCAATCCAGATTCCAGTCATAGAACCAGAACATGAGTCTTGCTTTTTCCATCTTCTTGGCATAGTGAAAAATAAATTTCGGTTGTTTATATTTATAAAAATAAATTTCGGTCTTGGTTGTCTACTTGATGTTATTTCGTGATAACCAGTCTAAATGAACTCTTGTGGTTTATATAAAAAACCAAGAATAAAAGTTGAGAGAGACACAATCTGTGACTTCTCTTCCCTGGGATTTCTGATTCGTTCATTTCCTTTTACAAATACTTTTGAAAAATATTGTTAAAAGCCACTTGGAACATGGTATTATACAAACAAGTGAGTTCATCAGTAAATGTGCCTGTATGTTTTGTGAGTGATATAGAGAGAAGTGAATAAAGAGACAGAATGAGGGAAGGGAGGCAATTTTCTACTTATATTACAAGATCCAATTTTACTTTTCCAGCTATGTGTGAGAAAATGTGTTTTAGCCTAACCTCATATAGATACAAATGAGAGCTGGATTGCCTTCATCAATACCAATGGATTACTTTGGGGAGGAAGAAGTTTTTATCTGGACAGTGCAACAGTTTTCCAGTTACATTTTTTCTGTCTATTTTTGTATGAATAATGTCTAGAAATTTTAGATTCACTTGTCTTGGATAGTGTAACTACATGATCCTTTGGCGTTTAGGGCTTGTCATACTCCAGAGTCTGTAATCAAAACAGCCACATTTATCTGAACATCATCCAAGAAACTGTATTTTTGTCTTCCATTTAAGTCTATCAAAGACTGATTTATGGCACACCATTTAGAGTTTTTTATTTTCTTTTTTAGAGATTCCACAGTCTTCAATTTCAGAATTGAACCAAATCAATTTTCATGCATTGTCAATAGACCAAGAATTCACACTAAACCCAATTAACTCTAGTCTGATAGTTTGGCCTGAAATGAGGACCTTACATGCACCTAACAATTGACAGCAAATCTCCCTGTTAGCCATCCATAAACAACTACATATGTAAATACTGTACATGATTTTCCTTTGGAATACTGGGTGAGTATTGTGGAATAATTATAATACTTTGTTAGATATTAAAAATCTTTGAAAATGGAGATGAAGATATAACAGTAAAGAAGTCTGTATTTTCCTCTATTTCTCAATAACTGTAAGCCCTAGAATGCTTTGCTTAAGAGTACAAGGGTCTACTCCGCACATCATTTTACTATGAGCTTAAAATTTCTCCTTCTTGAATCTTTGTAAGCCTTCTTCTTTAACACATGTTCAAACTTACCCTCTAACAAAATTTTTGGGGAGCACAAATGTCTTTCTGGCTAGAGTTTCACCTTTACCTCTAAGTGCTTTGAATTCAGTTTTTCTCAACTCACTCCAGGGCAGCTTGCTTGTTCACAGAAAGCCTGTTCTTCAGCAGAAAAATTAATGTTGTCAGCACTCACGTGATCTGTGGCTACTCCTAGCAAGCGTCTATCTATTGCTGGCACTCACAGCATTGCCTTCTTTGAAAACTCTGTATCTAATATAAAAGCACTGTATATCAGGGACCCTAGAGGTGCTATTCATCAATATAACCAATGCTCTTACATGTTATAGAGACAGATGCTTGCATTGTAGTAACTTCCTTCAGATCTCTTAAAGGGGAAACTATATTTTTCCATTCTCCCTTTCTGCCTTTTTTCCTGCTCCTAGAAACTTCTAATTACAATTTTTTGCTTTTTACCTACTAGGCAGTCTAGTGAGTTTATTCACAAGGCATAAGTGAAAGCTGGATATTTACTAAAAGTTTTTTTTTTTCTTAAAAACTGCTTTGGGAATTTCCACAGAAAAACTACCTTTTTGAGTCAGGAAGAAAACATAGATATTAGTTTTTATTGAAACTAAGAACTTAATTGTTATTTATTCCCTGAAAGACTGCAGGTCTTCATTATAATATTCATTTTTTAACACACTTATGATCAAACCTAGATACAGAATGAGACTGGATTAGAGGAGAAAAGAAGAGGAGAAGTGGAAAGAGAGAGAAGAGAAGAGAAAAAAGAAAAGAAGAATGAGTAAGAAAACAAATTTGCTTGTAGTGGCCTTTCCCTAACAGCCCAAGAGATATGAAGGGGGATAAGAAAAAGTACTTTGTAGAAGTGATATATTTTTGCCATGTGGAGGGGTCCTATGTGCTGATCTCAGCAAAGGAAAATAAAAATTACAGAGGTGAAACTCTTTGGCAGATAAAAAAGGATTCCCAACCCAGTAAATATCATTTGTGTCACCCAAGACAGATCTCTGTCATTTCAACTACCTTAAAGGCAATGCTATTTGAGATTTAACCTTGGTTCTGAGGGAAAGCCACAGGGACACATTTTCTAATAGCACAATTTTCAAATACCTTTCCAGGAAATTCTGCTGCTCTGTTTGATCAACTTTTAAGTCAAGAAACTTAAGATATTTTTTAGTGACTTCTTCTCTTGTACTGGGTCAGGATGTTGTTATGATTCCTTTGCATTTAGTGGCAGCCAGTGAAAAAACAATTGTCTTTCTTCCTATGCCATCTTCAAAATTCCCTAATAGGAAACATATTATGCATTCCTCATGTGCATGTGTTCAGGGCAAGTCTTTACATAACTGTAATACAGAATTCAACCCAAGAGCCATTCTATACAGTGAGAATTACCAAGGAGAACACATTCTTCAAAGACCTTTAGCTGGTGATTCCTTGAGGAACACGTGGGAGGACCACATCCCCAAATTGTGCTGATATTCTGAGACATCATCTGCTTATCTTGGATATGGATCAAAATAGAGAATGAAGAAATGGTTAATGGAAGAAAGAGAGAAAAATGTTCAAAGGGAAGGGACTAGAATCCCCTAACTAATAACCAACATATCAAAGATTCATTTGTTCTCTTCCTTTCACTTCCCAGAGAGCAAAATCCATTCTGTACAACTGATAACTTGAAAGAGTGACCCAGCCCAGCTGAGAAAAATTGGGGGCACGGGGGTGGTGAAAAAATTTTGTACATTCTTTCACACAGCCAGAACTTGTACCTTGTGGATGCAAACAATGCCAGCATCTCTCAATGTTATCCTATTTCTTCATCATTTCAGAGAAACAGTGTTCTGATGGAAGGTTTTCTTTCTTTTTGACTCTACCTAATTATCATCATTTCTCCACAGTGAGGAAACCATGACCTTTCTTCATTTTTGCAGTCACTGTTCAACCATGCCCCCCTTGTAGCAAAGAAAGCACCATCTTCAGTCTATATATCCTGCTAGTCACTTGTACTGATCCTGTTTTTCTTGGAGGCCTTTCCTTCTAGAGTCATCCAGAGATCTCTGATATCTTCTTGAATGGATTTGAATATGAGATTAGAGACATGTTTTTACAGTGTCATCAGCTAATTACCATCACAACTTCACATGTGTGTGGGAAGCTATGAGCCATTGAGAGACTATGACCAAGATGTTTCTCAGCTAAGAAGTTCCCCAACATTACTTCTGCCAGGTATCCCAGCAACCCAGGGATTCCTAAATGAGGTAATCTCTCATAACGTCTAAGAAGTGAGAAAAAATGTCTATATTCTCCATCAATTGACACAGATTTTATAAAGTCATATCAACAGGAAGATAAATAGTAAAAATGAAAGTGCGACTGGCTCACACCTGCTTGTCCTCAGAAGGGTCTTTGTGAATGCTTCCTTCAGGTCATCCTAATGTTGGGACAGAGATGAAATTTCTTCTCGTCTTTTTTTTTTTTTCTTTACTGTCCTTTCAGATGAGGGTACTTTTTGTTTGTTTGTTAATTTTACAGTCCAGTCATTACCCATTTCAGGTCTGTCCTCCCAGTTCCGTATCCCATTCCTCTTCCCCCTGTCTCCAAGAGAATCTCCCCCCAACCCCTACCCCCATCAGACTTCCCCACTTCCTGGGGACTCAAGTCTCTGGAGGGTTAGGCACATCTTCTCTCACTAAAGCCAGACCATGCAGTCCTCTGCTGATATATGTTGAGAGCTTCTGACCAGCTAGTGTATGCTGCCTGGTTGGTGGATCAGTATCTGAGAAATCTCAGGGGCCTGAGTTAGTTGAGGCTGCTGGTCTTTCTAAAAGTTTGCCCTCCTCCTCAGCTTCTTTCAACCTTTCCTTAATTCAACCACAGGGTTCTCCAACTACAGTCCATTGGTTGGTTGTAAGTTTCTGCCTCTATCTCAGTCAGCTGCTTTTTGGGCCTCTTGGAGGTCAGCCATGCTAAGCTTCTGTCTGTAAGCACACAATAGAATCAGTAATAGTGTCAGGCCTTGGAACCTCCCCTTGAGATGGATCCCAAGTTGGGATGCCTACTTTACCTCCTTTCCCTCAGTCTCTTCTCCATTTCTGTCCCTGTAGTTCTTTTAGACAGAAACAATTCTGGGTCATTGTTTTTGACTGTGGGATGGCAACTCCATTCCTCCACTTGATGCCATGTTTCTCTACTGTCTACTGGAGGTGGACTTTATGAGTTCCCTTTACCCACTGTTGGGCATTTCATCTATCATCCCTCTCTTTGAGTCCTCACAGTCTCTCAGCTCCCAGGTCTCTGATATATTATAGAGGGTCCCCCACCCCCAAGGTTACATATTTCCATTCTTTCGGATGGTCCTCGGGGCTTCTCTCCTGTGCCCCCAACCCCAATACCAGATGAGGGTATTTTGTTAAAAAAATGAATTTCCAATTAATCGTCCCGTAGTATAGTGATCTACAGTAAAAATTGGCTGTTTTGTGTCTTTGAGAGATGTAGACACAATGACGATTCCTTGAAGCAATCTATAACTGCAGTTTCCCAGGCACTGAAGGTAATTATTAGCAGGCCAATTTCTGGGGCAGAGGAAGGGAGGAAGCCAAGTTACATCTTGCTGTTGTGACAAGAACAGTCTTGCTTTTCATTTCACGCAAAAGCAGAACAGATCAGTGGTCTAGTGGCTTTCCAAATAAAAATGAAAAGCCAATGAAGATATCTTTGAATCCAGTTCTTCAGCCAAATGTGTTAGACTGGAATTTCGAAGGTCAAAGAGGATAAATTCTCTCCATGAAGGAATGAGGCAAGATTTGGACAACTGTCCTTCTGTTACTTTCAGAGAAAACACCTTCTATTCATGAGAAATATTTTATTATCATGGAAAGTACATGGTCAAAAATCAATTCTAACTATATCTTTTTTCAGTTCTGATCCATATATTGAATGGGTTAATGTCTGGCCAAACATTCTCTTCTAATGCCTTCTGGATTTTGAAGTATTCAAACTACCATGCTTTCTTGATGTAATTAGATTTTGTAATGGACTCCTGTAAGAACCTGTTTAGTTATTTTAATATATTCTATTTTCTCTTAGTTTCTCCTAACCTGTAAATACAAATTATACCTCTGTTTTCTTTCAAATATGACTTCTTCTTGTTTTCTTTTCTGGAGATGAAGAGAAGGCTCTTAATTTTGCTTCTAAATCTGTACTTGTAAGAAATTCCTTCAAGTCAAATCACTGAGGGAGACATCCACTCCAAAAAGCTTGAACTCACTTTTCTTTCAAGTCTTCATAGAATCCCCTTTCAAATAAAGCCCTCAGTATTTGAGTATCAAGTAGTGACTTAAAAATAGAAGGAATTTGTATACCTACACTTTTGCTCTTTTAGCAAAACATTGCCACCCATTTTGGAATCAAAAGACAAAATATTTTATTCTGTTACTTGATTCTGAGATACGATTTATCTTAGCAATGTGAAGCACTCTTCCTAGCTCATGTGTTTATTGCGTCTCCTTATGAACCATCAGTTAGCACCCATGCTCCATGTTTTGTGATGTTTTCATCTCCTCTTTAAGTGGTAAGCCTCATGAAGATAAATATTTTTATCTGTTTTTGATGACAACTATATACTCAATATCCAACACAAGGGTTTCTTACATTCTATACTTTAAGTTAATAAATATTCATTAAATACATTGCAGGACATAAACTATCCATTACATTAAGTCACTAAAAGACACAAATGGCATCTCTACACTGGCACTTAGATGCAGCAGAGGGTATAGGATCTCTAGTGTCAGCCTGAGGTAATGCCACTTTTAAGATCCAGGTAAGGACAGTCTAGTAGTTTGTTCTCCTCATTCTAGTGAGGAGGGAGGACACATTCCCAACTACTTCTCATTCTAATAAGGGGGAGGACATATTCCCATGTGAGTGAGATACTCTAAACACCTGTTTCCACTTGGTTTTGGGCCACCTAGGCATGTTCTGTTCTGAAACACAAGAAGCCAGAGTTTGCATACTTTTACAGTCACACACACACACACAGGGTTATTGGATGTGTAAAGAAACAATGCATGAAACAAATGACAAAACTAAATTTTAGAAACAACTGTTCTGAAAAAAAATTATGACAAATCTTTCTTCTTGTCTGAAAATTCTCCATATTTTTATTTGTTTGCCTATCACAAGCAACTGCTAGAAAAATAAGAGCAAATCCCTGTGGCTGAGATTTACTTAGGACTTAGTTGTGGAGTAATTTAAGAGTCTAGAAGGTAAGACATGTGTTAATGTGTCTTAATTTCCTAAATGATATCCAGTATCATATAGTTAATCTGGATCTTCAGTGAGGTATCTCATCCAGGCATAGGCTTCCTTTTTGCCTAGAACAATTTTCAATACACATTTCTCAATTTACAATTTAATATTTCATAATAACACATTTAGACATGCCTTGATCATATCTACATCAATCTTCCCAGTAAATTCTTTTAGATTCACAACCTGTCATATATCCCCAATTTCTTATCTTTATTTTAATAGCCCGCAGATTTTTATTTATGCTGCTCTTACCTCCATGAATGTGGAGTCATTTGCTATAGCATGGTCGACCTACCATGATACTTTAAAAATATATTTTTTTATTAATTCTTTGAGAGTTTCAGACATGCATGCAACATATTTAAAACATATTCACTTTCTACTCTTCCCCAACTATTTCTCAAACCACATCTCCTTCTAACTTCATCTCCAATTTTACATCTGTAATTGTGTTCTGGGCTACTTTATTGGGTTCGTTTGCCTACCACCCTTCCCCACCCCAATCTCTTTCAAACCCCCAACACTAGGTAGGAAGGAAAAACATTAAAGGGGAAAGGGAGCATCAATCTCATTAGACTCTATCCTAGTGTTCTTTGGGGCAAATCCAATCTTTGTCATCAGGATATCTAATTCCTTCTTCTCGTCTCTTTTGCCCATGACTACTTGACAAACCACAGTATCAGGAATGAGTGGCAGCAGGGGAAGCAGCAGCCTGTGCTTTTCTGAAGGGTCTGACATTTTTATACCCAGAATTATAACTGTCTTCAGCTGACAGAATTATGCCCCTGGCAGAACTTGAGACAAATCATAGTCAGCTGCTGTGGACAATCTGAGGTGAAACAGCCCCATATTCCTACACCTGGAAAAAAACCCCTGGTTTTCTTATTTTTTTTTTCTTTTGTTTTATACGATACCAAAATTTTCACTACACATCTCATCACTGGAAGTAATGATGGTTATGAATCATCCTGTGAGTGCTAGAAACTGAACCCAGGTCCTCTGTCAGATCAAGAAATGCACTTAACCACATAGCGATCTCTACAACTACCCCTAACCTTTGCTTGATAACTCACTAATCCTAGTTTGTGATTTGCATATAATACAGCCATGAATATGACCATTTACTATAGCATCCTATCAAAAGCCACATCCTTAAACATTTTTGACTTTCTCTCTTTGTAAGCATCAACTGTCAATAGCTCTTAAGTTAGGAGTTATGGCTTATAGGTCTCTTCCCCATCCATTGTGGAATGCTGACTGGCTGGATTTTGTACAAGTATTATTCAGGTAAACCACAGCTTTATTAAGGTCAGGAGCATAGTCCTGATGATGTCAAGAAATTTCTCATTTTTCCCCAACCTCTGATTTTACACTCTTTCTACCCTCTTGTATTTTCTATAGGTAGATTGTACAGGTAGCTAAGAAAGTCTAGAGAATGCGGGCTGTAAAGACAGCTTAGTAGTTAAGATTCAAAATTGCTTTTACAGAGGACTCAGGTTTGCTTTATAATAGTAGCTACATTGAGCTTCCAACTGTTTGAAACTCAAGTCGCAGGAAATTTGACATATTTTGGTCTTCATAAGCACTGGGCAAGCACGTAGAATACATAAGTACATTCACGTGATACATCCAAAGATTTTAAATCAATTATGAATGAAATCCAGCAAAGAAAAGCAGAGAAATTGTGAGAGTGAAATAGAATAAACAGAGCGCCATTCAGTACCTGGGTGACTGTGGGATGTAAAATCATGCCAGGAAGTGTGGTAAGGTAGAGCAGGTCGAGACCCAGAGACTCGGTGGGCGCACACCTGAGGCTTAGGTGACTCCCAGCTCCTTGCCTGACTCCTGACTTGAAACACATGCCATGCTTCTCACATAAAAGAGACACGACCATAGTTAACGTGGGCCCAAAACAGAGTTCTCCATGCGAATGAGGTAACTGGAGGCCCAAAGGGCTTAGCCAATAAGCTTCCCTTCCAAGAAATTCCTCTCTGTAAAAGGGATTTAATCTCAAGTCCACCCTGAGAAGTGGTATGTTGTTTTTCTTTTTTTATTAGATATTTTCTCCATTTACATTTCAAAAGTTAATCCCCTTTCCTAATTTCCCCTCCAAAAAAACCCCCTATCCCAGCCCCCCACCCCCTGCTCACTCTTCTACCCTCTCCTGCTTCCATGTCCTGGCATTCCCATACACTAGGACGTTGAGTCTTCATAGGACCAAGGACCTCTCCTCTCATTGATATCCAACAAGGCCATCGTCTGCTACACATGCAGCTGGAGACATGGGTCCTATCATGTGTACTCTTTGGTTGGTGGTTTAGCCCCTGGAAGATCTTGGGGTACTGGTTGGTTCATATTGTGGTTCCTTCTATGAGGCTGCAAACCCCTTCAGCTCCTTGGGTCCTTTCTCTAACTCCTCCATTGGGGGCCCTGTTCTCAGTCCAAAGAATGTTTTTGAGCATCTACTTCTGTGTTTGTCAGGCACTGGCAGAGCCTCTCAGGATACAGTTATATCAGGTTCCTGTCAGCAAGCAGTTGTTGGCGTCCACAATAGTGTCTGGGTTTGGTAACTATATATGGGATGAATCCCCATGTGGGGCAGTCTCTGGATGGCCTTTCCTTATGTCTCTGCTCCACACTTTGTCTCTGTATCTTCTCCCATAAGTATTTTGATCCCACTTCTAAGAAGGACTGAAGTATCCACACTTTTGGCCTTCTGTCTTCTTGAACTTCATGGGCTCTGTGAATTGCATCTTGGGTATTCCGAGCTTCTGGGCTAATATTCACTTATCAGTGGGTGCCTACCATGTGTTTGTTTTGTGAATGGGTTACCTCACTCAGGATGATATTTTCTAGTTCCATCCATTTGCCTAAGAATTTCATAAATTCACTGTTTTTAATTGCTGAGTAGTAGTCCATTGTGTAGATATACCACATTTTCTGTATCCATTCCTCTGTTGAGGGACATCTGGGTTCTTTCCAGCTTCTGGCTATTATAAATAAGGCTGCTGTGAACATAGTGGAGCATGTGTCCTTATTATATGTTGGAGCATTTTCTGAGTATATGCCCAGGAGTGATATAGCTCAATCCTCAGATAGCACTATGTCCAATTTTCTGAGAATGGTTTCACACATCCATTTTCCACCGTGACAATAAACTGTTTAGAGTCATAGACTGTCTCTTTTCATCAAGATGCACCATGGGGAGCCAAAAAGAAGGCCTTCTCCTACTGAGCTGCAGCCTCATCTGTAGAAGGTCTCTTTGCTGTCCCAGCCACAACCTCCACCAATCCTGCAGCCATCAAGCCAAGGATAATCCCCACTGGGACAAGCAGGAGCTCCCCTCTCCCCTGGCCCTGTGCTAGATGCTGTCCCCAGCCTGCAGACCTGTGACTCTGTTTTCTGTGCCTCTGTGACTCCCAACAGTGCCTAGATGTCTAAGATTCTGAAAACCTCACAGGCCAGCCTCATCTCAGGCCTGGGGATTCCTGAGCAAGCTCTCCTATGTCTCAGACATAGGAGGTTGTTTCCCAACCCGGAGCAGTGTTTAGCCCCTTCCCTACAGTCAAGCACCTGACCCTGAAGCAACAAGTTCCACCCCCCCCACCCTCCCTGCCAAGGGCAGTGTGGGTCTACAATTCTACAGGTGACCAGGGTTTGACACCACTGGAACCACCTTAATAATCATATAAAATATTCTTCTGAATTACCTGTAAGAATCACAATCATTGGGCTCCATCTCTCAGATTTCTGAAGCTGTTGCCCTGGCCAGAAATGTATAAACAACCTCTGAGCTGATTCCAAACACAGTGACTTTTGAGAACAGTTGCAACTGGGCAACTAGGAGCTGAGATAAGATTACACCACCTATTGACAAAATGAAAACTGCAAAGCCATCTGCTTCATAGGAAAGACTGATCAGGAAGACAGAAGAGAATTAATGCAAGGGCTGCCTTGGTTCCTTTTCAAGGTCAGAGAGCACAGTCTCCCCTTTTCTCCCACTTCATGTAACTCCACAGAGGAATCGTAGCTCTAGTTTTTCACATCTTTGTTTAGACATTAGTTTGAAAATGAACCATGCATATTTGACCTATTTTCAGGTTGTATTTCAAAACCATAGAGCAAGGCATCTACAAAACTACATGGTACTATTATTGTTGCCTGGGCAACTATTCTGATTACAAAAATTAGGGTCCTGAATATACTAAGGAATATACTAAGGAAAACAGTAAAAAATTCACTGCTTGCAGATGCTCCTGTTATATGACTTTATGGAATTCTATAAGAGAAATAATACTTCTTGACATAAATTTTATTTTAATTCCTTTTAAAATTTTGGGCTATTTTTAAGTATTAAATAATTTAAAAATTAAAGAATGGACACTTATTTAAAATAGACACAAAAACACCTTTTAATTGTGATTCGTGGTAGCAGCTTCTGCTATACTTAGCTTTGTTTTTCTTCAGGCAGCTGGTACAGTTGTATGGATTTGTTACAATGGAGCTGTTGCTTTGGCAACATAAGAGGATCTCAGATCTCAGCTACTTTATCTGTAGTAGAGAATGGAGGTTGGGATTGCTCAGAAATCCTTAAGTTTAATTAAAATCAGTAAAAGAACCAATGGGAATGATACTTACCCCCTTTTTATCCAGCATGTGAGTCAGAGGTAATCTATATGCAAAAATATACAGCCACCAGGAAGTCTGAAATGTAAATACTCTTCCAACTGAGATTATTGCATCAAACAGTACTTTGGGGAAAGCTTAGTACTTTTCACCTTGAGCTGGCAGGAGACAACTTTGTCAGGCGTGTTGCATCTTGCAGGTATAGTGCTGTCTGGCGACCAATGAAAACTAGGACTCAGCTTGTGTGTTTGTCCTCATGATAATGACAACTGTGTTTTGTTTTTCTGCTCTGTTCTGGGTATAAATTATGTGCACATATGTTTGGCAACATTTCTACTTTTAGGAATTGAGTAATTACATTAAGCAAACTGTGGAGATTTATCTCATGAGATCTAAACTAATATTTTGCTAAGCTTCATTTTGATCTCCAGCTTTTAATGTTTGGCTTCTAGAGCACTAGTTCTCCTTGGAAGTGGAGCCTGCCAACAGCCTATGCAATGCAAAGTTTGCGTTTCAGGAGCTTTCATACATTCCCTTTTGTTCCTATGGCTGCTCTCTCCATAGCCTCCTCATAATTTCTGGGTCATATTTAATTTTACTTTAGAATAGCTTGGCTGTTTTTGAAGAAGACATGAATATGGATGTCAAAGGCATATAGTCAAGAACATTTGACTCTTTAGAACCCTGACTTTGTGTTTTAGCCGAAACACATGAACCAAATAGTCTCTAGGATATTTAGCTACCACAGTTTACAAGAAAAAAAATATTAACCAGTACAAAATACTATGGCATGATGTATTTACTTGTATCTAAAATTTCACTTCAATTTAGTGTCCAGTACATTCACATATTCTAAACAACACATATATATTCATAGAAATGTAACATTCCTTAGTTTTATCATCATATATACCATACACAAGCAAAAAATCACTATGTCACTACTAGGTCTTACAAGACCCTCTCACATATATGGCTTATTGTAATCATATGTAACATTGTTATGCTGGGCATGACATTATCTTTATGTGATATGTAGGGCTTCTCTAAACTTCTAGGCTGTGCCACTTTGGATGACAGAACCAGTCAGTACCCAAATACCTATCTTACTCCCTCCTGTAGCAAAATTCCCCTCTCCTCTTCACCCAGAAACTCTAAATGCTGGGGATCTTAGTAAATTGATCCCTTTCAAAAGGATATATTTCAGATTCCAATCATTCCCATGTTTCCTTTAGCTCTGTACTAAAATGATAATGATAAAATGATAAAATGGCTGGATCCTGATTCCAGTCTGGGATAGCTAGCCTCATCCAACAGCAGGCTGCAACACAAGATCACTGTACTTCAATAGCAAAATCTAGCTTTTGAAAAAATAGAAGTCTCTGAAAGCATCAACTATTTTCTAAAAATGCCCTTAAAGTTTCCCTCGTGATATGCTGCACACACTCCTAAACTTCTGCTGTATTTAGTGCTGACTGATAGGGAAGGTGGCCTGTTGAGTCACTCAGTTAAAGTACTTGTAATTTTCATGGTTGAAGAGGAGTCTTCTTCAGGTTTTGAATCAATTATCATCTTATTTTTATTAATATACCAATTATTCATTTTTTGTTTACTCATCTAGTATCTTCATAAGTACTTAAGTTGAAGAACCAGTGTCCCAAGATTTGAAATAACTTTAACAGGATATGTATGCAAATAAATTGCACCCTAAATCACCAGAAGCTAAGTGATACTATTTGCCTTATCTGGGTATATTGGTAACACAGTAATATGGCTCTCAATCCAGTCTAACAGTCATAGAAAGCTTCCTTGGGAGCACAACAATCAAGAAGAGATATGTTGCACTAGAGAAGAGAGTTAGGTGCGGTTAGGTACAAGATAGAGAAAGGAATGCTCCCAGGTAAAGGCACTTCTTAGGAAAATGACATGAGACATAAAGAATAAAGCATTTGGATGAAAGAAGTAATACTTCTTATGGAGCAAAAGAGCCAGGGTTGTCACTTTCCCTGTCACATACTAGTAAGTATAGTCTGGTTAATTTTCCATGGAAGATAAGCAAGAAAGCAAAAGTCAGATGGTTAAAATAAGAATTGTACCCCATCATCACGAGTATTTGAATACATGCTTCTTGGTGTCACTGTTTGGGGGAGGTTTAGGAAATCCAGCCTTGGTAGTGGCAGGCTTAGAGTGTATTTAGCCTTACCATACTTCAAGTTCATTCTGCTTCTTCTTGCTTACGCTTGGAGATAAGAGTTCTCAGCTCCCCTCTAGCTGTCATTCTTGCTACTTGGTTCCATTCTTGGCCAACATGATGGGATCTTCTCCCTCTGGAATCACAAGCTCAAATAAATGCTCCCTTTTATAAACTGCCCTGCTCAAATAAACTCTTACACCTATAACTTGCCCTTATCATCATATTTTATCATAGCAACAAAGAAACAAGAAAAGAATACACGGCACAAATAAGATAGTTAGAGAAGAGAGACAACATTCAATATAAAGCTAAAGTAGGGGCAAAATAGATGAAAAGTAAAGAGAGTACCAAGAATTACAGGTTGACGAACAATAAGGAAAAGAACTAGAAAACAGTTTGTCACTTGGGCAAACTTATACCCAAAAGAGCAATGTGAAAAACCAACAGACCTTTATTAATTTGCTTGACAAATTATATTGAATGTAAATTACACACAAACATGTATAAACATATTCTTCCACATGTAATCAAGTTTATTACATATGCAGATATCAATAATTCAAGGTAACAGAGTAAAATTTTGCTTCAAGGTCCACCAGTTGTTTAAATTATATTTATCACCAAAAGTACAAATATTTTATGTTGATGGTTATAGATATACCTTAATTTCAAAATACAGATATTCGGCTGGAGAGATGGCTCAGCCATTAAGGCTAGGCTCACAACCAAAAATATAAAATACAGAAATTTTTTGATTTGTGATGGGGTCACATCTAGGTTATCAACTATAAAATTTAAAATATCATAAGTCAGACATGCATTTGAAGGACTAAAAATATGTCCCAGTGGTGAAGAGCATTTAGCTGATCCAGGTTCAGTTCCTGGTACCCATATGGCAGTACAAAATCATCTCTAGCTTACTTTGGGTGGTTTCAAAATCACCTGATTACTTTACTCATTGCTCTTCATGCCTGTAGTGCATATATGCTTATATGTGTATAAGAGTATATATGTACGTGTATATGTATATGCAGACAGAAAACTCATGCACATAAATTTAAAAAATTAACAAAGAAAGTGCATTTGATGTACTTAATAGTCTAAGCACCCTATCATAGCTTCTCCAAACTTAAATTGACTCTGAATCCTTATACTTGGGCAAAATCACGAGACACAAATCTATTTAGGAAGAAATAATGGAATATGTCATATAACCTATTTAATATTATTCAGAAAGTAGGAATACTATAAAAAATGTAATGTATATTTTCAATTTATCACAAAGTTAAAAAATAGTAAGTCAAAACTGCCATGTCAAATGACTCCAGGAATGGATCTGATTGGGGCATCAAGGGAATGAAGAAACTTCACACTCAGATACACATACAGACAGAAACCTGGAGCCAGGTGGTCTGGGCTTTCTACTGCAGAAACTTCAGTACCTATGAAACTCAACATGCTTTTTATTATGGAGCTGAACAGAGAGGCACATTATTACATAAAGATAAACAAGGAGACAGGGTTTATGATAAGCAGCTAAATCAAGGAAGTGGGTTTAACTCATCTCAATAGACACAGTCTCTGTATAGCATTGCTCTTTAGGGGATAAATATCATAGGGGGAGAAAGCAATGTTAGACATATTAGCACACATTGCCAATAGCTGCACTTCATGCCCTAGGGAAAGCTTTGTTGTCCCTTTAAGTCTAAGGCTATAGAGTCCTTGACATGGATGTATCTGTGTCAATAACATACATTTACTTGGGACTTGGCTCACTCAGGACTTCTTAAGCTCCCTACACAAAGCATCATAACTAAGGGATCATCTGCATTTTGTTATTTTCCAACCACGTTCTATATATCAACTTTTAAATCAGTGACACAAAGTAAAGACTACATATCTCCAGTTTCTGTTTTAACAAAGAAACTCTGAGTAAAGCAATTCATTAGGAAAGTAAAAATGTAGGTTTCCTATCAAGTCTTTGGTTTATGATTGGCCAGCCAGAACCATGTCTCTTTCTTCACAGAATCTGGAGCCAACAAAAAAGACTCCAAATTTCCAGGCAACGGGAAAGAAATGAAATTCCCAAATAACAATCTGACTGACGTGTTCACTAAGATGACTGGAATGCAAGAACCCCCCTTCAAAAACACCAGGCAGGTTCAGACAATAGAATAATTCTGTAGATACTGCCCATTAAAGATGTTTCCCTGTGAGTGTATAATCTAATCAAGCAGAAATGTCCAGTGTAGATTTACCTATATTAGATAAATTTATTACAAATATTTGGCTTACAAACCATCAATGAATAAATCTCTCTATTGCTCCTATTTAATGAAATCAAAAAGGAAACGCTGGCATATTCAAATTGTATTGAACATAGAATACAATGTATTGTAGAAGCTTATGAACTTCTAATGTATGACCCCAATGGCAAGTATCCCACTCACACTTTACACAAATCTTGCATGAGTAAACAAGATACATTGTAGTGAGCTCTGGGAATACAGAGCCTTTTGTAATTTAAAACTAACTTGGATGGATGGGTATGTTACAAGGCACTCTGTAATCTGGCCGTGATAGATTAGGCTAATACTCTCAAAGTGCGAGCAAACATGAACAAGTTTGCTATCTACTTGGAATATACTGTCCTGTGCAAGCTGAACAAATGGGCCCCTGGGCAAAAAGACAGGAAGATTCCTTCTTGAAAATGCCAGTTTCAACTGCCATTCATGTAGTCTGAATTCAACTCCCAATTTGTCATTCTATAATAACAGATAGGCCTATGGAAGTTAAGCATACTGATATGTCCCTAAACTATGCAGCTTTGTGAAGATATCTTTTTTATCTCCAGAAGGTATAGGGGAAATTTGATTTGATTTTTGTTTTAAATTTTTCAAAGAGCCTTTGCTTGGGTGTCATAAATCCATTCCAAGCATCATCAGCAAAATGCTCTTCTACACTTTTGAACCAGTACCTAAAATAGTCTGTGTCCTCTGATACTTGTTGAATTTTTTTCATTGCATTTCTTTCTGGGACTTCTGCAGCAGGACAACTCTTTGGGACTCTTCTTGGTGTTGTCCAATCTGGAAGAGAATATATGCAGCAGAATTTACACTAGAACTTAAGAGTTTCCTCAGGTTAATTTTGTAGACTGTCATGGTAAGATGAGGAAGAAAATGAGGGAAGGCATCAGAAATGACAGAAACACACAGAGGAAGAAGGGTAGCTTCCAGGAACTGTCCAAAGAGAACAAGTTTGCAAGCATTCATAAAAGAAAGGTATCAGCAATAGCAGAAATCCATGATGTTGGATGCTTTTGCTCAAAAAAAAATGACACCATAATAATTGAATATAAGCTCCAAGTTTGGATGTCTGTATTGTAAAGCAGCCACTCATGTGTCAAAAGAGAAATGAATGGAGTAATGGTCATTTCTATTGTGGTTCAGCACTCACAACTTACCAATTTATAAAAACAACACATGTCTGAATAGAGATTGTAAGAAAACAAACACTCATCACTTTTAGGGCACATTCATGAGGAAGATGAAGAAGTATGATGTACTGAATTTAGAAGAAAGTATACTTTGCACAGTGCTCTCCTTCTCCCATGGTTGGACAGGAAACAGGAAAAGATCCATCACCCTTTGTTAGAGTGGCAGCATAGATCAGTCTTCAGTGGAATTATGCACAGAGCCTGAAGCTTCTCAGGATGGTCACTCTGCCATTTCCAATAGACACAGTTAATATTACCATTCTTTCAAGTAATACTGAGCATTAATATGCAACCTGATTATATTTCGCTGATAAACTCTGACTCTTGCAGAGAAAGTGAAGAAGGGTTGTTGCCATAAAAATATAGTTTTGAATCACAATTTCCTTAGCCAGTCAGAGGCAAGTGAAAAGAATGTCTTACAGATTTTGTCCTTTAAACTTTAGGCCCATACTTGCCAATTATTAATTCAATGACCTCCATAACTAACAAGTGTCATGAAAACACTTAGTGAAGGTTTAAGTACAAATGGTAAATTTATAGAATTATTTTAAATGTCTGGGAAGTCATTTTCACATAATTTTACTTTTATAAAATTTTACAAAATGTTACAAACACTAGTGTATATGTCTTTAAAGCAAAAAAGATAGACATTCCTATTTTTAAAAGGTTAATATATATTTCTTTAATTTAAAATTTTTTACTAAGATAATACATTTCAACCCCAGAGCATGGAAAACAGCATGGTTTTAGTCTGAGGAATGCTGGTGTTCTTTCCACAGCCAAGACACTTGGGTCAAGTGGGTGTAATTACTTATGAAACCAATCTTTCTTCAAAGGCTTGATACTTCTCTGACTCCTGGAATTGCTGAAAACAAGAATGAGTCACCTCGCTGCACTCAAAACTCTGCTTTTCAGAAAGTGGCACACACATACTGCTTAGAAGAAAGAAAAAGAGCTAAAAATATAAATTAATAGCTGGAAAAATTTAGATTTCTTAAACACTATATCAAATTATTTGCTTATGGAATTATAAACCTATAAGCACAGTGTTTCTGTCATTACTGTCCGTTTCACAAGTTAAGAAGAAATAGTCTCTCTCTGTCTGTCTGTCTCTCTTTGTCTCTCCGTCTCTCTCTGTCTCTCTCTGTCTCTGTCTCTCTCTCTCTCCCTCTCCCTCCCTCTCCCTCTCCCTCTTCTTCCCCCTCCCCCTCTCTCTAGTACACCCACACATGAACACTCACATGCACATGCACATGCTTGCATGCATGCATGTACACACACACACATACACACACACACACACACACACACACACACACCAACTATCAAATTTATTACAAGAAAAGAAAAAGCAAGATCCACATCATCACTCCCTCCTTGGCTGGATCTGTTCCTATTCAAGAATATAGGAAATCTTTTCCATATTCAAGGTTTATAAAAGACAGTTGGGGAGTCTGTTTTCTTCCCACAGCAAGGGGGAGTTTTACAATGTGAGCCAGTGATAATCATACTGACTTATGAAAAATTACCCTTGTAAAGATATCAGGGCCACACAAGAGAAGCTTGGGGGTCTGAAGTTAAGTTCTTGGCAAGGGAAGGGACAGATTTTAAGCAAGAGAGCAATTAGTTCTGGGTTTTCCTACTTTTCTCTGTCCAAAATCTACTGTTGGGGGGAAACTTATGCAGTTACTTCAGCCTACTCTCTGGAGTTCTTAAAACAAATCTCCACCCCTTTCTCTTTTATTCTAATATGCTCTGTGGCAAGGCAAAATTTCCAGGGCTGCCATTTAAACATAAAAGCAAAGCCACAAAAATTTGCTGTCTCAATTTGAATTCCAGAGCATAAAAGTGAGTTTCAGGTTGCCTTCAGACACTTGGATGCAGGATGAACTTAGGAAGGGTCAAAGCCCTGAACTGGTACTTTCTCTCCTGTCCATGATTAAAGTCTCTATTTTCTGTGGTATCTGTTTCTTGCTGAATACAGCTGCAAGCTTCGATAAGCTGGAAGCATCCTAGTACATTTTCTCAGGTAGAGCAGAATGTACATCAAAATCTTCTGGCAAGCTTAATGGAATCCATACTACTGGACCCACCCCAGAGCTTCTGGCTGACAAGGAACAGGTGATAGGAGGAATAGGAGACACAGTTTCAATTTCCAAAGAGTTTCAGATGGTGAAGTTACTTTTACTTGGGTACTTGGGTACTTAAGTAGTACTTGTCTGGTATTGATCACAAACAAAAATATTCCCAAATTGTATTCTCATGAATCATAAATTGCACATTCAAGGTCCACTGGCTCTATGATGGACATCTTAATAAAGCTTAGAGCAGGAAATCAAACACCAACATTGATGTTATAGTTTGTTTTTGTAGAAATATGCATAAGGAGAACTGTGGTGTAAAGAAAGAAGGGCCCAAGCTCTTGCAATATATGAATGGGATGACAAGTAGGCTCAAAAAGTTTAAAATTTCACACAGATGACCTTGAACATATTTTTTAAATATTCAACATCCTAGACATACAGGAAACGACATCCATAAGTAAACAAATTCTGACAAGGATGTGGGGAAAGAGGAACCCTTATATACTTTTAATAAGTGTGTGAATTGGTGCAATCATTACGAAAATTAGGTTAGAGCTTTCTCAAACGGTAACAATAGAGCAATATGATGCAGCTATGTCCTTCATGGATATATGCCCAAAAGACTCTGCATCCTAATAAAGAGAGATGTTCATATTTGTGCTTACTACAGCTTACTACACCTCTATTCACAAAAGAAAGGAAATATAATCAGTTTAGATGTTTATCTTTTATTTCTTGCATAGCTGATTTAAGAAAAGAGCTCCCTAAATGGCTACATTCTAGTGAAGTTCCCTTGTAGCTTTCTCCCATGATTATTGCTTTGTGAAGAAGAATCTTTCAAATGGGCTTTCATTTTTATGCACTAGAATGGTCAGTGGAGAGAACTGTCCTCCAGGGCCATTCTTGTTGGCCCAGTCTAGTTCTGTATTTCTCTTTAATGGTTCAGGCCTTTAACACACAGAGCTGATTTGTTTGCACTTGCTTTGTCTGTAATTTGAAATAAGTCCAGTCTCCTTTTCTTTTTAAATTACATGTTTCAAATTCTTCTGCTTTGTAAACCACTATAAAACTTACAAAAAGCATTATTAGTTTGTGAAAATCTCAATGTCCTATTGCCTTGAAATTCTCTTTGCCAAATAAGTTAGCCTTTCGCTTTTGCATTTGACCCCATTCGCATTTGCAGGACTTGGCAGAATATAGATCAATTCTTTTCCAGAATGCAACACAAATAGCCTCCAGTCCAACACCCAGTAGAGTCTTTTTCAGCTAACACCTTGTGAGCACATTTCTTGTCTTCACATCTGTCAATATTCCAGTCATCTGACTTCCCACAAGACTCACACATCAAGATCTGATTACAACATTCCATGGTTTCTCTGAACTCCAAACTCTTTCAAATTTGTTTCCACAACCCAGACACAAAGGCCTATGTGCAACATTATCAACTTTGGTAGCAGGAGTGACCCATCTTCTCTCTACTACTAATGTTTACTATTTGTTATTTCTCATTAGTGTGAGAAAACATCCAATAGAAGCAACTTAATGGAGAAACACTCCATCTTAAGGGTTCAGAAGTGTTAGTCCGTTGTGGCAAGGAGTTTGTCCATAAGGCCTAATATATGATAGAGAATTCACCATTCACGATAGGCTAGGGGTCAGAGGCTGGGCTATAACTTTCTATGCCTTTTCCTACTTACATACTTTTGCCACCTAGGCATCAGTCTTTAAAGGATCTATAACCTCCCAGCAAAGCTCTACCAGTGAGGGACAAGGGGAACCTGTAGGGAAATAATCCAGAATCAAACCATAACAATTTTATGGGGTTTCTATGTTGAATGGTTCAAGACCAGAATCTCTGGTATGGAGCAGGCCATGTAGGATACAATAGAATAGTGCCTCTTGAACTGAGGAGATATATAGCTTGGGAAACAGGGAGAAAGAAGTCAAATGCAACACTAGCATAGTCTTAGAAACTCCCATTGTAGTTAGAACACAACATGAAAAGAAACAATGGGACAGAAAATACGAATATGAGAAGGCTAATGGGCTAGAACCATAGAGAGTAAGAACAGATTAAATGACAGAATTTAGAAAATCAGAGGTTAGAATTGGTGAAGGAGGAAATAAGTTTGTTTTTACCTACAACTTCAGCTGTTCATGAAGAAATGGCTCTATTATTCTTCTGCAGAATGAGTTAACTATAGCTAACAATACTACATTTTATATTAATGGATGAAGAGAGGATTCAAAGGTTCTCATAAGAAATAATAAATGTATACAATGACATATGTGCTCACTTCCCTCGTTGGACGGTTATATTGCATATATGTGTATCAGCACATCACATCTCCATTAGTTTATAGTGTTACTGTACATTAATGACATTTGGGAAAGAGGCTTCCCATTTGCCTCTCCATACACTGACTTGATACCTGTCCAGGCACACAAGAAGAGTACATTAATGTCTGTGATAACAAGCTAACAATTTAGCAGAGTGAAACAATGCACATCTATTATGTCTTCCTTGTCTAAACGAGAAGGCCCAGTTTCAGGATGCAATCTGTTTGCTTAACAAGGCTAAAGAAAACTTTCATATCTATGAGAAAATACATCTTGTTCAAATGCCACATAGTGAGTGTAGACTTAAGGAGTAAAGGAATACAGGAATGACAGAACAAACAAACAAACATAGATGGTAAAAGGATTTTGGTACAGGAAAGCGTGGACAGACATGGGAGAATACCTGGGGAAAACTTGAACCTTTACCAGAACAGCAGTGGGAAAATAATAAAGGGTTTTTAGGAAGGACATGCCATGTTTGGATTTTAATTTTTATGTGAATGTGCATTTTATTTGATTGCAACCTGGAGGAGACATTATAGATAGCAAGGGAATTGTTACAGTATTGAGTGTAGCTGTACAGGACCAAAATGATATGATAGAAGTTTAAGAATGATCTAAGATTGTAAAAGGGAGAAAATCAAATCTATGCTCTATAGGCATGTTAACTAAGGCAAGTCAACTAATCAACACACCTGGGTTATGTGCAATGTGAACTTTCATATGAGTAAGAGAAGTCAAGCAAGAAAAGTATTATTATAGACATGTCCTAAAAGCAGAAGTTTCTCATCTTTGCATAAGAATCCATGCATGCCTCCTCTCTCCATGCTTTTGCTCTTTGAGACAGGGTATAACTTTGGACCTAAGGCTCCTGCCTCTTCTTTTCAAATGCTAGAATTACAGGTATGTACCAGTGTACTAAGATTTCGATTCTTTTTTTTTTTTTAATCCTGGAAAGAGAAAATCAATGTAATTTTCAGGGAGAACAAGAAATGGAAGGGGTCAGTTGTAATTTGAAGAATTTGAAGGCATTCAGAAAAAGGGGAAATAAAAAAAAAGACATTAAATAAAGGATGTTTTAAGAGGGTAGCAATAAAAATAGGCCCAGAAAAATAATGAAATTGATTGAGGAAACCAGAATGAGCAAAACCAGAGAGCAGTGGTAAAAACAAAACAAAACAAAAAAACAGAAACAAAAAGAAACAAAATAAAAAAAGCCAGGAGAGTGGGATGTTTTATGAAAGCAATTGTGCTATAGTTTCAGTGTAGCTATATCAAAGATCTGTTAGTAATAAACATGAAAGATTCAGTGCTATTGGCTAGCTTTCATAGTGCTGTAAATTGCTATGCAAGCTACAGGGAAAGACAAATAATCAATGTCCTTATCCAGTTGTGAATCTGTGAGTTTCAATTAAAAGCTATTCTCGGAAGATATCCCTGTTGGTTCTAGTAGTGGCATAAAAGTCATGGAAATAAACAATTGCTTTCTGATTGGATTTAGAGTCCAATACAAGAGAGAGAACTCATATCTGGCACTATTAATTATGATAAAACCCTGTGGCTAAGTCATAGTAGCTTAGAGAAAACTTACTACTATTATAATGTCAAACGGAAATATTAATTTACTACCACCTAAGTTTTTGGTATTTAAACTTACAAATGAAGACATCATAAACCTTCAGCAGAGAAACTTAATATTTTTATGGAAGATGGTGATTAATGTAGAGATGGATATTTATTTAAGACACAAAGAATAAGAGAATGTGGAGTGTCCATCTGTAAATGCGGCATCTATATTTTAGCTCTTCTGCTGAGGCTCAAGAATAATTGAAAAGACAGGACAAAAATTGTGAGAACCAAAGTAGATATCTATAGTAAAACAGTATTTTCTGGGCCTGACAGCACTGCTGCACATATAGACTCATACTGAATATGTCTGCTTGACAATCAAAGTTACAATGTAGATTGGGGAGGAACTAATAAAGTTATTCCATAGCTGAGGAGATATTGGTAACTGATGACTGGCTGGGGAAGAAAAGTCAGAATTTTTCAGTCCTAATAGGTTACCCGTGATCCAGAAGACAGCACTACACTCATGCATATGCAGACAGTACTAAATGGACTCAGTGGGTTAAAAATTGAAGATCACAAGATGGTGGGAGGGAAGGGTTGTGGTGGTGAGATAAAGGAAGAAAAGAGGAGCAGAGAAAGTGGAAAAGATTTGAACAAAAGCACTATATGCATACATAAAAATTCTGAATAACACAAAGTGTCAAAGTTGAATATGACCATGGTGTCTAGAGTTGGGACCATTATAATTTGACTAGAATGAGAATATATTATTGAGATGATGCTCTCATTATTGTGTATTCCAACTAGAACTAGAGGAGAGGACACCCCCCCACACACACACACACAAACACCTCCTCCTTCTTCTCTTCTCTTTCTCCTCCTCCTCCTCCTTCCTTTTTCTTCCTCTTCTTCGTGATGCCAAACACCGTGAAGTGAAGTCTGAGTTGACTAATATGACAGCTGGAGACATCTACTCCATAAAGTCTCTGTATATAAATAATTTAGCATCATTGATTTCATTATATTAGTGGAAATAGACAAGTAGATACTAATTGTTGCAGCCAGCAACACAAAAAGTGAGGCTAGTCTACTTGAATTAAGAAGTAGAACGTCCATAGTTGTTCCTGCGATTATTTTGTTCCCTTTCTCAGAGGAACCAAATCACCCCCACTTTGGTCTACCTTCTTTGTGATCTTCCTGTGGTCTGTGAATTGTAACATGTTTATTTTGAGCTTTTGGGCTAATATCCACTTATCAGTGAGTGCATACCATGTGTGATCTTTTGTGATTGGGTTACTTCACTCAGGATGATACTTTCTAGTTCCATCCATTTGCCTAAGAATTTCATGAATTCATTATTTTTAATAGCTGAATAGTATTCCATTATGCACATATACCACAATTTCTGTATCCACTCCTCAGGTGAAGGACTTTTGGGTTCTTTCCAGCTTCTGGCTATTATAAATAAGGCTGCTATGAACATAGTGGAGCATATGTCCTTATTGCATGTTGGAGCATCTTCTGGGTATATGCCCAGGAGTAGTATAGCTGGATCCTCAGGTAGTATTATGTTCAATTTTCTGAGGAACTGCCATACTGATTTCCAGAGCAGTTTTACTGGCTTGCAATCCTACCAGCAATGGAGAAGTGTTCTTCTTTCTCCACATCCTCTCCAGCATCTGCTGTCCCCTGAACTTTTCATCTTAGCCATTCTGACTGGTGTGAGGTGGAATCTCAGGGTTGTTTTCATTTGCATTTCCCTAATAAAAAGGATGCTGAACATTTCTTTAAGTGCTTCAGAGCCATTCAAATTTCCTCAATTGAAAATTCCTTGTTTAGCTCTATACCCCAATTTTTTAATAGAGCCTTACAAATACAGGGGTGAATACTAGCAGCCAACCATTGGTCTGAGTGTGGGGTTCACTATAGAGGAGTTGGAGGGCAAGCAGGAGGAGCTGGAGGCGGGGGTGCAGCCCCATGGGAAGAACGACAATGTCAGCCAACCAGATGCCCCAGGGCTCCCAGGGACTAAACCATCAACCAAGTGGTACATGTGGTTCCAGCCAAAAGATTGGCAGAGGAATGCCTTGTTGGGCATCAGTAGGAGGAGAGATCTTTGGTCCTCAATAGAGGCCCCAGTGTGGGGAAATTGAGTGGGGGTCATGGGAGTGGGTTGGGTGGAGGAGCATATTCTTGGAGGCAGGAGGTGGGAGGATGGGTTGGGGGTTTTCGGGGAGGGGGAAAACCAGAAAGGGGAATAACATTTGAAATGTAAATGAAGAATATATTCAATAAAAAAGAAAAAAAATAAGTAGAATATCACTGACACCTATATATCATGTGGGGCCAGGAATTTAATTATAATGGATTAAAATTGAGTACTTCCAATTCTACAAAATAGATTGAATGGGACATGATCATTTCTGTACTCAATATGTGAGAGAATTTGTTCTTCACAGAGTTGAATGCTTTCCTTGAGAGTATAGTTAGTTGTTTATGTACAATATTTTATCACCTGGAAACAGAGATGGTTTACTTTTTCCTATTTATATTACTTTGATTTCCCTTTCTTATCTAGAACATCAAGAACTACATTGAAAAAGTAGAAAGAAGGGGTATTGAATAATTTAAATATCAAAGTGTCCAGAAAACTTATGCATAGGAAACAAGAAGAGAAACCACAGACAATTATGGTCAAGAATATTGGAATTCAAGACCTCCCAAATTCCTGAGGGTACTCTCAAAAGACAAGGAAAGGACATTGTTCAAGTGTCTTAAGCCATGATCTCCAGACACGTAGCATGATGGCTGAAGTAGGGTATGGAAGACAGATATGCAAGTAGTACAAGTGTTTGAGGACTAACAGAATTGTTTAGCTCATAAGATAGATGTTGCCCAAAGGCAGACACATATGAATATACAGGTAGAAAAATGTATAAATAATGCTGTAAACATTTCTAAACATTCCCTGTCTCTTGATTGCTAAATGTCATTACTTGGCAAGTTTAGAAGAAGAGAAGAGTGCTACCACAAGACAAATAAGACAAGATAATTGCCAGAAGGAAAAAAAATCATTGTAAATTTTGCAATATAAGTCAGTCATAGTATGTACCCTGTGAAATACATACAACCAAACCAAAATGAAGATTGTCCCAGGAGAACACAGACTAGACAGTGAGGTAAAATCAACATGAATAGCTTCATCAAAAATATTTATTCTGTGTGTAAGTATGTGTACCTGAGTAGATGTACCTGAGGAAACTAGAGATTTGAGATTCCTGAAACTGGTGTTAGGGCTGATTGTAAGTTGAATAAAAATGGGTTATGAGAAATAAACTAGGTGTTCTGCAAGAGAAATACATGCTCCTAACCATCTCTCTATCTCTCCAGCCCCCAGGAATTGCTTCTTTTAATTCTAATTTTTAATATACATGTATATTTAGGAAATATAAGCATTCTTTATTGAATTGGCAGCATACTGTTAGCTAAAGGTTATAATAAATAGAAAGAAATAAAGAAATGAGATTGAATGGGCAAGACTGGCTCTGAGCCATGTGAGGGTTCAGTGTAGTCTGTCTTCCATGGAAACCTGACCCACTAACCTTGATAGAGTAGACCCATTGAGGTTCATTGAGCACTCTGCCTTCCACTTGCTTCTGCACACAAAAGGAATCTTTGCAGTAGGTGGTAAGATGTGTTTCCTGCTTTCTTCTCTTTTAAAATATCAAAGGTTGAGAGCTTCTCAGGCCCTGTGGTGTGCCCAGCAAGGTACCATGGAATGTTTTTGTTAATTGTTGGCCTTTCTATCTTCCTGCTCCATTCCTCAGTTTTCTGTCTTCAAAGGCTGGCTCTGTCTTTCTTGGTAGTTTATATCTCTGTACATAAAGGCTTCCCACTGCCTCTGCCTTCTCACTCTCCGTAGATACTTTATTAACAGATCTTTAGGGCACCTTGGAACTAAAAGAGATTTGAAAAAGAGAAAACAATAAAACCAATTGCTATTATTCCTCCAATCTTCTGGATTTATAAGCTCTTGACATCTATTGCCCATTCACAGGAAGCTCCATTAGAAACTGAAACAGAGCTCGTTTTGAAATGCCAGCAGCTCTAAACAGGCTTCTCAACAGCTTTGTGATAACCTGGTCTTGGAGGAAAGGGATCTAATATTGCACAGCTTACAATCCTGAGTTATAAATGGAATCATGGGATCCCTCAATGACGGGTGTAAAAGCAAGATTCTTAATTGTTCTGTTTTGTCCTACAAACAGAGAGACCAAACACAGCCTACCCTGAAGAGCTGTGGTCATAAAACATAATAAAGGTACCACAACCTAGTCAGGATTTACATGCAGGAATGGAGTTTTAGAGAAGCACTAAAAAAAAAAAAAAGAAAAGAAAAGAAAAAAATGTTTGGTAGTGATGGGTCAACAAATGAGAACTAGCAGTCTAGCAGCTGAGAGTGTCCCTGGATCCCCAGAGGAAATATTCTGCTGTGGGGAAGTGATGAGATCCAGAATCTTTCTTTTCCCCTGATTTGGAATGTCTTTCTTGATCTCCAGGACAGCCTTTACTTCTCATTCAATGCTTCTTCTCCTTCCTACCAAATGTCTCCATCCTTCATGGAGCAAACTGCACATTGTCCCAAAATCTTTTCTCTGAAAAATTCCAGAAATCAGGAATCTGTTGGATGTTGTCAAATAGTGAGTGGGCTAATACAGGCTGTAGTCATGGTAAAAAGAAAAAAAAATGGTTTGTTAAGTCTGGTAGCAACGTTAAAACTCTGAACAAATATGTAAAATGTTCTTAGTTGCACTTAAGTGTTTACTGGAGATTGCACAACAAACAGTTACTTCACAGTGTAGAGGGGAGGTTTCATGTTGTTTGTGGCTTTAAGTATATTTCAGTTATTAGAGAAGTGGCTGCTAATTCCACCCCTACCCTTGAGGATCAACTGTCTATTAACGGCAAAAATCAGTGTGTCGGGTCCCTTCTTTGCTTCAATAGAGTGGGTAATAAATAAGCCTACTTTCCTTCACATATCCCACTGAACAAGAGGGACCTCTATGATCCTGCCAATACTTTAACATTCTAGGAAACTCAGATAAATTGACTTTCACTGTATATGCATGAATTATCAGCAAATCTTGTCATTTTTCTATTAACAGTGTCATTCACTTTGTATATTTAAGTCTTCTGGAAGGATCACTGTTGCTGCTACTTATTCTTAATCTCCATCTTATAGTGATAATTGTTAAGATTTGTTGGACATTTCTGTGGTTTTTGAAACATTTTCATGGGTTACCTCACTCAATGGAGCCCAATAAGTAATCCATAATTGGAAGGGGTGTCTTTGAAATAACAACATTTTGCCATCCAACATTTTCTTGGGAAGATGCGTTCTAGCATGTTGGAAGTTGACTAAGAAACAGGAACAAACTGTTACCTTTGAGGCATTATTGGTCATTTATCTTGGCCCCAGTGGAGCTCATAATTATTTCGACACAAATGGGAGAAGATGCATAACTGAGAAGATAACCAGCTGCCTGTTCACATTCTGCCTCACTTTGGGTCTCATATTCTACAATAGCTCCTTTGTTTTAAAGCAAGATCAAAATAATAATGCATAGCAAGTCTATGCTTTTGTACTTACAATCAACTTATCTATAGTAAATACATCAAAACAACTTAAAGGAAAAATAAGTCTTCTCAAGAAATGAAGTTAAGGCAACAGATGTTCACACATCCCAGCATGAGCAGAATCCCTTCCTGCACACAGTGTATGTGCTTCCCATGCAACGCTGAGGAGGCACTTCATTTTTGGCGCATCATGAAAACATCACGACAATATTTGAAAGTGTTAATTGACAAATGGGACCTCATTAAATTACAAAGGTTTTGCAAGGCAAAAGACACTGTCAAAAAGACAAAGTGGCAACCAACTAACTGGGAAATGATCTTTATCAACCCTACATCCGACAGAGGGCTAATATCCAATATATACAAAGAACTCAAGAAGTTAAACTCCAGAGAGGCAAGTAACCCTATTAAAAAATGAGGTACAAAGCTAAACAAAGAGTTCTCACCTGAAGAATATCTAATGGCTGAGAAGCACCTAAAGAGATGTTCATCATCCTTAGTCATTAAGGAAATGCAAATCAAAACAACCCTGAGATTCCATCTCACACCAGTCAGAATGGCTAAGATCAAAAACACAGGAGATAGCAGTTGTTGGTGAGAATGTGGAGAAAGAGGAATACTCCTCCACTGCTGGTGGAATTGCAAGCTGGTACAACCACTCTGGAAAGCAGTCTGGCGGTTCCTCAGAAAACTGGGCATGACACGCCCAGAGGATCCGGCTATACCACTCCTGGGCATATACCCAGAGCCTTTACCTGCATGCAATAAGGACACATGCTCCACTATGTTCATAGCAGCCTTATTTATAATAGCCAGAAGCTGGAAAGAACCCAGATGTCCCTCAATAGAGGAATGGATTCAGAAGATGTGGTATATTTACACAGTGGAATACTACTCTGCAATTAAAAACAATGAATTCACGAAATTCCTAGGCAAATGGTCAGAACTTGAAAATATCATCCTTAGTGAGGTAACCCAATCACAAAAGAACACACATGGTATGCAGTCACTGATAAGGGGATATTAACCCAGAATCTCGGAATACCCTAGACACAATTCGCATATCAATAGATTTCTAAGAAGATGGAAGGAGAGACCCCTGGTCCTAGAAAGACTGGATGTAGGGGAATGCCAGGACAGAGAAGCGAGAGGGGGTTGAATGGGGAAAAGAGGGAGGGAAGGGGGCTTATGGGACTTTTGGGGAGGGAGGAAACGGGAAAGGGGAAATGATTTGGAATGTAAATAAAAAAAAACTTAGAAAATAAAAAAAAGGGGGGGTTAGAAGTGTGACATTTTTGCTTTTGACTTGTAATGGTTGCCAACTTACCCAGCTGTCAGATATTTTTAATGCAATAGCTATTTTTAACCTCCCTTCTCACAATAAAAAAGCAGAAAATAGACTAGTAGCTTGCTGGGACTGAGGCAGGGGACTGGTACAGTAGTAGTTTGCGAAATAGCTGTAAATGCATCTTCTGGACCTAATGGAATGGTTTCTAAAAGCTTTACACATAGCTTGTGATGTCAGTTATAAAATTCATTATATCTCCAGAAAATGATCAGTAGGTAAATTTTACTAAATGTAAGTAGCATCTTAATAATGTTTACATGTATTTGGGAGATCCATTGTGACTTAAAAGAGAAAAACTCCAAACACTTATCTAGTCAGCTTTTCCCTACATCTTGCAGTTACATGTACATTTTTTAATTCCCATTTTCCTTGGGGAAATTCAATAATTCACTATTACAAACCGGCTCTGAAAGCAGAGGAGTGAGGACTCCATTTCTTCTATCTTGGTTTGCCTCCTCAGCCTCTCTGCTCCATCTTATGCTCTGCCTGAAAATCTGTGTGTGTTTCTTAGATCCTGAGGCAATTAGAATTGTTCACCTTGCAACATGTATTTGTGCAAAGAAATCTGGATGTATGTGGTTCAAAGTTTAAGCAACAATGTTGTTTAACAAATTGTAAGTTTATGATCTTTCTTTACTTAGCCAGTGGATTTAATTTTTATACACAGACTACTTCATTCATATGTATATATATATATATATATATTTCCAAGAAGATGGAAGGAGAGACGTGTGTGTGTGTGTGTGTGTGTGTGTGTGTGTGTGAGAGAGAGAGAGAAGAGAGAGAGAGAGAGAGAGAGAGAGAGAGAGAGAGAGAGAGAGAGAGAGAAATGGAGATGATTAGAATAAATAAATTCAGATACAGGCAAACTTGAAATGAATAAATATTTCTAAGGTCATCTTCATCTTTAGTTTTATGCCTTTACACCCCAATGCACATACAGGTTATACTGAACAGAAAGTGATGTGTTGTTAACAAAATTAGCATTGAAGCAGACAGGTATTAATATGTCGATGAATGTTAAACATCACTGGAGTAGATAATCATTTTGAGGTGTTAAAATTGCTTTCAGTGTTGGACTGTTAATGAAAAGCTCACTCTACCTAACCAGGACAGCCACAGAGACAATCAGAATGCCAAAACACTTTTATCTTAGAAACAAAGTTATTATTGTTTTTAGTCAGTGAGACTGGCAGATCTTTTACAAAATTCCCATCTATTGAGTACATTCTCTATATTTCAGCTGTTTTTAACCTTTCAGTCATGACCCCTTTGGGGGTCATACACCGGATATTTCACTTAGCGTATATTTGCATTGTGATTCTTTACTACCAAAATTCAGTTATGAAGTAGCAACAAAATAATTTTATGTTTGAAGGTCACTACAGAATGATGAGGGGTTTTTTTTGGATGGAGGAAATGGTTTATTATTTCTGTTTTTTTTTTATTTTCTAAGTTTTTTTTATTTGCATTCCAAATCATTTCCCCTTTCCTGTTTCCTCCCTCCCCGAAAGTCCCATAAGCCCCCTTCCCTCCCTCTTTTCTCATTCAACCCCCTCTCATTTCTCTGTCCTGGCATTCCCCTACATCCAGTCTTTCCAGGACCAGGGGTCTCTCCTTCCATCTTCTTAGAAATCTATTGATATGTGAATTGTGTCTAGGGTATTCCGAGATTCTGGGTTAATATCCCCTTATCAGTGACTGCATACCATGTGTGTTCTTTTGTGATTGGGTTACTTCACTAAGGATGATATTTTCAAGTTCTGACCATTTGCCTAGGAATTTCGTGAATTCATTGTTTTTAATTGCAGAGTAGTATTCCATTGTGTAGATATACCACATCTTCTGAATCCATTCCTCCGTTGAGGGACATCTGGGTTCTTTCCAGCTTCTGGCTATTATAAATAAGGCTGCTATGAACATAGTGGAGCATGTGTCCTTATTGCATGCAGGTAAAGCCTCTGGGTATATGCCCAGGAGTGGTATAGCCGGATCCTCTGGGAGTGTCATGCCCAGTTTTCTGAGGAATTTATTAATAGGTCGCAGCGAATGGGGAACAGGGGGAGGGAAGAGGGCTTATGGGACTTTCGGGGAGGGGGGAACCAGGAAAGGGAAAATCACTGGGAATGTAAATAAAAAATATATATATAAAAAAAGCAATGATTCATGAAATTCTTAGACAAATGGAGAACAGGGGAAGGGAAGAGGGATTATGGGACTTTCGGGGAGGGGGGAACCGGGAAAGGGGAAATCATTTGGAATGTAAATAAAGAATATAGAAAATAAAAATAATTAAAAAAATTATCAGAAAAAAAAGGAAGGTTGAGAACTACTGCTCTATATAAACCCCGTGATGTCCATTTGGACAGATGCCCACATAGAATGGGTCATGACACTCATGAATGATAGATATTACCTGGAAGAAAGTAGAAAGGCTTATCACGTGCAGTAAAGATCTCTCACTTTCTGACTCTAAAGTTACTTTCAGGTAGTACCTCAGTTTGTTTTAGTCTGCAGTAATATAATCCCTAAGTCTTAGTGCTTCCTGGGGAACACAATGTCAAAGATCAAAGGATTATA
Organism: Tokudaia tokunoshimensis; assembly: GCA_036184795.1. NCBI lineage: Eukaryota > Metazoa > Chordata > Mammalia > Rodentia > Muridae > Tokudaia > Tokudaia tokunoshimensis. Next base: position 112,718,334 of record BTHU01000004.1, read on the forward strand.
TCTAGGGAGGGTCCTTGGTGCCTCATTTTAAGGGGGAAGGGATATCCAACACATATTCGTTTACATAGGGGGAGACAAATTGTTCTGATTCATACTTATGTCCTATTACAAGTAGCTATAAGTATCCATGAAAGTAATGTCCATATGGCCTAAATACTTTACTCTGGGCTCTGTATCTCAGCACTGCTGGATTTAAGATAGAGTTCCCAACCCATGAGCACTGAGGAATATAGTCAAACCATAGCAGGGAGATTAGCTTACCAGAGTTACACCTAGTTAGATACACACTTTAGTAGGAGATGTATGGATAAGAGAAGGAAGAACTCAGTAACAACAACTTTCAGTTGGCCTTATGAATCTAACTTTCATTCTGTAAAAGGTATGATCTCATAGGTACTCCAAGATCTGAGGGCCTTGATATTACAACTCCAAGCTCTGCTATCAGTGAGTAAATGTCAGACAGGACCAGAGGTGAGACTTCAGCCAAGTAAAACCCTGAGCAGAAAATCCAACTAACCTGTACCTATATTCCTGTCCCATGAAAAATAAGCAATGTATTTGTGATAGTGTGAACTACCAAATATGTACCTATTTCTTGGTCGGTGGGAGAAAGACACTACAGTAATGTTTGGAAAGAACACAGACTGTTTCTGAAGAAGTCCACTCCATGCCATTCTCTCCCTATCTACTGTTCATTCACATTCTCCTTTTGGAAGCCTGGTCAGCAATGCTTTATATTCAAATGGCTGCCATGATGCACTCAATGTTGGTGCTCTGAGTGATGCTGGATAGGTTGCTCAGAGAGGCTGGAAATCAAAGTTATTTTAGCCTCCCTGTAACAGAGGTTTCACAGAGATATGACAGAACTCTGTCTGCCTTTGTTGACCTGGGAACCCTGTAATAATAGCCTTTTACAGACAGAATAGACACCATTTGTCTTAGAAAAGAAGCATAGATTAAAAGAGCAAATTGAAAACTATTCCTAGAAGTGCTGAGCCCTTCTCCACACAGACTTAATGTCACTTTCGAAAGAGTTGCAGCTAGTCACCTTAAATAACTGAAAACATAACACAAAATGAAGTTTATGCTTGACTAAACATCCTGATTTATGCTAATACTCTGCCTCCTGAGTGTTGCTTCATGCCTTGTTCCCTAATCATCACACATGCTGACTCTTCTAGAAGCCATAGAGAAACTCAGAAGAAATAGCCAGTACCCACTCTGTCCACTAATCCAGACAGCTACCTCCCCTGTCCATTTAAAGGGCCTCGTAGTACGGCCTTGCAGGGTGCAGCTACCAGTGGAAAGGACCAATATAGTGTCTGGCTGCTAGCCCATCTCAGCAGAATTATCCTGCCTGGGTCTCTGCCAATCATGTAATAATGAATTGCTTTGGTGGAAAAGATCAAACAATAGGGAAGGCCTTAAGAGGAAAAACACATCTGCTAAGAACTCCCACCAAAAATGTTGCAAAGTGTTTTTGTTTATGAAATAATTCAAATCTGAAGCTGATTCAAGGACAACTTAGCAGCCTTAGGAGGAGAGGAAAACAGACATAAAGACTAAATCCACTGAGGATAATTTAAAAACAACAAACACACTCACACTCAAACAGACACACACACACACGTGTTGTTGGGGGAGATTATAGTATTTGGAATTATAGATAATTGTAAGTATTATAAAATATAACTTAAGATTGACTTTTTCTATGCATCTAAGATAAAAGGATTTCAGCAATTCACAGAAATGCTTTAGACACAGCACATGTGATCCTAATTTAGTGTTTGTAAAGATTTTAAGTTCTTGGCTTTGGACTTGATTACAAGTAATTTAAATGAACAGAGCTAAACATTTCTTTTCTGGCATATTTCCTAGGAATTCTCTCTGTTAGTCAACAAACCCTATAAGCTCTAGTAATTACAAGACACTGTTCTTATCGACCTATATCCTATAAATCAAATCTCCTCTGGGAACAGGAGAAGGGAAAAAGTCTGCCATTTCCCAGCACAGTGAGTTCATGCATTAGACACCTGCTTCATTACACCTTGATCCTTGAAAAAATAAGTAAATAAATAAATAAATAAATTGGTTATTTTATTTATTTACATTTCAAATGTTGCTCCCCTTCCCGGTTTCCCCTCTGCAAACCTCCCATCCCATCCACCCTTCCTTTTGCCTCTATGAGGGTGCTCCCCCACCAAACTCCCATTCCTGCCTCACCACTGGGACATCAAACCTTCAGAGGATAAAAGGCCTCTCTTCTCATTGATGCCAGATAAGGCCATCCTCTGCTACATATGCAGCTGGAACCATGGGTCCCTCCATGTGTCCTCTTTGATTGGTGGTTTAGTCTCTGGGAGCTCCGGGGGGTTAGGTTAGTTGATGTTGTTTTTCTTATGGGGTTTCAATCCCCTTCAGCTCCTTCAGTCCTTCCCCTAACTCTTCCCTTGGGGTCCCCAGGTTCAGTCTGATGGTTGGCTGTGGGTATCTGGATCTGTATTGGTCAGGTGCTGGTAGAACCTCTCAGGGGACATCTATACCAGGACACTGTCAGCAAGCACTTGTTGGCGTTAGCAATAGTGTCTGGGTTTGGTGTCTGCAGATGGGATAGATTCCTGGGGCTGTCTATAGATGGCCTTTCCTTCAGTTTCTGCTCCATTTATTTATTTATTTATTATTTATTTATTTATTTATTTATTTTTGTCTCTGCATTTCCTTTAGGTAGGAACAATTCAGGGTTTAAAATTTCTGAGATGGGTGAGTGCCAGAAGTTGGAAAGAACTCACATGCCCCTCAATGGAAGAATGGATACAGAAAATGTGGTAAATTTACACAATGGAATATTACTCAGCTTTTATTTATTTATTTATTTATTTATTCTTATTAGATGTTATTAAATTTATTTGCATTTACATTATCTCCTTACCCCGGTTTTCCCCCTCCCAGAAACTCCCTATCCTATTTCCTCTCCCCCTGCTTCTACAAGGGTATTCCTCCATCCACTCATCCACTCTTGCCTCCCCCTGCCCTCGATTCCCCCACAGTGGGGCATCTATCGATTCTTCGATCCTTCATAAGACCAAGGACCTCTCCTCCCATTGATGCCTGACAAAGATATCCTCTGTTATGTATGCAGCCAGAGCCATATGTACTCCTTGGTTGGTGGTTTAGTCCCTGGGAGCTATGGGGGGTGGGGGTCTGGTTGGTTGATATTGTTGTTCTTCCTGTGGGGTTGCAAACCCTTCAGCTCCGTCAGTCCTTTCTCTAACTCCTCCATTGGGGACCCTGCACTCAGTGCAATGGTTGGCTGTGAGCATCCAACTCTATATTGGTAAGGCTCAAAACAATGACTTCATGAAATTCGCAGGCAAATGGATAGAACTATTCTGAGTGAGGTAACCCAGACACAAAAGAACACACATGGTATGTACTCACTGATAAGAGGATATTAGCTCAAAAGCTCAGGATACCCATGATACGAATCACAGAGCATATGAAGCTTAAGAAAAAGGAAGATTGAAGTATGGATGTTTCAATCCTACTTAGAAGGGGGAACAAAATAATCACAGGGATAGAGGGACAGAGGGACATGTTAGGGAGAGAGGAGGGGGAGGGAAAAGGTGGAGGATCAGGTATGAGAAGAGACAGGAGAGAAGTACAGAGGGTCAGGAAACTGAACAGAAATATGTAGCAGTGGGGGATGGGGAACTGGGGGTAGCCACCAGAAAGTCCCAGATGCCAGGGAAGCAAGAGGTTCCCAGGACCCAAAGGGGATGTTGAAATACCCAACAAAGAGAAGATAGGACCTGTAGAGATCATCTCCAGTAGATAGGCATTACACCTTGATCCTTGAAATACTAATTTTGATTTTCATTCTTCTGAATGAGTCCTATGACAGTTTCACTGTAGTAGAGGTTTCTGTCCAGTGACTATTCAGTAGCCCCAAAATATTTAACACAAAACTCCAAATGTACGTCTGCTAAAATTGTGAAATCAGACTGAGTTTAAAAATTCTTAGCCAGGATGACTAGCCAGAAAGCCTCCTGTTGCCCTTTCTTCAAATGCAAATTGTTTCTCTGGACCTAACAAAAGTCCAAGAAACCTAACAAAGAGTGACAGGCTTTGGACAGGAAGAGGGAGTCCCTAGCACAGAGTTATAAATAGGTTTCTTTTGCGTGGTTTGTATAGAAAGCTCTCAGAGTGGCCTGGCTGTTGATGCCCCTATCTTCTCACTGATTGTCAATGCAGACAGCCGGAAGGGCCTTAGAGAGAAGGAACAGATTTAATAAAGATTAGTCAGAGTATTTCTGGCAGAACATGGGCAACTCTTGATTGACAACCCCCAGTCTTGGAGGCAAAGAGGTCATCCAAAATGCAGATAGGGTCACGTGACAACCACAATGACAGTTGTCCCACAGCACCCAAAAGAAACTTGTGTCAAGACTCTGCAGACATTTCAATATGCATGCTCAAGTCCCTGATACATAATGGCCTTGTATTTGCATATGGCCTGTAGGCTTTGAAGCATTCTAGATTATTTACACCATATTAAATATGAATGCTGTGAACATAATTGTTAAGCTGCACTCTTTGTTGAGAGAGTTATGACAAAATGGTCAGCATACATGCAATATTTGAAAATACTTTCTATCTATAATTGGTTGAAGGTGTAGGGGTGTAACCTGATATTCTGAGGGTTTTTTTTTTGAGCAGTATTGCCTCACCAAAACCATTTGCTTTTGGTTTGGTTGATGACTCTGGTTACAAGTACTCTCTCCTTCAGCTGGAGTAGAGCAAACTACAACAAACAGCAAAGGCCCAAGTGGCATTCCTGTGCTTCAGAGGATAAGGGGACTGAAGAAAAGGGATACGAAGCCTTCTGGAATTTCTCAGGGAGAAAAAGAGTTTTCAACTGGAAACTCTAAGCCAGTCTGAACACGAGGTTCAGGCATTATGGACCCGGTCATATCTGTGTCTTAGGGGATATGTTCATCACAGCCTTTAGTCTTTCTTTCCCTAAGCCCCACAATAATCCACCATTTGTCTGTGTGTATATATGTGTGTAGATGGTTCAGGTAATGGATTCATGACCCATAGTAGATACCCAAAATTGCCCATACCTCACAAACGTATACATATACATATATATTCTGTACATGAATGTCTAGATTAAAGTTAACTTAAAATGAAACACATAAAAGATTAAAAACAATAACTAATAAGAACAATTATAACAGAATACTATCAATAAAAGTTTCATGAACAAAGCTAAATTAATAAATTCCTCATTTCTGAAATTTTCCATTTATTAATTTTGAAAGTTGCTGATTGGGACAAATAAAATTAAAGATCATGAAACATAAAGGAATGGTGTTTAGTAAATGCTTCTCTCTATCCATTCCTTGATTCTGAAGTCTCCGGTGAGTGGGATCTCCTGGGCTATATTTGTTTCAGAGACAAAAGCTTTAAGCTGTGGAAGTAACTTGGGTCTGCTATACGCTGCTGTATCCTGCATGCGGGCAACATCTCAGGCTATGGGAAGAGTAAGCTGATTGTATTTGTCCTTTCCACATCACTGGGGATACGTGCCTTCACCCCAGGGAAGTCTTGCTTAATAATGAACCTGTAATTATGAGCCTCCTCCAAATTTCATACAACTCTCACCATAGATTATAAGAACAGTTCATTTTTTTCTTTTTCAAAACTCAGAGGGCCTTGGGGATAGCACAGTGCTCTCATTGCACAGATGAATGGAGGCTGAATATAGTAGCTTCAAAAACATTTGTATGTAAACATTTATACACAGTTCCTAGTAATTATTCCCAAATTTTTAGGGAAAGACTCACAAAAACTTAAGCATTTCTACTATGGACTTACTAATGAATTTTTCTCCCAGTAGGGGTTCTGGTGTGTGTGTGTGTGTGTGTGTGTGTGTGTGTGTGTGTGTGTGTGTGTGTGTGTGTGTATGTGTGTGTGTGTGTGTGTGTATTTGCAGAAGCCAGAGGTGAGATATCTTCAGCAGTCTCTCACTGAATCCGGAGCTCCCCAAGTGAGCCAGGCTGGCTGACCAGCAACAGCCAGGGAACATTTGGCAACAGCTAACAGTGCCATAATGGAAGTTGAAGAGCATTTATGAGACGGAATCTAGCTTGAGGAAATTGGTCCTTAGAAGAGGGATCTAATTTCTCTTCTGGCATAAACTGCCTGCCCCATCATGCCTTCTCTACCACAGTGAATTTGTGCCTTCTAAAATCATGAACCTAAATAATGCCTTCTTCCCTTAAGTTGCTTTTTTGTCAAGTATTTCATCACAGCAATGAGAAATGTAGCTAATATGTGTTCTGATGTGTTTTTAAAATTTTGTAATGTTTTAATAACTTTGAAATATTTTATAACTGACCAAATTAATCTAAGTGATGACAGTGTTGAGGTAAGTTTACAGGAATGGCTTTGGAAAGGTCTCTTTTCCATGGATGCACTCCACATTTTCTCTTCTCTCTATATAAAAACATCTATAGTCTTTACACTGCCACAAATAAAAAAAGGAGTTAACCATGCATTGTCTGAACTCAGATTGTTCAGGACTTGATTCTAAGAATTGAAATAAAACTACAAAACATTCACCGTGAATGCCTCTACTTAAATATTGTTTCTCACATATTTTGCCAGTATTGTTTTGTGTTTAAATGTTAATGTAAAGTAGGCAGTCAGAAAGAGAGATAATTGGGAAGATTTTCATGGGAACACAAGGACCGCTCATTTATATAGAGCCATTATGGGGCCACCATGATACAAGAGTTTATGGTCTAGAATATATAGCATAAATGAAGACAAAAGTCTCTCTCTCTCTCTCTCTCTCTCTCTCTCTCTCTCTCTCTCTCTCTCTCTCTCTCTCTGTCATACACACACACACACACACACACACACACATACACATATGTGGGTACTCCCGATCCTTGTCTCTGTCCTTGGCAACTGTGCAATAGTTCAAAGTCAAAACTGCAATAGAGAGTAACAGTCTGGATGATTAAAATACTTTAAAAATGGCCACAAGACAGCTGAAATCTTCCAGTTTAACATCATCTTAAAATGGAAGAATTACTTAGTCTATGGACAGGGTTTTTCTGTTGTTGATATAGCATAAACTTTCCCAATCCTGGCACAGTATTATTTCACTTTGTGTGTTCGTTGTAGCCTTTCTTTTCACCCTATAAATAATCATGTGACCCCAGCATTATAATAAACATGCACACAGAAGCTTTGTATCCTGAGAGGAATTAAACATTCTAATGATTTTCTTTCTGAGTTCCAACGGAGTGACCCTGTGTTCCTCCACAGCACACAGTGGATGTGACTTGATAATCCAAAGCACTTCTCAGCCTGGGTCTATGCTATTTTGTGCATCTGTGGAAATAACACCATTTAGGTCATTTATGTGACCTAAATGTGTCTTCTAAGGCTGAGTCCACAATTTTGGCAAATTATTATAGCTAAGAGTCAATTACAAAGAGACACCTTGGAAGCAGTGTCTCTGAGCATGCCAGGAGATTCCCATTTTAATCAAGCTACCTATATTTGGGCAATTATCCAAAGTATTTGAACTTTTCCCCTTCTCTAGTTCTAACACTAACATTAAAGGGCAAATAAACAAAAATAACAAACAAAACCAAAAATTTGTAAGTCTTGTAAATATAACAAAGCAGAGTTTAATTGATTTTATTTTTGTTCTTAAAGTTACGTCATGATGTTTCCAACTCTTCGCTGAGGTATAATGTTGATCATATTTGACAGAAAAGAATGAACAAAGAAGATGGACTTAAGGCCAGTGTTGTCTCCTGAAACAAAAACCAGTTCAAATATTATCACCTGTCGCCCTCTGCTGGCTAAATTCTGGAATTCGGTTTGCGAAGAAAGAAATACTGTATGTATCCATCAGCGCTAGTTTTAATGTGTGTGGAAGCTGGATATGCAGTTTCTTAGCATTTGTAAGGCATCTTTGCTTAGTTGAGCTTCCAGAATTTTTTTTATTGATTCATCATCGTGGACAAGTTGAAACCAGACTGGGATTGATCCCTATATCCATTAAAGATTGTTTCTGTTAAAGTGAAGGACACATATGTCATTCATGAGAAACAGCTGTCTCTCTTTGATAAGACCAAAAAAGGATCATGCCTCACAGATGCTACTACCTAGAGCTACCACATGCTTTTGTGAGTTTCCAGGACTGCATGATGGTTTATAAAGAATACAGGGAGTCTTCTTCAACACATCTTCTTCCAACAGGTGTGTCTTAAGGCTTCCTCAAATATAACTTTAGTCAATATACTTGGAGAACATGACTCAAATATATATTTTAAACCTCATAACCCTCACAAGTAGATATGCTTTGCTTGTTTAATATATGGGAAATCACAAACGCAGAGTTGTTAAATGTCAGCATTGCCAAGGGACAGAGCCAGAGCAGAGCAGAGCCACACCCATTTCCTGGAGCCACACCTCAGCCATTTCTAATGATGCTTCTGCACTATGCAGGTAATCAGTCACACAGGTGCATCATGAAGCTGTCAGGTATCCCTCTGTCAATTGGGTTTCTTACCACTGTGACCAAAATAGCTAAGAGCAATAACTTAAAGAGGAAAAGGTTCATTTTGTCTCATTTTTCATAGCATTCAGTCTACAGTGGCTTATCCCTATGTGTTTGAGAAGAACATCATGTTAGCCATAGTATGCCTTTCCTGATCCCCTTTCTCAAAAACTACCTAGCATCTGCCTGTCCTTTACGATTGTATTTGGCAGCTTATTTATTTTTGTTCTTCTTTTATCTAATGTCTTTATCCTCTGAAAGAGTTGGCTGTGGAGAGAGAAAAGCCAGTGTTTTTCTTTAATTATTTTACATAAGAACTAAGCGATAAGTCTTCCATGAGCACATGACATCCTGTGCATAAGGATATGTGCTGGAGTTGTGGGAACTTGTTCTGCTAAGATCTTAGCAAATGTCTACTTACCCCACACAGAACAGCAGACAGAAACTAAGAAATGATTCCACCCAGGTGGGCTTAGCGAACCGATTTGCTTAATTGGGGTTATGTTCAGGATCATGGACAGCTTATGGGCAGCTATGTCACCAACAAAAAGGTCTCTTTCTCAGCCATAGCTAATGTCTTATCCTTGGGGAAGGTGCAGGAGACCATCATGAGTCCTGCCACACTTCATGAGGGGATGTCTAGTTTTGTGTGCATACCCCCCAGGCAATATACAGCTGTTGAATTCAAGCGGATGAAGGCCAAGTCATGCCTGGTGGACAGTGTTCTACAACAGATGGTCTGAGGGCAAATTTTCACATATGTGTCTTGTCTGCAGTATGAGATCAATGAATCATTTTCTCTTCTCCAATATTTTATACAATAAGAACTCAGTGACACTTTCTAGGAATGTAAAATATATTCTAAGAAACCACTATGTCAGCCAGTCCCGGGAACTCATGACTATGGTAATGCCAGCCCTCAGGAGGCTGACATAGCAGGATTGCAAGGAGCACAAGGTCAGCCTGGGCCACAAAATGAGTTCCAGGCCAGCCTCTCAGAAAACACAAATAAACAAACAAAATTGAAGCTACCATGTCGGTATTTATTTCTATGAGCTCACATTCTGCCAACTGTAGTCTTTAATTTTCCGACGGATTTCCTGTCCTCCACGTTTATTTAGTTACTATTACAAGTGGGGACCTTTGTGTTCAAGTTTCAAAGCAGAGTTTGGAGTTCAGGATGTTTATTAAGGAGCCATACCTGAGGATGGAGAGGATCTAAGGAAGCCTTATCCTTTCAGGATGGAACTCTGGAGCAAATATTAGCCTTGGGGTTGAGCCCCAAAGTGTTGGTATGTTCAGATATTTGTATTTCACAGCTTATATGATTCCCAAGAGAAGTGAGATCTCAATGCAACAACTCCCAAATGAGAAAATAATCAAGCTACCTGCTTATTTCTGGGAGTTGAAAAGTCACATCTTCCTTGATGGTTGTAATACTCAACCTTTAATACAGTTCCTTGTGTTGTGATGCCTCTAACCATAAAATTACTTCTCTTGCTAATTCATCATTGTGATTTTTGCTACTGTTCTGAATTATAATGCAAATATCTAACATGCAGGATATCTGATATGCAAATCCCAAAGGGGTTGCAAACCAGAGGTTGAGAATCTCTGTTGATGGGATGTGGACTGCTACTTCTCCCTGTTAGTTCTATTACACAAAACCCTTCTGCAAACACACAAAGCACTGGGTCTCCCTTCAATCCATTCCACCAAGCTGTGGAACCACAGGCTCACCTGTTTAGTGATGTATATGCAGCCAATGATTTCTTCAGTAGAGAATTTATCGGAATGTAGAGAAGCTGCCTCCCCTGACTCTGAGAAGATGACCAGAGAAAAGTCATAAGGCTGGGCCTGCCCATCTCATCACTGAAACATTACAAGGGTGCTTAGGTGCTCCGTGAGCTCTCTGAGTGAGTAGACTGCCTGAATATAATTGTTCAGAAAATAGAATGTCCCCTCTGCCTTTTCTCAGAAGCCAATCCCTCGACCTGATACACACACCAGGATGGATCCTCCCAGAAGCAGCCCCGCACAGGAAAAAAAAACAAACAATGTGTGACAATGTTGTGGAAAGTTACCTTTGGTCCCTTCTTGTCTGAAGTGTTTGCTTTGTGCAGTTTTGTTCTACTGATGCCTCACTCAACACTCTAACCTCTATTCTCTGTGACTGTTTCTTAAACCATCAACTAGACTGTAGCTCTTGACTTGGTCATCATGTGAAAATTCTCTAAGATGTCATTAATCTGTTAATAAGGCAGAAGCAAATATTTCAAAAGTTGGTACAGGAATTTAGAATGTCACTTTGGCAAAATATTTAGTATTATTTCCAAAGAGGAAGGTTAGAGTATGCCTTTATTGGTTCTTGGTAACTCAAGTGTTTTAAGCAACTGAGGCTGGATGATAACTATTCCATCGTAAGAACAAGGACTTAAAACTGAGTGTGGGTACACAAAGTTTTGCTGAGTGAGACATTTTCCCAGGCTTTCATTCTTTGTTCTGTGAAGATTCCCCCCCACCCCGTTTCTCCCAACACTACTTTCATAACCTCTTCTCAGTAGTTATATCTTGGGTTTATTTCTCTGCCTACCTATTTTCAATAACTTTCATCACTTTTACTTTTGGTTTTCACTCATTGAGGGCTACATGAATGATAGCTGGCAGAATGGAGGGCAGGTGCAGCCAAGCTTCTAGGAGACTCCTATCCAGATGTCCCCAACCTCATCTTTTATGATTATACTTCTAAAGCAGCAGTCCTCAAGGTGTCAGTTTCTCTTGTGTGGGTATTTCCATCTCACTGGCAATAATTTGGACTAGTCTATAGAATTCAACACATTCTCATGGCATCTGCAGTAGTGTTGTTCTGTTAGCTAGAAATCTGATTCAACTCCCCCCCCCAAAAAAACAACTATAACAACAAAAATCAAAAACCTCAAAATATTTTAGCAACAATCGTTCTAGGGGAATTCTACAACTCATGGAAGGAGTTTTGTGGGAATTGAACCTTGATACTTTATGAGGGCGAGGTTGGGATCTAAACAGTGCTTCTTGTTTGCATTCACTGAAGAATACCAAATCTGTCACTGTTATTTTTTAGTATTACTTTTATACTTTTAATTATTTTATTTGTTTACATTTCAAATGTTGTTCCCCTGCCCAGTCTCCCCTCCATGAGTCCCCCACCCCATCCCTGTTCCCCTTTGCCTCTATGAGGGTGCTCCTCCACCCACCCACCTACTCCCTCCTCACCCCTCTAACATCCTCCTTCGCTGAACATCAAGCCCCCAAGCACCTCCCCTCTAAGTGATGCCAGATTAGGCAGTCCTCTGCTGCATATGTAGTTGGAGTCACGGACCAGCCCATGTAAACTCATTGGTTAGTGATTTAGTCCCTGGGAGCTCTGAGGGTTCCAGTTAATTGATACTGTTATTCTTCCTATGGGATTGCAATCTCTTTCAGCTCCTTCAGTCCTTCCCCTATCTCTTCCATTGGGGTCTCCAGTCTCAGTCCAATGGTTGGCTATGAGCATCTGCACATGTATTAGAGAGATGCTGGTGGAGCCTCTCAGAAGACAGCCATACCAGGCTCTTGTCTTCAAGCATATCTTGATATCAGCAGTAGTGTATGGATTTTGTGTCTGCAGATGGGATGGATCACAGGGTGGGGCAGTCTCTTGGATGGTCTTTCCTCCAGTCTCTGCTCAACTTTTGTCCCTATGTTTCCTTTAGACAGGAAAAATTCTGGGTTAAATATTTTGAGATGGGTGAATGGCCACATACCACAACTGGGGGCAATGTCAATCTACAGAAGGTGGCCTCTTTAGTTTTTATCTCACCACTGTTGGACATTTCTATCTCCCTGCTAATGTCATCCTCATTGGGTCCTGGGAGCCTCTTGCATCTGGGACTTTCTAGTTGTTCCCCCACCCTGTTCCATGTGCCCCACTGCTACATATTTCTATTCATTCTCCTGGTCCTCTGGACTTCTCACCTATTTCTTTCCATACCTGTTCCTGCCCCACACTTTTTCCCTCCAACTTCCTTCTCCCACCCAGGTCCCTCCTTCCCTCTGCCTCCCATGATTATTTTGCTCCCCCCCTCTAAGTGGGATTGAAGCAGCCACACTTTGGCTTTCCTTCTTGTTAAGCTTCATATGGTCTGTGAGTTGTATTGTGGGTATTTTGAGCTTTTGAACTAATATCCACTTATCAGTGAGTACCTACCATGTATGACCTTTTGGGTCAGGGTTATCTCACTCAGGATGATAGTTCATTATAGTAAACATACATTCATTCATTAACTCATTTATGGATGTATTCCATAAAAAGCTGTGAGGAAAGAAATTTGCAATGTTAGAGAGTCAATTCCTTGAAGCTACTGTTACATATCACATTAGGTATGAATTGTATCAAAAATCTGAGTTTGCTCCATATCTCGACTCACTTTAGACATGGACTACAAAGACAGTAATAGTTTCAGCCTCTAATTGTATAAAGTCATAGTTTCTGAAAGTGAAGTCTTAGACTTGAAATTGAGCAAAAATATCTTTTCAAACTCCAGAAACACAACAACAATAAAATCTATAGGTTCAAAGTTGTCTATTAGTCTGAGTTCAATGATAAAATTTCACATCCTATAGTCTCACTGGGATACTAAGGTCCATAGTTAATTATTATTTATATTGTTACTTAATCTTACTGTGGCTAATTTATACATTAAAACTTATGACGTGTCTGCATACACCTCCAAAATGAATGTAGTATGCATATATATAGTACTATCTGTAACTTCAGGTTGACTTTGGGATCTTGAGATATACAGTTGTACATAAGGAAGGATTACTGCATTTATTATTAATTGAGGAAGTATCTTAGGAGGAGTGGAATAAGGGGAGCAGTCGGAAGAGAAGAAGGAACTAAGAAAGAACACAGTTGGTCTCTTCTGGAGAGCTGAAGCATAGCAGAAGAATCTCCAGATCATCATGCACTAAGGTGTTTGTCTTACATGTTACAAGACAAAGGGCTGATCATCTGGAACTTCTTCTTGTGATCCTGCTTGCAAGTTGCTGGGGGAAAAAGTAGCTATGAGGAATCAACAGACAACATTCTCAGAATTTAAGGCACAGTTATAAAACCTGGTAAAGGTGATTGGATCATAGCTAGACACTAACAAACTAAGTCATTAAGCTATATTTTTAAGAGTATCAATTTCTCTCAAAATGACTTCAGGTAATAATTATAAACTTAGTATGGATAAGCTAAATTTAGACTAAGCATTTTTCTTCATGTTTGAGTGGCAAGAAATCATATAAATACCAATGCATTATCAAACAAATTACCCTATACATCAAATTTCATTTTTAAAAAGTTTTGATTGTTACACCCTGTTCATTTATCAAAGCCATCATAGGTTTTCCTCTTATCCTTCAGTAGATTATTATAAATGCAGAGGAACTGAGGGTTGTAAAGAACTGTCAAAGCATACGTGATTGCAGGAAGGTGAGGAAGGAAATGGCACTTCTTGAGGTTGCAGTGATTATAACCACAACAGAGAATTCACTGGAGTAAGTAGTGAGGGCTTAGACTGAGAAGTGGAGACAGCACCTGGATAATGAAAAGTCCCTGAAACAGCAAAATAGTTAGATCATTGTCTTAAGGATAATAGAGATCTAGTTTCCTTGAGCTGTCACAGTAAGTTAACAAAAGTAGATGTCTTAAAACAGTGATTTATCCATTTGAAATTCTGGCGGTGAGAAATTTGACATTAGTGTTTCATCTGGGCTATAGTTCTGGAAGACCTCTGGTTGGCTCCTCCAACTCGGTTGTACTGTGGGTCCTGACTATGACAACACTGGTTCATACTGATTTCTCATAACCTTCAGTGTGGCCTTATCTCCCTCTACCTCTTTCTTATCGTGAGGTTGGTGTTGGCCTACAGCACTTAGTCTGAGAATCCAGGATAATCTCCTTATTTAAATGTGTTGAAATGTATCTTCAAAACCACCTTTTCAAATTAAGTAACATTTATAAGTTCCTGAGATAAAGATATATAACTAAGGAGCAATTGTTGATATACTATAATATAAATGTATAGCTTATTTTAAATCAAGAGAGCAACATAATCATATTTATATTTAGGGGAAAATAAGAACTATGGAACCTTACCAGAATAGATTAGATACAGTTAATTCTGAAGATAAGAAAGCTTTATTAAATCCTGGTTAACACTTTAAATGATTTATAGTGAGGAATTGTGTAAGGGTATTATTGATAGAAAGAGCAGGAAGTGACCAAAAATATAATTTCAGAAACAGAAGGACAGTTAAATGTGCCTGGAAGACAGCAGCATATAAGGAGCTGGATACACTTTAAGTGGTTGCATCTGTAGGAGGAGCAGGCATGCTAAAACACATGATGTAGGCTTAGTTTTGGCTGATGTACAGGAAGTATATAGAACCAGAGTAATACAATCCAGTATGGTTGTAATAGATCTCTCCAGAAGATGGCTCTCACACTATTTCTTTGCTTTCAGTTTCTATCTTGTTTGGGAAAAAAAAATCATTACACGTTTACCATGGTATATTACATTAACAAAAAAATTAATGTATTACTATTATACATCCTAAATATTTCTTTAAATACTGATACATCCATGTACTCTAATATAGTAGTTCTTTCCAGTCTTGAATCACTGGGGTATCATATCTTGAATCACAGATAGCTGTGTATCTGGACACCAGAACTCTATATTCATAAGCAGAGAGGAAGAGCGCAGTTTATGCTGTGTATCATGGTTGTACAATCGTTGTCACCCTACTTATGATTTCTGGATGCCTTGACTTTAAAGTATGTCTGTAAGATAAGCAAGTGGAGTTGTCTAAGACACATTCTTGTGCACCACCAATGTCATCTGAAATATCTTTAGAAAGGCTTGTTCCATTCTGTTAGTCTCAATAAGTTAGAGAACCTGACACTTATTTGGGAGTGAACAAGAGAAACAAAACAAAGGAAAAATGCCCTTAGCTTTCTTCCTAAAAGTATCAATTTGGGAAAAGATGTAGGGAGGACAGAGACCACTTCTGTCACTATCAATACTGTTTTTGCAGGCAAGGCTTTTGTATGAATAAATAATCATATTTTGTAGCATTCCCATGATGTTAAGCCTTTGTGCAAGCCTAAATCCACAAAGGAGTCTTGTCTGGAAATAGGTTATCTTGGAAACATTTGTAGTATACGACTTTTTCAAAATGGAATGCAATTCTGCTTTGAAATCTCAGAACCTATGACTTTTCCAAGGGGTGCTTCCCTGGGCACTGGGCTACTTTGCATGTTCATACAGAGGCAGAAGTCTCCAGAGAAGATTCTCACCCACAGATGATTCGGAAGTAAAAATAATAGAATCCCAGCTTCCCTCGATCCACAGCATCCTTGAGGACTTCTACTCTTCACTTTGATTTTGTCTGTCATGCTTCTCTGATTCCCTACTGCCTTTTCCTAGGAATGAGACCCATATGCATGGCTTCTGCATTTCCCTCTGAGGAACCCAACCCAACCCAGAGCCCTAGAACAGATGCAGTTACTCTATATTCCGTTTCCCACTGGCACCTTTAAGCAGCTCTGAGTTTTACCGCTAAGTCTCTCAATTACAAACCTCCAGATGTCATTTCTAAGCTGGCAAGGTTTCCGGCCTTTCAAGTTGAGTACATTCTCTTTTGGAATCATGAAAGCGTCACAGATGGCGCCATGATATAAATAATTAGTGACAAAGACAATTATTGCTCATCTGTGATGAATCAAAGTTCTTTTATTTGGTCCACAACAAGCTGGACGTAGTCATTACATTGCCCTAGGGGCTGAACAGCTACTCAGTTAAGAAGGTTGTCCTGTACTTTTTGCCTCCTGGGGTCATATGCTGAATATTTATCTGCAATATCCCTGTTCATAAGTTCTCACACTATCAGTTTTCATGTTGATATTTGTTTTGGCAGCTGCTCACAGACTCTGCAGTACTAACTACAGGCTTTGTTTGTCAGAGCTTCGCTTTCCTATGCTTTCCAATGCCCTTCATAAAGAGAAATTGCTCTTCTGATGATTTAAGTAAGATACCCAGAAATGCAAAGCAAGCCCTTTCACATTCTCTCTGTGAGGCAGATGACCTCTTGCTGGTTGTAGTCTGTTTTATGGCAATCTCTATTTCATCATCCTCTCTGACCTTTATTGATTAAAGCTGGGATGATTATCTGTTATCCCTCCTTGGTTATTTGGCCTCAGAAATGCATCTATACTATATACAAGTGCTTGTATAGGCTGATCAATTGACAGCACACTGACAAATTTGAAAATCCTCGGCGATGGTCTATGTCCACCTTAATTGTTTCCTGGCCTTAACCAAGTATGTAAAATTTGATTCTTTAATCAAGTAACAACAACAACAACAACAAAAAGGTCTGATATAATGATTTCCAAATTTTCTTTTAGATTCAAATGTCATTTTTGGGGAGAATTCATTAGAACACACATTCTATGCCTTTAAAAAATCAATATTAGCATTTGCACGGATGGTTATTAACATGTGATATTTGACTAAATGATACAATCATTAAGCCAGGACTATTGGAAATTGAAAATATTATTCCCACCTATAGCAACTGAACCAGAAACTCTGAGGATAGTTCCCATAAATGTGATGCCTATTTAAGTGTGAGATATGGTGATTCATAAAAACAAACAAACACAAAAAAACAAAAAACAAGTCAAGAATCATCCAGATAGTTATGAAGAATTCCACTTTACTAAACAAGAGTTGATTGTTCTCAAAGTTAGTTTAAAGATGTGGTTTCAAAGTGGCATTGCAGGTTATCTGCCTTAAAGACTTAGAAGAACTTGAGAAATCTGCACTTTAATAAATCCCAGTTTGAGGTAACTGAGCTGCTCTTCTCCCTTCCCAGCGTGTGGCATGAAGTAAGAGTGAACAAATGGATTAAGGAAAAGAAGAAAGACTGGAGGTGATGGGCAGGTGAATAAAACAGGAGAAACAGCTGCAGATCCTGTCCACTGCAAAAGCAAAACAACCGAGCAGGCCTTCTTAATTTATACTTATTGCTAGAATATAAATCTCACTGGATTCACAATAGTGTCTGGGTTTTGTAACTGTATATGGGATGGATCCCTGGGTGGGGGGCAGTCTCTGGATGGTCTTTCCTTCAGTCTCTGCTCCACATTTTGTCACTGTACCTCCTCCTGTGGTTATTTGGGTATCCATACTTTGTTCTTCTTTCTTCTTGAGCTTCATTTGTTTTGTGAATTGTATCTTGGGTATTCCAGGCTTCTGGACTAACATCCATTTACCAGTGAGTGCATACCATGCGTGTTCTTTTGTGATTGGGTTACTTCACTCAGGATAATATTTTCTAGTGACATCCATTTGCTTAATAATTTCATAAGTTCATTGTTTTTAATAGCTGAGTAGTATTCCATTGTATAAATGTACCACATTTTCTGTATCCATTCCTCTGTTGAGCAACATCTGGGTTCTTTCCAGCTTCTGGCTATTATAAATAAGACTGCATGCTGACAGGAGCCTGATATAGTTGTCACCTGGGAGGCTCTGCCAGTTCATGACAAATACTGAGGGGGACACTCTCAGCCAATCATTCAACTGAGTACAGGGAATGGAGGAGCTAGAGAAAAGACCCAAGGAGCTGAAGAGGTTTGCAATGCCATAGGAGGACAACAATATGAACCAATCAGTACCCCCAGAGCTCCCAGGGACTAAACCATGAACCAAAGAATACACATGGAGGGACCCATGGCTCCAGATTTATATGCAACAGAGGATGATCTTGTTGGACATCAAAGGGAGGAGAGGTCCTTGGACCTGAGCAGGCTAAATGCCTCAGTATAGGGGAATACCAGGACAGGGAATCAGGAGAAGGTGGATTGGTGAGCAGGGGGAGCAGGGATGGGTTAGGGGATCTCCGGGTGGGAGGGAACCAGGAAAGGGGACAACATTTGAATTGTAAATAAACAATTTATCTAATTAAAAAATCTCACTGGAAAAATAGTCCCTGAAGAGAGATATAAGGCAGTTTTTCAATACATTACTACCAGTGGAGAATAGAGACAAGTAAATATTGCTGTTCAGTTTACTATTCATTGTGGAGCTAAGGGCAGAGTATACAAAGTGCACATAAAAGCTGCATCAGCAAAAACACAAGACCTGATTGTTCTAGCATTGACTCAAAGAAGCAGGCCTTATCTGTGAAAAGCTATGTATAGGAAATGTAGTAGCTTTGAGTCCCGAAACAGAAACCCTGTCTGACTCATCCCTGCTGCTCTGCTATCTTATAGTATAAGCATCACAGTGTGGTTATAATTGGAAAAGAGAATTTGGAATTTTTACCAGAACTTGTCAAAATGTAAAGGCTATGACAGTTTTAAGTGTGTCCAACAACAGTACTCCCTTCAAAATGTGGAGGCTGCTTTCCTCTCTGAATTCCCAGACTCAGTGAAGCCCAGGAGAGAGAAGTGGTGGAATACAGTGTGCAATGGTGACAAGGCTGCTTCTGCCTTGTCTCTTATCTAGCTTCTCTCTCTTAATTATTTTAATTTGGGGGGAACTTCCTATGTGAGCACTGCCCTTGTATGACCCCTCTCTCCAACTCCTTCTATGTCCCTTCCAATTTATCCTCTTTTTAAATTATTATTGTTATTATCTCACACACACACACACACACACACACACACACACACACACACACACACACACCTATATGTACATGTATCAGGGGCTGACCACTTGGGATTGGGTGATATACATGGGAGTACATCACTGGAGGAAACTGACTCTCAGTCTCTAAATAGTGATTGATCACCATAGCTCTTAATCTAGTGGCGATATCATGTGTGATTTTCCCTGTTCACTCTAGCTAGTCAACCCCATTGTCATTATGCTGTTTTGGTTTTTTTTGTTTTGTTTATTTTGTGGGGGCATATTATCTAGCATTCTAGGTTACCTCACTTAATGCAGTATGTGTTTAGCTATTCTAGCACATGTCAGGAATGTTGTGAGAATATTCTAACAGTTTGTGGGCATGTAGAACTGAGAACTCTTGCCAATTATGAGCGCTACCATGACTACCATAGAAGTAAGCCATCTTAAAAATGGATATACTAGCCCTTGTCAATTCTCTAGATGACCAAAACCAAATATTCAGGTGAAAGAATGCATATGTGTACTTCAAAGGTCAGCCATTTGGCTCTGGAAACATTAGAGGTTATGAGAAGTCACAAGTACTCATAATTGAAGGATACTATGGGCTGTTTCACAGGATGGGTTTGAGAAAGGTCTACTGTCAGGATACAGGCAGCCACTGTCTGGTAATCCAGAATTTATGGCATCGATGTACAATTCTTACTTATCTTCCCATTTATTGCAGGATCACAGCAAAGGGCAGAAACTATTACTTTAAAACAACCCCTCTTGTCTCCCATGTGAGACCCAGCTGAGCCCACCGAACACTACTCCATTCTGTTTCTCTAAGTAGTAGATTTTATAAAGATATAGTGAATCATGAATATTTCTCTCTATAAAAAGTTCTCTCAGATGATTTTTGTTGCTTCTCATTAGTGGAAGTAATGGTGTTACTAGTAAACTGGTAAAGATGGAGTTTAGTTTTTAAAAATGCAAATAAATGTCTGATTTTAATGGCTTACTGGTATCATCATGTTGGAAGTAGACATGTCTGAAGGCAAAAATCTCACCTTGAAAGAAGAGACTTCTGAATCTAAAACCTAGCACTGGTAATCGCTAGCAGTCAAGGAGTCAAGAAGCAGAGCCCAGCCCATGTACCATAGAGAGAGTGCATAGCAATAGAAAAGTAGTCCGTAATGCATTGCGCGTTGCTGTGGGACGAATGAGCACCTGCTGGAAGAAATTGGAAGACCTGAGTCACAAGACTAGCTGTAAAAGGCAACACCATCTCCCATCTGTGGAGAAGTAGCCTAAGTGGAAATGACAGCTCAGCATCCTCTGGCATGCTGTTGGTTCCCGCCAAATCTGGTGCTCTTGGGAATCAGGAAGCCTACCCTTTCATAGAGAATATCTTTCATGGTTCAGGAATTGACTCTCCTGTGATATCTGCTTTGCTCTGTCTGCTGCTGCCACCAAGAAGTTGTTTTTAGTTCCTGGTTATTCGGCTCTAGGTCTAAAACCTTGACGTCTTCCCCTCAAGGTGAGCGATGTCTATGGTGTTTCTCACTTTTCACACCAACTCCTGGGAACACCGTCACCGTGGACATCAGATGAAGTCAGTTTCGGTTGTTTGTAGATCTCTTCCTCAGAATCCCTTCCTTTACTTCTTCATGGTAACAGCTCAAAGCTTTATAAACTCTAATATTACCTTCATGTGCTCAGACTACGTTTTCTTTGGGATCACTGTGTCTAATAACCTTAAAAAAACTAATCTTGCTCAGTCCAAGTAAATTCAGTCACTTCTATTTTAAATTCCATTATAGTCCTACCTTCTCCCTACACATCCCTATTCTAAAATTAGATGATGCAGGAGTGGGTAAAAATTTCTGGTAACTTATTGTCCTTTGTCCAACCACACAGAAAAAAAGTACAAAAGCATTATGTAGTGGGTTTGGGTACAAGTGATTTGATGCTTCCATGCTTCACAAATGGGTACAAGAAAGAGCATACTGATGAGGACTTGGTCCCAACAAGACCTCCTCATTATCTTTGGGATTTCCATCCCATAACAATAGTGCAGTTCTCCTGTCAACATCTGTCCATCACTTGAATTTCTCTCTCTCTCATCCCGATGCTCTGCTACCTTGAATGAGAGCACTTGTTTTAAATTGGAAGGAGCTTAATTTATGAAAACATACTTCTCTGATGCTGATTGAAAATGCATAAAAGGCAATCTTGTGTGTTTACATCAAACGTACCATCCTCTTTTTCTTTTATGTGATCTCTGGCTCATCTTCAGGTGAAAAAAATTGATTACTTCTTTTTATTGATGTGGAAAATAGAAAGAGAGACATGTTTTCTGCACTGTCAGGTTTCAGAGCTCTTGGTTATGTCAGTCAGAGAAATAAATCTTCAAACTATTTTTCATGAATATTTACTCCACTTGTCCAGCAAGTAAAAGCCAAAGATGGGACTTTCTAGAACAAGGTCAAATGAATTAACTGATAACAGTAGCATTCAATAGCAAAATCCCATTTAATTTTTTACCTTAATGAATATTTTAAATGGATCCCCTGCCATGCTGTTAGTAGGAACTTGAAGAGAAACAGGAAAATGCTCGACACTTCACAAAATCTAGAATTGAAATGTTGGAAAGAGTTTAAATACCACACCTCAGTACCTGTTCAGGTATCCTCAGATCTTCAGAAAACAAAGCGGATCTTGATTTAAATTGACTTGAATGGTTTAGTTTCTATGTTTTAATTGTTAAGCAACTTGACTAGACAGTATATAATGAAGAATAAATTGATAGAGGCTGAAGAGATAAGTCAGTGGGTAAGAGTATTGGCTGTCCACACAGGAAGATCTGAGATCAGGCCCACAGGAAGATCTGAATTCAGACCCAACACCCATATGATGATATTGACCAGCAGCTGCACACCTGCAACCAGAATACCAGCACCATGTATATGTGTTGCAAACAGGAAGAATGCAGGATGCTTACTAGACTCAACTTGGCTCTGGGGTCATCAAAAGATTCTGTATCTTTTGTCTTAGAAATGGGACAGAGTTGATACAAGAGAATATCCACACCCTTATATTCCTGTGACTTTCACAAACATGTGCCCAGGTGCTTGTACCAGCATGCAAATGTGCATACACATGCATGGACACATGCACATATGCACCCGTGCACGCACGCACGCTCTCACACACACAAACACACACACACACACACACACACACACACACACACAAGGGTGGCAGGAGAATAAATAACTAAATAAAATAATACACTGATGGACCTTTGTATGCCCACCAAACAGCAGAAACCAACATTTATTATGATCCTTTCCATTTCTCTTATTCTCCTTCTTCCACAGCAGCCATTATTTTAAAATGCTTATCATTAAGGAAATATTTTTCTATACATGAATGTATTTGAAACTAAAATGCAAACTTTTATTTCCTATATTAAACTTGTAGAGTCTACATGTGCTTGTTTTCTTTTTTTTTAATTTTATTTTATTTTCTAAGTTTTTTTTTATTTACATTCAAAATCATTTCCCCTTTCCCGTTTCCTCCCTCCCCGAAAGTCCCATAAGCCCCCTTCCCTCCCTCTTTTCCCCATTCAATCCCCTCTCACTTCTCTGTCCTGGCATTCCCCTACATCCAGTCTTTCCAGGACCAGGGGTCTCTCCTTCCATCTTCTTAGAAATCTATTGATATGAAATTCCTAGGCAAATGGTCAGAACTTGAAATTATCATCTTTAGTGAGGTAATCCAATCACAAAAGAACTCACATGGTATGTAGTCACTGATAAGGGGATATTAACCCAGAATCTCGGAATACCCTAGACACAATTCGCATATCAATAGATTTCTAAGATGTGCTTGTTTTCTTTTAACATTATAATATGTTTATTTTCCCACATAACTAGGCATAGTTCATATTCCTTCATTTTTCCTTTTGTATTAGCCAACAGAATTAACAGAATGTGTGTGTGTGTGTGTGTGTGTGTGTGTGTGTGTGTGTGTGTGTGTAAAATGGAAGGCATTTTATTATAATGATAGTCCAACCACATTCTTCTTCATGTAGCTCAGACCCTGAAGCTGGGTATGTCAGCAGTCCCAATCCAATGCTGAAGGCCTGAGAAGTATTGGAAAACCACTAGTATTCAGTCCACACTGGAGGATGCAGAAGGTATTATGTGACAAGCTTTACTTGGAGAGATTTGGCACACATATTAGACATATTCATGACATAGAGGGAGACCATTGTGACAAAATCATGGATACCACCGAAGTCCAATTTGATGAACCAATTAATCTATCAGTGTTACTTACAGGAACAGACATGACTCAAAAACAGTTGTCACCAAGGCCCACCCCCAGCATGTGTGACTGGTCCCAAAAGCAGGAACCTGGAGCACACTGCACAGCTTACAGGCAATTCAAAATGCTGAATAGAGTCATTCTAGGCGCGTGCGGTCATGAATGAGTTTATATATTCCACCTGTGTGCAGATTCTCAAACAGGTCAGAAAACATCATTGCATCCCCTGTAGCTGGAGTTACAGACAGTTGTGAGCTGCCGAGTTTGAGAGGTAAGATCTGAACTCAAGTTCTCTGGAAGAATAGTAAGGGCTCTTAAGCACTGAGTCATCTATGACTCATTATGATAAACATGCCTATCTCCTTGTAGTCACTGGAAATAGACTTTCAGAGCAGTAGATGTTACTAGTTTTTGCCAAAAAATTTCCAAAGTCACTACACCATAGTTTGTGTCAGAAGCTCCTACTCCTCCTAGTAATATACCATTCTATACTTTTTACTTAACTCATAAATATGTAATTGTTCTTCGTATCTGCCTGAGCTTTACTTTCCTGGATCAGCTCTAGGTTTAGGCATGGTTTCAGGTTTTTGGGATATTATATTTAATTTCCTAGGAATTACTTGATCATGTCCTTTCTTAATGTTTCATTGATTTAATGAATTGAATAAATAGTCAATATCTCTTTATATACTTTTGTAATATGTTATCATTTATCTTTTACTTTATATAAAGTATCTTACAAAGTGTGGGATCTTTTTTATTGCAGTAATTAGGTATTATATAATAAACCATCCCCAAATTAATAGAAAACATATTTATGAGCCCCACACTGTGGATTGACAATGGGCAAGGATCATCCTTAATCTCTGATATTTTCTGGTCTTAGTTGTTTCTGGTCATTTGGCTGGTCTCCTGGGGAGGAGGTCAGGTGGCCAGGTCCAGCAGTTGATTGGGACTTTTGGATGATGTACCTTGGCTCTCTTCTATCCTGTGGTCTCTCTATCTGGGTAGTTAAGACTTCCTTACCTGGCATCTTTATTCCACAGTGATACATATTCTCATCTCTACAGGACTCAGCTCAAAAATTCCTCCCAGTTTTTCTGCCTTTGTTTGTCAGAAAAGCCAAGCCCAATGCAGATCCAGACTCCCATTTCATAATAGGAAAAATCAGCTCCTTCTCCAGAGGAAGCTGCTTGGTAAAATGTTCAGACTTCATTACTCACATACAAAATCTATCTACCAGCATTGTATTGCTCATATCTTAAATAAGAATTCCACACCTCTCATTTTGTAGACATATTAGTTTATATAATTCTTCTAGGTTTATAATTTTAACTTTTACATTTTAAATACTTCCTGTAGCTTAAGTCAATTAGTGTATTGGTATGTGCAAATTTTATATTGCTATATAAAAACAATAGCTTCCCATTATTTACAGGCGATGTTCTACAAGATAACAGAGGATGTCTGCACCCTTGTGTATACTGAACCTTGAGACGCTATGTGTTTTTCCTATATATGCAATAGTTAATGATTTGAAACTTGACATGAGTAGGCAAATCTCTGAGTATGTTGGTGAGGGAGGTTTTAGACTGGGTTTATTGACATGGTAAACCTTACCCCTAATATGGGTGATACAACCTCTTGGACTAGCATCCAGGATTGGGGACTAAAGGAAAGCCAGCTGAGCACCAGTATTCATTTCCCCCTACTTCCTGGTGGCAGACAATATGACTAGCTGCTGCAAGCTCCTGCTGCCATGCCTTCCCACCATGATGGATGATGATGTTAAATTGTGAGCTCAAATAAACTGTTATTTCTTTAAGTTGCTCATGTCAGGTATTTCATCTCAACAACAAGAAAAGTAATTACTGCTTATGATAGAGTTGAATATAAATT
The DNA here is from genome assembly GCA_036184795.1 of Tokudaia tokunoshimensis. Taxonomy (NCBI): domain Eukaryota; kingdom Metazoa; phylum Chordata; class Mammalia; order Rodentia; family Muridae; genus Tokudaia; species Tokudaia tokunoshimensis. The sequence continues at coordinate 112,743,849 of BTHU01000004.1, forward strand.
AGGAAAAGCAAGAGAGTAACAACAGAAGCCAATACAGTAGAATAATTATGATAATATACACTAATAAAAGTTATTTCAATGTAGTCTCTCAAATGATCTTATTCTGTATTTAACCTGTTTGTGTGATGGTATGACATAATACAACATTTTCTTGATGAGATGAAACAGGATATTTTGTAGCATCACTCTACTACACAAGGTTACTTGAGCACATAATTACAATATCATGGTAGTCATTTTAATTATCAAGATAGCTGCTGAGTAACCAACAGAGGATAGTATATAGTGCATGAATATATTTGACAAAGGAGTGAAGAATGTTTTGAGGAAAGGAGAATGAGGCATGGGAGAATTTCATTTAACAATTCAGAATGTGGCTCTGTTCCGGGGATCGATTGCACTGAGGATACAGGTACCCAGGTTCTCCCCAATATAACATCGCTTGGGACACAGCCTGTTGGGCTTCCATCTGCACCCAAGAGCGGGGCAGCGCTGCGGTCGTCTGGGCAGCAGCTCTGCTGTGGGCCATCTGCCCTGCAGAGTGATCTGCACCAAGAGAGTGCAGAGTGCACTCCGCCATCTTTGCTCTGACAACAGGGCAATTGGGACCTCCAGGCACAGGGACAGTCAGGCATAATATCGCTTGGGTCTCAGGCAGCTTGTGTACACCCTGCTCCCAAGAGCTGGGCAGGTCTGCTGTAACCGACATGCCAGCTCTGCTGTGGGCCTTCTGCCCTGCAGAGGGCTCCCCCCCAATCCCCGCTCTGGGAGAGATCACACACCCCCACACAGGGCGGGAGGCTACCTGCCTCCCTTTGGAGACCTCTGCTCCAGGAATCCACTACACTGAGCCTTTCCAGGTGCAGGGATTCCCCAATATAACACCACTTGGGGCAAGGCACATCAGGGCTCCAAAGTCACTCAGGAGCAGGGCAGGCGCCAGAAATCAGTGCCAGGGGAATCCCGGTAATCCAGGGGGGTCAAAAATATCCTTGCAGGCTCACAGGAGGTCCAACCAACAGCCAGTCTCAGCAGGACCAACTAACAACAGAGGTAACAAGATGGCAAAAGGCAAACATAGGAACGTTACTAACAGAAATCAAAGTAATATGGCACCATCCGAACCCAACTCTCCAACAGCAGCAAGTCCTGGATACCCCGTCATACCCGAAAGACAAGATCTGGATTTAAAATCACTTCTTATGATGCTATTAGAGGATTTCATGAAGTACACAAATAAATCTGATAAAGAATTACAGGAGAACATGAAACAACAGGGTCAACAGATGGAGGCCCACAAGGAGGCAACACAAAAATTGCTTAAAGAAATGAATCAACGGGTAGATGCACTTTCAAAGGAATCACAAAAATCGCATAAAGAAATGCAGAAGAATATGGGTCAACAGATGGATGCCCATAGGGAGGCAACACAAAAATTGCTTAAAGAAATGAATCAGTGGGTAGATGCCCTTACAAAGGAAACACGAGAATTGCTTAAAGAAATGCAGGAGATGATGGATCAACAGATAGAATCCCATGAGGAGGAAACACAAAAATCGCTTAGAGAAATACAGGAGAACTTGGGTCAACAGGCAGAAATCCTGAAAGAGGAAACACAAAAATATCTCAAAGAAATACAGGAAAATTCAAACAATCAAGTGAAGGATCTCAGCAAATCCATCCAGGATCTAAAAAAGGAAGTAGAAACAACTAAGAAATCACAAAGGGAGACAACTTTGGAGATAGAAAACTTTGGGAAGAAATCAGGAGTCATAGATGCAAACATCAACAATAGAATATAAGAGATGGAAGAGAGAATCTCAGGTGCTGAAGATACCATAGAAAGCATCGAATCAACAGTCAAAGAAAATGCAAAATGCAAAAAACGTGTAACCCAAAACATCCAGGAAATCCAGGACAAAATGAGAAGACCAAACCTAAGGATTATAGGTATAGATGAGAGTGAAGATTTGCAATTGAAAGGGCCAGTAAATATCTTCAACAAAATTATGGAAGAAAACTTCCCTAACCTAAAGAGAGAGATGCCAATGATCGTACAAGAAGCCTACAGAACTCCAAACAGACTGGACCAGAACAGAAATACATCCTGTCACATAATAATCAAAACACCAAATGTACTAAACAAAGAAAGAATATTAAAAGCAGTAAGAGAAAAGGGCCAAGTAACATACAAAGGAAGACTTCTCACCAGAGACTATGAAAGCCAGAAGATCCTGGGCAGATCTCATGCAGACACTAAGAGAACACAAATGCCAGCCTAGACTACTATACCCAGCAAAACTCTCAATCACCATAGATGGGGAGACCAAGATATTCCACGATAAAACCAAATTTTCACAATATCTTTCCACAAACCCAGCCCTGCAAAGGATAATAGGTGGAAACCGCTAATACAAGGAGAGAAACAACACCCTGGAAAAAATGAGATAGTAACCTTCTTGCATCAAACCCAAAAGTAGATAAACACTTGAACATAAAGATAGCGTCAAGAATAGCAGATGGCAATAATCACTATGCCTTAATCTCTCTTAATATCAATGGTCTCAATTCCCCAATAAAAAGACATAGACTAACAGGACCTAGCATTTTGCTGCATGCAGGAAACGCACCTCAGTGTCAAAGACAAACACTACCTCAGAGTAAAAGGCTGGAAAACAATTTTACAAGCAAATGGTCCCAGGAAACGAGCCAGAGTAGCCATCCTAATATCAGATAAAATTGACTTTCAACCTAAAGTCATCAAAAAAGACAAAGAAGGACACTACATACTGATCAAGGGAAAAATCCACCAAGAAGAACTCTCAATTCTGAATATCTATGCTCCAAATGCAAGGGCACCCTCATTCGTAAAAGAAACTTTACTAAAGCTCAAAGCACACACCGCACCTCACACAATAATAGTGGGTGACTTCAACACCCGCTCTCTGAAATGGATCGTTCAGGAAAGCAGAAACTAAACAGGGACACAGTGAATATAACTGAAGCCTTGGACCAAGTGGAACTAACAGATACATATAGAACATTTCATCTTAGAGCAAAAGAATACACCTTCTTCTCAGCACCTCATGGTATCTTCTCCAAAATCGACCATATAATTGGTCACAAATCAGACCTCAACAGATATAAGAAGATCAAACTAATCCCATGCCTCCTATCAGATCACTATGGAATAAGGGTGGTCTGCAATGGCAACAAAAACAACAGAAAACCCACATACACATGGAGGCTGAACAATGCTCTACTCAATAATAACTTGGTCAAGGAGGAAATAAAGAAAGAAATCAAAGACTTTTTGAAAGTTAATGAAAATGAAGGCACAACATACCCTAATTTATGGGACACAATGAAAGTGGTGCTAAGAGGAAAATTCATAGCCCTGAGTGCCACCAAAAAGAAACGGGAGACTAGCAGCTTAATGGCACACCTGAAAGCCCCGGAACAAAAAGAAGCAAATACACCCAAGAGGAGTAGAAGGCAGGAAATCATCAAACTCAGGGCTGAAATCAATCAAGTAGAAACAAATAAAACCATACAAAGAATCAACAAAACTAGGAGTTGGTTCTTTGAGAAAATCAACAAGATAGAAAAGCCCTTAGCCAGACTAGCCAGAGGGCACAGAGACAGTATCCAAATTAACAAAATCAGAAATGAAAAGGGCGAGATAACAACAGAAACTGAGAAAATTCAAAAAATCATCAGATCCTACTACAAAAGCCTGTATTCAACACAACCAGAAAATCTGGAGGAAATGGACAATTTCCTAGACAGATAACAAATACCAAAATTAAATCAGTATCAAATAGACCATCTAAACCATCCTATAACCCCTGAAGAAATAGAAGTGGTCATTAGAAGTCTTCCAACCAAAAAAAGCACATGTTCAGATGGTTTTAGTGTAGAATTCTATCAGACCTTCAAAGAAGACCTAACACCAATACTCTTCAAACTATTCCACAAAATAGAAACAGAAGGATCACTACCCAACGCGTTTTATGAAGCCACAATTACACTAATAACAAAATCACACAAAGATCTGACAAAGAAAGAGAATCTCAGGCCAATCTCTCTTATGAATATCAATGCAAAAATACTCAATAAAATTCTTGCCAACCGAATCCAAGAACACATCAAAACGATCATTCACCACGATCAAGTAGGCTTCATCCGAGGGATACAGGGGTGGTTCAATATAAGGAAGTCCATCAATGTAATCCACTACACAAACAATCTCAAAGAAAAAAACCACATGGTCATCTCATTAGATGCGGAGAAAGCATTTGACTAAATTCAGCATCCTTTCATGTTAAACGTCTTAGAAAGATCAGGAATTCGAGGCCCATATCTAAACATAGTAAAAGCAATTTACAGCAAACGGGTAGCCAACATTAATCTAAATGGAGAGAAACTTGAAGCAATCCCACTGAAATCAGGGACTAGACAAGGCTGCCCTCTCTCTCCATATCTTTTCAATATAGTACTTGAAGTTCTAGCTAGAGCAATTAGACAACAAAAGGAGGTCAAAGGGATACAAATTGGAAAGGAAGAAGTCAAACTATCACTATTTGCAGACGATATGATAGTATACTTAACCGACCCAAAGAACTCCACCAGAGAACTCCTACAGCTGATAAACGACTTCAGCAAAGTGGCCGGATATAAAATCAACTCAAGCAAGTCAGTAGCCTTCCTATACTCAAAGGATAAGCAGGCTGAGAAAGAAATAAGAGAAATGATACCCTTCACGATAGCCACAAACCATATAAAGTATCTTGGTGTGACTCTAACCAAACAAGTGAAAGATCTGTATGACAAGAACTTCAAGTCTCTGAAGAAAGAAATTGAAGAAGACCTCAGAAGATGGAAAAATCTACCATTCTCATGGATTGGCAGGATTAATATAGTAAAAAATGACCATCTTGCCAAAAGCAATATACAGATTCAATGCAATCCCCATCAAAATCCCAACTCAATTCTTCATAGAGTTAGAAAGAGCAATTCAAAAATTCATCTGGAATAACAGAAAACCCAAGATAGCTAAAACTATTCTCAAGAGTAAAAGAACTTCTGGGGGAATCAATATCCCGGACCTCAAGCTGTACTACAGAGAAATAGTGTTAAAAACTGCATGGTATTGGTACAGTGACAGGCATGTAGATCAATGGAACAGAATTGAAGACCCAGAAATGAATCCACACTCCTATGGTCACTTGATCTTTGACAAAGGAGCTAAAACCATCCAGTGGAAAAAAGATAGCCTTTTCAACAAATGGTGCTGGTTCAACTTGAGGTCAACATGCAGAAGAATGCAAATTGACCCATTCTTATCTCCTTGCACTAAGCTCAATTCCAAGTGGATCAAGGACCTCCACATAAGACCAGGCACACTGAAACTAATAGAAAGGAAACTAGGGAAGAACCTTGAACATATGGGCACAGGGGAGAATTTTCTGAATAGAACTCCTATAGCTTATGCTCTAAGATCAAGAATTGACAAATGGGACCTCATTAAATCACAAAGTTTCTGCAAGGCAAAAGACACTGTCAAAAAGACAAAGCGGCAACCAACTAACTGGGAAATGATCTTTACCAACCCTATATCTGACAGAGGGCTAATATCCAATATATACAAAGAACTCAAGAAGTTAAATTCCAGAGAGCCAAGTAACCCTATTAAAAATGGGGTACAGAGCTAAACAAAGAGTTCTCACCTGCAGAATATCTAATGGCTGAGAAGCACCAAAAGAGATGTCATTAGGGAAATGCAAATCAAAACAACCCTGAGATTCCATCTCACACCAGTCAGAATGGCTAAGATCAAAAACACAGGAGACAGCAGTTGTTGGCAAGGATGTGGAGAAAAAGGAACACTCCTCCACTGCTGGTGGGATTTCAAGCTGGTACAACCACTCTGGAAAGCAGTCTGGCGGTTCCTCAGAAAACTGGGCATGACACTCCCGGAGGATCTGGCTATACCACTCCTGGCCATATACCCAGAGGCTTCCCCTGCATGCAATAAGGACACATGCTCCACTATGTTCATAGCAGCCTTATTTATAATAGCCAGAAGCTGGAAAGAACCCAGATGTCCCTCAACAGAGGAATGGATTCAGAAGATGTGGTATATTTACATAATGGAATACTACTCTGCAATTCAAAACAATGAATTAACAAAATTCATAGGCAAATGGTCAGAACTTGAAAATATCATCCTTAGTGAGGTAACCCAATCACAAAAGAACACACATGATATGCAATCACTGATAAGGGGATTTTAACCCAGAATCTCAGAATACCCTAGACACAATTCACATATCAATAGATTTCCAAGAAGATGGAAGGAGAGACCCCTGGTCCTGGAAAGACTGGATGTAGGGGAATGCCAGGACAGAGAAGCGAGAGGGGGTTGAATGGGGAAAAGAGGGAGGGAAGGGGGCTTATGGGACTTTCAGGGAGGGAGGAAAAAGGAGAGGGGAAATGATTTGGAATGTAAATAAAAAACCTAGAAAATAAAAATAAATAAATAAATAAATAAATAAACAATTCAGAATGTGTTGCAGTTTAAATTTTGTAGATTGTTTACGTGTCAAAAATTTCAACTTAATAGTTTCAAGTTCAGTTTGAACAGAAGTTGCTGAAACAAGGTGAGCAAATCCAAAGGTGAAGGGAGAGTACTTCTATCCAATTTATTCACTATCATTTATTGACCATTTCAGTATTTTTACACTGGTTTGTGACTTTATTTCTCACTACTTAACATTAACCAGAACTTATGAAACTACACCAGTTAAGAACTTTATTAATTTCCTAACATGTCTTTTCAAATACATCCAGTTTGTTTTTAAAATCAACTATAGATATATAAACAGCTTAGACAGATGGATCTCAGAATATCAGCTTCATTGCTGGAGAGAAGTTAGGTTGGTGAACATGACCTACAAAATATGACCTTTAACAACAATGGGTTCTTTAATGCTCAGGTCCAAACAGTATTGCCAACATATCCAATACAGGATTAACCGTAAATGGACTTTGTGGTCTACAGATGAACAGGGCATCAAAACTACTAGAATGAGACTGGAAGAGGGACCAAAATGCCTTCTGAGTATTTAGTTGTTTAAGGACAAGTAATTAAACTGTGAGGTGCTTCCTAAGATTTTGTTCAAGGGCAGATTAAATGCATGTTGCCTGTACTCCTCTAAATGGAAATCCAGGTAGTAACAGAGTGGACCGTTACCATATGATGTGCATCTTGCAAGTCTTCAAAAGTTTGAAATGCCCATTGTAGCCCTTTTGGTAAGAAAACCCTGGAGTCTGTATTGATCCTCCATTGCTCTAAAAAAAAATCAAAATTTTAGTCATTTAATGGAAAGGTATTATTAGAGTTTTTAAGGTTTGAAATCTTCAAATCCAGATGCTTTCAGAATCTCTTTCTGGGGAATCTGGAAGAGAATGTATTTCTTCCCAATTCAAGATCATATGTGTCCCTTGATTTGTGGAATAATCCTTCTATTCACTCCTCTTGATCCTCTCATTCAATACATTTTCCCCTTTTGGAATTTTGGTTTAGGGCCCTGAACACATTTTTCTTTAATACCTTTGAAAAGCTGACTTTTCCCACTTCCTAATAACTATTACCTCCATAAAAGAAAATCATTAAAACTTAACTAAAACCTTGGGGGTATCAGATAAAAAGCACTCACATGGCCATATGTCTGCCTTCCACTACCAACAGCTGTTCCTAATGATATTGAAAATTAGCAACTGAATCCTGGTTACTGGGTGGCCCTCCCTCATTTCTCATTGATTTTGGACATGGCCAAAGAACTTTGAAATCTAGCTCCAAACAGCCACCACAAAACATAGATCTTACCAGGCAGTTTTGAAGGATCTTTCGATGTCTTTGCAAATGGCCATGTAAGAAGATGTTGATTCCAAAAGAACTTGATTTGAACATAGGCTATTACCTAAGAGTAAATCTCTTTATGTGCTATATTTCCAGAAATATATTCATTCTGCTTAACTTAGAATGTTAGATACCAGAGCGAAATCAATGTTAGCTATCATTTATCATAATTCTAAAGAAGATATTGTTGGGATCCTGATAGGAATCCTGCAAGGCAATTTTCTCTCAGGAATCCAGGGAGTTTCTGAAATAAAACCTCCAATAAATCCAAAATTAATCAAATACTCCCTTACCTTACCACTAGAGAGAAATTAAGATGGTAGTTTGTCAAGAAAAGACTCTATATTTAACTAAATACCGACTGCTCTGCGCCTACAGTACCCAGGGGTTGGTCATTTTCAAAACTGTCATTACTGTTAAGAAAATTGGCAAGAGACTTTATGAGATATTATATCATTATTAACTATTATCTGCTATCTCAATTCAGATTAAGTTTCAAGCAATAATATAGGATCAGCACGGTTCATCCCATACCCATCTTATCAATAAAAACGTCCATAAATTTAATAGCTCTGGTCAGCTCTTTATCCAACTCATTAGCTACCCTGCTGTACCACATCATTAAAATAATTTTGTTTCAAAAGACAAAAACCTCTCAATGTGAAAATGTGAATGGGAAATTTTACAAACCAGTGACTGAGGACAAATGTCTGTGAGGGTGCTATGAAGTTTACTTCCTCTGTTTGTGTGTGTGTGTGTGTGTGTGTGTGTGTGTGTGTGTGTGTGTGTGTGTGTGTTACCTCCATGATGAAACTATAAAATTTCAGACAATACAAAATACAAATTAAAACAATTGATCTTGTTTATTGGGAAATCAGTCATCTGTTTCCCACAAAAAACAGTAGAAACTGGATTTTGATCTGCTTCCTTTGTTCTTCCCAGGGAAGATTCAATCTCTATCTTTACCCCAAAGACCTTTCTGTCCTTTGATGTTGGTGGTGCCTGTCCTCAGTCTTTCCTGATGCAAGGATTGCCTGGGGCATGAAGTCATTCTATTTCCCAGTTGCAGCTGTAGCATCTGCCTTCTTTCTTAAACCATCAGTGAGACTTGAGATTGGAGGAGAGAGAGAAAGAACTGGTAGTGCTAATCTTGATCCGCCCTCTCTGATGCCTTTTCTCTTTCCTCACTTCTTTAGATCCTGGAGGCTGAAAGGAAATGCTTGAAGGATGTAGGCAGAGTTTTTCAATAGCTTCTTCTCTTCTCTTTGTACTATGTCTTCCTGGGGCTGAACAACACTGACAACTCATTAGTGAATGCACCCAGGTCCCGGTTCACGCAGTGGCATTTTCTTATTGTTTCACTTTGTTCTCTTGTGTCATGTTAGGCACTTATCAGAATAAAAACCTCTGCTTACAAATATTTTACGGTTGAACAGAAATCAAGAGACCTAAATTGTAAACTATTTGGAAAATGTGAAGTTTTATTCACTGACTGTGAAGATTTGGGGGACTTATCCTTTAGTGACTAATACCAGAACTTTTTTTTTTTCTTTCTAAGATCAACTATTTTTTTTTAAGATTTATTTATTTTTTTTTTAATTTAATTTAATTTTATTTTTTTAATTTACATTCCAAATCACTTCCCCTTTCCCGTTTCCTCCCTCCCCGAAAGTCCCATAAGCCCCCTTCCCTCCCTCTTTTCTCCGTTCAACCCCCTCTCATTACTCTGTCCTGGCGTTCCCCTACATCCAGTCTTTCCAGGACCAGGGGTCTCTCCTTCCATCTTTTTAGAAATCTATTGATATGCTGATTGTGTCTAGGGTATTCTGAGATTCTGGGTCAATATCCCCTTATCAGTGACTTCATACCATGTGTGATCTTTTGTGATTGGGTTACCTCACTAAGGATGATATTTTCAAGTTCTGACCATTTGCCTAGGAATTTCGTGAATTCATTGTTTTTAATTGCAGAGTAGTATTCCATTGTGTAAATATACCACATCTTCTGAATCCATTCCTCCGTTGAGGGACATCTGGGTTCTTTCCAGCTTCTGGCTATTATAAATAAGGCTGCTATGAATATAGTGGAGCATGTGTCCTTATTGCATGCAGGTAAAGTCTCTGGGTATATGCCCAGGAGTGGTATAGCCGGATCCTCCGGAAGTGTCATGCCCAGTTTTCTGAGGAGCCGCCAGACTGCTTTCCAGAGTGGTTGTACCAGCCTGCAATTCCACCAGCAGTGGAGGAGTGTTCCTCTTTCTCCACATCCTCGCCAACAACTGCTGTCTCCTGTGTTTTTGATCTTAGCCATCCTGACTGGTGTGAGATGAAATCTCAGGGTTGTTTTGATTTGCATTTCCCTAATGACTAAGGATGATGAACATCTCTTTAGGTGCTTCTCAGCCATTAGATATTCTTCAGGTGAGAACTCTTTGTGGAGCTCTGTACCCCATTTTTTAATAGGGTTACTTGCCTCTCTGGAGTTTAACTTCTTGAGTTCTTTGTATATCTTGGATATTAGCCCTCTGTCGGATGTAAGGTTGGTAAAGATCATTTCCCAGTTAGTTGGTTGCCGCTTTGTCTTTTTGACGGTGTCTTTTGCCTTGCAAAAACTTTGTAATTTAATGAGGTCCCATTTGTCTATTCTTGATCTTAGAGTATAAGCTATTGGAGTTCTGTTCAGGAAATTCTCCCCTGTGCCCATATGTTCAAGGTTCTTCCCTAGTTTCCCTTCTATTAGTTTCAGTGTGTCTGGTTTTATGTGGAGATCTTTGATCCACTTAGAATTGAGCTTAGTGCAAGGAGATAAGGATGGGTCAATTTGCATTCTTCTGCATGTTGACCTCCAGCTGAGCCATCACCATTTGTTGAAAAGGCTATCTTTTTTCCACTGGATGGTTTTAGCCACTTTGCTGAAGTTGTTTATCAGCTGTAGGAGTTCTCTGGTGGAGTTCTTTGGGTCGCTTATGTATACTATCATATCGTCTGCAAATAGTGATAGTTTGACTTCTTCCTTTCCAATTTGTATCCCTTTGACCTCTTTTTGTTGTCTAATTGCTCTAGCTAGAACTTCAAGTACTATATTGAAAAGATATGGAGAGAGAGGGCAGCCTTGTCTAGTCCCTGATTTTAGTGGGATTGCTTCAAGTTTCTCTCCATTTAGATTGATGCTGGCTACTGGTTTGCTGTAAATTGCTTTTACTATGTTTAGATATGGGTCTTGAATTCCTGATCTTTCCAAGACCTTTAGCATGAAAGGATGCTGAATTTTGTCAAATGCTTTCTCAGCATCTAATGAGATGACCATGTGGTTTTTTTCTTTGAGATTGTTAATGTAGTGGATTACATTGATGGATTTCCTTATATTGAACCATCCCTGCATCCCTGGGATGAAGCCTACTTGATCGTGGTGAATGATCGTTTTGATGTGTTCTTGGATTTGGTTGGCAAGAATTTTATTGAGTATTTTTGCATCGATATTCATAAGAGAGATTGGCCTGAGATTCTCTTTCTGAACTTCAAGTCTCTGAAGAAAGAAATTGAAGAAGACCTCAGAAGATGGAAAAATCTGCCATGCTCATGGATTGGCAGGATTAATATAGTAAAAATGAGCATCTTACCAAAAGTAATACACAGATTCAATGCAATCCCCATCAAAATCCCAACTCAATTCTTCATAGAGTTAGAAAGAGCAATTCAAAAATTCATCTGGAATAACAGAAAACCCAGAATAGCTAAAACTATTCTCAAGAGTAAAAGAACCTCTGGGGGAATCAGTATCCCGGACCTCAAGCTGTACTACAGAGCAATAGTGTTAAAAACCGCATGGTATTGGTACAGTAACAGACATGTAGATCAATGGAACAGAATTGAAGACCCAGAACTTTTATTTTTAGAAAATATTTACTTTGCCATAAACTCATACTTAATTGGGTTACTGTGGACATATTGGGTGAACATGTCATATGCTAATAGTTATTATCACTGAAGCATTAACAACTAACAAAATGCAGTTTCTGTATATGATAGAACTACTTTATCATTACTGAAATCAAGTTGCAAAATTCCCAAAACACTGCTAGTCATAAAGCAAGGGGCTAGTGATGGCTCATCGATGCCATGACTGCTTTCTTCAACATACAGACATAGACTTTCCCTATTCCTGCACTATACAACTGGCAGTTCCTCTTATCAAGAGGACAATTTAATTCCTTCAACTTATTGTTATTAGCACCAATTTGATGCTGGGATGTTAAACCTGGGACCTCAGTATGTTAAATAAATGGTCTACCAATGAACCCCTAGACTGATTTCTCTAACTCTTGAATCTTGGTGAAGTGGTATGACATTTAATTTGAATGAAAGAATTCAGTGAAAGCCTTGTGCTTGGAATTATATTACACTAGCTCCCAGGGCGCTGTAAAGCTTACCTTGAAATATGCTGGATTTAAGTGCTCAGTCAAAGCCTCAGCTGTAAGTTGTTCTTTACTACATTGAAGCCTACATATAAAAAGGTCTTTTGGTCCCTCCCAATTAAAGCAAAGGTAAATTGGAAAATCCTAACTTATTCAAAGTATCACAAGAACCTTGGAACTGCACCAAATTAAAATAATAGAAATATGTCTCAAGCTGCTGTACATAATACACTACTGTATAACAAACTGTCCCAAACTCAGTCGTTATAATGTAGATATTTCTGCTTTTCATGATTTTGAGGCTGCTGGGTTTGCTGGATCTGTGCTAGACTCAATTTTGTTTGTAATAAGGCCATAGGTAAGTTCAGATATGGCTTACAGTTCTCCTTTTTCTTAAGACAGCACCTTCTGGAAGTCTCTCCTGATGATGAGGAGGAGGAACACAGAAAGTTAAGCTCTGCCACAGGGGTATATTTAAAGCTGCTTGTACGAAATATATGCACTAACATTCTGTTGACTGAAGGCCTTCCCTGAACATCGATGTTTCGTGGCGAACATGACTCCTTGTACTTTATTGAGAGGAAATGTAGAGCCACAAAGAATGTATTTCTAGGAAGGAGAGGATGGTGGAGACATACTAGTGTAATATTTCTGATTGAAAACTGAATAAATATGTTTGTCTAGTCTAAGCCAGTATTTTGGTTCATCACCGAATGCATACATAATGATCATGGTATATGCAATATCAACATGATATCATGTGAAAAGAAATATAATTAAATTATAAGAAGCATGTAGTCTAGATGACAATACCAAAGTTTATATTTTTTTACTGCTTTTCAACTGAATTAGAAAAATACTTGATTTGAAATTAAAACTGGAAACAGCCTCGATACCAGATCATTATTGAAAAAAATATATACTTAAATATTCTTTTTTCTGCTTTAAGAATCATGCTTGAGGGGTAGAAGAGGACTCAGCTGTTAAAGACTGAACTCACAACCAAAATGATAAGAACTGCCTTTGAGAGTAAAACAGAAGTCTGTTTGATTGAAATAAAAGGCACTTGGTTAAAATAGCACAGGATATAGCTTTTATAAGGGTGGAGTGGCAGGAATTCTCATGAAGCTACCTTTCCTTATGTCTTTCAGTCACATTCTTCTAAATCTGAATTCTGATTGGAAAGTACACTGTGTTACACACTGTCTCAGGTCCCTGCCCTGACCTGGGTAGCAGTCTTCACTGAAAGCAGAGGAATGAAGAAATCAGATTTCTTTCCCAAATCTTGTTTATAGATGACTTCTAGTTGATCCCAGGGGGAGAAACTAGTAACCAATGTGCCTTTAAAAAATAAATATGTGTCCCATACACATCTATTAAAACTGATCAAAACCTCTATAGACCTTTCTTAATTAACTCATTACTTTAAAAGACATTATTTTTAGATAAAGCAACAAAACTAGTTCAAATTTGTTGCATACATTGTTTCCTACTTCCTCTAATGTGTAAACCTAAGATGATCACAATTTGCTTACATCAAACCAAACAGTCAGCACTGGCACAATGCCATATAGATTTCACCATCGTTTGCCATTTGTCACACTTTCCACCAATGAACTTTTATTGTTTTAGGAAATTCAGTTTTCTCTTTCTCTTTCTCTCTCTCTCTCTCTCTCTCTCTCTCTCTCTCTCTCTCTCTCTCTCTCTCTCTCTCTCATATATATATATATTGTATATATATATATGTATATATACATTTCCTATCTCTATACTATTTCTATCTCTATCTTATCTCTTTTGCTTTATCTCTATCTCCATTTCTCCCTTCTTCCCTTGTATCTTTCTCCTTTCTTCTCTATGTTTTCTAAATTCCAAAATAAAATTGACCCTCTTGGCATTTCCATTTCTTGACCCTCATATGTAACCACTGCTCAGAGAGTGTTAGTTTCATAAAGCAATATGCAATACACGTGATAAACATCCTAGGAGCTCGAGCCAGCTGAAGCTTGGAGTAGAAATTGTAAGAGGGATGATGTGATGATCTCCTTGAGTATTCACTGCATTGTATGCATGATGTTGTACCTACACTAACACATTCTTAAAGGCTGTATAAGAAAGACGTGCTGTCTTTCACTGTGCCCCAGGAAAGCTGAGTCTCTGATAAACAGTATAGTTTGTTGTTCCTGTTATTTGTGGGAAAAGAACCTCTTTTCTCCTTATTCTAAGCTACCAAACGAATGAAAACTACAGAGAAAAGATTGTGGCATTGCACTTTAAGAGTGGCCAACGTAAACATCAGAAGCCACTAAGAGATGTGATCTTATGGATATGCAATTTTCTGATAAAAATGACAGGAAACCTTTTGAATCCTTTGCCTTCATTCCTGACTGTAAAGCATTTACCTACAATGGGAAAGCTCTCTGCTCAGTTTTCAAAAGGTAAAAAGAAACTTATTGGAAGGACACGACTTAAGATTCCCAAATTTGATGCTGTCCAAACCCTGAATTCCAGACACGGAGTCAGATTTATTGCCTGCATTTCTTTGTGATCTTTGCAAATCTGATTTCTTCGCAGCAACCTTGCTTTTGAGCTAATTCTTTGACATTCTAACATTCTCTTACCAAGCCTGAGAATTAAGCTGTGCGCTTCAAGCCAGCGCGCATAGCCCTGGCTCCTTGCAGAGTATCAATGGAGAGCCAGTTCAGAATAAATGTGCTCTGTTAGGGCAGTAGTTTTCAAAATGACACTCCATAGGCTGTGAGCATCAGCCTCCTCAACTGGGACTGTATTAGATATGCAAATCCTCAGAGTGTCAAGCCCTGTGTACTCATCAGATGTTCTAGGCTAGGGCACAGTTATCTGTCTTTTAGCAAGCTGCCTACGATTTTGATGTGTGCTAAAGTTTAAAATGATGGAATTAGTGTCCTATCTGTTTAGTTCTTGTGATGCTCGTTGTCACAATGGATTAAATGGGAAAGGACTGTGTCCAACAAGTCAGCAATTTAGCTCGCTGCATGACCCTGACTTCCTATTCAGGCTCTGTGCCTTTTCATTTATTCATTTTTTTAAAGACACACTGAAGAGCTATAATCTAGCTCTCATTTTTCAGTGTTTGCTGATGGGTAACAAATAGAGGGGTGTGCTATCCCATGCTAATCTTAACTGCCGGGCTAATGCTTAGGAATGGCTTTTGCACTAAGGTTGTCCTTGTGATTAACCAGGTCTCTTCATCTTCTTTGGCTTCAAACTGCAATATTCTAGTACGTTTGTATTCCATAAATCACTGATGCATGGATTGAATGTTACATGCTCATCTATCTGTAATTAAATTTAATATGGATTTAACTATTAGGAAATTCATATGCTTTGAGAATTGCTGTAATCAAGGGAAGCATGACCTTTATTCTAATAAGCAAAGGCATTTCTTTTCTCTTGGAGCATTTGAGGCCAAGGAATGAGAAATACTTCCCTGTTATGTATAGATAGCCGACATATGAAGGGTAGTAGTCCAGAAAAGTTATTCATGTATTTGTGAATACACATGGTGGCCTAGGCAGGTATCAACAATGGTGATAGAATTAAAAATGCACATCCTTACATGCTTCTCACCCATTCGATATTCCTCAGATGAAAATTCTTTAGCTCTGCACCCCATTTTTAATAGGGTTATTTGGTTCTCTGGAGTCTAACTTCTTGAGTTCTTTGTATATATTGGATATTAGCCCTCTGTCAGATGTGGGGTTGGTAAAGATCTTTTCCAAATTTGGTGGTTTTGGTTTTGTCCTATTGACAGTGTCCTTTGCCTTACGGAAACTTTATAACTTTATTAGGTCCCATTTGTCAATTCTTGATATAGGGCATAGGCTATTAGTGTTCTGTTCAGGAAATTTCCCCCTGTGCCCATGTGCTCAAGGCTCTTCCCCAGTTTCTTTTCTATTAGTTTCAGTGTGTCTGATTTTATGGGGAGGTCCTTGATCCACTTGGACTTGAACTTAGTACAAGGAGATAAGAATGGATCGATTTGCATTCTTCTGCATGCTAGCCGCCAGTTGAGCCAGCACCATTTGTTGAAAAGGCTATCTTTTTTCCACCGGATGGATTTGGCTTCTTTGTCAAAGATCAAGTGACCATAGGTGTGTGGGTTCATTTCTGGGTCTTCAATTCTATTCCATTGATCTACCTGGGTTTTCTGTTATTACAGATGAAGTTGAGAATTGCTCTTAGTCATCAGGGAAACGCAAATCAAAACAACCCTGAGACTTCACCTCACACCACACCGGTCAGCATGGCTAAGATAAAAAACTCAGGAGTTAATAGATGCTGGAGAGGAACACTCCTCCACTGCTGGTGTGATTACAAGCTGGTACAACCACTCTGGAAATCAGTTTGGCAGTTCCTGAGAAAACTGGGCATAATACTACCAGAGGACCCTGCTATACCACTCCTGGCCATATACCCAGAGGCTTCCCCTGCATGCAATAAGGACACATGCTCCACTATGTTCATAGCAGCCCTATTTATAATAGTGAGAAGCTGGAAAGAACCCAGATGTCCCTCAACGGAGGAATGGATACAGAAAATGTGGTATATATACACATTAGAGTACTATTCAGCCATTAAAAACAATGAATTCATGAAATTCTTAGACAAATGGATGGAACTGGAAAATATCATCCTGAGTGAGGGAACTCAATCGCAAAAGAACACACATGGTATGCACTCACTGATAAGTAGTTATTAGCCCAGAAGCGTGGAATACCCAAGATACATTTCACATATCAAAGAATGCCCAAGAAGGAGGAGGAACAAAGTATGGATACTTGGGTTCTTTGTATAAAGGGGAACAAAATACCCACAGAAGGAGATACAGAGACAAAGGCTGGAGCAGAGTCTGAGGGAAAGACCATCCAGAGACTACCCCACACAGTGATCCATCCCATATACAGTTACAAAACCCAGACACTATTGTGGAAGTCCACAAGTGCTGCCTGACCAGAGGAACACTCCTCCACTGCTGGTGGAATTGCAAGCTGGTACAACCACTCTGGAAAGCAGTCTGGCGGTTCCTCAAAAAACTGGGCATGACACTCCCGGAGGATCCGGCTATACCACTCCTGGGCATATACCCAGAGGCTTTACCTGCATGCAATAAGGACACATGCTCCACTATGTTCATAGCAGCCTTATTTATAATAGCCAGAAGCTGGAAAGAACCCAGATGTCCCTCAACGGAGGAATGGATTCAGAAGATGTGGTATATCTACACAATGGAATACTACTCTGCAATTAAAAACAATGAATTCACGAAAATCCTAGGCAAATGGTCAGAACTTGAAAATATCATCCTTAGTGAGGTAACCCAATCACAAAAGAACACACATGGTATGCAGTCACTGATAAGGGGATATTAACCCAGAATCTAGGAATACCCTAGACACAATTCACATATCAATAGATCTCTAAGAAGATGGAAGGAGAGACCCCTGGTCCTGGAAAGACTGGCTGTAGGGGAACGCCAGGACAGAGAAACGAGAGGGGGTTGAATGGAGAAAAGAGGGAGGGAAGAGGGCTTATGGGACTTTCGGGGAGGGAGGAAACAGGAAAGGAGAAATGATTTGGAATGTAAATAAAAAAAACTTAGAAAATAAAAAAAAGAAAATTAAAAAAAAATAATTATAAAATAAACTTAAAAAAAGAAAAAGATAAAAGAAAAAAAATGCACATCCTAACCTTTAGAGAAGGAAGGAGAATAGCTTTGTACCATAAGGGTCATATTAAAACAACTCTTTGGAAGTCACTATTGTAATTTTCATCAGAAAAACTAAGGTGTCAAGTAAAATAAAAGAAACAATGAAGATAAAAGTCTTATAAAGCAAGTTATCACTGTGGGAGACTGATTTGTAGACAGGTTTTAGTGCTAATCTACGTTTTGCAGCTTCTCATCTTGATCCTTTTGAAAATTTGTATTGTCTCTTGATATATCACATCCCATTCCTATGATAGAGAGATTAAAAATATGCCTAAAGATCCCCAGATGGGATAATGCTATGACTTTTGATAAAACATCAATGTGATATGTAGTGCTAAAAATGTTAAGTTGCCAGAAATTAGAATCACCAAAAAGGTGGGCTTTTGGCATGTCTGTGGGAGCTTAATTATTTTAATTTAATTGGGAAATCCACTTGTGGGTGGCACCATCCCCTAGGCAGGAGACCCTGGGCTATATAAGAGAAAGCAAACTGAGTACTATCAACATTTACATTTAATACTTTCTTATGATATAATCAGTTGCTTCAAGCTCCCAGTACCTTGACTCTTGCTATTATAGACTATAAACTGGAGCTGTAAGCTATAATAAACACTCTTTCCCCTAAGTGGCTTTTGCTAGAGTATTTAATCACACGTTCTCAAATCTTACTGAGAGGTCATCTTAACTACTTACATTCATAGAAACTAAGGGAATTTGAAACCTGTAAGGCAATGTCAAAGAAAGCAAGTTACAACTGTGTATGAGTCAACAGAACGCCCGTTCTTAAGTTATATACTTGTATGTTGTTAATTAAAGCGTCTTCTAGGTCATTTCACTTTTAGTTTTCCCAAGACTTCTTACTATATTTCTTAGAATCTCCTATACATCTAAAATTACTAATAAATTATTTACAATAGCTATCTGAAGTATATAGGGCAAGGCTCAGGGGGGCCTCAACCCTACACAAAGAGCTACAGGTGATTAAGGAAAGTGGAGAGCGGGACAGGAAAAGGCCACACCAATAGCTTAACCACATGGTCAACCCTGAAAACACACACAGTAACATTATACAGACTATATATGGGTATACATATGAATATAAGCATGTAACAAAATTAAAGAAAATATGAGGCCATGGATTTGAAAGAGAGCAGAGAGGGTTATATGGGAGGGTTTGGGGAGAGGAAAGGGAAGGGAAATGGTGTAATTATATTCTCAAAAATAAGAAATAATTAAAAATAATATAATAAGAAAATTAGCAGAGTGGAAATACAGATCAATGTAACCACTCTGGAAAACTGTTGACAAGAAATCACTAAACTTAACACACACATGCAATTGTCTAAGTAACAGCACTCCTTTATGAATACAAATCAGGAATGCAAGCATATGAACACCAAAAGATGAGCACTAGAATGTTCATAACAGGCAATGTAAGTTGACCAAAAAAGTGCAAATAACCCAAGGGAAGATGAACTGAAGATGTAAATTAATGTGATCCCTTCATGTATTGGTTTACTGTTAGTGGTGACAATTTATTATCAACAGGATTAGAGAAGAACACAATGCACAGATAAAGTGCTCAGTATGGTAAAGGAGATAGATGTAGAGAGAATGATAGAACTGCACCGAGAACAGTATCCAAGGAAGGCAGCATTCGTCAACAATGTTGGAAGTTGGTATACCATATAAGACAGCGCTGAATAGAGCAGTACCTAAGGGAAGCCTATACACGGAGACGGTAATTGTCTCAATCTTGTTCTGCTTACGTGGTGTATTCTGATTTGTAGAGCAACAGTTCTGGCATCATGGTCTGTGTACTTTTCTATATGTACAATAAACATTTTTTAAAAGTGTATGTAAGTAAGAATGATAACATATGTGTCTCTATATGCAGGATTAGAAAGGCTGAGACAGAAAAGCATTACTGTGAGAACAGTCTGGACTGCAAAGCAACACATTATCTTAGAAAGCTAAAGGTCAAAAGATTTCTGAGTTCAGTTGGATGAGTTCAAGGGAATCTGATAGCTATTATAATCCTGATCTTGAGATGTGCCTCAGATGTCATCATATCCCTATAGAGATGGGGCTGATGGCAGGCTTCAGTGTGACACAACATGGTGGACTGACTAGATCTATTCCACACAGCTCAGTGTGACTCCCTTGGTACCCAGCACAGTTGATACAGGAGAGCAATGTGTTCATTTTTTTTTTAATAATGTAGTTTCAAGAAACTTCCACTGGGTGGCAAGGATGCTATTTCTTGCAGTTTTCATAGTTAGACTTTCTCCTGCCCCTCTCCTCAATTTTTTTTCACAATGGATTCATTTTCTTTTCCATGGCCATTGGAAAACTAGAGAATGAAATTTTATATACCATAATGTTCCTAATAACTGCCCCACAGCAAAATTAACAAATAGGACTGACCTGCAGCTTGAGAACACTAAAGAAAATAGAAAGGAAAAATAAATGATCAGTGCTGAAAGAGAATTTGTCAAAGCAGAACTTTAGCATCGGTAGTGAATAAGGATTTGAATAACAGCAGAGACTTTTGTAGGATTGTGGGATAAAAAGATGAGGTGTCCTATAAAATGCCCTTTCCTCTTTTAAAAATGGCCTGAGCATCTGTTAAGCACAGAATGCATTTAGATTTGCACAAGCTGGAAAATGGTAAAAAGCCCCATACCTCACCCCAAATAGCCACTGTTACTTTTTCCTTGTGTAGTCACATACTTTTGTAATCTGATGCATTTAAAAACTCATATAACATAAGGAACAGTGCCCAGCATGGTAGTTCCCACCTGTAATTTCAGCACTCATGGAGCTGAAGCAAAGGAATTGAAACAGGTCCGAGACTACTCTGATCTACCCTGGAACTCTCACAGCTATATAAGAAGACCTTCTATAAAAGGGTGTTGGAGGGAGCAAAGTAGTTCCTCTGCCCATTGAAAATGAGTTGGTATGCTTTACCAGTAAAGGCATCACAATAGAATTCTACTTTTGACTTCCAGGCTGAAGGATGATAAGCCTAGGGAATAGACATTCCAGCTGGCCAAGGCTGCCCATTTCTAGCCTCTCTACCCACAAATGTCTATAGATACAAGAGAAAGTTGTGAAAAAAAGAACTGGAGCCTCATCCCCAGGAGAACCACGGGATATCTTACAAACTTGCAAGCAAGAAATAATTGTTTTAAGCTATGGGTCTCTGGGAGTGGCTTTATAGTTTAAACTGCAGGAATTTCAAACACAAAGCACTATCCTTTCTTCCTGCAGTGTTGCTCTGTGGCTAAGAGCTGTAACATAGAAGTCCTTATAACAGTAGAAAAAACCTGGAGATTCAGAAAAATTATTCCTAAGTATATAGAAATAAAAATGTATGAGTTTTTGCATCTCATTATTGACAAAGTCGGTGTTGTTTGTGAATAGTGAATTTGGCTCACTCAGTAGGAGTTGCAAAGGGTAATGGGAGGTTCCAATGCATCGGGTACATCACACAGGTCCATACAGTGTCCTGTGACTTAGGTCTTCCCAGTAGTATTTTTCTGGGAAAGTCTCGCTGCACAGTCTTTTCTATATTCTCCATAGTTAAAGTTACAGAAAAAGTATAGGTCACCAACAGACAGATGATTGATTAATAAATAGATAGATGGATTGGTAGATAAAACTCGGTGAAAACACATATGCTTTTTTTTAATAGGTCTCTGGTTTATATATTGCATTTTCTGAATTTATCACATTGATTATAATTGTATTTAGAGGTTTTTTTGATGCTTATTTGCAATGTTTTCAAGTTATGTGCATGACTGTTTCTCTTTGTCCATGTGTATGTTAGTGTATGTATGTGTGTATGTGTGTGTGTGTGTGTGTGAGTATATGTGTGTGTATTTCCTTGTGTGTGTGTGTGTGTGTGCATCCTGTTGTTTCCTTGATTTGGATAACTTATTAATATCTTTATTAAGAATATTTTTATATGAGAAAATTGAAATTATTTATCAAACAAACTTGTTCTGTAAACCTATCTCATTATGTGCTTTTTTGTGGTTTTTGTCATAAATAGTTCCTGAATTTCATTATTTTTCTCATTCAATTGTATAGTTTCTTGAAATATGGGTCATTACTCTCATGTGGGTCACAGAACTGGATGTGAAGACTGTAAAATTAAAATCTAGCAACAAGGAGATTTCCAAGTATACAGTGACCAAAAACTGATTCAACATCAAATGTGTAATGAATCTGCTGTGTGTCTGGCAGTGCCAACCCATGTTGCATTGTATGATTTCATTGCAGCCTTCCATATTGGATATACAGCATGCACCTTTCATACTGTGCATGCCACCATAGCAGACAGTACCAGTGAGCACTGCCTGGAACCCCTGGCCTCAATTCCGTCTTCTGTGGAATATGGACTGCAGTGTTTTTACTGTACATACCAGTTTCTACTTTGAATTGTATTGTGTAGAATATTTGATTTTCAAAGGTGTATCTAAGTTGTTAACTTGAGCTTCATTTTAAAATCCATAGAAAGAACTGCATCTTGGGATTAGACAGAAGTTACAACTTTTAAAATAGCCCCAATCATAAGTTACTTAGTATACATCTGCACAAAATATCTTCTCAGCATTAATGATTATAAAATCAAAATAATGATCAATTCTGGAAAATATCGAAGATGCTCTGAGGCATAGAGTATCAAATATTCTCCCAAATTTTAATTCTTTATGTAAAACAAGGGGGCACTTTCAGCTCAATAGTTAGTAGATTTGCTTCACTTGTAATAAATACTAAGAATTTAAGACTAACAAAATTGTTTTAATATATATTTTGTATTATTTATTGCCAGTAAGTTTAATTGCATACATATCATTCTGCTTACATATTTGGGATATATGACAGTCTTTAATAAAAGGGTCATGAGTGAGAAGTGCCAGAACCCTTGCTCTATTACTCTATTTTAATGGTCTTATAGCTTTTGTCTTAGGCCATGACAAGCAAACACTATACTACTGAGCTTCCTCCCCACTCCTTGAAGTTTGGGTTCACATAGCTTAGGCCAGCTTCCTCACAATGCTACTGCATCAGCCTCCAGAATACCAGCAACTTTTTGTTCTTAATATATCTATGCAATTTCCACATGGCTGCTGACATGTATTTGACTCTAGCAATTGCCAGATGACCAGAATCAATCCATTTTTATTTACCAAATGCTAACAGTACACAAGGAGCACAGTTGATAGATATGTGGTGAATATTTCAGAACTGTTACATTTCCTTTAAAGGCACAGATTTTGCTGATACTATTCAATTTAATGTTTCTGAGCCAAACAAATTCCTAGGAATAAAATAGGAACCAGAAACATCCTTGATAAATTGAACAAACATACTTTTTGAGATGGAAATCTACAGTGAGGATTTCAAAAATGAAAGAAGCAAATTTCTATGCATTGTGTTACATTTGGCATAGAAGTCAATTTGCATTAAATACACAAAATAGCAGGATACTAGAAGGGAGTCTACATAATTCATACCAAATTGCAAATTGCATTTGAAGAAAAAAAACCTCACAATGCATCTTGCTTGAGCACTATTTTCTTCCTAGCTTTTGGAAAGATTCACAGTTGGCTTCCAAATACAGAAAAATTAGCCAGGCAAAGCATGCTCATGGTCATAGAAGGAAAAAATAGGAAGCTGATTGTTCACTATAAAGCTGTGTCTTCTGTTGAATGCTATTGTATTTCAAGGTTTGGTGTACAATAAAGAAGTTTCAAAATAGGTATTCACGGTTTCGATTTCCTATACCTGCTCTTCTTGGAGTGTAGCCTCATACCTCACCCTCCTCTCCTTAGGAAAGAACATTATCTTATCTAAGAAGTGTTTAAGTTTCTTTTCTGTGACTATTGTTTCTAAGTTGATTCTGAAGAATGTTTGCGATTATTATTCAAAATCCAGCCCAGAAAAATAATTGAAAAACTGCATAAGACCAGAAACATTTGAATTCACACACACTTGAAATCCACACCAGTGTCAGAGTTCACTGCACAAATGTCTTAATTTGTCATTGTAGGATGGATCTAGAAATAGCTAACATATCAAAAGAAAGATCTGTTGTGATGTGATGATTTCTTTCTGAGAGCTGCCTGCTGCTGGAGAGTTGCTGTCATTCATGTTCTTCCAAGAGAGCTTGGTGCTCCTGCTGTGGCTGTGAATGACAGCTTAATACAATGTGTGCAGAGTAGAAATCTATGCACAGACTCTGGATTTTTGTATGCCTGAGAGCAACTGTAGGGAGTGCCTGCATGTTCATATAACTTGATGTCTTTTGGCACCCATTCTTTCTCAACAATTACATTTCTTAGGTTATATAAAAGACAGTAATCCTATAGAATATGGAGGCATGCTGGGCCACTCATATTTGAAACTGACTTCTCATCAAAAACTTTAATTGCTGTCTGACATCGTGATACTTTTCCTTGATGGTTTTTATAGTATTTAACTCTTGGGATATAGAAAATATTTGAAACAAAAGAATAATAAAGCTGTTTGTGAACTCTGCCATCTCAAGTTGGAATTGATACTTGAGGGTAGATTTGGGGTCTCAACATATTTTCATGGTGTTGTTAATTTTTTTTAGTTGAATATGCACTTTCTACTAAAATGAAATTAAAAGTAGAAATTGACCAAATTTTCTTCTAAAATCAATGTTGGTGCTAATTTTTTTTAATGTAGCACAGAGGTAGAACACTTAACCCTCATGCATAAGGGCTTGACTGTGTTCATAGTACCAACCAACAATCAAGCAAAGACATATATGGACTGCCATACTCAGTCCTAGTTCTTACACGTGTTCAAAAGGTTACACTGATTGTGTGTATTCCCTTTATTTTAAACTGTGGCTGCCTTCTCTTGTTTTCCATTTTTTTCAGTAGATCTTTTTATGCCTCCTCCACACTCTCTTCTATTTGGTTTTTGCCATCATACTCTTCAAATAATCATTACCAAGTCTCTATATTTGGCAGAATTCTAAGAATCAACACACTTACAACACTTTATATACCTCTCAACTCTTGTTTTTCTTTCCATTCCATTAATTCTTTATTTTTTAAAGATTTTTTTATGATTTCTTTTTACATTTCAAATGTTGCTCCCCTTCTTAGTCTCTCCTCTGCAAATCCCTCATCCCCTTCCCTCTTGTCTCTAATAGGGTGCTCTCCCACCCACCCACTCCCACTTCATCCCTCTAACATCCCCCTTCCCTGGGTCAACAAGCCTCTACAGGACCAAGCATCTCCCCTCCCTTTGGTGCCAGATAAGGCAGTCCTCTGCTACATATGTAGCCAGAGTCATGGGCCCCTCCATGTTTACTCTTTTGTTGGTGGTTTAGTCCCTGAGATCTCTGAGGGAATCGGGTTAGTTGATATTGTTGTTCTTCCTATGGGGTTGCATTACCCTTCAGTTCTTTTATTCCTTCCCCCTAACTCTTCTATTGGGGTCCCTGGGCTCAGTCTGGTAGTTGGCTGTGAGTGTCTGCATCCGTCTTGGTCAGGTGCTGGCAGAGCTGCTCAGAAGACAACTACACCAGGCTCCTGTCAGCAAGCATTTCTTGGGATCAACAATAATATAGGGGTTTGGTGTCTGTGGATGGGATTGATTCCAAGGTTGGGTGGTCACTGGATGGCCTTTCCTTCAGTCTCTGCTCCATTTTTTTGTTATTCTGTTCTCTTTAGACAGGAAAGTGAACTAATATCCAAAAGATACAATGAACTCAAGAAGTTAGACTCCAGAAAACCAAATAACCAAATACAAATGGGATACATAGCCATTAAATATTTTATTTATTAAAATGATATGTAATCATAGAAAAATTGAAAGCAGAATTAAATTTAGAAAACAACATATATCTTCATCTGTAGATAACAAACATCAAACCCTACCATCTCTAGTCAGCATATATTGTTCATCTCAATCTCTATACAACAAATGTTATACCCCTCCAACTACAGATAACAAACATCATATCACTCTTTCTGTAGACAATAAGCATAATTTACTTTTTATATAGAGACAGTTGTTGTTCAGTTGCACTTTTATTTGTTGGTTGCATTTTTACTTGAAAAGTTGACAATATTTAGTTATATTTTACATAATGTAGCAAATTCAGTATCTTTTTAAAAATTCACTTTTTATCCCACTTACTGCTCCTCCTCCTGGTCCCCTACACACATAGTCCCTCCATGCCCCACCCCTTCTCCTCCGATAGGGTGGTGCCCTCTAGGTATCCCAACCATTCTGGCACATCAAGTCTGCAGGGCTAGGCAAATCTTCTCTCACTAAGGCTAGACATGGTAGCCCAGTTAGGGTAGCATATTTCATCAAAAGGCAACAGTTTTAGGGCTATTCCAAACTACAGTTGCTGGTGGGGGGGGGGAGTACATAAAAACTGAGATGCTCATCTGGTACATATGTGTGGAGGATTTAGGTCCAGACTGTGTATGCTCTTCAGTTGGTGTCTAAACCCTTGTTTCAGGTTGGAATTTGGTGACATGATGTGGTATCACTCTTAATTAGATTATATTACACAACAATAGGAATGATTTTGGCAATATAATTATGATCTCATAGAGTTGACTCTTGAATTATTAAAAAAAGATTATCCAGTGCCTATGCCTGACCTTATCATATAATCCCTTAACATAACTCTACCAAAAAGAAAGAGATTTCCCTACCAACTTTCAGGGAATACACTGCGATATTGTGAGGTCATCCCCACTGGGACATGAGTGTGGCCTCTCACAGCTGAAAGCAATTCTTAACAGTAGTCAGAAAAATAAGGGGTGCTAATGTTTAATCTTAGGATCACAATTAATTTAATTCTACTGACAACCTAAATAAGTTGGAACCTAAAATTCCAGGTGAGGAGGTAGCCCAATTGATACTTCAATTTCCCCACTTAAGTTGGTGGGTGGAGAATTCAATGATACCACAGTTTAGAGAACTATGATACTTTTCTAAGTAATAATACAATGAAAAAATTAATAACAGAATTAAAACCAGAAAACAGTCATCATTTTATCTCTTCTTTCAGGATTCATGTGTTTTTTATCTGGATTTCATTTTCTAAACATAATTTCTATGGCAATAATATGGACTTGTTATGTATAATATACATGAAATTGAAAAAAAAAGAATAAAATCCATAACTAGAGAAAAATAAATTAAAGTAAACCAAGAAGGGGATGGGGAGAAATGATCAATAGAAAATAATGGACATACAGAAAACAGCATAATGTCAGGTGTAAATCTCTTCCTTGTAACAGTTTCTCTCAAGTTAAATTAATAAAATTCCCCATCCAAAAGAACTACCTACAAGGTGCATTTTAAAAGAGAAATTAAAAATAAGATCAGAAAACAACTTACAAGCTATTCAAAAGGACACTAACTTTAGCTCTAACGATAGCTACAGACTGGATGTAAAACTGTGAAGAGTTTACTCAAACAGTAAACAAACCACAAACTTGATGTTAAAAGCTATTATAGGAGAGAAAATAGAGTATTTTGTAATAATAAAATCATGAACTCACCAAGAAAGCATGCCAGTTTGAAGCCTGTATGAAGCAAGCATTCAGGCAACTGTAATGAGAAGAGATGTGTCCACCACAGTGAAAGCAAATGTACCAGACCAGGGCTAATGACCAGAACACCCAGGCAGGTGGCAGATAGGAAAAGTGCAGACTTTAGAGCTGTAAATAACCCACAAAATGAGTAATAATTGTTTAAAAATAAAATGACAAATGTCCTATCTCTTCCCCACCTTTCCTCTGTACCTTCCTTCCCTCCTCCATTTTCCTTTCCTTTTAGTTTTCTTATTTTATCTTTTCTTGCAGACAATCATAAAATTGATATACAAATTTAATGATGATAGTACAAAGAAGCAAAACTTCTGAGTAATACACCTTATAGTCTTCAGTCCAAGGAGTCTAAGTAATCACAAAGAGATATATGTATTTATACACATATATCAAAATATTGCTATAAAAACTTAGGGTTATTTTAAGAACTTGAAAGGTTTTTTTGTTAGAAAAATGTATCAATGTAATTTCCCATCAAATGATTTTAAAAGAATAATAATTTTCAAATAAATATATATTATTTAATAAAACATCATCTCATTCATTAAAAATCAGGATTTGCAAACTAATAATAATTTTAAAAAGGTTAAAACCTGATAGAACAAATAACACTCTTAAAAGTAATAGATCTTTCTCCACATCCTCGCCAACAACTGCTGTCTCCTGTGTTTTTGATCTTAGCCATCCTGACTGGTGTGAGATGAAATCTCAGGGTTGTTATGATTTGCATTTCCCTAATGACTAAGGATGATGAGCATCTCTTTAGGTGCTTCTCAGCCATTAGATATTCTTCAGGTGAGAACACTTTGTTTAGCTCTGTACCCCATTTTTTAATAGGGTTACTTGCCTCTCTGGAGTTTAACTTCTTGAGTTCTTTGTATATATTGGATATTAGCCCTCTGTCGGATGTAAGGTTGGTAAAGATCATTTCCCAGTTAGTTGGTTGCCGCTTTGTCTTTTTGACAGTGTCTTTTGCCTTGCAAAAACTTTGTAATTTAATGAGGTCCCATTTGTCTATTCTTGATCTTAGAGCATAAGCTATTGGAGTTCTGTTCAGGAAATTCTCCCCTGTGCCCATATGTTCAAGGTTCTTCCCTAGTTTCCCTTCTATTAGTTTCAGTGTGTCTGGTTTTATGTGGAGATCTTTGCTCCACTGCTGGTGGAATTGCAGGCTGGTACAACCACTCTGGAAAGCAGTCTGGCAGTTCCTCAGAAAACTGGGCATGACACTCCCGGAGGATGCGGCTATACCACTCCTGGGCATATACCCAGAGGCTTTACCTGCATGCAATAAGGACACATGCTCCACTATGTTCATAGCAGCCTTATTTATAATAGCCAGAAGCTGGAAAGAACCCAGATGTCCCTCAATGGAGGAATGGATTCAGAAGATGTGGTATATCTACACAATGGAATACTACTCTGCAATTAAAAACAATGAATTCACGAAATTCCTAGGCAAATGGTCAGATCTTGAAAATATCATCCTTAGTGAGGTAACCCAATCACAAAAGAACACACATGGTATGCAGTCACTGATAAGGGGATATTGACCCAGAATCTTGGAATACCCTAGACACAATCCGCATATCAATAGATTTCTAAGAAGATGGAAGGAGAGACCCCTGGTCCTGGAAAGACTGGCTGTAGGGGAACGCCAGGACAGAGTAACGAGAGGGGGTTGAATGGGGAAAAGAGGGAGGGAAGGGGGCTTATGGGACTTTCGGGGAGGGAGGAAATGGGAAAGGGGAAATGATTTGGAATGTAAATTAAAAAAAAATAAAATAAATAGAAAAAGAATAGAAGTTTAAAATCTAAAAAAAAAAAGTAATAGATCATGGATCATAACATGGATATGAAGTCTACAACCAAACTTAGACACTAGGTGCACTCATTTTAATATTGTATAAAAAGTTCTAAAATGAGTGCTTGAATATGAAAGAAGAAAGTTTTAGGTACAAATAGGTAAACAAATAACATATCCATTATTTATACATACTATGAATCTTATTGTCAACTTAAGATACACAGAATACGTTGTTAGAGTTAAGAGCAAGAACTGGGAATGATGCAGGGAATGAAATCCTTAGGAAAAGCATCTAGGGCCTGGGAACTCACAATCTGCAAACAAACTATTTTTTAAAGTTGCCTTGTGAAATATTCACAGAGTTTGCACAGATAGATAAAAATTATAATTTAGTATCGAAAGTCATAAAAAGGGAAATCAGTTATTGAAAGATGAACCAAGTTCATGGATGGGAAATTTCAATACAGCAAAACTGTCAGTTCTCTCATGATTAATCTATAAACTCAATACAACCCAATCAAAATACCAACAGGAACATGAAAAACAATTTCAAAACATGAAAGGAAGAGTAAGAATCACAGTAATGATAATTAGATAACCAAGTAGGGGGTCCACACCTGTACAGTGACAACTGCCATTATAAAAGTTTGTGATTAAGGGACCAGAATGATAATATACAATTAGATAGACAATCTGATAACATAAAGAAGCTAGAAGCAAACCAGTAAAGACACATTAGGACAAATGTGAAAGTCAGCACCCTGGTTAGTAAAAGGCCCCTGGAGATGGTCATCACTGGAGAAATACAGACTGTATTTCTACCATAAAGTATATGAAACACCTCAGAAAAATCAAATAAGTATTGAAAGCAAAAAATGATGTTTGATTTTTGTGTACTGAAAAGAATTTTTTATATTCATAAACACAGATTAAAGAAATAATGGCTCTGGCCTCTTACAATATTAGATAAGCTTCGGTGTCCTAAAACACTTTCTTTCACATGGGCTGTGACTACACTGGGTGTGAACATCTATGCCCACAATCGCAGCATGAAAAGGAAAGGACGACTTTAAATCTCAGGCCAATCTGGGCTAATATAGTGAGATGTTTTTGAAAAAAATAATAGTTTTAGGATGATTAATAGAATGCAAGAAAATATTAGCAAAGTACACATACTTAGTGTCACGGGCTTGCCTCACGTTCATTTTTGTAGCTGAGGATAACCTTGATATCTAGAGGCTTACCTCCCCTGTGCTAGAATTGCAGGCATAGTAGCACACCAGGCTCTCGTTTTCTATTACTGCCAACACGAAAGAAAGTAAATCAAAGCTAAAACAGCACCAGTTAATTACCTTATAGTTCCACAGTTAGAAATATGATGCTAGCCTAAGAAAGCTAAAATAATAAAAACTTGCTAGATTGGCTTTCATTAAGGATATGAAAAATAGTGTGTTTGTCCAAGACATGGAGACAAAAGAACTCTTGCACACTGTTGGTAGGAACATAAATTTCTATGGTGATTGTGGAAAACAGCAGAAAGGCTGCTTTATAAATTAAAAACAAAAATTTTATATTACATAGGAATCCTATTACTGTGAATATATTTGAGATCCATGAGTCATTATGCCAAGGGCTAACTCCTGTGTTATTTACAATAATCAAGATAATGAATTGTCTTGTGTTATTTACAATAGTCAAGATAATGACAAGATAATGGATTGAAGAAAGAATTCAACGAATAATGAACTACTAGTGAATGTAGCCACAGGAAAGCTCTCTCTCCTCTCCCTCTCCCTCTCCCTCTCCCTCTCCCTCTCCCTCTCCCTCTCTCTCTCTCTCTCTCTCTCTCTCTCTCTCTCTCTCTCTCTCTCTCTCTCTCTCTCTCTCTCTCTCACACACACACACACACACACACACATGCACGAGGAGTCAGGGAACACTACTGAGTAGTTACAAAGAAGGGATGTTTACAACAAAATAGATGAACCTGGGTGGCACTATGCTAAATGAAATCGGTCAAGAACAAGAAAAACTATACTATACTTACATGAAGATTAAATCAAGAGTAAAATCATGATTAGCAATTTTTCTGGATGGGGGGGACTTAATAATTAATGAATATTACAGGTCCTTAAAAAGCATCAGGAAAAACAAGTATAGTTACTACGGTTAATCATGTCTTATGTGTTTAATTGTTTCTAGGAAAGTACATTTAAAATGTTCTTATCACGAAAAGACACACGAATGTGAACTGGTTATGTTAATTTTCTTGCTTTAATCTTTCCAATAAGCCATCATAAATAAAACAATTAAACAAAATATGCGAAATAAAAGGCAGATATTAGTAAGCTACAGGATATGCGACTTCCCAGGAGCTCTACAGATTACTTCCTTTGTTCATGACGGCTGTTGATAGGACTTGGTGCCTTGTATTTGCAACACTGACAGCCACCTTTTCCTAGTAGACTGTCAGCTAGCAACAATTATCGTCTCCTACAAGTCGCTTACACATTCTTTCCTCTGTCTTCAAAGCCAATAATGGTGAATAGTATCTGTTATGCCTTGAATTTCTTTTATCACATCTCCTTGATCTCTGCCATTTTTAAGGGCTCCTGTGACCACATTAACCCACTTAAGTACCTGGTTCTTAGTAAAGTAAGCCAAGTCTCTGTTTCCACAAAGGTAACCTAGTCATAGGTTGCAGACACTGGGATGTAGAACCTTGGATAAGAGATTTATTTTGCCTCTAGATTTATCTGTAACTATCTCCATCTGTGCATATACTTTAAGTACTGTAAGAAAAAAAATGAAAATTGCCTGAAATTTTACTACCCACAGCATTAAGAAACAAAGAAACAAGATTAAGAGAAAAAAAGAAAGAATAAAACTGACAGTTGGCTTGCAAATTATAAGGCAACAGTTGGCCTTAGCTGAAGCTACCTCAATGAAATTGTGGGAGAAGGGGGAAAAGTAGAATGCACTGGAAAATAAATGACTTTGGCCATGGTTGGGCGAAGAAGAATATGGTTTAATGTGCCCTTTTCAAAGGACTGACTGTGTCTTGATTTTCCCTTTTAGGTGTGTACTGAACTTGTAACTCACTCTGAGAAAAGTAAAGTGTGGCAGAACAATATCTGACCTGGGACATACCACAGTTTTCTACACCATTTCTTAGGTTCCACACTGTGTGTGTCCCAGCTGTCGTTTCCTCTGGGCCCTCTAGTGGCTGTATGAATTGGTCACACACTAAGAACTGAGGCCCTCTATGAAAAGTAGTCAAAACACGTAGGCCTTGACCAAGTCGCATTACTATGAATCTCCTCAGAAATGAATCTTCTGGCCTTAGTCAAGGCCTAGTTGACAGGAGACTTGGCTGAAACCCACCATATATTCTAAGATAGACCCTGGTGAGTCATGCTCAGATTTTCAGCTCACAGAAGTATGTGTACATTTCTGTAAGACACTAACTTTTATGGTAATTCAATATATGTAAGTAGGTAAATTATACAGGGTTTAGATTTTCAAGCGTGTTAACCATGACTGAGGGAGGAGAAGATGATTCGAGAATGGTTTAAAGGTTTATGTGTATGCATGTGCTGCTGCATGTCTGTTCTTCTGTGTGTATTACATTTAGCACAAAGATGAGCATATTTTGATACTGCTGGAAAAAGAATATCAGAAAAATTAAAAATGCAAAAGAAGGGACAAGAGAAATGCCTCAGCATTTAAGACCACTGGCTGTTCTTCCAGATGACCTAGTTTGTTCCCAACATCCACATGGTGACCCACAACCCTCTGTAACTCCAGTATCAATGGATCTGAATTCCTCTTTTGGACTCTGTAAGGCCAAAACAAATGTGATGCACAGATAAATTATGCAGATTAGCCAACCATATACATAAAAATAAATATTGATTTAAAGGTTTAAAGAGAGTGGACATAACTGAACTCAGGTGTGAGTTTAAAACTTTCAGCAGACTTCAAGAATTCTGAGACTTGGGAGAGTACCCCTGTCTCAGCCTGGAGAGACAGAAGTTAAGCTCATATTTCAGTTTTGGGTCAGTCCCCACAGAAAACTCATTGCTTTGAAGGGGGAATGAAGGCTAATGTTGCAGATGTACCCCACCACACATGGATTGGTAATTATAAAGACCAGAAACTGAAGGGATGGGGGATAGCCAGATGGGGGAATAAGAAGAGTTTAAGGATACAGTTTGGAATCATTGTTGTAGAAAATGGAAATTGAAAAGGATGTGACCTATAGGCCACATGGAATTGTGAGGTTCCAACTAAAGCTGGGGACATTCCTATCAGTAGCTATACCAAGCTATTTAACAGATATTGATCTGGGTTTTGATATTTTGTTTGTGCTTTGCCTAGAAATTTAACTCTTGAATATATGCACGGTTGCAATTTATAAACAAATAGACAGGGACATTTTTTTAAAGGAGTAATTTTTTTTATTGTTGAAACTGTTAATTGACACCTGGGAAAAACTGTAGTGATGAAAGTTAATTTGCTTTTCCAGGTTTCCCTGGATTTTACAATAGCTGTCTCATTTTAAAGGCCACCGCCAGCTATCTTGACAGAACACATGAAAGGACTACAGCAGTAACTCAAGACTACCTATTTCCCAGGGAAGTCTGAACTGAATAGAAGGTTCTGGAAAGAACAACATGAAACGGTGCCAAAGAAAGCTCTCAGAGGCAAGTAACTATCACTGCCCTTCTTTCAGGGATAGCTACTTGAGAGTAGCCCTTTTCAAAGTTTGCTACATACACAACTTGTAGTAGAACCCTTGGTGATTCATGGACTGAGCTTAGGATCACGTTTGCCTTTACAAATCTGAAGTCAAGGGCAAGGGCTCGGCGTTATGCATTTTGTCACATCTTGCAGCACAAATACTCTCATGACTAAAATAATTTCTACTTATTGCAGTGCGATCAACTCAAGTTTTAGATGGACTATATGCATCCCCTTTAAGTCAGCAAATCAATGCCTTCCAGGCAATCACTTATCGACACTGAATCTGAACTAACAGAATGGGGCTGCAGTAAAGCAGTGCTTTCCAACTGCAGGCAACAATATGCAAAACCCAGCACATGCTTGCTTCAAATTCTATGTTTAAAATATCTTAAAGCTGTGATCTAACAGGCTATACACTCGAATAAGTTACATTCCATTTTCAGGATTCCATTTACTTTATGAGTATTTTGCCTGCATGTATATATGTGTGCCGAATGCCTGCCCAGTGACTGTGAAGTCCAGGAAAGGGGTTAGATCATCTAAAACTGGAGCTATGGATGGTTGTGAGCCACCTGTAGGTTCTGGGAATTGAACCTGGATCCTCTGCAAAAGCAGTAAGTACTCTATATCTCAGAATCCCAGCCCCACATACCAAAGTTTTAATTCATTGGAAACTGTGTTAGATGTTGCCTATTCAACTATATTTTGTGAGGACTTTTGATTTCTGACCATTTCATGTGTTCCCCCTGCCTATATTCACTTTGGAAGTGAGTCATGTATGAGAAAGAATTATTTTCAAATAGTTGTGTTTTTTTTCCTAAGGATTAAGTACTTGTATATACATGAAACTACACCTCGGTTTCCAAACAACGAGTCCTGTTTAGCAAAACAGTTGTGTTCAAAGGTAGCCAAAGTTCAGTATCTGTTTCCATAACAAAAAATGATGCAATAGGTCGACCCAAGACACAGTTTACCATGATGCCACAATTTTAGCCTTTACAAACAATACGTCTTCAGCTTATCATGTATACTGTATCATGTATCATGTATCAAAAGGTTTCAGTGTAAGGTAACACATTGATTCTTTAAACAAAAACAGGTCACGGGCTAAAAAAAAAGAAGTGGCAAAAATGAGAAAAAAAACATGATTCTGATATAATGAGTCTGATTAGGAGCGTGTTACACAATGGAGTACTACTCGGCTATAAAAACAATGACTTCATGAAATTCTTAGGCAAATGGATGGAACCACAAAATATCATCCTGAGTGAGGTAACCCAGTCACAAAAGAACACACATGGTATGCTCTCACTGATAAGTGAATATTAGCCCAAAAGCTCAGATTACCCAAGATACAATTCACAGACCACATGAAACTCAAGAGGAATGAGGACCAAAATGTGGAAATTTTGGTCCTTCTTAGAAGGGAGAACAAAATACTCACTGGAGGTAAAGGGAGAGAGGGACTTGGGAAGGAGGGAAGAGGGAGAGGGGAGTGAGCAGGATCATTTATGGGAGGAGACAGGGATGGTATACAAAGGGTCAGGAATTTGAACAGAGGTGTGCAGCAATGGGGGATGGGGAAGGGGCATAGCCACCAGCAAGTCCTAGATGCCAGGAAACAGGCTCCCAGGACCCAACAGGGATGAGATTAGCTGAAATGTACAACAAAGGGGAGGGAGAACCTATAGAGACCATATCCAGAGGTTAGGCAAGACCCCGAAGTGGGGGATGGGGCCACTGACTCATCTCCAAATTCTTAACCAAGAAGGGCTCCTGTCTAAAGGAAATACAAAGTGTGGAGCAGAGACTAAAGGAAAGGCCATCCAGAGACTGCCTCACCTGGGGGCCCATCCCTTATACAGACACCAGATCCAAACACTATTGCTGATGCCAAGAAGTGCTTGCTGACAGGAGCCTGTTAAAGCTGTCTCCTGAGACGCTCTGCCAAAACCTGACAAATACAGAGGCATATATATATATATATATATATATGGAGCGTGTTTTCAGCCTGAGTTCACTTTGGTGATAGAATGAGGTGAAAGCCTTCAAGTAAAACTTCTCATGTCCAGCATCCAGAGACAATAGAATGTGCTACCTGTTACTATGTATTTGGTGCCACATTTTAAGACCATCTATTATGCTCAAGTACTTACTGTGTTTTACTTTATGAGTTTTCCCCAAATTCTTTGACAGCTTTTCTCAATGTTAAATAACATAATTAAAGCAAACATGGAAAGTATAAAGATAAAGATTTCTGTTTCTTTTGGCATAAGAATCAGACAGCTTTATGTGGAAAAAAAAATCTATGCAAGAAACATTTAGATCCAAAGACTATAATTCAGTATAAATACATTTAAATATTTAAAAATATAATTGAAGGAGTCACTGAATTTTACTAAGGAGGACAGGTTCCAGTGACTCTATAGACAAGCAGCATCAGAGGGTCATCAGTCTCTTTGATCCGTCCAACAGTTTTATCCAAAATGTTAGACTGATTATAGTGATCATTTTAATTCAACTGAGTAAGTATAATTTTGTGGCCAATGTGGCTCTACTAGGCAGACTTCAGATTAATAAAGGCTGTAAGACCTGCTTCTAAGTTCCTGGGTTAGTGGTCTACTGCAGAGACTTGCTTGAGGGTACTTCTGGCATGGTTGATGACATCCCTGAGAATTAATGATCCCAAGTCACAAAGAAGTAGCTACAATATCTCTTATGATTTGTCTTTTGAAGTCATACATTACTACTACTTCTAAAATGTTCTACTAATTATAATGCCTTTCTATTCACACGGACCACAGAGGGCATAGATAGCCAAGTAGAGAAAAATCTGATCATCTTATAGCCTGGTGACTATATTCTTTCATGTATATATGTATATATACATATATATGACTTTTTAAATTTCCTATTTAAATGAATAAATATTTCCATAATGCTCTCAAATTTAAACTACTAACTCTTTGTACCCATTGGCTATTCCTGTTAGAAGAAAAAAAAGAAGTTATCAAGAAACAGGATGTTAGAAGATACTTTAATACTGAGCCCAAAGATGCTGGAGAGAATCTGCTAAGAAGTGGTACATATAAATGATAGCATAGTAACTGGCTAAGAGAGCTAAGGAAGTGTCCCATAGTAGAGGATCTAGTATAGCACCAACTTCAGATTCATGTGCAGACCGTAACAGAACTTTGTCCATACAGGCTATGAGCTGGAATAATTGACCCTACTTTCAGGAGAACACTAACATCACTAGTACTTAATTTTATTTAAATTTTGTGTAACTAAAAAAGTAGCACCATTTTAGTTTCAGTGAGCTTTCATAAATACTAGAAAATCTCTGCTCTGAAAAAAAGTCACTTCCATTCATTTCTTACATTCCATTAAAGAATCCTGATTCTTCACGAAATGGCATCTAGCTTATGATCAGTGCTATGCCAGCACAACATTAACCTCTCTCTCCCCCCCCCTCTCTCTCTCTCTCTCTCTCTCTCTCTCTCTCTCTCTCTCTTTCTCTCTCTCCCCCTGTGTGTGTGTGTGTGTGTGTGGTGTGAGTGTGTGTGTGTGTGTGTGTGTGTGCGTGATCTTCTTTGTTCCATTTGCCTATCCTTTGGTAGAAATGTTCCCATCATAGTTAATTTCAAGGTACTAATATGCTGCTACAGGTAAAACCGAAAAGAGACACTTGCTCAAGTAGCAGCATATTAGTCCAGCACTCCCTGTCATAATCCATAGTAAACACAGTGTATTTTTTCTTTATAGCTCTCATCCATTTGATATTGGCTAGTATTGAGATTCATACAGTAGACTCTGTGAGCTATGTAGTCTGTCACAACTATTTAACTCTGCTGCTATAGTTCTAAATGACTATAGGTTTTCCATGGTCTTAGATGAGCAGATTCCTTGGCAGCAGAGCTTGAATCAAAGACTTGGTTGCAGATGTGTTGAGGCAGAATGATCAGGTGAGGTCTCTAAAGGATAAGTAAAGTCAGACTGAGCCAGGATGTGGCTTTAGATAAATTTGTCTAACTGTGGTATGGTTTCCTGCTGGTGTTTTGGAGTGTAGACCACACTAACTCTCTCCACACTGCAGCCATGATCCTAGACATTTGTATTCCCACATCAGGTAATCATTGCCTGAGATCCGCAGTGGTGGCAAAAATCTCTGAAATACCTCCTGTTCTGAACAAGTTGGTTCAGTTGAAGGTAAGAGTTCAGAGAGGGTTGTTTGTGGACCCTTAGCTCCAAGTACCATAGATAACCACACTGCTGATAAAGGGAGTCTAGAGTGATCTCAGAAGAGTACCCCCGGTAGCATAGGTTCTGCAAGGTGCAATACCCTGGACTACCAAAGTCATTTCATCACTCTAGTAGGAGACAAAGAATTTCTAAGTTCCCAGTTAGTGTTAGTTAGTTAGTTAGTTAGTTAGTTAGTTAGTGTTGCTGATCCCACGTCCTTACTTTAAGAACTGGAATATTAATCCCTGAGTGTAGAACAGTGTAGTAGATTGAATGAGGAATGTCCCTGATATGCTCATATATTGAGTTCTTGGTCCAGAATGGTAGTGCTGTTTGGCGATGTTGTAAAATCTATGGGAGGTGGAGTCTTGCTGGAGGAGGTACATCACTGGGCTTTGGCTTTGAGGATCTAGAGTAGTACCACACTTGTAGTTTTTCTATCTGGTTTATGTTTACAATTGAAGATGCAATCTCTCTGCTTCCTACTGCTACCTGTTGCCATGCCTCCTTATCCAATCATTATAGACTATCACTATGTTCCCATAAGCCGCAATAAAATCTTTCTTCTATCAGTTGCCTTGGTTGTGGTGTTAGCAGGGCAAAAGACAATGTAACTAATACAAGCAGAAGTGCTTAGAGCATTCAAAATGTTATTCAGTTTGATGTGATCAGAAAGATGGCAATGAAACACTTTTGCACTGGCTTTCATTGTTCCTTCTAGGCAATGAATCTAGCTTGCTTATCCAAGATACATTTGTGTTATATTGTATGAACTTAGTAAAACAATTCTCAATACTGCCCAATTTAAGAACTTCAGTTTCTACTCTCTTATTTCTGACTGCTGACATCATGTTCCATTAAGCATCACCACAATATTCTTAAAAAGATCAGTTATAAGGAAGTATGTTTTTAACCAGGCTTGATTCGTTTTTATCATGCAATCTATGTGATACAGGGGACAATCCAAACTGCCATGTATGCCTAAGGCTTTCCCTGGCACCTACATGGAGCCTCTTACCTGTAGACAACTGCACTGTTGGTTAGGTCATTAGACCTATTACCTAAAACACACTTAGTTGTTGTTGTTGCTGCTGCTATTGTTGCTGACAGCTCTATTGGCAGCCTCCAAAAATGTGCTGTTTTAATAAGAAAGAGAAAAATAACAAATAATAAGTCTGGTATTCTCCAACTTACCAATACGATATGTCTTACTTTTACAGTTTTATTCTTCCTTTTAGTCCTATAGCAAGGCCGGGTGTGATTCACAGAACTTAAGCATGACATCTCAGAGCTGGCATGGGGATTAGGAAACCTTGGTATGTGTGCTATCTTGCCACCCCAGTTTGAAATGAGAGCAAACAATTTGTTCCTAAAATCACAGCAACATTTGCAAGTAATTAACATTTTTAATGACCTGGAGTGGACTTGGATGACTTTTGTAATGTCAGAAGTAATAATTGCTCCTGCATTTTAAAATTTCCTGAAAGCACTTTGGAAGATTCTGATGGTATAGTTAATGTTTCTGGAACCCCGTGTACCCTTGCCTCTACATACAGTTTCACTATGAATTATCAAAGGCTTTGTGGTTGAAAAACTGATATGTTTGCATGAAGCACTGTAAGCCAACAGGAATGTCATGTGAGTTACATGTTATGTCAAAATTGGAAGATTGATACTCAAGTTGTCATATTAAAAGAAATAGAAAAATAATTTTAACATTTTACTTGACTTGGTGCATATAAAATATTACATTCCAACGTAATCAATAAAAAATGAAGGCATTTTCTATTGTTCATACTGAAGTGGAAATCTAGCATGTTTAGCAGCCTTACATTCAGACTGGCCACACTTCAAGTACCCAGAGTTCTCATGAGCATAGAAGTGATCTCAGATCTAGGTTGATCTCATAATTTATAAAAGGAACAGAAGAAACTCAGTGCCCAAAGTGACTGGTCCAAGATCAACAAGCTGATGAAAATAGAAAAATACTGAATTTACACCTAATAATTCTCACACTACCAAATGGCAACTCCCAAACTACCCAGGGAAGATTTCATTAGAAATTACTTTCTGGAAGAAAATAATCTAAAAAAAAAAAAAAAGAAATTACAGACTGTGCTGACTTTGGAGTGACTAGTAAGAGTTTAAGAGTATAGACAGGTAAGGTGGTGCATATTTTTAATAGCAGCACTAGGGAGCAACAGGTGTGGGCAAGTACCTACTTTGAGATCTGCTGGAGATAAACAGATATTCTGTCTCCCCAAATACAAGAAACTAACAAACATGCAAAGGGAGTGTTATAGCATCAGGCAGAGATGGTTACCCGCTTCTTCCACACACCAACATCATATCTTTAACAGGTTACTAATATCTCAGAGCCTTCATGTCTTATCTGCAAAGTGGGAAGTATAAGGACAGGACAGAGTGTATTAATGTATGCATGTGTGTATAAAATATACCTAGGGTAATATGTACATGTGTATGTAGCATACACATATGTTATTAAATATAAAATTCAGAAAGCTGACTTAAACAAAGAAATCATCAGATAAGTTTGATTTACAGATTACTGAAAATATTCAAGACATTGAGAATATATGTTATGTGAAGAGACGCTAAACCTAAACCATAATGCTTCTGACAGTCCTGTACCACATTGGAAAGAAGGAGTCCATATTGTGCTACTAAGGACTTAATATTTCTCAGATCCCTGTTTAATTTTAAAATGTTTGGAAAAATGAGTCCTGGGTTAATTTCATTTTGCCAAAACTCTAAATATAAACCTCTGATTTCAATAATCGGGTTAATTAAGGTGTTATGATGCTGTAAAAGTAGCATTTTCACCCTGCTCTCTAAATAATTGCAAACGTATTTTTGTTTTTCTTTGCCATAGAAAGAAAACCTACATAATTAACAGAAATCTAATTGGATACAAACAAAACTGTGACTGCCTAGATTAGACAAAAACCAAAGCCATGTATGTACTGACTGCAGATTCAGTGAAAAAAAAAATGACCCACAGCCAAAAGTTCCGTCAAAGTCTAGTTTGTGGCTAGGAATTGTTTTTCTCTTTCTTTCCTTTTTAACCAACTTGGGTGAACCAAGGTCAAAGTAATTTTCTTTATTGCAAAAACACAGAAAATTGTTCTGTAAAACGTGCCCTAAAAACAGCCATGCCTGATTATTAAAGAAGGTTACTTTTTCTTTCTTTCAAATGGATTTAGCAGCTGATGTCATTTGAGGAATTTATCAGGTGAATTTATTGTGAGGAGATTGTGAAATGAGGTCACAGCCTCATAGTTTAGTTTATACACTTTCTTATTTGGAACCATGCTGAAGAAATGTGTAGTTTCATTTAAGCAGGTAACATTTGCCCTTAGAACTTGGAAAGTTTCTATGTGCTCAAAGTTGGATTATTTCTTGAGGAGCATATGATTTTAGATTTATATGTAGTGTCTAAGTAAGGTAGAACCCTTTTGCATATTAGTAATGTCACCCTTTGATCTCTAAGGAT
Organism: Tokudaia tokunoshimensis; assembly: GCA_036184795.1. Taxonomy (NCBI): domain Eukaryota; kingdom Metazoa; phylum Chordata; class Mammalia; order Rodentia; family Muridae; genus Tokudaia; species Tokudaia tokunoshimensis. The sequence goes on from BTHU01000004.1 coordinate 112,785,868, forward strand.
CACCTTGGCTGGTCACCCGCTCAATAGTGGGGATATTTAGGGTGATTTGTAGAGGCTCAAAAGTGTTTTCCAGAGCATATAACTGTAGAGCTAGTCTTTGGTTATAATGGGACTATGAGTGTAATTCCCATTCCTTACTGAAAGTAGTTTTTCCCTTAAAAGGCCTGTGGTTTCCTACATAAAAATATAAATAGTAATAAAGTGAGCCATGTCCTACTGTATGCCAGACATTTTCTTTCTTGATGGAATCTGAACATAGCTTATGAAATACCCTTATCTTTCCTTAGCCCACCTTGTACTTCCTTTTACCTTGCTTATTCCAGTCATCCTTTGAACCATATTGATGCAGACCTTGGGAATCAAAGTCACCTCTCTTCTTCATGGCCAAAGGAATGTTTTAGTGATAACTATGATTGTAGTGCTTGCTGACTGTCACCATTTCAAAGTGCATCAGTGACTTGCACATTTGGAAAATCAATAGCTTGTTTTCTTTCCAATTCATCTGATGCAAAATAGCACAAGCCAGAAACAATTTCAGTAATAGCAGTGGAGATGAGTACATTAAGTACATGGTCAGACCCATACCTCTAGTTTGTGCCAAGTGGGAGGACTTTGTTTTTTTATCTAACATTATAAAATAATGACTGCTAGATGTGGAACCAAAGGAGATGAATATTATTCCTGTTCTAGCATTAATTGTATGACTTTGGCAAATCTTACTGACATTTTTTGTTTGTTTGTTTTTAAATTTATTCGTGTGTGTGTGTGTGTGTGTGTGTGTGTTTATGTATGTGTGATGTGGATCTAACCAAAGTGTCTTACATGCACATAAGAGCTCTACAACTGCCTCAATCCCCAGCATGCTTCTGAACTATGATATGTTATAGAGCTCAGAAATCCAGGGGAAGATCATTTTGTCTGCACAGTGCCTCTTCCTTAGAAACACCAATCAATTTCACCTCCACATCATACAAGTGGAGTTCTCTAATACCAAGCCCAGCTTGACCACAGCAGGACAGGTTACCTATTCTAATCTACTTTATTCCCTTACACATGTTCAAATCTTGAATGGAGATTCATAGCGTGAAGAAGGCTTAGATAGCTTCATAATCTCATAACTGCTGACTATCTCTCTAAAGAATCACAAAGCTATAATAGATACTACTTACTGTGTTTTATGTAGATTCCTTCATTTAATCCTCATGAGCACTCAGGTATGCATTCTAACTATGGGATATGTTTATTTAGTGTCTTAAAAGTAGATTTCTCCAAAGTTAGAACTGATAAAAGCAAGAATAAAAAAGTTCTTAGAGATAACACTAGGAACTAAGGGATATTTGTGGCAACAGAGAGAGTAGGAAAGTCCATAACAACCTAGTTGATTGAGATTAAGAGTTTGTGATGTGCTGTGTTAGTGACATTATGTGCATGACCAATTTGGGTAGATTTTTGTTTGATTTTTATTGTAATGTTTTGTGGGCATTGACAGAGGACAAATCTCATGTCTTGAACAAGTGAAATGTGTAGTTGTGTCATTATTGATTAGATTCTCATAATCTGTTCATATAGCTACTTCAATCAAGGCAATCTTTATAGAAATTTTCTTATTTTTACTTATTCAATTTAGGCCCATAATAGAGAATATATTCCAGAGTTGGATTGACTGTTAATGAAACATTCTGTCCCCTTGAGACAGACATTGAATGAGTTCACCCTAAATATTAAATATCAGCTAGTGCTTCTATAATTTGTATTTTCTTCCCTGTGCATCTTAACACAGTATCTCACATGGCTTCAAGAACCTTTAAACAGGACCCCAGAAATATGAAATTCATGTTCTGTTTTATTTTTCATACTGAAGTTTACAAGATAAATCCAAGGAAGGACAAAAACTGACTTCATTTTTCTCTCCAGGGTGGGAAAGTAAAGAGGTGAGGGCTGGAGGAAGTTTATTAAACACACAGGCTGAATAAGTTCTGACTATATCATAACTTTTTCCAACAGCGTCTTAAATCCAAGTTATTACTGCAAGTTGTTTATCTGGTACTTTGTATTCTTAACAGTTGCTGCTGGCAGATTTAGGATAGAGTATAAGTCTTGCTTTGTGCTCAGATCCTTGAATAACCTGACGATGGATAATGGTATAAGTGGAGTTTGTCCTGAGATGGCTCCAAAAGACACAGCCTCAGTAACATCAAAGAAGACATGCATTTAAAGGGAAGAATCAGATTCTCAAACTTAGTTGCTCATAGAAAGGAAGCATCATTTTCTTTCTTGTCAGAAATTCCCATGCCTAGATATAGCTACCTCATATCCTTTGAAGACATGATAGCTTCATACCTTGTAACGGCAAGCCAACAAACATGTGGGGAGCATTTGATTTGTTTTCCTAATGTTGGAAGAACTATAGACCCAGATGTCAACCAAATTTGTCGAACTATTCAGAACTCAATTATCTATTATCTACCCTTGACATCCTCCAAAGAATATGAAAGTCTTTCCCTGGGACACCAGAGAAGTTCAGGGATGCTGCTGTTTTTAATATAGCCACTCAGGTCTCATATGTGACAAATGGACAGGACATTGACTTGATTGCCCATGCGACCCTCCTCTTCCACCTACACTGCCACATGTACTCCTTTGCCTCCTTGTTTATTGTTAGCTCAGTAATAAATATGAACACAGTCAACTTTCCAAGTCTCGTGTCGTGTATTCTCTTTCTAAAGGAAAGAACGCACTGAAGGCAATGACAGAAGAATGTTTAATCAGGTGACCCGATAAAGATTTAAAAGAACAAGCTTGACATTTTCCTTATCATTTACTCCAATTTTTAATCATAGATTTACTTGGGGACTAATACACATGCTTTGGAAATGATGCTTTATCTAAATCTCCATATCATATCATAGTAGCATTGACAGCAACAAACAACGGACATGATGATCTTTCTCAATCCCCAAGTGCCTGGACCATGTTTTTAAACTCAGCCAGCTCTCATATCAGAATCCTTAGTCCTTGTGACTTTTCAAGCAACCACAGCCTGCAGTCACTCATATTCTACTCCCTGAACTTCCTGCCTTTCAGAGTCTTGGCCCTGTCCTTTCTCATCCAAATCCTTCCATTATGCTTTAGTGGTTTTCTTGTTTGTGTTTTTTAATTGTTTTATTTTGTTTTTGATACTGTCCAAAACTCTTTGTCTTTCTTCTCCATTTTTCATATTATCATGTCAGCCTTCTCTAGTCATGACAGAGATAAGAAAAGGTAAGACAAGGACAATAGAAAGAACGAATTCCTTTATTGTGCCTGATCCTGCAGCATCAGGAACAGCACATGAAAGCGCCTGCCAGCCTACTCTAAATGTGCTCTAAAGACAGTGCTTATATAATGAGGAACAAATGAGGGTTTATGTTTACACCAATCATAGAGCAGCCTCTAGTTCTCCCTATACAGTGTCTTCTCAGGGACCTGTACCAGCCCTTATATAAGGAACAACCACAACTTCTACACTGTATCCATTGTGTCTTGATGGCTTAATGCCAGGTTGTCTAAAATGGTCATGAAAAGGACCAAGCATTCTAGACCGGAAGCCATGACTTTAGGTGCAGTGGTCCTTGAATGTAGAGTGTCTTAAGAGTAAGTATGATGAATCCAGTCTAGTGAGTCTGACAAGAGAATGGTGTGTCCTGTCATCAGAAAATCAGCCAGTTGGTTGTCGGGTTTTCATAAATGAATGCCAATCATAGGGAAGTATTTACCTGACAATTCAAGTACCAACATGTACACTCCTGGTGGTCTCACTTATTCAAAGAACATATCTTATAAGGTGACTAGAATAAAAATTTAAAGATCAGCACAAGGCTCAATAGTACTCAACATGTTTAATAGCATTTGTTAATGCTTAGACCTTGCCACATGTCCCTAGAAAGATTTGGGTCCCTCTAGCCTGTCTAATTGAGATTTTTAAGCTATAATCACTGATGATTGCTTTCTAGTTATACTCCATTCTTAAACCAATCTCTGTTTCCTCCCATTGGGTACAGAAATTTGAGTTTTCATTACTCCAACTTTCAGGATCTCATAATCATGACTCTTAGTTTAGAGCTGACCTTTGATCTTACCACCTCCTGTTCAAGAACATTCCAAGGTTCTCTTTATGTTTCAAGGTGACCCAAGACTCAATGCAACATTTAAAAACTCCCAGGTTCAAGTGTAACTCTTCCTTGACATACAACACTGTTCTCATCCACAAGGATCACCTTCCCCACTGCACTTTGTAGAGGATTCCTCCCTTTCCTACTATACTTTATAGATGCAGAGTGATGACTTTTCCCTTTAAATCTTTACATGTAAACTTGGCTTACCGTTAAATCTAAAAAAATCTCTACTACCAGGTTGTTGTTTTTATTCATCTTTATTGTATTATTCTCTTCCTCTTATAGAAGCAGAATACTTTGCTACTCAGTGGGTATTAATAAGTGCTTACTAATTGACTTCAGAGAAAATTTTATTTTTAATCTATTAATCATTTATGAGCATTCATGCATTTGGAACTAAGCTTGAAAAGTTAAGAATGAATAACAGAATTATTGGGTTTTAATCAAAGCCGGAGAAGAAAAGATGCTCAGTGTAAGAGCTATTTTTCTCTCTAGATATGTATTCCAAGCACTGTTTTGGTTGCTGCAGTTTAAGCAACAGGTAATTCTTCAAGCTGATTAATTCTGGATGGATCCAAACTTAATATCCTCTGTGGATGCCTCAGTTCAGTTTGCCGCATCATTACATTTAGGCAGCAGCACATGACATCAAACATTACAGATGCCTGTACGTTCCCCCCAACTTCCCACCCAAGTTGAAAACCATCTTAAAATAATTCAAGATAAAGTTCAGTCAGTTAGCTAGTTACAGCATTCTCTTAGGGTAGCATTAGCATTAATTAATATTTGTATATTGCTTTGAAAATCACAAATGCTATGGAAGTGCTGACTATTAATTTAGTAAAAGCACAGGCCATGAAGGCTGAGATATAAAGGCAGTTGCACACTAATGAAATGTTTTAATATTTAAATGAACTAGCCTGAAGAAAGTCCCTGACATCCTGTGCCTGTAAATCAGGAGGAAAGAATACAAAGTGGATGGACTTAAAATTATTTAGAAAGGAATACTGAAGAGCAAGTTGATAGGGATCACGTTCAACCATAAGGGGAAGTTGTGACCTTCAAAGTCAAAACCATCTTTGGAGGGGGCTACATGCTAATCAATAGGTAATTAGCAGTGTTTCAAATGGTGGAATACAGACAAAAGGCAGATGGGGGAATGAAACAAGAGAAAAGGGAACAGAGAAGGAAAAAGGAAGACGAAGATCTGTGGACTAAGATAAACAGTGATGATAAAACAACATTGCCAGTATTCTGCTGCCTCTCACCTCAAATGCTGTGACATCACAGGGAAGGGTCCCATGTTAGCTCCGCTGAGCATCCTTTCTAGTTGTGCCCCTCCAGGCCTGTGTTCCCTGTGCAATTGAGAGCTAGAGCTTTTGCCCTCCTTTGGAACTCACTAGGCTTCCTAAGATTTGTTTGGCACCCTATGCCCTCTTTCCAACCCCTGCATCTACCAGAAAACACTCCTTTGGGGGGGGGAAGCAGCAGAACTTTATTGATGGTATTCAAGAGAATAGCGAGGGCTCCCTAGGCCTCTCCTGTTATTAGGGGGGGTCTGGGATGGAAATTGTGAGGGAGATGCTCAGTGTTAGGGGCCAAGTTGGGACAGGGACTCCTCAGCAAACGAGGGCCTCTCTCTCTTGCTCTCTTGCTGGAGTTAGCAGTCCAGGGCTTCTTACTCCTTGAAGGCCATGTAAGTCATGAGTTCCACAACCCTGTTGTTGTAGCCATATTCATTTTTATATGTGGAAATGAGCTTTACAAAGTTGTCACTGAGAGCAGTGCCAACCCCAGTGGTGGAAGAGTGGGAGTTGCTGTTGAAGTCGCAGGAGACAACCTGGTCCTCAGTGTAGCCCAGGATGCCCTTTAGTGAGCCCTTGGATGACTGCTTCACCACCTTATTGATGTCATCATACTGGGCAGGTTTCTCCAGGCAACATGTCAGATCCACAATGAATACATTGGGGATGTAACATGGAAGGCCAAGCCAGTGAGCTTCCGGTTCATCTCTGAGATGAACTTGCCCACAGTCTTAGCAGCACCAGTGGATGCAGGGATGATGTTCTGGGCAGGCCCACGGCCATCACGCCACAGCTTCCCAGAGAGGCCATCCACAGTCTTCTGAGTGGCAGTGTTGGGATGGACGGTGGTCATGAACCCTTCCAAGATGCCAAAATTGTCATGGATGAACTTGGCCAGGGGAGATAAGCAATTGGTGGTACAGGAGGCATTGCTGACAATCTTAAGTGAGTTGTCATATTTCTCATGGTTCACACCAATCACAAACATGGGGGCAATGGCAGAAGGGGCAGAGATGATGACCCTTTTGTCCCCACCCTTCAAGTGGGCCTCGACCTTCTCCATGGTGGTGAAGATGCCAGTATACTCCACGACATACTCAGCACCAGCATCACCCCATTTGATATTAGCAGGATCTTGCTCCTGGAAGATGGTAGTGGGTTTCCCATTGATGAAAAGCTTCCCATTCTCAGCCTTGACTGTGCCGTTGAATTTGCCATGGGAGGATTCATACTGGAACATATAGACCATGTAGGTGAGGTCAATGAAAGGGTCGTTGATGGAAACAGCCTCCACTTTGCCAGATGCAGAGCAGAAGGCAGCCCTGGTAACCAGGTTCCCAGTACGACCAAATCCGTTCACACCAACCTACACCATTTTGTCTACAGGATGAGGCTGGCATTGCACAAGAAGATGTGGCTGTCTCTGGAACAGGGAGGAACAGAGAGCCCAGAAAACACACCTAATGGGTTATTTTCTTCAGGATTTTTCTTAACTCCTGCAGTGATGCTAGCAATGTGAGGTCTTTGTCCCCATATGACACTGCTCTGATGGCTGGGAATGAAATGATCTTCCCAGGAACATTCTCCAGAAGAAATGACTTATTTGAATTAAAAAAAATAAACTATCCAGTCCATTCCATGCATAAACTTTCTAGATAATTTTACTGTGGTCCTGCCAGAATGCAAGAGAATGATTTAATAACTTATATAGAAATATGTATTGCTTAATTAAAAATTCTTAAAAGACAGTGACTTTCTTCTCTCAATACCTCCTTATATTTGTCACTAGTACTGTATGTATGTATGTATGTATGTATGTATGTATGTATGTATTATCTATCTATCTATCATCTATCTATCATCTATCTATCTATCTATCTATCTATCTGTCTATCTATCTATCTATCTATCTATCTATCTATCTATCTACACATTTATATTACAGGATAATTCATAAATAGAAATATATTAAAGCTTAAAATACACAAATTTTGTTAAAGTCATAGTTTAAACTAGATATACACATGGACATATTTACACACACATATATGGAGAAACACAAACATATAAATTATAAAAATATAAACAAAAATATTTAACATTATAATTTATAATTTTACCTTCCTAATATATTTACAGAAAACTTGGTGTTCTGTAAATCACTATACCATATTTTTCTTTCCGTTTGATGTTCATGCTGCTATTTTTTTGCTTTGATAAACACCATGACCAAAAGCAACTTGGAGAGGTAAGTTTGTATTTCATCTTCTATTTGCAGATGACAATCTGACACTGAGGGAATTCAGGGCAGAAACTCAAGCAGGAACACAGGGAGGAAACATTGAGGAGAGCTTATTTTGTAACACTTGTCCCTAGCTTCTGCTCAGTTAGCTTTCTTTAAAAAAAAATTTCTTGTAATCTCTTTGAGGATTTCATGCATTGCATTTTGGTCATATTCATTCCCCCTCCATCATCTCTTCCCAGATACACCTCTTCAATTCATATGCACAAAACTTTTGAGTCCTTGATAATTTTTTAGACCCATTAAATTACTGCTGATTACATAGCCTTAGGGTCATGGCCACTTACTAGAATGTTAGGCCTACCAGGGGTCGCAACCTGAAAGAGGGCTCACTCTGTCTTTCTCAGTAGCTCTCAATAATCAACAGTTCAATACCTGCAGATCAGTGACCATCTTCATTATCTATGCTTTAATTTTGTCTTGCTTCTGCTTGTTCAGATCTTGTGTAACCTGCCATAAGTATATGGAGTTCATATGCACAACTGTACTACTGTCACATATGTACAGAAAAAACAATTTCTGTGTAGTCACCCACTGCATCTGGCCTAACAATCCCCTCCACCCTTCTTTTACAATGATCCATGAACCATGGGAGAGGGGTTATTGTATAGATGGCCTGTGTAAAGCTGTGCATTCTTCAGCCACTCATTCCCTAAACCTTGATCTGTTGTGGCTCTCTCTGTTGGTCACTACCTGCTACAAAGAAAGGGCTTCTCTGATGAGGATGCAAAGATGTACTAATTTAGAAGTATTATGACAAGTTCTTACAAATCAATTTAGTTCTGTTTCCTGTAAGTAGCTAATAGGAGGTTCTCCCCCAGTATATGACCAGTCAAGCCATAGTTTCTGGGCCCAGATATCTATGCAAGGTATGGAATCTCTCCTGTGGAATGGAGTTTAAATCTAAACAGAAAGTGGTTAGTTACTCCAATGACTTTTTCATTATTTTTATACCAATGAGCATATTTTAAGCAGGCAGGTTGTTATTGCAGCTAGAAAGTTTTACAGCTGAATGAGACTACTGATTATTTTCTCCTCCACAACATGCACAGCATCTTCTAACACTATGAAGCCTAGTGGTGAAACTTCCAAGTCAATAGTATCTTGGTTTCCCAATATTCTATAACTGAAGTATATGATGTCTTCAGGAACAGACTATCTCCATCAAATTCTGGAAGGTTACCAAAAGCAATGTTAACACTCTTTAATAATGATGATGGTGTATCTATGTCACATAACTAGCCAACAAGTCATTCTGGACTTTGTATCTATTCTTAGGGGTAATGTTTCCCCATTTCAGGATGACTATATTTTAAACAATTTTACATATATATGTTTATGTTTATGATGCTTCTGCCATAGAAGTTTTTTATATGGGTTTCAAAAGCTTTTTAGTGTTAGCCATATCTTCCCTGTATTCTCTCCTATACCCTGTTATTTCACCCCCAACACTTTTAAGCAATCCTGTTCCGTTACTGGCGTTTCTCCTTTGATATCACTGTATCCTTCATTTTCTCTTTTGAAAACATCCCTTAATCATGGTCACTTACTAATTTGCTGACCTCTGTAAGTATTCCAAAAGAGACATTTATTTCTAACGATTCAATGATAACAGACTAAAAAGAAAAGAAAAGGAAGAAGGAAAGAGAAGAAGAGAGAGAGACAGAGAGAGAGAGAGAGAGAGAGAGAGAGAGAGAGAGAGAGAGAGAGAGAGAGAGAGAGGGAATACAATGTTTGTCTTTCTGAGTCTGGATTCTGTTCCTTGGAATGATTCTTTTCAGCTATATCCATTTGTCTGCAAATTTCATAATTTAAGTTTTCTTATGTTTACATTCTCATAAATAAATCATATTTTATATTGATATCCATTCATCTGGTGATAAACACCTGGGCAGTTTCCACTTTCTAGCTATTGTGAATAGAAAGTCAATGAACACTGGTAAACAAGTATGTCTATAAAAGGCTTTATAGTCATTTGTGTGTATGCCCCAAAATGGTATAGCTGGATCATTTGGTAGATCTTCTTTCTAGCTTTTGGAAGAACTTGCACATTGATTTACATAATAGTTGCATCAATTTTCTCCTAACTAGCATTGACTAACCTCTTCCTCCACATTTGGGCCAGTGCTTGCTGTCATTTTTCTTTTTCTTTTTTTTTTTCCTCTCTTTTTTTTCTTTTAACTTTTATTTTTTTTTAATTTTTTATATTTTTATTTACATTCAAAATCATTTCCCCTTTCCCCTTTCCTCCCTCCCCGAAAGTCCCATAAGCTCCCTTCCCTCCATCTGGCTGCGATATCTGTCACCCCATTGATTTCCAGGGTTGATTCGGCTGATCTGGCTGGCTAGGCGGGTGTCCCCTTTCTCCTTCACTGCTCCACGTGCGACCCTTCTGAAGCTGCACGCTCGGTCGAAGAGGACGACCTTCCCCGAATAGAGGAAGACCAGTCTTCGGTCAAGGCTATATGAGTAGCTGCGCTCCCCTGCTAGAACCTCCAAACAAGCTGTCATTTTTCTTAATCTTAGCTATTCTGACTATGCTAAGATGAAATCTCTAAGTAATTTTAATTGTCATTTCCCTTATGGCTATATTTTGAACTTTTAAAATGTATTTCTCAACCATATTTCATCTTTTCATAACTCTAAAACTAGGTTGTTTGTTTTTCTCGTGTTTATATTTTTTGCAGTTCCTTGTATATTTAAGATATTAGTCCTCTGTCAGATGCACAGATAATAAAGATTTTCTTACATGCCACAGACTACCTCCTCACTTGAATCATCATTCAATTTTGATATGCAAACACAGTTAATTTCTTGTGGTTCCATTTGTTAACTGGCTGTTCTTAATGTTTGCACTACTAATGAACTATTCAGAAAAAACATTTTTGTGTGTGACAATGAGTTCAAGCATATTCTTTGCTTTATTCTTTATGAAATTCAAGGTATCAGGTCTTATGTTGAGATCAATGTTTTTTTAAAGTTGAGTGTTGTACAGGGTAAAAGACAAGGAATTGGTATTATTCTACATTCATTATTATTAAGTTTGAACAGTGCTATTTGTTGAAGGTGGTGTCTTTTATCCAGTGTGTATTTTGACCTCATTGTAAAGAATCAAGTAGCCTTAGGACTGTGGGCTTATATGTATGTCCTCAATTCCATTCTGTGATTGAAAATTCCTGCTTTTATGCCTACGCTAGGCTGGTTATTTTTATTACTATAGTTTTGTATTATAAATAGAAATCTAGAATGGTAATACCTCCAGGAGTTTCGGAGATTCCCTTAAAATCAAGAAAAAGATAAATGTGTCCATTCTCCTTTCTCATGCTCAACCTAGTAATTGGAATCTTAGGGCAATAAGATAAGTTAAGGAGAAACAAGAAATAGAGTCAAAATAATCTTACTTGCATATAATATGATTCTATACATAAAAGACCATAATGATTTTACCTGAAATTCCTACAGCTTATATACACAGTCAGCAAATAACAGAATACAAAATAAATACAAAATAGTCAGAAGCTTTCCTATATACACATGAAAAAAGAGAAGAAACTCAGGAAAGCCATATTATTCACAATTATATATGAAAATGAATTATCTTATACTAAGTCTAATCAAAGAAGTAAAAGACTTATTCAATGAAAAATATAAAGATGTTGAGGAAAATAGAAAGACCTTCCATGCTCATGGATTATTAGGAAAAATGTAAAAACGGCCATCATATCAAGAGCAATCTACAGATTCATTGTACTGCCCATCAAACTCCTAATGTGATTTTTCACTGAAATTCAAAAAATAATATTAAATTTAACATAGAAACAAAAATGACTCAGGATAAATGAAGCAATTCTGAAGAATTAAAAAGTCAGTTTGCTTTCTTACATAGTCCAAGACTTCCTGACTAGGAATATCTCTACCCACATTGGGCTTAGCCATCAATTAGCAATCAAAAACATCCCCCACAGAAGTACCTAATGGTCAATCTGATGGAGGCAATCTGCCAACTGAGGCTCTCTCATATCTCTGGGCTGTGTAAAGCAGACAACTGCACTATGAAGTTTTTAGTATTTCTACAAAAGTTGTCTTTATAAATTATAATATCAATTAAGGAAAGATTTTTGTGAGAAATTCTGCTAAGGCTTATTTTCAAAAAAAAAAAAGATACAAAAATATTTTGTTTTCTGTGGCCTAGTGAGTTAAATTTTTGTAAGTATACAGGAAGACAGACTTTTTCTCATTCCTTTTAGTTTCTACGTCTGAGGCTTATAAACTAAACTGATAAGGGACAAATTTATAGAAAAAAATTTAAGTGCAAAAATTCTTAGGGGAAAGCAGGAGAAAGAATGTCAAGAAATAGTTGACCTGTATCTTATCTGTCTTCTTTTAACAAAAGTGCCAAGTTATGGAGAGGTGATCAGATGAAGAGAAGTGGTTTTGAGTTTCTAGGGAGTTATACCTTGTGGCTAGGGGACTATGTGGGAGAAATGATAGCAGATGGGATATTTAGGAAAACTGTTTACGTAGACACGGCTCAGTGTCATCTTCAATGAGGAACAATCTTGGAGTCCTCAACGTTTTTAGACTAGGGAGGGAGACAACATTACAATGAAAATGAGCAATCTTAGAACACTTCACTTTTTGGTACTGAGGAGGAAGAATCCTTTACAGTAGAAATATCTACCTTCCTAGGTGACATCTAAGGAGAACCAGAGGTTTCAGCCTTCCCTTTTTCTATTTTTTTAAAATCTCAGAATAATTCAAAAGCAAAAGTAGCACATTGAAGATTACATGTCTGATCCCCTCATGAATATAATAAACATCACGTTTCAATAGAATTTGGATTCTGGTCACGGATCGCGAAGAATATTTAGAGATAAAAATCAAGTAAAAATTCTCCAAGATGTTCATTAAATGATGAAAATGTCACGTGTGTTGAACAGGACAGTATTAGAGAAATCATATGAATGAAACATGGACCCTCTCATTGAAAGACTCCAGATTATTTTTTTTTAATCATAGCAGATTGACTGGCAAAAGGGAAATAATTTTCCTCCTATGATATTCATGGTGATGGCAGTGTGAGGTTAGGGAATTTTCTATTTTTCCCCCTGTGAGTCTGTTGTACTGGAATGTGACTTGCTTTGGTCAGTGGAATAGAGTAGATACAATACTGAGCTAGCACTAGACTGAACATCAGAGAACTGACCTTGAAAACCTCAGGGATCCATGCTTTGATATATAAACAAGCTTGATCCATGCTGTTAGAAGCTGAGGGAACACACTGATAAGGATGTAACTCCCTGTCTACAATGCTCAACTTTACCATACAGCCCCTGATGACAAAAACATGTCTTTGAAGACCTAAGAAACTGCCCAACTAAGTCCTTAAATGTAACTGAAACCAACGGTTCATGAGGTAGTCTGAAAATACAACATGCTAATACAACCTCTAAGCCATCCACAAAATAATGAACTTAGTATCAGATCTCATAAGAGAGAAAAGGCATGGAAATTAATGCTACTACTTTCACTTTTGGTAGCACTAAGCTTAAGATAATTTTGAGATGTCCTTAAGAGAAAATTCTGTGAAAGGCTGAATACATTATGATGTAGGACAATCCAACAGTTTTCCTAAACTATTTTAACTTCCAACATATTTATTTCTGGATTGAGTTGCAAGCTCACCTAAGTGTTGTTGGATTGTGCTACAAATTCCCTTAGTTTTGAATTGTGAAGAGTGACCACTAAGGTTTCCATGAATAGATATACATGACCTAATAAGCAATCCTATGGAATGTCCATGAATTGTCTGGTGTTTCCAAGAGAATTAGATAAGGAAAATAGCTTTCCCAGCAGTGATTGTTCACTGGAAGATCTAATTTGCCTAAGTCATATCTTATGCTCCATCTTCTGGGATCCTACAAATAAGTTTCAGTTAAGTGGGTCTAATGGGAAGCAAATATTCATGTTCTAGCAAGCTCTCAGGTGATACTGGTAGTACCAAGATAAAGTTGGGGCAATAAAGTAAAGTTGTAAATGGCAAAAAGATCTTCACTAAGCGAAATTGGGGGGTAGAAAACCTTTTTCGGTGAAAAGGAACTGACTGCCATTAAAAACTTTTCTGTTGTTGTTCATTCATAGACAAGTATGTACATCCTAGCTTCTGCCTTCCGGGAGAAGAAGAGTGATCAGATTCAGGTGAGTACGACTGTATTCTCAAATACTTCATTTTCCTAACTACCCTCTTTCCAGAGGACATTCAGTGTACCATGGTGATTCAGGCCTCACAACCTCCTTCCCCTTCTCTCTGCCTTATTTCATTTGTACCTTATTTCATTCTAGCCATCTCTTCCATATTTCTACTTTGTGGAGCCCACCCAAATTGTCATAAAAAATTGTCATAATTTACTCAAATCTCCTGGTTCCCATTTGATTATCTGTGCTGAAGGAAATATGACACCTACAGTAGAACAGCCTTGTTTGATAATGTTCGGGATATCTGCTAACTGTTCTTTTTATTTTAAGAACAACCTGCAACTTTCTTCCCAACTCTACATCCCATAGGGTAGAATCTCAGTATTCCTAGTAGGATGATTAGTCCAGAAGCTTCTCTAGTCTCATAATTTACTAAATAGGAATCAACACTTTATAAAAATTCACAGGTTTTATTAAAATATGAAACATTATTTGTAGACATTTCAAAATGTCTAAGTAGACTGCCCCATGCATTTCACAGAAATTCTTATTCTATAACAGATATAACATCTGACTTCTAATCTCCAGCTACTTGATTCTTCATAGCCAGGGACGGGTAATGGAAATCATAGTTCTTAGTAGAGCTGTGATAATTAAATAAATTGAGGCATATAATGCCCTTGTTTTGATGCCTGGCACAGTGATATTCAATAAATTGTTTTGTTTAAGGAAAATATACAAAACCTTGATAGATGGACATTACACAATAGTTAGATAGTAATATATCAACTATAGTTTGCCATATAAGTACAGAGCTATACTTGTATATTTCCTAAAGTTTAGTTATTACCTCGGAGTATATTGGTTCTTAATTGTAAGTGCACGTATTTAAACACTAACAATATAAAATATTGAATAATAATAGAGGTTAGAATTCATAGATGCATTAGCTTTAACCATTATCTGAAATTTCAGATGGCTATGAGTTCAACAAATACACACACACCTTGTTTATTCAGATGTATAATGTAGATATCTAAAGATCCAGATTAATGATGACTATGGAAATATTTTGATATTTAAATTATATTCTAAGCATTTAAACTCTGTGAGGAATTTAAATAAATTTCCTTGAAGTTAGGCATAGTTTTTGTATGCTATTTAACTGGCTATGGAAATATAGGTCTCATTTCAATATGAAGTTGCAACTGAGCAATTTTAATTGCATAGAGAACAAGGATTTGCATATCTTGAAATGAACAATAAGCAAAAGCCCATCATGGCTACCCCTTTAATGCACAAAATTGATGCAAAAATTTATACAAAGTTTTGTACATACTTATGCCAATGCAAAGACTTATGCAAAGATATTTTTGTAGCTTGAGACAAACTATAAAGGGGAAAGCCTCCCCAAATGGTTCCCATTTTAATGTACTTCTCTGAAATCCATCTTGGATATCAAGAAAAAGAATCCCCTTGCTTTTCAAATATGTATTGGTAGTTCATAAAACGACTCCATTGTCAAGCCCTGCATTTCGTTTTCCAGTCTAACAGGAGATAAGAGCTACATGTCTCTTTTTCTCTGCCTTCTCACAAACAGATTATTTTAAATTCAAATCACTATAATATGGCTCTCTGGGAAATCTCAGCCTACATGTGAAAGACAAGTTTTCCTTACAGGATCATTTTAGATTTAAAATTTATAAATAGCATAAAAGCATCTGCCTGTCACCTGTTTAGATGAACCACATGAAATTGCCAATACGCGACAACCACTGACCCACAAAAATGACAATTTCAAATAATTCAATCTAATGTTTTTCTCCTGTCATACTTCACAGAAATGTTCCACTTATTTACTGTATTGCCCATCTGGAAAGGAAATTTTTAATGGTCAAGATGTTTTTTTTATCAAATTATTAGCATTCTTTCAGTTATGTAAATTAGAATTCTTTAATTTGTATGCAAAAAACACCTGGAAAATAGGACTAACATGTACTGTTCTGATTAATTCTTGGCATTTATATCAGGTGCCATAAAGAATTGTACTCCTTTATAATTAGAAAGGCAAAAAAACAAAAAATCACCGAAAGTGTTTTGTTTTTCTAAAAGCTTCCTGTGATAGATATTCAACAATAAGATGATTTAAGAATTGTGTATACATTCCCCCACGATAGATGCTTTGTCCAGTAAATCTTACATATGGAACAATAACAATGGGATGCTGGAAAAACTATCAGTGTCCTCAGTACTATACCTGGAGATGTATGTAGTGAGTGAATAGTGAACAGATTTATCAGGGTTTTCTTCAATAAATAAGTGAACTGTGTCACAGCATAAAAGCATACCAGTCAATGCCTCCTTCAGTTAATATTTGCTGTTTGGCTCAATGAGTGCATTGTTTTTAATGATTACATGGAGGAATGGCAAAATCTTGAATAGCCTTCAAAGCCATTAAGGAGATTTAGTCATGTTTAGCAGAGCAACAGACACATATATTTCATTGCTTATCAATTTCCTACAAACTTGTAAACTCTGGAGCCCTACGGGATAATGGCATACAGAAATAACTTAGATATATGCTAACCAAGTTCCATATATTTACTAATGTTCTGAATAATGAAATTTTGGGAAAAACACCACCTCTTTCATATGTTAAGTTCTTGGCCTTCTGAGCACGTGATCCAATGTCTTATAAATTAGAAGTACCATTCGACAGAGACCCACCTGGCATCCCCAGCTCAGACACCGAACCTCTTACTTCTATTTAATAACACAGCTTCACTTTGGGATGGAAATTTCCACAAATTTTCATTGTTATCATGTAACAAAAGGCTATGAGTTTTGTGGTCACAATGTCTCAGTCTCTAAATGGGCAGTAAGGCTTGCCTACCATGAAAAGAACTTTATGCCGCTACTTTATCCAAACATACGCTACTGGTGGCTTTGAGCTTTTTTTTGTGGGTTGCAATGAGAACCAAGAAAAAAATGAAGGGCAAATTTTATCAAAGGTTCATCGGCTAAAATCCCAACATATTCAAACTGAACACAAAGCCCGTGATATGCCTCATAGCATGTATTATTCTTTCTCTATTGAACCGTAAATCCATTCTCTCAAGCAGTAAAGTATTCTTTGAAGAATATCTAAACATGTCAGAAGGCTAAAGTGGATCTGGTCTGCCAAGAAATTACCTTACAAATTTATGAGCATTTCAACTCTCTGAGGTGAAGATTGAAGATATTTTCTGAAACAATCATAAAGCAACAGCCAGATAGAGAAAGAGTGAGCAGATGTGCAGCTGCTGTAGATATCCAAGAAAGAAGTATTTGACACTTGATCTTATCCAGTTGCACTCAGCATACAGTCTTCAACAAGCATGGCTATAAGATCCTTCTTCTAGGTCTTCACAAAAATTAGTGTCAAAATATTTATAAACTAATAAAAAAGATTCAACTGAATTATTTTATAAGGAATTTAATATATTTAGACTTAAATGTTACTTCTGGGTTGTTGTTGTTTTTTTTTTTTTTTTGCAAGTCAAGTTATATTATATCCTTCAGAAATCTTAATCAAAAATACATTGGAATTTTAAAAAGCAAAAGAACTTTAAAACTAGTCCCTTACTATCTATGGGAGATCTGTAGTCTGCAGCTTCTAAATCAGTTCTTAGGTAGGTGCTTTCATGCTGTTTGGAAATCTGTGCAGGACAAGTACTATTCTCACTTCTATTGGCATTAAGTGAGTGCTCTATCATGCTTTATAAGTTTCTCAGAAAGATACGAGGTCAAGCTACTATCTCCTTTCTAGTCAGACAGATGTGGGGTCAAGTTTTTCTCTTTTTTCTAGTTCATAGCATTAAAGATGACTAATAAAAAAAGAGCCTTTCTTTCCTCTATGTCCATCTTCCTACCCATTACACGTCTCTCTTTTTTGCAAAGGAAAGAAGATCACCAATAGGTTTAGTTGATTTCATTCTGCATGTGTGTTTTATATCTATGCTTGTGTTGGGGGTTTTTATTTGTGTTCGTTTGGCAGAATTGTTCTTGTTCTGCTGTGAGGATGGAAGCAGAATGGCTTTAATCACATTTACAACAGAATAAAACACAATAGCAGACTCATGAATAAATCTCATCAGGTAACCCAAGCATATGTACAATGAAACTCTAAAACATGAGTGAAGATCTTAAAGAAAAGACGAAGAGATGGCAAAGAGCACTTGCTACTCTCGCAGACAATCCATGTTCAGTTCTCAGAAGCACGTGTTGGCTCACAACCATCTGTAACTCTTGTCCCAGGGAATATGACTCTTCAGAACTAAGCAGGCATATAGGCATAGCTATACATGCAGGCAAAACACTCATATACATAAAATAAAATAAATAAGTATTAAGACATAAAAATACATACATGAATGAATGCATTTAAATTATCCATGATTAGAAGTAGAAATGCTAAAGCAGCCATACTATCCAAGAAGAATACAGATTCAGCATGAGTTTTATGAAAATTCTACTGGTGCTTTTCAGAGAAAAAAAGTTTTAAAATGTATATGATACTTCAAAAGACCACAAGTCATTTGATAAAGCAATTCTGAAGAATAAAGCAAAGCTTCACACTGTTCATGGTATATTACAAGGCCCTAATAATTAAAACATTTAGGTCATTTTATAAACAAAGATATATAAACAGAACATACGCAATCAGCAATTCAAGTTTTTAACAGAGTGTCAAGAAAACACAACAGGGAACTGTAGTTTTCCAAATAAATGAGCTGATGAAGCTACAGTCATGGAAGAATGAAATTGAAATTGTCTCCTCAGGCAGAAAATTCAACACAATAAATTAAAGATCTAAATTTAAGCTGAGTACCATATCAGAGTCTGTTTGAGTATTTTTTATTTTTGTTTCTTAGTTTTTTAAGTTGGGTTTTCTTTTTCTTTTTGATAGAGAGGTGAGAGTGCATGAAGTTGGATACAGGGAGGATCTAGATGAAGTTTAAGGTAGGAAAAGAATAGGGTCAAAGATATTTTATGAAAAAATAAATGAAAAAAGTCAAAAGGCATGTTCCTTGCATGACATTGGCTTTGATAAGGACTTTTTGTACAGTACGATTCAATAGCGATGTCTGTGTGCAAATGATTCAATTAAAATTAGAAAAGGATTGCTCTTTATTACAGCTTGAGGTTAGGGATGGTTGATTGTTGAGAATAATTTTCGCTATCCTGGGTTTTTTTTGTTATTCCAGGTCAATTTGGAAATTGCTTTCTAACTCTATGAAGAATTGAGTTGGAACTTTGATTGCCTTGAATCTGTAGATTGCTTTTAGCAAGATGGCCATTTTTACTATATAAATCCTACCAATCCATGAGCATGGAAGATCTTTCCATCTTCTGATAGCTTCAATTTCTTTCTTTAGAGACTTGAAGTTCTTGTCATACAGATATTTCACTTACTTAGTTAGAGTCACACCAAGGTATTTTATATTATTTGTGACTATTGTGAAGGATGTTGTTTCCATAATTTCTTTCTCAGCCTGTTTATCTTTTGAGTAGAGGAAGGCTGCTGATTTGTTTGAGTTACTTTTAAACACAGCTACTTTGCTGAAGTTCTTTATCAGGTTTAGGAGTTCTATGGTGGAATTCTTGGGGTCACTTAAGTATACTATTATATCATCTGCAAATAGTGATATTTTGGCTTCTTCCTTTCCAATTTCTCAACTGAGAAATAATATCGAATGGCTGAGAAGCACCTAAAAGAAAAGTTCAACATCCTTAATCATCAGGGAAATGCACATCAAGACAACTCTGAGATTCTACACCACACCAATCAGAATGGCTAAGATCAAAAATTCAGGTGACAGAAGATGTTGGTGAGGATGTGGAGAAAGAGGAACACTCCTTCATTGTTGGTGGGTTTGCAAGCTGGTACAACCACTCTGGAAACCAGTTTGGCCGTTCCTCAGAAAATTGGACATAGTATTAACTGAGGACCAAGCTATACCACTCCTGGGCATATGCTGAGAAGATGTTCCAACATGTAATAAGGACTCATGCTCTACTATGTTCACAGCAGCCTTATTTATAATAGCCAGAAGCTGGAAAGAACCCAGATGTCTCTCAACAGAAGAATGGATACAGAAAATGTGGTACATTTACACACTGGAGTCCTACTGAGCTGTTAAAAACAGTGAATTCATAAAATTCTTAGGCAAATGGTTGGAACTAGAAAATATCATCCTGAGTGAGGTTACCCAATCACAAAAGAACACACATGGTATGCACTTACTGATAAATGGATATTAGCCCAGAAGCTCGGAATACCCAAGATACAATACACAGACCACATGAAGCTCAATAAGAAGGATGACCAAAGTGTGGAGACTTTGATCCTTCCTAGAAGGGGGATCAAAATACCCATGGGAGGATATACAGAGACAAAGTGTGGAGCAGAGACTAAATGAAAGGCCATCCAGAGACCGCCCTACCTGGTGTTCTACCCCATATACAGTTACCAAACCCAGACACTATTGTGGATGCCAACAAGTGCTTGCTGACAGGAGTCTTATATAGCTCTCTCCTGAGAGGCTCTGCCAGTGCCTGACAAATAAAGAAGTGGATGCTCACAGCCAGTCAATGGACTGAGCACAAGGTCCCCAGTGGATGAGCTAGAGAAATGACCCAAGGAGCTGAAGGGGTTTGCAGCCCCATATGAGGAACAACGATATGAACCAACCAGTATCCCCGGAGATCCCAGGGACTGAACCACCAACCAAAGAGGACACATGGAGGGACCCATGGCTCCAGCCTCATATGTAGCAGAGGATGGCCTTGTCAGACATCAATAAGAGGAGAGGGCCTTGGTCCTCTGAAGGCTCGATGCCCCAGCATAGGGGAATGCCAGGACAGGGAAATGGGAGTTGGTGAGTTGGTTAGCAAGGAGAGGGGGAATGGGATAGGGGGTTTTCAGAGGGGAAACATGGAAAGTGGATGACATTTGAAATGTAAAAAAGAAAATATCTAATAAAAATTAGAAAAGGAAGTAATTTAGATATTCCTGTGAAGGAGATACAAAAAATGTTACGTAAATACATTTAAAAGCATGCAGCATCAATAACCAATTAGTAAAATCAAGTTAAAATCATATCTAGATATGATATGATAGATATGATATGATAGATATGATACCTCAGAGGCCTGAATAGTAAGCTAAAATAAAGAGGCAGAGGATGAGAACAGAAATGAGCAAGTATCGAAAGTATGAGTGAGAGTGTGAAGAAAGGCAACTCCTTCACACTAATGGTAGGAATATGAATGAAGGCACATTTTAGAGAAATACTATGAAGACTGTTTTGTTGTTTTGATTTGTGAAGTAGGGCCTTATGTCTCCTTGGTTTGCTTTGTAACTGAGACTTCCCTTGCACTCTGACTGTCTTGTTTACATCTCCCAAGTGCTGGGATCATGACTGTACAGTATCACACCTGGCTTCAGGGACTCTTCACAAAATTATATATAGTGCTTTAACCAGAAAAATTCAAAGAAAACTATGTAAAATGTTAGATATGTTACTTGGCATAGCTGCATTTAACTTCTTAAGTACATCAAAACATAATGATGTAAATCTTAAACATATGCAATGCTTTTAAAAATGAATTACTTTGTCCATAGCCTGCAAGAGATTTCCAAGTACATGAATAATAGTTACACCTCCAAGTAAGTGGAAGCAAATGTATATCCTGTGTTGGAAACAAAGCATGCTTTGACATTTGGTTTCTTGCATTGGCTTAGTCTAATAGTATGAACGTTAAGGATCCTCACAGTGGTACCACTCATGGGATCTTTTCCATCAGCAGTGACTTTAATTATTTTCCAATTAACCTTAATTAAGGCAGTTTTTTTTGTAACAGTGCATCTAAAGAGATCACTAAATAAACAGCTTGATAAACACTGTCACTTAAAATCCTTTCTAAATATGACATTCTTTTAATTAGGATATAAAGTTGTGAAGATGCTATACTCCCTGGAATTACTTGAGATATTAGAGGCCTCGTTTCCTGTCACATAGTTGCAGCAGGACCAAATAGTGTGGCATTGCTGCAGCTGGAGATCACCTCCCAGTGTAGAACCAGAGGGATACTAGGCCCTGTCCATCAACTAGGAACTCACTCCAGGTGGGCAGTGAGATGCTATCCAATTACTGAAGTTAGTTTTACTTTTCAGGGAAAGATTAAAAACTGAAAGTCATTTCATGGAAATAATGAAAGAAGTTACAACTGATCTGTTTGGAAGAAGCTGAAAGTCACCACATGCATTGTTAAAAGTTAGCAGAGAATTCTGACAAATTTGACATTTTAAACTAAATCTTTGACATTTTCATGATACCGGATCTTATACTGAAAAGGCATTTCCTTCATTCACTCAAGTTATTATTTGAGTTATTCAACACATGGTGTTTTTGACTTGATGGGTGAGGGTTTTTTGTTTGTTTTGTTTTATTTTGTTTTGTTTGTTTTTAGGACACAGAGGGGTGTGGATAGGAAAAGAGAAGCAGAAACTATGAGAGGTTGATGAGAAGTAGTATCTGTAAGGCTGAATTGATAAAAATACATTGTATGAAATTCTCAAAGAACTAATTTTAAAAATAGTCATCAAAGGAAGGAGGGCTTTGGTTCCACAGCTGCAGGAAGCTGACTTCTTTCAACTACCAATGAACATAAAAGAAACAAAAGCAGCCTGAAAATTCCCTTGGCTTCACCCTCATGAGGCCAAAAGCAAAGACTTCAGGTGGTATGAATTTAGGTTTTGTACCTACAAAAACATGCCAGTTAGTAAAGTGTTATCAGTACTGTGCTCTGTGAACATCCGTTAGGTAACAGAAAACCAATACTGCTTAATTTTAGAAATTTAAAAACCATCCTATTGAACAGGTTTTTCTCAATGTGACCTGTTGCACATATGTAAGAGAGTTAATGCACACATCTATGAACAGAATAGGACTGTGCAGTGTCAGGGTGCACACATTCTCAAATAGAGCTAATCTTTTTCCAAAATAAATTCAATGTATCTTTTCCACAGCTATGAGAATTCCCATTGCTTTACATCTGTTCCAGATGACAATTTTTTGTCAGAATTTGATCCTGTTATCAATGCTTGTTGAAATGTATATATTTTTATCTGTCGTGATGATCATGAAACTGTTTTCTTTTTCCATCTCTTTTGACAACTTACATCAATTATCTTGCATTTGAGCAACAAGTACAATGTAGTCAAAAAAATGCCTTATGTGCTATGTTTGTTATTAGCTTTGAGACATGCTTCCACAGTATGTTTTAAGACAGAATCCCACAATTTATCCTTGCTTGTCCTAGAATTGCAATGTAGGACATGCTGGTTTCAAAATTCTGGATTACTTCTTCCGACTGTTGGGATTAAAGATCTGAGCCAAGCATAAAGTACTGATGCATGCATTTCTATTCACTCCTCTAGACTCTAAAACATTTTCTAAGTTATTGTCTATTCCTTAAACATGTATTATATTTTATTTTTAATAATCATTTTATTGTTTAAAATTTGCATACTCTGTGCAATGTTTATTAATCATGTCAGTCCACCACTGCTTTCCTCCAACTCCCTGCAGCACGTTCCACCTCATATGCTCCAATCAACTTCAAGCTCTGGGAAATCTGGGCTTCAAGCCACAGAAAAAAGTAAGCTCTTATTTCTGATGCTATACAAAACTCAACTTTAAGTGGAACAAGGACCCAACATAAGAACTGGAACTCTGAAACTGCTAGAGGATAGAGTAGGGAGGGTGTTCCAACACATGGACACGGGAAGAGATTTCTGAATAGGATTCCTGCAGTGCAGAAGTGAGACAAAGAATCCACAAACAGTATCTTATAAAACTGAAAACCTTCCTTCAGGAAAGGAAACTGTCAATAAAGTGAAGAAGCAGCCTACAGATAGGGTGACTACATCTATATATCTAGAATATACAAAGAACTTATAAAAGTAAACAGGAAGAAAACAAGTAACCTAATCAAAACTGGGGCATAAAAATTAACCACAAAGTTTGCAAAATCAGAAATAGAGATGACTATTAGACACCGTAAAAAGTGTTCAGTATCCTTAACATTTTAAAAAAAATGCAGTTTAAAGCCACTTTAAGATTTCATTTTACCCCAGTGACAATGACCAAGATCAGGAATATGAATGACAGCAAATTTTGATGTGGTGGACACCCAGAGAAGAGAACTCTTACACACTGTTGATGGCACTGAAAACTAGGGGCAGCCACTGTGGAAATTAGTTTGGATGGACCTCAAAAATTGAAAATAGTTCACTGGTGGAGTTCTTTGGGTCGCTTAAGTATACTATCATATCGTCTGCAAATAGTGATAGTTTGACTTCTTCCTTTCCAGTTTGTATCCCTTTGACCTCTTTTTGTTGTCTAATTGCTCTAGCTAGAACTTCAAGTACTATATTGAAAAGATATGGAGAGAGAGGGCAGCTTTGTCTAGTCCCTGATTTTAGTGGGATTGCTTCAAGTTTCTCTCCATTTAGATTGATGTTGGCTACCAGTTTGCTGTAAATTGCTTTTACTATGTTTAGATATGGGCCTCGAATTCCTGATCTTTCCAAGACCTTTAACATGAAAGGATGCTGAATTTTGTCAAATGCTTTCTCAGCATCTAATGAAATGACCATGTGGTTTTTATCTTTGAGATTGTTTATGTAGTGGATTACATTGATGGACTTCCTTATATTGAACCATCCCTGCATCCCTGGGATGAAACTTACTTGATCGTGGTGAATGATTGTTTTGATGTGTTCTTGGATTCTGTTGGCAAGAATTTTATTGGTTATTTTTGCATCAATATTCATAAGAGAAATTGGCCTGAGATTCTCTTTCTTTGTTGGATCTTTGTGTGATTTAAACAAATTCAGCAAAGTGGCTGGATATAAAAACAACTCAAGCAAGTCAGTAGCCTTCTTATACTCAAAGGATAAGCAGGCTGAGAAAG
This sequence comes from Tokudaia tokunoshimensis, assembly GCA_036184795.1. NCBI lineage: Eukaryota > Metazoa > Chordata > Mammalia > Rodentia > Muridae > Tokudaia > Tokudaia tokunoshimensis. Next base: position 112,810,845 of record BTHU01000004.1, read on the forward strand.
AAGTAAGAGAAATGATACCCTTCACGATAGTCACAAACAATATAAAGTACCTTGATGTGACTCTAACCAAACAAGTGAAAGATCTGTATGACAAGAACTTCAAGTCTCTGAAGAAAGAAATTGAAGAAGACCTCAGAAGATGGAAAAATCTGCCATGCTCATGGATTGGCAGGATTAATATAATAAAAATGACCATCTTACCAAAAACAATATAGAAATTCAATGCAATCCCCATCAAAATCACAACTCAATTCTTCATAGATTTAGAAATAGCAATTCAAAAATTCATCTGGAATAACAGAAAACCCAAGATAGCTAAAACTATCATCAAGAGTAAAAGAACTTCTGGGAGAATCAATATCCCGGACCTCAAGCTGTACTACAGAGAAATAGTGTTAAAAACTGCATGGTATTGGTACAGTGACAGGCATGTAGATCAATGGAACAGAATTGAAGACCCAGAAATGAATCCACACTCCTATGGTCACTTGATCTTTGACAAAGGAGCTAAAACCATCCAGTGGAAAAAAGATAGCCTTTTCAACAAATGGTGCTGGTTCAGCTTGAGGTCAACATGCAGAAGAATGCAAATTGACCCATTCTTATCTCCTTGCACTAAGCTCAATTCCAAGTGGATCAAGGACCTCCACATAAAACCAGACACACTGAAACTAATAGAAAGGAAACTAGGGAAGAACCTTGAACATATGAGCACAGGGGAGAATTTTCTGAATAGAACTCCTATAGCTTATGCTCTAAGATCAAGAATAGACAAATGGGACTTCATTAAATTACAAAGTTTTTGCAAGGTAAAAGACACTGTCAAAAAGACAAAGCGGCAACCAACTAACTGGGAAATGATCTTTACCAACCCTACATCCGACAGAGGGCTAATATCCAATATATACAAAGAACTCAAGAAGTTAAACTCCAGAGAGGCAAGTAACCCTATTAAAAATGGGGTACAGAGCTAAAGAAAGAGTTCTCACCTGAAGAATATCTAATGGCTGAGAAGCACCTAAAGAGATGTTCATCATCCTTAGTCATTAGGGAAATGCAAATCAAAACAACCCTGAGATTCCATCTCACACCAGTCAGGATGGCTAAGATCAAAAACACAGGAGACAGCAGTTGTTGGCGAGGATGTGGAGAAAGAGGAACACTCCTCCACTGCTGGTGGAATTGCAAGCTGGTGCAACCACTCTGGAAAGCAGTCTGGCGGTTCTTCAGAAAACTGGGCATGACACTCCCGGAGGATCCGGCTATACCACTCCTGGGCATATACCCAGAGGCTTTACCTGCATGCAATAAGGACACATGCTCCACTATGTTCATAGCAGCCTTATTTATAATAGCCAGAAGCTGGAAAGAACCCAGATGTCCCTCAATGGAGGAATGGATTCAGAAGATGTGGTATATTTACACAATGGAATACTACTCTGCAATTAAAAACAATGAATTAACAAAATTCATAGGCAAATGGTCAGAACTTGAAAATATCATCCTTAGTGAGGTAACCCAATCACAAAAGAACACACATGGTATGCAGTCCCTGATAAGGGGATATTAACCCAGAATCTCGGACTACCCTAGATACAATTTGCATATCAATAGATTTCCAAGAAGATGGAAGGAGAGACCCCTGGTCCTGGAAAGACTGGATGAAGGGGAATGCCAGGACAGAGAACTGAGAGGGGGTTGAATGGGGAAAAGAGGGAGGGAAGGGGGCTTATGGGACTTTCGGGGAGGGAGGAAACGGGAAAGAGGAAATGATTTGGAATGTAAATAAAAAAACTTAGAAAAAAATCGAAAATAAAGTACTATGACTCTCCTTTAAGTAAATAACTGAAAAACGTAGTGGAAGCAATCCTATGTCTTCAAGCCTTGCTTTGCTGTCAGTGTCACTTCTTGTCTGATATAAGGACATGTTTCTCTACAATTATCTCCATAATTATATTCCCTGCATCTTTACAAACAGAAGCTTTGCATAGCTTTGTTATCTGTTAAACAAAATACAAAGTAGAACTATTGATGGAGCTGTGTTCCATTCATCTCCTTTTTAATAATTAATTATCACTGTTACTTCCCCCTTTATGTGGTTTGGTTTCTTTTTTTTTTTTTTTTTTTGATTTGGTTTTTTTTGCTGTTTTTCCTTAACAGGAAGTCTTAGCTCTTTAATTACCAGCTTTTTCTTTTCTTTTTTGACATAGCATTTGATGTTATTACTTTTTAAGAAGTGGTGTCTTACTAATTTAATGAGTAACAGGTTCATCATTGTTTGCTGCTTATAAATTGTTAAATACAAAAACAATATTTCATTTCTACACACATATGTGAAACTTTAGCATGACTTTATCTCACATTTTAGGCTTGAAATAGTTTTTTCTAGGCGCAGTGAACACCCTGATTTCAATAAATATATACCACCCAGCTCCCAATGTTAGAATGTAAAGGTATTAATCTTTTTTGACCATCCTGTCCCACTTTTACACAATCAGAATCCTTTGGTCTAAAAGTCTTTAGACTTTCTCTACACATATACAAATTATGTTTATTTAGTTCCTAAACTCTTTAGAGTTAAACATAGTGCCTTCCAGACAAAATGGAAAAAGGCATTGTTGTGATGACAGCAGATTCTCCTTCCTTTTGGTAAGTCTGCCTGACAAGAACAAATTCTGTAAAACTTCAAAAGCTGAACAAGTCTTAAATGCCTTTTAAATCCTTTATCTTTTATTTACAATCCTGCCATGTGTGGGTATTCATTATATGCAATGTGCAATCAAATTTCTGCTGTTCAAGCAGAAAATTGTCTTTCATCAGTTTTAAATACTTTACATATTTCCTGATCCTCCACACGTAGGCTAGAGTGAGCAGACACGTAGGAGACTGCAGTAATTTCTCTTGATATATGAGTTTAGGCAAATCATAAAACATTATTGTAGACTATAAAACAGGAAATTATTGCTAAGATGCATGGTATGGAGAGCTCTGTTTCCTATTCTCAGGAGAATCTAGAACTAGACTTGGAAAATACTGCTGTTAGAACTGGAAAGTGACTTTAGGTCCTGTTGTTTAACATATCAGAATACAATCATTCATCCAGCTACAGTGACAAGGGGTAAAGTCAAAGGTTATCAAGAAAGACTTTGGAGGCTAGTTGCTCTGTGTGGACTCAGATATTCATCCCTGTAGTGGAAAAAGCAGCCCTTCCATAAAGGGGTACATGTGTCCTGACTCAAAAAGTTGTTAATTTTCTGCAAAAATTTGGAGGGAAAGAAAACCAAGATGAAACTAATTGAAAAGGATACAATGTATTTTAGATCCACATTGGAATTGCCAAAATGTGAATCATAATGTCTTCTATAAAATAAATGAGAGAACAGAAAATCAGCAAACCATAACTACTTGATATGCATATGAGAACAGCCAAAGATAAATGTTTTACTTTGAAAATGAGATTAGATGTAAGAACTCAACACATAAAATAAGTATCTTAAATATAAAAAAAACCCAAAACAAACAAAAAATTAGGTACTATCAAGTACTCTAGAGGCATAGCACTAAAATCTAAAGTGAATAAAAACAAAAGTAAATGAGTCTGGAAATCTATTGCTTAGATGAAATTTCCACATCAGAACCACTCTAAGATATATCTAAAGATTATGAGTAGAAGTTTTGAGGCTAGTCTCATTAAGGAGAAACTGTACTCTCTTTCATGTGTATAAACCATAGAAAGACACTGTCTTTCATTGTTCCTACCATGTAGAAGATTCTGCCAACGGTGAAAATGTGTTTTCAGTGGGGAAAGTCCCCACCCTCTTTCCAGGGAACTCACTTCATTCACTGTCCTTTGGAAATAGATTAAGGGCAGCTTCTCCTTAAACTCATCATGTTATTATTCCATTTACAGAAATAAGCTAATTTTCTCTCATTAAACATTTCAGAGTTTGTGGTTACTCCTTGTCATCTCAACCAGTCTAGCCTAAGGATGAAATTGGGGGCTTCTGACTTAGTGAGAGATCTATGTCTCAAAATGGTTAACTTTCCCCACAACATCATGTGAATGGCTCACACACGTCTATCACACACACACAAACTACGTGATATCATATACTGATATCAACTGAAATTTAATATTGGACTTTTTGTGACTATCAAAATAAGAAGGCATTCCTGGCCTTTATATAAGAGAGCAGAGTATTTGTATAGGATCTATGCAGTCTTCTTAAATTTAAATTTAAGGATTAAATTTAAGGAATTTAAATTCTGTAAATCTAAAGTTTTTGGATGTTTGGAGTGTTCTCTAGAGGACTGCAAACAAAAGCTGTGTTTTTCTGAAAAGAAGAAAGCAAGAGAGCCCACATTTTCTTCATTCTTTTTACCTTCAGTTTTAGAAAGAAAACTATTTCCCTCAAATAATAGTATCTTGAACATAGAATTTTATACCTAACTTCCTTTAAATGAGGTCAATTGCACCTCTGAAGTTCTGGTCTTTGACCTCTACACCACTACAAGCAATTCAGAACAACACTGTTTTTTAAGGTTATCATGTAGTAACCCCATTGGAAATGATTGTCCGTTTCAGCCAGTTAAGAACAGAGCCAGGCAAAGACCCACAGCACAAGTCACACCTACTGTCAGCCTGTCCTTAATTGGTGCACCACTGTGGAAGATGAGGATTGCTTTGGCTCTCCTCCCTGGAGACACACAGAGGTAGCACAGGTGATGGTTTGGTTTCATACATCCTCGGGGCTTGCACTCCAGCAGGGCATGGTTCTCTGAGTGCCAATTTCTTACTTTTCTCTTGGCTTCCTGAGGCCAAACCTGTCACCATAGCCTGCTCTACACCCCTCCTCATTCTCCATCTCACCGGCTAATTCAGACAACATTCTTCTTACTTAGTTTTTCCTTAGGTAAAGTCTTAGGAATTTGATTGTGGTATATTTCAATCATGAAACAATGCCCACTGTTTTTAATAATTCATTGTATGCCTATGCTTTGTCCCAGAATATTATACACAGAATAGTTTAAAAAAGAAAAATGGACCAATGAAGTATCTCAGGGATGACTGTACTAAAATGTGAGTTAAATATCTTTAAGTTGGTATGTAATCCATTTAGTTCATTCTTGTTGCTTTTCTCAATTCACTCGTTGGTAAGAGTTTTGTTAAAAATCACCAATATTTTCAGACTTCCTAATCATTCATTTATTTCTACAGACTCTTATTAGGTTTATGTCTGAATTCTCACAACTTCATTGCCTGGTTTAATGGCCTTGGTCATACACTCCTTTCCAAAATCTCATAGTGTCCATTTTTATTTTAGTAATGCTGACTTAAATTTTTTCTTTTTTTTTTTCCTTTTTTTTTTTTTTTTTTGAGACAGGGTTTCTCTGTGTAGCCCTGGCTGTCCTGGAACTCACTTTGTAGACCAGGCTGGCCTCGAACTCAGAAATCCGCCTGCCTCTGCCTCCCAAGTGCTGGGATTAAAGGCGTGCGCCACCACCGCCCGGCATTAAATTTTATTTTCCTACATATTTCCGAGATCTCAGCTTTTACTTAGTACTAATCTGTTTTTCATGTCTTTATTTTACATCTGTTTATAGGATGGTGTTTTAGGTGCTATTTTTACTGTATAGAAGAAGTCTATTTTAACCTCATTAATTTTTTCCATTTTTAAAAAACTTGGGGGATTGTAATATAATTACATTTCTCACTTGCCCTTCCTGATTCCAATTCCTCCCATATATTCCTCTTTATTCTCTTTAAAATTCATGCCATCTTTCTTTTTTATTAACTCTTATTTTATATATGCAATGTGTGTGTGTGAATATACATATTTTCCAAAATGTAACCTGCTGTATCTTTATAAAGTTATTATATGCATGCTTTCAGGGATAATCATTCATTAATGGATAAACAATATATTATTTATCCATTGTCTATCTGCAACAGAAAACCATGAAAAACTAAAAACAAACAAACAAACAAATAAACATTTCCCTGATCATGGCAGGGAAAATTTCTAGGGCTTTCCCCAAGCAGCTCATCCCAAACATTAGAATTGTCTTATCTCAAGTTTTCTCAAATCAAAATTATGGAGTAACCTCTTAAGCATTCTCTTGTTATAATCTTCCCCGGGGAAGATCGCAGTGTTCCTTCATCTTGTATAGTTCTTCGTGTAGGGTTGAGGCCTCTTGGGATTTTCCCTATCAATTTTGGCAGGTTCATTGGTGCAGTCCTTGTTCAGCACATGCTTGGCCAGTCATGTTGGTGAGAATTTATGAATATAGCTTCTGAAATTTCTAGAAGACACAGCTTCACAACAAACACCCTGAGCCTCTGGCTCTTACAGTCTTTCTTCCTGCTCTTCCACAAAAAATTTCCTGAGTCTTAGGTGCGGCAGCATTTTGTATCCACTGGCACTGGGTCCCACAACTCCTCATACTGACTGGTTGTGTTTTCTGTATTTTAATAGATCATTTACATCTCATAGTCTGGTGCAGCTTTGGTATCATAGTCTGATACCTCATATTTGGTGCTTTATTGCTGTTATTCTTCCTGTTTTACAGTTACTTGGTAAAATTTCCTTTAAAAATACCTTGCACTAAAGTCTGTAGTGTGCTTCTTTGCTGTTTGTCTCTCAGATGTCTCCCTGAGTGAATACACATAATCTGGAGCTTGTCTTTCTTACCAGATGCCTGGTTGAGAACATGGGGCCTCCTATGCTCAGGTCAGTAGCCCAGTAGGTGCAACTTCAGAATATTCACGTGACTGTTTGTTTACATATCCACTTTATTCAGGTTTCCACCCACCCAGAATCCTATCCTTAGTAAAAGAATGGCAGCTGAATTCCCTTTACATGTTACAGGTCACCCATAACACCATCCACTCCTCTTCCTAACCTTTTATGCTTCCACACTGTGGAAGACTCAGTCCTCTTCACCAAAGGTGACCAGACCCCTGAAGCTACTTCCTAGTCCACTCTCCAAGGAAAAAGAAAGTAAGTCTCACCTTCTAGTCTGTTTGCTATCGAGTTTTTCTATCTTGTTCCTTGTCTCTAGAAATGATTGCCTTTTATTGATTCCAAACACATTTAAAGTATTATATTTTCTTGCTTGTTGCATGGCTAGCTAAAGCAGAGATGCCATTTTGACCTAAAGATATTCCGTTCTCTTTCTAGTTCTATGATTATGGCTTACTCACTGCTCTCTCTCACACACACAAGCCATTCCTTTTGATTCTCAAAAGACTGTTTTGGAAGTCAGAAAGCTGAGAATTGACTATTTTTTCTTTTCATTTTCTCTCTAATGATCTGCTTATCCGAACGCAATGTAGATGCCTCTAACTGAGAAGGTAAGAGGTCACAATACAAAGAAAATGATAAAGAGTAAATGTTCAAAAATTACTATTTTGGGATGCTTTATGTGTATGTCCCTAATGAGGACTATGCCTTAAAGCCTGGGTTAAGACATTCTATGTGCATGGGACTAAACGTAGTCTGACCTAGAAATAACTACTGAGATGACATTAGTATTGATTATTGACTCCTTCCAGAACCTTTTGTTCCACTTTCTCTTTGAGTTCAGGAACTTGAGAAATATAAAAAGAAAAAAATTAAGACTGCTTTAATTCCCATTGCTTCTATGGAGAACGGAGCAAGGAGGAAGAAAATGTGAATGAAAGAAAACAGAAAAACTCTGAGTTCAAGTAGATTAAAGAGATGATACATAAGAGGATAGAAGACCCTCAACTAGTAGAGAAGAACACATAGCTTTGAATAAAGATATCCCCGACAACCTAAAACACAAACATAATGAACTGGACAAGCAGTTTAAGGTCTATTGAAGGTTCAGACATAATCCCAGCCAGAGCCGCACTTTACAAATCCATTTTGATGGATGTATAGGCTATTATCTACTAAAGATTACGATTCTCTTGTAGCAAGCATTTGAAGTTCCAGGAATCAAGGAGTAGAAATGGAAGTAGAATTCCTCACTATTATTACATATAGCCTAAGCAAAAGTGTTCTGCCATGTGCCTTTGGCTTTATGCTTTGCCAATCCAACCTAGAGATCTTATTTCCAAAGGGAGAAATTCTTCTGTCAGGAGACCCAACAAGATTCCACTGAAGCTGTTGTTAGACCTGGCCACTTTGGATTCTGCGTATCAAACCTCTAAGTCACTAGAAGAGGAGGTAGATAGTGTGCTGATTAGGTGATTGGGTTTGGTTTACTACAGCACAATGGAAGTGACAAACAGTATTTCTCATGCATATGCAGGAAATCTCTTAGGGTCCATAGAACTGAGATTAATTCAGAGGAAACAGAAACAGCTCAGCCAAGTGAAGACTACCTATAGTTCCCATCTTCAGGAATCAAAGTTTGGGTCAGTCCACTTAACAAGTGAATAGGAACAAACTCTCATATCAAAGCTAGATGAGGCAACCCAGTAGGAAGAAGAAAAAAGTCCCAAGCACACACAAAAGAGTCAGAGGCACTCCAGCTCCCACTGTTGGCAAGTCTGTATCTCCAAAAAATATTTACACTACAACTCATAACAGTAGCAAAATTACAGTTGTGAAGTAGTAATGAAAATCATTGTATGGTTGAGGATCACCACAACATGAGGAACTGTATTAAACGGTCACAGCATTAGAAAGGTTGAGAACCACCAATAAGTCTTAATCAAATTTAGAAAGTAAGATTTTAGTAGTTATATTGTTACATGTATCTTTATCTATGTGTGAACACAGCAAGTATCTTTTTGTATGTGTATGAATATATTTGTATGTAACCAAACATATATATCTGTGTATGTGGAGGCCAGAGGTCAATATCAAGTGTCTTCCTCAATTTCCCTCTACCTTTTTTTTAATAGTCTCTCACTGAACCTACAGTTTATCAATTTGTTTAGAGTGGCTGCCCACCAAGCCTCTAAATTCCTCATGTCTCTACTTCTTCTGCTAGGATTATAGGTATGCTATGGTACCCAGCTTTTTGTATGGTGCTAAAGATCCAACATCAGATCCTCATGCTTCCACAGCAAGCATTATACCGAGCCATATCTCCAGCACAACAAATATCTTTTTCCTTTTTGGATACAAAAAGTTTCTTTATTTCTCTTTGATTTCTTATCATAAACATAAAATACACTGTAGTTAACCCTAGAATACTGTATTTAAGTTTCAGTATATCAAAAAGGAATAGTGTACATTAGCCAAGGGCTTTTTGTACCATTTCTGGAGAAAGTGCAAAGTTTCTACTGCCATATAAGATAATTGTATTTTGTGAGAACTCTACTTTGGTGCCATTGTTTTTCTTTGGATGTACATAGAAATAAAGACATATGTCCAGCTACAAGACTAGCAGTGGAAAAGCTATAACAAATCAGCTTTATATGTTAACTTCCCTCTGGTTGGAAGTTATTCAATTAGTCACTAATCTCAGCATACTAGTACATCTGACAAGTCCAGATGGGAAAAGGAGAAAGAAAACCCAACACTATAACTTTCCCTGTTCTTTTCCATAAAATATTAATTTTTCCTAAGTAGGGCTATTGATATACTAACAGAAATATGTTTTATTTTATTCTCCACCATGACATATACGGATAAATAACAGGAATACAGGGCATACAGAACTAACTTGAAGCCCTTTGTGTACCAACTTTATCATAATCCTAAAAGATAGTTTCATATCTCATTGTCCAGAATGTTGAAATATCAACAGTTCAAAATTCCTAACATTTAAAGTCCCTAAATATCACAGCCTCAAGTGATTAAATTCTTCAGTGTTAAACTACAGAAAGTCAAGATACCAGGCAGTGCAGTTCCCACTGGGGCTCCATGTGAGGGATAAAGAGCCAAAATTCTGGGGAAAGGACTGGTGTGATTTTGATCATCTGTAACAGTTGCCAATGTCTTCCCTTGTATGTTACCCCAGCACACACTTCACTTATTGCATTAGGGCTTTATTACTTAGAGAATAAAAGAAATTGAGAATCTCACAACCTTTTGATCCAAAAATACTTAATGATACAGAGTTTCCCTTAATTTTATAAAATTCATTAAATAGGGAATTATTCCTGGTTATAGAGTTGACTGTTGAAAAAGATTGATTCCATAACTTCACCATTAAATCTGAGACTGAAAAATTAATTCATGCATTACTTTGGCTAATGGAATATACTTTGAGACTTTAAAATTTTTCCACACTGATTTTAAGTGATGGATAAATTCAGATCGGCAATGATTAGTATTGTTTATAATCTTGACACAATCTGGTAGAGATTATCAATGAATAATGTCTGTGGAGGTGTTGGCGTTGTTTTCTTAATTACGTTAATTGAGAACTGTTGGTGACATCATTGAGTAGGCATCTAGGTGATCCTATCCGAGTGGGGAAAGTGAACTAAACATAAACATACATACATTCATTCTCACTCTGTTCTTGAACATAGATCTAACTAGCTGCTTCAAATTTCTGTGGCCTTGACTTCTCTGCTGTGATGGACTGTTATATAGAGTTCTTTGTATATTGTTTTTATTGGTTTTTTTTTTTAATCACAGCAATAAGAAATGAAACTAAAACAGTCTCCTGCTGGATCTGAATGTTCTAAAAAAAAATTTATGTATTAGTGGCTGAAAAGTCCTCAAAAAAAGATACTGGAAGGCTTTTCGGACTTTGCAGAAAAAAAAAATGGGGTTTGGTTAAATATGCAGATCATGATAATAGATTCTGAGTTAGGTGTTGTGTGAAGATGAATTCTAATGTATTGTCAATGAAGTTAAGATTTTCTCTTCACCCAGACACATTTACCAGAAAGTTTAGACTGAGTGGGTTGGCCACATAGCATTAGAAAGCACCTCCATTTGCAAAAGATGAAGAACCATGAGTTCTTGCTCTTTGGGTGTAGCATATGCATGTTGAGCATTGCAGGGTTTGACCCATCTTGTCAAACATGTTACACAGATGTGCACTGCAGTAGTGAAACTGGGTGCGCTCAGCGTCTCGGAAGTAAGAAGCACTCCTTCCTTTTGCTTATGTCCTATCTCTTTATGAACACACTTCCTCTTCTTATTTCATTATCCACAAGCAAGTGTCATGAGCATGCTTGTTTGCAAAATATTTGTTTTTTATCTTATGTTGGTTTTGCAAATACCCCAGAACACATAATGTTGTATATCTATGTTCTTTACATTATACTCCTTTAAACTGTAAATTAATCACTATTAAAGAATTTTAAATTATTTCCCTAGAATTACATTTCTGGGATTTGGGTCTTTGGTGATTTTTTATTTTAAAGATCTCATACTTCAGTGCTTTGGGTTTTTTGGATGTTTGGCATTCAGGATTATGATACTTATTATGTCTTTAGCTAATATGTGGAGAGTCTTTCACATAGAAAATTTGAGTGTTGGATTTAAACTTCAATTATGATAATAGATTCTGAGTTAGATGTTGTCTGAAGATGAATTGTCAATGAAGTTAAGATTTTCTCTTCAGCCAGATACATTTACCAGAAAGTTTAGACTGAGTGGGCTTTTTCACATGGAGACATTTGCACGCCCCCACTCTGAGGCACACTTCAGGGGCAGTCCTGGTTGGCATCTGCACAAATGCCTGTGTTTCCTCTTCTGGCTTCTGTTCTATGATCTCTTGACTTATTTTCAGTAAACACATTGTTTTCTGAAGCAAGCCTCAAACATAACATTACATATTGGAAAACAAATTGGTGTGCTTGTCCCAGAGGAAGACAATTTATCCTGTTTCAGTGTTTTGTTTTATTTTGTTTGTTTTGGGTTTTTTTGTTGTTGTTGTTGCCCACAGTTTTGTGTAGGGTTGAGGCCTCCTGGGCATTCTCCTGTTTACTTTAGCATGTCTATTGTTGTAGAACTTTTTCAGTTCATTTTTAGGTTAGGCATATTGGGAAGACTTTATGGTTGTTGCTTTTGATATTTCTAGGAGTCACCATCTCACTGAAAACATACAGAAAAGTAATATTATATAGATGTAGCAGGTTGCATGTACGTATTAAGTAATATATTTAAATACATAGATATGCACAAAACAATAACTAATGAAAAACAGGCTGTTAATTTATATGAGAGGGTTTAGAGGAAGAAAGGGGAACTGGGAAATGGTGTAGTTATAATGTCAAATTTTAAATACCACTGAAGACAGTTCAGCAGTTTAGAGCACTCCTTACTCTTACAGAGGACCCCAGTTACTTTCCCAGCACACTGTTCCAGAACCTTGGACCTCTTCTGCCCGCCACCAGTGGCTACCAGGCGAACATGTGTCTTCAATATCTGTGGAAGAGAGGGCCAAAGTACTGAGGGTGGGCAAGGGAAGGCGAGTCAGGAAAAAATAATAATCGGTCACAAAAATGCTCCACCCTTTGTTTCTAGTGAGATTCTCAGAAGACTCTGAAATACCAGAGTGTGAGTTACTCAAATAACAATCTTTGCTTCTAATCCATATTTTTAATGAAAATAATGAAGTCCTGAGTCGGGTTTATCTGAGTCTGCTTTCCTTTCCTTCCTTTTGGTTTGCTTTGGGTTTTGTTTGTTTGTTTGTTTAATATAATTAACTCCAGAACATTCGGAGGTATTGGATGGGATCCTTATCTCCACCAATAGACCAATAGCTGCCTCATGAGCCACAGGAGCCCCCGTGAGACCTAGGGAGGAATGTGAGGTTGGGCACAGACGATTCAGCCTCTTCAACCTGAGTCCAGGCAGCTAATGGATTCCTGGCGTTTGAGAGGATCACACATAAGGCTAGGAAGGTGATGACTCATCCTTGAGAGAATAATATCCCCATTTTGCCACCCACTTGAGTTTTGAGTTTGTTTACAGAGGTTATGGTCCTTTTAGCTTGTCCTAGCTTCTGTGGGAGACTGCTGCGAGGACGCAAAGGTCCAAACATTGATGCTGAGAGGAGCCAAATCTAAGGAACCTAGCATCATGGTGAAGCTTGAACTTCAGGGCCTTGTTACTGGTAGTAAGAACCCTGGAAGAGACACTGCCCATTTACAGTGACTACTGTAAATCATTTTCTCTGTATGTATTTGTATTCTCATGGTGGGAATAAAAATGGTGAGTGGTAACAGGTGGGTGGACGTCATATCATTACGCAAAGAATTTATTTTTAGCCAAGAAAAGCCTCAAAGGGCTGTTAGCTTGTTTTCATTTGGGAGTAGGATGGGTTGAAAATGTAGAAGTGTGTACATGTTCCCTTGTCTGCCTCCAGGGGGCAGCAGCTTCTTGGGCAAAGGGAGGCCAGTGAGGAAGAAATTGTATCTGGAAGATGCAGTCTGTCACCTGGTTGGTGTCTTAAACCCTGAGGAAAGGAGACACACCCTCTAAAATGGACTTCTCTAAAGATACCTAAAATCCTCAGAAATCAGAAGTCAATTCAAAAGAAACTATGGCTTCTGGGAGATCCTCAGAACATGAAAATCACTGATGCTCTGAAAGTGTTTCTTCCTGAAGGGTTTTCCTTAGATTTTCCTGGATGAGATTTGGTGAGAGCAGATTTATTTTTAACAAATTCACACACATGGCATCTTCTTTCTTAGTGACAAGAACTTCTCATTTTTCCAAAATGTGCTTGGCAAGCCTGGCAGCCAGAGAAACGAGACTGGGAGACCTGCTGTTCCATGGTGCATGACAAGCGACAGAGGAAGCCAGTCTGGTTTCTCTCTCAGGATGGACTCAGGGAGAATGTGCTGCATTCACGTTTGAAGTTGGGATTCTTACCCCTTAGTAATTCTGCATCTTTACACCATTTTCTTATTTACACTAGTGGAAAGTTTGGGGGATGGGGAGTGAAGTAACTTAATGCACAAGACTTGGAAAATTCTATCAGAATTCTCAGCATTATTTTCCTTCATCATCTTTTTTCTTTTCCTACATGTGGCTTTAAGCCCAGTACTTGTAGCATACGCCCTTGAAATTCTAGCAGCCAGGAAGTTGAGGTTTCTGACGGAATGAATATGCATGGCACACATAATCTACAATTTATTAGACTGCTTCGCTGGTCATTATTGAGATTTGATTGTAATGCTTAGTGGCGTTAACATCCTCGCCATCCCCCTAACAGCATTTATGGTCAGTAATAATATTAGCTCAATCCTTGAGCCTTGCTCTGCTGAATGAACCAAGCGACTTGAGCTCCTCTTGCCTCATTACTTCTAACAGGGCTCCTGTAGTCATGTCACACTCCAGTGACAAGCCTGACAGAATGGCATCTTTTAAATATTATCTCTGACATATTTCTCTGAAATGCTAGCCTTTCAATTAGTGTTATGCACCAGAAGTGACAGATTCTAGAAGAGTCACTTCAATAAGAGAGTAGAGTAAGATGTGACCCACCACCAACAAAAGTGGACTAGAGAAGATATCCATGAATAAATTCATTATAGCCCATTTGAAGGTGTTGCCACAGCATGGGCATGAACTAGTGGTCAATCAAGATGTCCACATTGCTTTCTCTTGGACATTGTTTTCCTATTCCCCAGGTTCTGCATCTTTTTCTACTAAAAGCTGCCTCCTTCACCCATAGGCATTACAGATGCACAAAGTCTGGTCCCATAGGAGCTCATTCGTGATACCCTATTTTTGTAGAACTACAAACACCTGTCTCCTTTGCCTTTGGGATACACAAACAGACATGCAATTTATGCTGCAGAGACGTTGTTGGATCAAGCTGAGGTTGAGGTTTCCCTCAAAAATCACACCCATGATTGGCTTCTCCCCCTCTCTAGACTAATCCTGTGCAGATCTCTCCAGGGAACTGTTCTGTACTAAATCACTTGCCAGGAATGTTTGGCTCTGACTCTGCTTTGGGAAGAGTTGGACCTTCGATGTATCTGGAGACTCCCGAATCCAGCTGTGTGAATCCTCATAATTATTCTGCTTGGGAACTTGCCTGGCTATCACAGAAACATCTAGGAACACAAATCATTTATATTCCCACACAGCTAGCTCCTGATCAAACAAGGTCCGGGATGCTTCAGAAGCTTGTCCCACCCCCACCCCGTCCCGTCAAAGGAGTGAATCAACATGTTTCTGAATGATTGCCATGCTACGTTCGTTCCCAGCTTTATGTTCTCACTCATCATTTTAAGTGTGTGTTACTAGATCTGTTTCATAGTCAAGGAAACTGAAGGTCAGAGAGGTTATAAAAACTGAACAAATTCCCACACACTGAGACACGACTCAGGCCTTTAAACTTCAAATCTGGTGAATTTCGTACATCCTTTACAGCAGTCGGCCTTGCTGGTGCCACCTGAAAGTACATAATGCTCACAAGAGACCACGTCACCATTACATCCAGAACAAGACAGAGCCCAGGCCACTTCTGCACCAAGACAGTGACTAAGTGCCATGGTAATGCCTAAGCACAATGACAATGACAATGACTAAGCCACCCCCTCTCACTCCTGTGAGTCACTGTTCTTCCAACTATGGTCTAGTTCAGGTTAATCTTTCTAACTCCTAGATAAATGTATCCCAATTTCCTGATGAAATCTGATCTAAAATCAGGCCCTTGCTTTCCTGTTTCCCCCTTAGAGTTATTTAAAGTCTGTACTATTCTCGAGACTCTCCCAGAATTTTACTGAACTCTAAGTAGCATAAATCTATTGCCATATGAAGTGTCCCTGGCGGATTTATCATCTACGTTTCTTGATTTATCAGGTGGTTTTCAATATAATTTCTCCTTAAAACAAATATGTTATTGTCTAGTACCATATTTCATGAAATGTTAAGACTGTATATATTGTAAAATGTACATTTACCAGTAAAAATAAAAAGTGTTTTTCTTTAAAAATATTGCTTTAAACTATGACACCATCCTTTTATGTTAGCTTTGAACTTTGACTGAATCAGTAACCTCAGATTCTTGTGGCTTTAGTTTTTCACATACTCCAAGGATGTGATCATGTCTTCTGACTTCAGTTGTGCTAGTCGTCTGGGGACACAATGTGTTTGCTTATACCTCTGTAGTAAAGTTTAACTACTGTCCTTGAGAACGTCTTCCTTCTTAGAAAGCCAGGTGTTGCTCTATGTGAAAACAGTTTTTTTATTCTTCCAACATCAAATATTTGTTCATTAATAACAACTTTAAACTACATTGTAGCCTATACTGATTTATGATGATTTATTTCTTCCAAGTGGTCAAACATTGGTTTATGTAGTAAAAGTTCTTGGTGCCCTTCACTTGGGTGCTTTACCCCTCCTCCAGCTGCTATGATTTCTGATGACTCAGAATAGACCTCTTCTTCACTGGTTTTGTCCTGTGAGATCACTTCACTAGAGGTCACTAGTTGACAAAGGACATGCCCTAAAAATGACCTTGAGAGCTTATTGGAGTAAAAATCTCCATGGATGAAAAGATTCTGAAGAAGGAACAAAATAATTCAACAAACAGGGCCCAAAAGCAAACATCAGACTGGCGGAGATAAATCAGAAAGAGAGAGTGTGACCAGAAGCTTCAGAAGGGATCAGAATGACTGAGGATGGAAATTTACCAGTTAAAACCAACTCTGTGGATGGAAAATCCCCAATTCAAACCAATCTCATGAAGTTCTTACTGCAACGTAGGAAAACATCTTTTCATTTGCTTCCAGTTCATCTATGAGACAGATTTGAGTTTGCTCTTGTTTCCCAATGGACAAACCTGCAATAAAGCACTTTCATTTTTCAAAACTCTTGGCTTCTGTGCATGTAAGCAGTGAGACTTGCTGTGTATCACAGTATTGGCAGATTTGTGTACACAGTTTCCCACATCATCAACGATATGCTAGTTACTTTATGTCTGGGGATTTCTTCTCAAAACAAGGTCTCAAAGAATTTTAATCAAGATAATCTGGTTTGGGAAAAAAATAAATAAAAGAATATCTTTTGGAGTCAAAGTGTTTTCCCTATAGCATGTGGGTATTTAGGCACACGGCATGCATACACACACACACACACACACACACACACATACACACCCCATATGCACTTTGTATTTTGCTGATAATTCGATTATTATATTATTTATTGATAGATGTTTATCTCAAATGATTCTGTTAAATGAAATGCAATGAAAAATCTATGAAGATTTTTCACTCTTTAAATTCCATTAAATGCTTTCAGTATGGCATATTGGTATTCTTTTACTTTTAAATTGACCCTTTTATTTATGATTTTCAAACTGCATTTTTTTTAAAATAAAGGTTTAGAAAAATAAGTTCTCTGGAGCTCTCTGTTTTATGAGTTTTCCTTTGATCCAAATAGTGTTTATTCTTGATTTTACAAAAGGTGAAAATATTGGTATGATCAAAAATTGTTGATTTCTTGGTCATGATGAGTTTTTTATCAACTCAGATTGACAGCTCCATCCATTCTTCCTATTAGGACTCAAGGCTGGCTTAAAGTCTCAAGAAGGGAGAGTTTAAACTTTAAGTCATTAACTTTTGGGCAAGACCTTATAGAGGTACAGTAACTTTGCTGGGACCAGTCAACTGCACAATGGTGCAGAATAACTCCATGTAGTACATAAACAAATGAGGTCTCTGGTCCTATAAAATTTCATTAACAGAAGACTAGATTTGGCACATGGGCTATGTTTTGCTGAATCCTGAGCTTAAACATGAGGGGAATCTGACATAAACTTTTACAAGGATCTATGAGTTGCACTTGTTATAGGTGGAAAATTTAAAGATACAGACAGAGATAGAAGTATAAATGAGAGAGTCCATATTTACCTACCCCTTTAATGCATTGTTAAAGAGAATTCTCTAATAGAAGGGAAACTCATTTACCACCTCACACATTCTCCCCTTCATCCTCTTGTATGTTTTGGAAGAATTACCTTTTAGTTATTTAAAAAAAATCTATTTTATTTATGTATATGTGTTTGTGCCTGAGTGTTTGTATGCATACAGTGTGAATACAGGAGCCTAGCCGGAGGGTGTTAGAAGGGGAATCAATCTCCTGGAACTGTAGTTCAAGATGCTTGTGAGCCACCATATGAGTTCTGGGAGGAGAACTTGGGTTCTCTGAAGGATCAGCCAGTGTTCTTAACCACTGAGTCTTCTCTCCAGCCCCAGAGACTGTATTTTAAAGAAGCAATATGATTCATCAATTCTCTGTCTTTAAGAAAGTCTTCAAGAAAGAAAGAAAGTTAGTTGGTAAGAAGGAAGAGGGAAGGAAGGAAGGAAGGATATGTTTTCTTCTTAAAATCATTTGCTGTTTTTCAGAGACCCAGCCTGCTTTACAATGAACAGAACACAGAGGCAGACTTCTATAATGAGGAAATGTGTCACTGAAGAAACTGCATTCATTTGGCACTTACTGTCTAGTATACACTAGGTGACAGTCACATAGCATATTCTTTTCTTCCAATAATCCTATGAAGCCCATGATATTCTTTATGCCCATTTTAAGTTCATCATAACTGAGGCATTAAACACTCAAGTTACTCATGCACAGTTCATTCATTACAGGTGGGACTGAAACTCTATCTTGACTTTCTATCTCCCTGTATATTCTCCACAGCATGCAAAAGTGCCACCTTCTTTTATCATGATCTCCAAAAAAAAACAGTCTGAGAAACTAGGAAGCTTGGGGAACCTGCTGTAAACTACAGATCCCAGGAAAATATTCTCAGGCATTTTGTACACTATTTCAGGAGATTCGCACAATTTGGACTTAAATATCAAAAGCTTTGTAATCTCTCCAGGTCCCACACTCCAAAGATATATTTTTCCTAAGAGTTTCTTTGGAAGAGAGAACCCCCAGCTGCCTCAGAATCCCCTAGCACACTCTTCTGTGTGCCCTTAAGCCAACAGACAACCTCTGCTGTTCTGTTGGATAGAGAAGGAAAGGCAAAAGAGGTTAAATCTTCTCAGAGGAAAAAAAAATCTACTTTTTTGAATATTTTGAATTTATTACACACTTCCCAGGAACCTGAGAGTGAGCTTTGTGTTTTAGTTGAGTGCCCAGGAGGTAGCTCTTTATTGTTCCAGTGTATCAAAGAGGATATTATACTTTATTATGAGGCAAAATAATTCGCCTTACATCATGCCCCTACAATAGAAAAAAGCCATACCAGAGAAGCCCAGAAAGTCTTCCGCAAAGGAGTGGGGAGAGGCAAAGTTCTGTGTCCTACAAAGAAACAACCAGCAACCTCTGTGATGAATATTTATACTTTAAAGCTCCTGGTATTTGTGCTGTATACATTGTCATCGTTAAAAATGTGAAGGTAAATATTTATAAACAGCTGTTAGGGAAACTAGACTTCTTGGGAGGAATTTTGAACTCCAATTGCTGCTTGGGGGTTTTTTCTTTTACGATGGAAATATTCAGACTGACTCTAAATATAACCCTTCCTGCCTCTCACAGCCCAGATGAGGCTCTGCAAGAATTTAGGATTAGGATTCAGAATATGACAGCTTTAAAAGAAAAGTTAGTCTGCAAGGAAATACTACTTCTCACCCATTGTAATGTTAAAGCAGTAAAGACTTAGAATACTAAGAATTTGCAATGTGACTGACCAGGGCCACTGAAAATTTCACACATAGCTGGGGGTTGAAGGGGTTGGGGAGTGTAAAACACAGCTGGGGTCTGGAGCAGTCCCAAACACAACTGGCAAAGAGAAGGGAGTGCAACTCCTTTGTCAAATTATTTTGGTGGCTCTTAATACTGTTAAAGCTCATTCACCTATTCCACACTCCATTAATTTCACTCCTACATATTTACCTCAGAGAAATAAAAGTGCATCTTCATCCAAAAAAGTGTGTAGGGATATTCACTGCAGTTTTAATTCATGAGCCGCAAAGTGGAAACTACCCACATGTCTCTCGACATGTGAATATGTAAACAGATTGTGCTGGGGCCATATAATAGAATGTTAACCACACAGTAGAACCAGTTATTGACATGTCCCACTGATATATACTGCTACGTAGACATCCTAGCAAACAGCATTCTGACTGAGCAAAGTCAGGGGAAAGAAAGACTACATACTCTACATACTATGGTTTCATTAGTCCGACATTCTGAAAAATGTAATCGAAAGGAAACTGTCCTGACTTGTCTCAGGCTGGTGATCCTTTTATCTTGGTCCCTTAGTCCTGAAATACAGCTAAGTCCTGATACTTGATAGGTAGTGGGTTCCTTGGGCATATATACTTGTCAAAGCTCATCAATGGGTATGTAATTATACCTCAAACAGCAGTACCATGGTATGGTAAGAAAACTTGCTTTGTTTACATGAATGAAATCATAGTATATACTCTTGTTGCCTGCTTTTGCTTGCTCAGACTTCTTTGCTTCCTCTTCAATGAAATAGCTATTCTTAACAGGGTTGTGGTGATGGTCTGACTTCTGTTTCCAAAGCACAGACTTCAAGTACATATTCCTTGATCGCCATAGGTCAGTCAGCTGATTTTCTCCATTATCTTAAAGGCCTCCTCCAGCAGGTGGCCCAGAATTTCAAAATTTAGGAAGCCGGGAAATGGTCATCAAATCTCATTGATTTCACCTTGTTTAGATCCTCCGATCTCTGACCTCCAGGAATTACTGTGAGAATAAGAACCACCACCACTGTTTTGAAAGCCATGTTTCCTTTACAGCTGATCTGATCATTTGGGTTAGCTTTGGGATTTCTCATTAAGGTTGAGAGGGGGTAAGCATAGTCATTACAAGTCGGTGCCTTTCATACATTTTGGGTGGGGTTCTTCTTATGAGCCTCTGATGAACTGTGGCCAGGGAAGTCTTTTGGATTTGTGAGCATGAAGAAGAAGAAAAATGTATACCTTGTCCAGAGGAAATGCCTCAACCACTTGTACAGGTGAGTAACCGTCTGAATCTCTCGATGAATCTCTGGCGTATTAGCTGATTTACTTCTTTTTAGGTACAAAAATGATTGCTGGGAAACATCAGCTCCCCACCCCCTGTCTTTCTTAACAGTGTGGAGTGAAAAACACCTTCCCAGACAGCCTCCAAGGAGGCAAACTAAGTAGAGGAGAGAAAGAACACAGAAAAATCCATGTCTTGCAAATGCCAAGAGGGAAAACAATCAAATTAGCTGGCAAGTCGATCATTCAGTGAAGCGCTGGGGGACCGACATAGGATCTTAAAAATCAACTCGCTTGAGGAACCATGCACTACCTCTGCCTGGAACTCAAAGGAAGCAATGCTGAGAGGCCTTTTTATCTCGGCGTCCTGCAGGGCCCCGAGTTTATGCTGCCAGGGGACAGAATGCTTCGCAGTGGTGTCTCTATTGATGCTCAGCTGCCAAGAGGTGGTCATGTGTGTGGCTCAGCTCTGTGGCCTGCATCCAGGGCCCCTCCAGGAGCAGTCGCCCTCAGAGGAGGAGCACCTGTTCTCCCTCTCCTGGCATGGAGAAGATGCCATCCTGCCTCTCCTCATGCTGCCTGCCCCTGAGTGTTTCCATTTTGTCTTTCCCGATGGCAGGTGTTGGCTGTCTTCTTCTGAGCACTGGCCAGGTGCAGGGGGAGGGGAAGTCGTGTCCATCGGGTTCATCCCTTGCCTTGAAATACTCCTGCATCCCGCGTATCAGATAGCAGCAGGTACTGTGACATTTTGGCAAACACTCTTGTCCTGGATGATTGGATGTATCTCACACTGAATCTGCGTCTCTAGCATGTCATCCATTGATCGTACCTCCTCCCGATCCTAGGCTCAGCTTTGGGCTATATATTGTAAGCTGAACGTCCTTAATGCCAAGGTGGGCATAGCTGTCTTATTTAAAATAGCACGCTTCAGCTAGAAGTTCACATTCTGACATTCATACTTGCTAGGATTTTCGCTATTATAATTAGCTACTCACCAGGCACAGGCAGTTTCTAGGGATTTTTTTTTTACCCTCTATATGCCCACCATTTGTGACAGTGGGAGGGCACACTTGCTGTCCCTCAGACTGTAACGTCTCAGTCTCATCATAAGGGAGACTATGACTGTCAGTGTGTGACAATCGACTTGGGAAGGACATCGGTGATGATTAACTAGCTTGCCTACACATCAAGGGACTGTTTATTAACTAGCATTGATTAAGCCTGTAGTCTGTGATCAGCCGTGTGTGAGAATCTTCAGGGACACAAAGGTAGGAAAAACAATGAGTGTTGCCCTGGAGTATCTTAAAACTTGGTTGAAGAGGCAATTATGCAAATGTTTATGAAGCAAAATGTTGTCCAAACCTCTTTGATGGTATCAAAGTTGCTCCAAAGCCTGACCACACTGGGGATGAACATGGCTGCTTGTCCAGAACACTCCATCCTGGGTTCTTACTTGAGATTTGGACTCATGTGTTTGTCCTGACATTTAAGCCCATTCTCACTTATTTCTCTGAACCAAGTCATCAAAAATGTCTATAAAAGGTGAAACAGATAAGCATTCCTGGACCACAAAACACAACTGAATAACTGTTTATTTTTGAGCATTTTTAAAAGATTTATTCAGTTTATGTATGTGGATACATATTGCTGTCTTCAGACACATCAGAAAAAGGCATCAGATCCCATTGTAGATGGTTGCACCACCATGTGGTTGCTGGGAATTGAACTCAAGACCTCTGGAAGAGCAGTCAGTACACTTACCTGCTGAGCCATCTCTCCAGCCCCATGTTTGAACATTTTAACATACCTTTTTAATAATGTACATTTAAGGAAATGAAAATGACATTAACTTGACTATACAATTAATTAATTAATTAATGACATTAAAATGACTATACAAAAATATGGTGGATTAAATGTGATCCAGGATGTAGTGGTTTGAATAAAAATGGTTCTCATAGGCCTACAGGGCATGGCACTATTAGGAGATATGGACTTGTGGAAGGAGGAGTGGTCCTGTTGGAGAAGTGTGTCAAGCAGGGTCAGCTTTGAGGTGTCAGATGCTAAAGCCAGACCAGTGTTTCATTTTCTCTTTCTGTTGTCTGCTAATCTGGATAATCTCTCACCTCCTTCTCCTCAACCATGTCTGCCTGCATGATGCCATACTTCCTGCCATGATGACGAAGGACTAAACCTCTGAACTGTAAACCAGCCCCAATTAAATGTTTTATAAAAGTTGCTGTGGCCATGGTGTCTCCTCACAGCAATAAAACCCTAAGACACAGTGTTTAGTGTTGCCTAATCTAAATACTATTAGTCTTTTCAGATCAATACCAAATTCCAGGGTCCTCCATCTAAAATTTTCCACCCTCTTAGGAGTATCTTATTTGTAAAAGTTATTCAGACAAACATTCTTACTAAGGCATTTATCAAGGAGACTGGTCGAAGAAAAATATAAATATTTAAATAAAACAAAATAAGCTTTGCATCCTGATTTTTCAATTTATAGCTCAGTAGCACTATGAAAACAATGTAATTTTCTGAGTCTGGGATTTTGTACACTTGGTATAGAGACATATAAATGATTTATATGCAAATTTATTAAAAGAAGAACAGAGAAATGTTCCTTTCTTTGTGGAAATGTTTTGATATTCATTTCTTGCCTAGATTTTTCTGAAATTATTTACAAAGTATTTAAAGTTATTTACAAACTATTTAAAGTATAAGCAAGCTAACTACTTGCTCCTTGGGGTCATTTGAAGAAGTGTAGTCCTGCGAAGGATCAGTAAATTCTCTGATCCTTCCATGCCTTTATTCTATATCCTTGTCAGGGGAAATCATCTTTTCCTCAAGCTAAATTATGGATGTTTTCCCTAAGGGTATAGATAGCAGATTAGCATCACCCTTTCCCTGATCCAGTGCTGGACTAAGATCTGATGTTTGGTCAGTGGTCATGATTACTTACCATTAGTGTAAATGGGGTCCAATCTTTTCATGCTAAAACTTAACAGACTTTTTAGTATTCCCTTCTCCTTGCTCGCCCGACTCCCCAGTACAATTCAGTCTTTCTTCATTCTATAATTCAGTCTGCCTCCATGTCTTTAAACCTAGGAAACACTTTGCACAGGTCTTATTTGACTTTTCATCAGCATTAGATTTAAACACTTCTTTCTAATCATTCAATCTTTTAGATTCCATGATAGCACATATTCCTGGGCCACTTCTCCCACTGTCTTCTTTCCTGTTCAGTCTCATTTCTAGGATTGTCATTATTTAAAGAGCACCAAGAATCCTTATTTCTGAATACATGGTACTTGCTATTATCTGTATGCTTTCTCATCGAAGTTGTGGTTTCTGATGACCTCTGTACACAGATTCATCACTAGATTCAATTTCTGGTGATGAACTCTTCTGTAAGATTCCCCATATTGCTCAAAGACAAATCGACTTAAGTGTGAAATCTATTCTAACTCCCCATCACTTTCAATGTTGTTTTTTTTCATAGCTAATTCTTCACACCAGAAAAACTAGAAACATACTAGTTATTTGAGTGCTAACCTCTGCCTGCCTCAGCTAGATAGTTAATCTGTCACCTCTCTTTGTATATTTTGTCTCTTAAATACCTTCTGAATAATCCTGTCTCTTGTTCTATGGACAAAGCTACTGTTGTAGATCCTTAATAGTTATTGGATACCTAGGAGCTATTTCAGCTTATATGAACCTCGTGAATTCTACTCCCATCTGTTTCCCCAGAGTGCTGTGCTCACAATCCAAGCTCTAAGTTTGATCATGTGGCTTCCTCATTCATGACCTTCTTCTATATCATTTCACATTACTTTGTGCTAACTCCCAAGGGAAGTCTACCTCCTAAGTTCCAATTTCTAGGTTTAACCTCAAACTGATCCCTTCCCCTTCAAACTTCTTGTTTCAACGTTCAGTTAACCAGTTAATAAAGTTACTCTCTCAGTTTGATTCTCCCACTACGCTGTTGGATCTTTACAAACACCTAAAATGTCTGAGACAGCTAGTCACTGCCTGGCTAATAATAAATGCTCAATAAATGATGCTCAGTGACAAAGCAGAAGGTTGTCACTTATTCCCTTGGGATTGTTACTCATTTTCCCAGTATGCTACTCATTCTCTGGGCTGAGGAGTTATTCTAAGTATTTGCTTAAGTGAATTAAAAGCTTTATGCTAAACATGTATGTTTGTTGTAGAATTATTCATAACTAGTCAAACTTGGAAGCAACCAAAAATGTCCTACAGTACACCAATAGATAAACTTGATGTGTGCAGGCAAAGTTATTAGTTGATATTAAAAGTAAATGGGCTATTAAGCCATCAAAAGATTTGTAAATATGTTAAGTGCATATTTTTAAGTGTGAGTTTGGGGGGGGCATTCTAAAAGGAGTCATGCTATATAATTCCAACCATGTGATGTTTTTAAAAGACAGAACTATGGAAACTGTTAAAAAAAAAAACAAACCAATGCATCCTGGAAGACAGAAGGGAAGATGAGTGAGCAGAACACAAGGATTAAAGCAGCAAAAGCACTCTGCAGGATACTGCAATAGTAAACTCAAGGGCCATCGTATATATATTCTATTAGAAAAAAATAAGACACTCATTCCAGATGGGATCAGGCTACATATTAGGCTTCCCAAGACACACCTTCTCCTGAGCTCCTCTTTCACTCTCCTAGTCCCCCTTGTCTTACTCCTAAAATAATCCTCCCTAGAAATTATTTGGGTAAATAGCCTTACCTCTGGCCCTGCTTATAAGCCACTGAGAGACAGAGGCGCAGACATGGCATACCCTACTGCTGACTCGTTAAAAACACTTCTTCTACTGTCAGTAAAACTTGGGCCAGGTTTTATTAGGAGCTAAAGCAGGTTAAGTAAAAATACAGAGTATAAATGCTGACAGAAAAAAAAAAATCCTGGAAGAAGTTTTTAAAAAAAAAAATTGTCTGCTTTCTCACCACTACACCTAGGGAGATGGAAAAATGCCAAAAAACAAATTTCACCTTCTTGAAAGATTTGTCTGTGCGCCAGGTCCTAATTCCCTGGAAGGGAAACTAAATGTTCTTACTTCCATATACTCACTGTATTGGTTTCCTGTAGCTGCTGTAACAAATTTCCATAACTGGGGTGGCTTAAAGCTGCAGATATTCATTCTCTTGTGGATTTAGAGGCCCTTCCAAATGCTAGATGAAGGAATCTTCCCCAGCTGGACCTTGCTTCCTGGGCAATTGCCTATGACACTCCTTCTTCTGCCTTGTCTTCGTGGGGTCTCTGTGTCTGTCTTCCACTTTGCATTTCTTACAGGGAAGGAGCTACTATTGGACACGGAATTCAAATGGGTAATACAGGATAGCTTCATGTCAGGGTCCATAATTAGATCTGCCATGATTGTTGCTCCAAATTAATTCCTACCCACAGGTTTTGGAGGGCACAGCGAGTCAGAACTTGGCCCAGAATAGTCACTGATTTCTTCTTTCTCTTTATTAAATATAATAGTATATAATACATATTAGATAATAGTGTTTCTTTTTTTTTTTTTTTTGGTTTTTTCGAGACAGGGTTTCTCTGTGTAGCCCTGGCTGTCCTGGAACTCACTTTGTAGACCAGGCTGGCCTTGAACTCAGAAATCCTCCTGCCTCTGCCTCCCAAGTGCTGGGATTAAAGGCGTGCGCCACCACCGCCTGGCGATAATAGTGTTTCTCAAAATTACATTTCATTTCTACAAGGACTAGGAATGGAGCAGAGACTGAGGAAATGGCCAACTAATAACCAGCCCATCTTAAGACCCATCCCATGAGCAAGCACCAATCCCTGACACTAGTAATGATACTCTATTATGCATTGCAGACAGGAGTTTCACATGGCTGTCCTCTGAGAGGCTCCACCCAGCAGCTGACTCAGAGCAATGCATAGACTTACAGTCAAACAGTGGATGGAGCTCGGGGACTCTTAAGGAAAATTGGGAAAAAATAGGAACTCCACAGAAGACCAATAGAGTCAATTAATCTAGACCCTTGGGGCTCTCAGAGACTGAATCAGGAAACAAAGAGCATACATGGGCTGGACCTAGCCCCCCTCCATATGTAGTAGATGTACAGCTTGGTCTTCATCAAGGTCCCAAACAACTAGAGTGGGGGGCTATCCCAAAAGCTGCTACCTCTCTTTGGAATTTGTTCTTCTAGCTCGGCTGCCTTATTTGGCTTCAGTGGGAGAAAATGTATCTAGCCCTGCAAAGACTTGATATACCAGGGTGGGGGGATACCCGGGGGTCCTCCACCCTCTCAGAGGACAAGGCAGGAGAAGCATTGTTGGAGAGGGTCACTGGGAGAAGGGACAGTGAGTGGGAAGTATTGTGAATATATAAAATAAAGCTAAATGAAAAGAAAAATAAAAAAGTAAAACCCGCAGAGTTCTTACAACAATGTATTACTATTAGAAATAAACATAAACATTACATGCCCATCAACTGTTGCTGTTTTCTAAGTAATAGACATGTCCCATAAAATGTGATTATTTATACAGCACAACTGAAGAAACTGAGCATAGGGTAGATGTTGGTGTAGTGTGTAAGTCTTCCCCATTGTTTTATCAAACTTGAATTTTTCACTATGATTTTCTCCCTTTGGAGAACAAGAGTGATGGTTAACCTTTATTGCCAACTTAACTGGGTTCAAAATTCACTCAGGAGACCTAGGAGACCTAAGGTACCCGGGAGACATAGCTCTGATCGTATTTGTGAGGGTGTATCAAAAAAAGTTTAACTCAGAATTCAAGGCAAACCCTGAATGTAGATGGCACCATCCTGTGTTCCCAGGTCCTAGACCAATAAAAAGTATAATAGAAAAGCTAGTCAAACATTAGCACTTACCTGTATCTCTTTCTGACTATACATAAACAGTGACGAGCTGCTCTTGCCAGTTCAGTTATTGTGTCTCTCCCAACCATGGCTTCCTACCATGAAGTACTGTATCTTTAAACTACGCACCAATAAAATTTTCTTTCCATAGCTTTTGGAAAAGATATTTTGTCACAGCAATGATCAAAGTAAATAAAACTCAGAAGCTGGAGTGCCTCCAAAAGAAAGGAGTTCACCTTGCTTCCCACCTAGTCTGAGTACTGAGTACAAGGCAAGTACAAATACTCTTAAAGAAGAGGTTGCTATGGAAGGACCTCCTTTTTCAATGTCAAGTGAAATAAGAGAAAGAACAGCAGGGTTGTAACTTATAAGAGAGTAATAAGATGCTGCTGCCTCCCTCCTCCTCTTCTTTCTCCTCTTCCTCTTCCTCCTTCTCTTCTTTTTCTTTCTCTTCCTCCTTCTCCTCTTTCTTCCTTATCAGCATCCTGAGTTTCAGAAATAACATTTCCCCTCCCTAAGGATGACATGTCTATATTGTTCACAGCCATTTATGGAATGCTTGAGTAAGAAGAACATTTTCACAAGTTTGTGTTAATGCCCATGTTTCTTGTTACATATTTGCAGACTGCAAGTGTGAAGGCAGCTGGATAGCTCCACACCTCTCCATTCATTGGCAAAGATCCGCCTTGATCAACTTACTTTCCAACAGCAGTTTTCTCCTTTATCACAAAGCAGGGAGTGATAACTTAGAAATCGTGACCATTGTAGATGTTTCTATCTTGAATCAGTTGGGGCTTCCTAATTGGGGATTATTCATTATCTTAAATTTCCCATACAATACCTATTTTTCCAGAATCAGGAGCCATTCATTATTCATCTGACGCTAATAACAGATCTTTTTCTGCCATTTCTCCATCAGCAGCAGCAGCAGCACCAAATAGTCAAATGTAAAGTGAGAAGTTACTGCTTTGCAGTAAAATGTAGGTCATCAAATCAGTGGAAAGCATTAAAAGGATTCAATGCCTTCTTCAGCCCCACCTGTCCAAGTGTGAACCTTAGCACACCGGTATTTTCATTACCAGAGAGCTTGAGAAGTATCCATACCCACAGGGCCCAGCCCCCACCTACCAAACCTGTGCAGTGGGAACCCCAGAATCTGGTCTTCACAAGATCTCTAGGTAACTGACACACATTGAAGTTTTAGAAATAGTCTATGACAGCAGTAGCTGTCAAACTTTAGTGAGCCTCAGAATCATCTGGAGGCTTCCAACAGATGGCTAGACTCCATCAGAGTGGAAAGTTAGAAACTCAGATTTATTTGTGAGGGGCAAGAACAGAGAAACTGCACGTCTCAGGCTTCCACTACTGATGCTTCTGGTCCAGTAGTCACAAAACAAGGACCACTGTTTTATGGCACACCCACGAGCAAATTCATAAGGTTATTTTTTTTTTAATTTTTTGTACAATTTCTTTGCCTCAAGAAATTGAATAGAAATATTTTTCCCCAAAGAACAAGATAAACAATACAAGATTTAATAGATTCCCCCTAGGCCTAGCTTTCCCATTTCCCATCTCACTGTGCAGGAGGCAGCACTTCTGCTCTGGTTGTGCTGGGGAGTTGCTACATGTCTATGGACTCCTTAACATGGCTTTAAGATTTTACTTCTAAGGCTGGTTATTTGTCTACGTTACTCCTTTCTGTCTCAAAACCCATACAATTTTTCTGCTTTCTTCACAGTACCAGTAGGCATAGCATTCCAAAGCCACACCTTCCCATTGCACACTTTTGTTGCTCTGCTCAGTCAGGAGATTCTTCAAAGACTAGCTCTTGTCACATCAATTATACATCCCCCCCACCCCGATTTTCCACAGCCCTAGAGTCTTATTTTTTAAGTCGTTCTCTTAATTAGCTAACAGTCTGTCTTGCTCAGATTGAAAATTTTTTTTTCTTACTAGCTACACTACATTATTTTCACTTGAAAGTCTTTCCTTGCTTTAAATTAACCTGTACTTTAAAGACCAAAGGAAGTATTACCTCTGCCAGGCTTATACCCAACTACCCTGTCTACCATACATATTGCTAATTACCCAACTTTCAAGAACATATACCCTAAGTGGCTTTTGCGTACTGCTTACCATGAAATTTGTGGCTCTTACTATGAATACTGCATATATTAAGTGGGTAATAATGATGGAGCCTTCTGATTTTTCATAGTATTCTATTACTTTATGAAGGTTGCTGTACAAACTATGCCAGAATTCATTCACTGTCTGGTATCTATGCCCTACTACTAAATTATAAACTGGCCTTAGAGAAGGCTAAGTTTCTAAAGCAATAATTCTCAACCTTCCTAATGTTGCAAACCTTTAATGCAGTTTCTTATGTTGTGGTGACCCACAACCATGAAATTATTTTTGTTGCTACTTTATAACCATAATTTTGTTACTGTTATGAATTATAAATATGTATGCTTCCCAATGGTAGTAGATCACCTCTGCAAAAGGGTCATTTGGCCCTAAGGTTTAACAACCCACATGTTGAGAAATGTTCTCTCAAAGAATACAACTTGTCTTCCAATTAAATAGAAAGTGCTATAGCAGATTTTCATGAATGCTACCCTTAACTTTACTGCACTCTGTATAAATTCAACTTTCTCTAGACCTTTATCTACTACATTGATGAATAATACTAGAAATACTTTATGGATGTTATGGTTTAGACTTTAAATATCCCTCAAAATTCTTCTGTTGAAGATTTGTTCCTGGATACAGTTGGGGTAATTCAGGGGGTGGGTAACTGCATTATGAGGGCACTGGTATCATCAATTGATTGATCACCTTATTGATTCACAACTTAACAGGCTTTTGGAAGTCAGTGGAAATGTTTAGAGAGCAGGTCTTGACGCAGGCATCAGGCCAGGGAGGGCATTCATGCTACATTGTATTCCTGAAGCCTTGCTTGCAGGCTCTTTCTGTTTCCTATGACACTGAGGTTAACAGCTTTGGTCCATAACATGATCCTCACCAAGATGTTCTGCCTCACCACAGATCTAGAAATAGAAGAACCCAATGACCATGGGTCAAAACCAGGAGCCAAAATAAATCGTTCTTCCTTTAGTTTTGTTTGCCTTGAATTTTGTCACTGTAAAGGAAAGCTGACTAATACAAGGGGTAAACTCCTTACATTTCCACAGAATGAAATAGTCAGTTCTCAAGAAGTAGGGGACACTGGGACTTGCAATTTACATCAGCTTTAAAAGAAATCCCAGATCGTTTCTCAGCCTTTTGGCTAAGATCAAGTGTAAAAGAAACCCAGATCAAGAAAAGCCATGATTCAAAGAGTGTTTTATGTAAGAGTAACAGCTCAGGTACCTGTCATTTGCAACAGCAGCTAAGGAGTGTTTCGTTTAAGAGTTAACAGCTCAGGTACACCTGCACTTGCAACAGCAGCAACAAGCAGATAACAATTCTAATCTCAGTTTGAATTAACAGTTACAGGAGCTATTAATTTTAAACTAAAATAAAATCTTGACCTCAGCTCCGTTTTATCCTTTCATATCTTGACATGCAAAATACTAAGGGGGCTGAGGGGGAGGCACAGAGGCTGTGATTAAGTCTGCTCCTTGCTTCCATTATCTTCTCACTTTTCTTGGGCTCTAATTTAAACATCTTATTTATAGTGTAATGCTCTTAAGACTTCTATGGGTGGATTTAAATGGGGATAGTTAATTGGGACTGTTCCAGCAGAGCTCAGCTTCAATCTCATCTTCCTAGGTGGTGGCATTTCTCTGCTCCTGAAAAATAATGTAATTTCCTCTTCCTCAGTCTAATTTTCATCCTCACTGTTCCAGTTCTGAATGCTGTGACCTAAGGCAATTCGAGCTTAATAACTTTTTTTACTTTAATATTATTGCTATTATTTTTAATCTTGATAAAACATAAACTTGATCTCCTCTATGTCCCACCATTCTTGAAATGATGAATAAGGCAGGTTTAACAGAGAGAACAACAGTGGTATGAATTAAAAAAAAAAAAAAACTAAAGAGGAAAAGTGAAAACTCAGTGCTTTAAAAATATATATAGTACTTCATTAAACAACATTCCAAAATTAGTAGAACATATTTTTCACTTTCATGGAAAGTTACTTTGTTCATTTACTCCTATTTGGTGTAGTCAAAGACTTAGCTGAAAGCTACAGGTGTCCTATTTATGGATCGTGGAAATAATATGATGCATGTATGCAGGGTCACATGCAAGGCAAGGTAATTTATATGCCAACTTCTCTTGTTCCCTCCAAAACACCTGTCCTAGAGTAAGTTCTCCAGAAGTACCATATGAGAGTAAGTTATTAGAGAAATTGCTTTGGGAGAAGCCAATGGAAGATGAGCAGGACAAGAAAGGAGACTCAAGTAGGCATGATTTCAGATGTGGTCATGAAGGACCCTGAGCATACATGACATGTAGAGTCATTTCCTCCTGACACAAGGGAACCAAACATGTATGTTGCTGAGTCAGCAGCTACAGGTAACAACCCAGGTATATGACTTGTCTCAATGACTTTGAGGAAAACATCTCCAGTGGTCCAAGAAAAGTTTTGCAATCATTTTAGATGCTAGGAGGAATTTCCACTGTCTACCACGGCTGCTTATTGCTTCTAAGGACAGGCTTTGAGGAAGAAAATCTGCCATCACTACTACTCAATATCAACTGGACTGGACTTATAATCACCATAGAAACAAATCTCTGGATTTATCTGGGAAGATGTTTACAGAAAGATTTAAATGAGGAAGGAAGACCTAGCCAAGATGCAAATGGTACCACCTAGGTATCAGATTGAATAAAAAGAAAGCACAAGTATGTCTCTTCTCTTTACTATTGAAGAAGCAATGTTATCAGTTCCTTCTTATTCCTGCTACCATGTGATGCCATTGTGACAGACTGTATCTCTTTTTAAACAAGCCCGGTTAAGCATATTCCCTTAAACTCCTATACAAGTTGTCCTTGACCTATCATCTAACACTTCCCTTCCTCTGCCTCTTGAACAGCCCTTCTCCCTATTGCTTTACTGTCCTTCCCTAGGTAGTAGCCCTTTTTGCTTTTGTATTGCATGTACTCTATTACTGCCTTTATCTCCCTCTTCCTCAGAAATAAAATTCCACTGTATATATGCATTACATTTTTTCTTGCTGGGCATCCTGAATATTGCAAATCATGCAGGAATAAACATACTTATGCATGCATCTCTGATATGTTAATTTACTTACATACATCAAGTTTGGAGTCATATAGCTAGATTGTACACAATTCTGTTTTTAATTTATGAGGAATGTATATTCTGTATGTTTTAGATGGATGTTAAAATCATTCATGATTATAGTGTTAGGACTTATCTGACAATTAATGTCCATTTTTTTATGAATTAGAAGACCTAATGTATGATTCATATATTTGAGAAAGATGTAGTTTTTCTCTGTTTTATCTCATCTGACTAATTTAGGTTTGAACTCTACGGAGTCAGACATTACAATAACTACATTGAACTTATTTTAAGTTTTTGTTTACTTGAATTGTTTCCCTTCTTTTAGCTCTCTGTGAGTGACTTTAGTAGAGGGGTATGTATTTTTGATGACAGTAAGTATTTAGATCTACTTTTTTTTGTTTGCTTGCTTGTTTTTTAAAATACTTTTTTAATTCTTTAAGAATTTTATAAACATATACAATATATTTTGGTCATATTCATTCACACTCCTCAGCTCCTCCCAGATTAATCCTCATTCCCACTCTTTCTACTTGTGGTTTTTTTGTTTGTTGGTTGGTTTTTTGGTTTTTTTTGGCGGGGGGAGGCGTTGTTGTTTTATGAACCATGTTCAACTACTGCTACCCATATACTCATGAGTGTGAGGCCATCCATTGACACCTAGTAAATCTATGAAGAGACACAACTTTTAAAAAGAAGAAAAAAACCTGGCTACCTCTTCCCCAAAGGCTATCAACTGTCAAAAACTCTTCAGATATGAGTAGGGGTTCCTGAGTTCTTCTCTTTTCCATTCAGGAATGTTGACTGGCCTAATTTTGTCAGGCCTATGACCTGTATTTCAATCTAGTAAGAACATCTGTGTCATTTTTACAGTTGAGTTAGGGCCATTTACATTAAAGGTTATTATTGAGAGCTGTTTGTTCAATCTGGTAAATCTTGGGCTATTTTGCTTAGATTAGTGTTTATTCTTTACTCTTTTCTATTTATTTTGCTGGTTTGCTGGTTGACTGCACTGAGTGTGATGGACTCATTTCAAGCTCCTTTTTTCCATGCATTCCTTTCCTGAAATGTCTTCTTTCCTTGTTGTTGTTTTTAATTTTAGGATATTTTCCTTCCTTCTCTGTGTATAATATCACTTCAAGTATTTTGTGCAGTGTTGGCTTATTGATCAGGAGTAGCCTTAGTTTGTGCTTGTCTTAAAATGTTATTTCTCCTTCAGTTTCAAAGGAAAGGTTTGGGGGACATAGCAACTTTGGTTAACAGTTATTTACTTTCAAAGATTGAACCACCATTCCATGCTTTCCTAACTTTCAGAGTTGATGCCCATAGATCTGATGAACGTCTGTTTTTTACTTTATAGATTTGTTGGCTTCTTCCCCCTTACAGCTTTTAACACCGGTTCCTTACCTTGAATTTTTGACACCTTGACTATATGTTACATAGAGAGTCTTGGGGCTCTAAACACTTCTTGTATTTGAATGGCTGTTTCTTTCTCTGAGTTCAGAAAATATTCAACTGTAATGCCATCAACTTCGTTCTCTACATCTTTGCTGTTTATCTGCATTCTGCCTTGTATCCTGTGGTCTCTTCAGTTTGGCCTCTTGGTCATATCTCAGAGTTCTTAGACTCTGTAGAAATTCTTACTGTCTGTCTGACCCTATTAATGTTGAGTATAGCATTTTAAAAGCTTGTCCTCTACCCTGATGTCCTTTCTTCTGTTGGACTCTACCTGCATGTAGTCCTTTCTACTGTCCTTTTGTATTTAATTGATTTTATTACTCCTGGATGACCTCACTCACTTGTTCATATGCACTCATACCATTGATCATTTTTACTAAAATATTTAAGAAATCTTCACCTAACTTTCACTCATTTGATAGAAATGGAGTCATTCTGTTTTTTTCATGATTCTTGTATTTCTGTGTCATAGTTTGTGCTTCTGTTGGTTTTTACAATTCTTTCATGTTTTTGATGTTGTTATTGTTTTTGGGATGTGAATATTCTTCTTTAGCAACTTATTCCTGGAGGCTCTATTCATTAGGGCCATTGAGAAATACACAACCTACTTTATCAGTCATAACAACAAACCACATAATATACAAAAGGACCACTTTAAGTTAGTTACTGCCTAATAATAGATCCAAAATGTTCATAAAACAAAATATAGGAAAACTACTAAAGAATGTGTTATGGAGTTAAGTATTATTTAATAATACATAGTAAATAAATTAGAGAATTTACAAAAAATATGAGCAGTAAAAGACATATTAGTGGCTATGGACTTTGATCGACCCACTTGACTAAAGTTCAAAACTATCAAACCCTAGATAATCCTCAGCTACTGAGAGCTCTTCTTGTTTCCAAGGAAGGCTTTTTCTCCCTATGCACTTTGTAGTCTGATATCACCTCCTATTGCATATGCCTGTCCTCTTGTTATTTTGATCCTCCTGTTTGCAGAGAGTGCTTCTCTGAGCCTTCCCTCTCCTAGAGAATGTACAAGGTCAAACTGAGCTTCCTTCATCTGTTGTTAATCCCTGATCTCACTTCCCTCCAGTAACAATAGATTATCTCTCAAGACAGCACCCAGCAGCTGCTGTCCCAGTCATAAAGTGTGACAAATGGGACTTCTCTCTGTTACTGACTTGTCTGCTGGAGCAATCACTGTATTATCAAACCCACAACTGGATTTGAGGCTGCTAAGGGCTGTAGGGCTTATTCTAAGACAGTACTGTCCATCTTCCTTCTGGCTTACACTTTGAAAACAGCTCTTAGCACTTGCAGCTGGAGCTCCAATACCCAAGGCTGTGACGAGCTCTCCTTTCTTTTCTGTGTATCATTTTTCTGTGTTTCCTAGTAACCTTTTGCTTTCTTTGTAGATATTGGGTGCTATCAGTTTGCTTATCTTTTTTGCTGAAAAACATTCATTTTTTTTCTTACTCTGACTCTCTCCTTAACTTGTTAAATCAGAAGTAGATCATAGCCCAGCATCTCTCCCAGTATCTACTTTGATTCATTCTTCATAGCAGCACAGAAAGACTAATACACATGGGTGGGCTGACTACTGGTCACATGATTCCTCAGAGTCATTCTTCAAAATAAATGGAAGTTAAAGAGAAGAACGGGTTTCTGGATTCCCAAAACGTTACCTTAACTTCTAAGTTAACTGCATATGACATATACAGTGAAACATCAAATGTAAAACCATGACAATTTTCTTGTTTTGAATTCTGGGAAAAGGAACTTTTGTAGGACTCAAGTTAAACCTAACATTTACATTTTCAACTTCATTCTTTGGTTCATACCTGATAGACTCTGCTTGAAATTATTTTTCTAGCAAGATTAATTATCACTCTACAGACTCCTGAAATGTGTTCAGCTCTTTAGATAATAATGCATATGTTACATTATATATATATATATATATATATATATATATATATATATATATATATAATATGAAAGTATTTAAGGATCATTTTGCTTTGGTTTTCTGTCCTGCCAATTTTCTCTAAATTATATGTTTTATCTTGGCAATAACAAAATTAAAATGGGGAAGATTTATCTTCAAAAGTGTCAAATAAAACAAACACAAGAATAGAAAAAAGAATAATAAAAAGATAAAAAGTGAGTACCAGGACAGTGTCCAGTGGACTCCTCAAATGACAAGTGACCAGACTCCAGTATCCATGTTCCCTACACTTTGCTGCATAAAGAGATATAATAAACATCGTTGAATAGCTCATAGACTCAGGAAACTACCCTGCACATTCCTATTATCTCACTGTGTGACAATGAATGAGTAATTTTTTTTTCTCTCTCTTACTTTCAAAAGCATCTTCCCTGTCTCTGATACAGGAATACCACCAAGCATAACTAGTCAGTTCGTTGGACCATGTAAAATCATAGACTTATAAATAATAGAGATGTTTAAATATCTCTATCAGTTAGTAGTGATGTCTCCCACCATTTGTCTCTGTGACTATAAAGAAGGGAAATAGTCTCATTAGTACTAGGCCTGGGCCATATTTCTTAGCTTCTAGTGTCTGCCATGAGGTGTAGTTGTCTAGTCTTACTTCATACATCTTTCAATTTTATTAATACCCATTCCCACAGCTACTCAGAGTGCTACCCCAGTTCTGTCTGTCAAACTGCATGAGCCACACACTCCAGCTTCACACTCTGCATCCTCCATGAAGCAGAGCTGTGGCAGCTGCAAATGATGGAGGCCTTACCTTACCTCCCAGAGCCAACCCTTCCTTCCTCAGCTTGAATTCAGGTGCGAACAGCCGCACTGATGAATGACCATACAGGCTGGTGGTGGATTCAGTGCATTGCACTGAATTGCTTGTACTCTCTGATAATTGTGTACACAGTAGATGCTCAGTTAGAACAACTTCATTTATATTGGGCTTTATGGTTTGAAAACAGTTTTTATGACTTTTTAATTGATTGTCTCAACTCTCTTGATAGTTCTAATCTTAAAAGTTTTGACTGGTGCTAATATTTATAGAAAGAATTAAATTTGGTTTTACAACCCTTGAATCTCTTATTTTTCTAGAGACACTGCACTCTATCTCATTATGCTATGGGGATTAATGGTACAACTTATCAGATGTCGTAATAACAAACTCATTTATTTTCAGGTCTTCATTGGTAAATGCATTGTTTTGGGGCTGATTTTAAGTGCACTTTTAGCTAGTTCATTAGGTACTATTTTACTTGTTCAAACATACTTTACAATTTATGTATAGCATGATTGATAGGAAATAATACAAGTATTATTTCCTATCAATACAAGTATCAAAATTAGTCTACAATGTAAGCATATATTGTCATGCATATATAAGCTTTACAAGTTATTATAATTGTTCATCACCTAATCATTATTATTTTGTATGTATAAACTGTCTTTCAAAAATATCAAAAGAGATTTCCTAAAATACCACTGAGGTAATGAGAGAATTTATAAAATAAGACATTATAGACTTTACCCTCCACCCCCCACACATTGTTTTGTTTGATTATTGTTTATTATTATTATTATTATTATTATTATTATTATTATTATTATTATTATATGAAGCATTTGGCTTGCACATTTGGCTTGCTTTCTCTCTCCAACAGTGTCTCCTTAGTTCAGGCCCTGTGGTTAGCTCAGAGCCTGCATGAGGGAGCCTAAAGGAAGTCAAAAGGATTAAGACATGGTTGGATTATACATAAGGAGTCTGACTGGAAAAGAAATTCCATTATCACCACCCTGGAAGCCGAGATTCTTTTCTTCACATCAAAGGACCAGGAGACAGAGAGAGGGAAAGTCTTCAGAATGGATCTCCTTTTATTTCCAGTTCAGTTAACTGCGTCTGAATGTTCAGTACATTCTATACTCTCAGACCCTGAAAGCGCTTGAAGCTAACTTTCACACACTGGGAACTTACCTCAAGCAGACCTGACAAGAAAAGACAGGCGCCTCAGCAGATGCCGCTTGTACAGAGTGAGATTATTATTTTTTTATCCAAAAGTTGCTGATTTTTTTAAAGAAAAAAAAACTTTCCCTTGATGAGATAAGTTTTAAAGTGTGAAAAATGTTGACATTTTTCTTTACACATCACAGGTTTGCTGTTTTTATTTCTATATTTATTTATTTATTTCTCTAACATAATCCTCCTTTGGTGGATCATGTAGGCAATATTCAGATTCTGTCAAAACCCCTGGGCTATTACCATGGTTTCAAAACTTCTAGCACTCAAGCGAGCTTACCAAGGGCACAGTTTCCCTGTTGTGTGAATTGGTGCAAAAATTAGAATCTAGCCGATGCTAGAATTCTGTTGACAAGCTGATGAGACCCATGTCCTCTGAGTTCCTCTCAAGTCTCACTCACCCTGTCAGAGAAATCTCTATACCTACTCTAAACTGCTGCCCAGGAAGAAAATCAGGGCCTTACAGGCACCTGAAGAAGTTGTGAATGAAAGCACCAGGCATGGACAAATAACATGTAAGTACAATAATATCTCGAGCTGCTATAAAATACATGTATCTAACATGGAGGAATCTTAGGATAATATGGATGGTTCCACACATGATAGAGGAGAATATTTGAAACTAGTGCTCACCAACAGTCCAAAATCAAAAATGTCTACTGCGAAACATGACGTTCTTGTCAAGTGATTGAGCTCATTGATAACCCCAATCGCCCTGGAAGGTAAGGCAAGCAGAATGCCAGTCCGAGTCCAGCCATTCCAAAGCATTCCTTGGTAGACAGGGTGACTGGAAAAGTAATAGCAAAACCAATTGACTTTCTAATCCCTAATGCTCTGAAGAAAGCAAAAACAAAGAAAAGCCCAAACCTCGTGTTCTATGCATCCAGCTTTCTTTCTTCATCATCAGAAATGAACCATTCAGTTTCTAGAGCAGGGGCCTGACGAGTGGTCAACTGCACCAGGATCAACCACCTGGCAGCCTATTAGAGGTGCAGACTTCACCACCTTCAGAACCATAAGCTCCGGCCTTCTGTGCACCAATCTGTGTTTCCACAGGCTTACCATATGTTCCTACTGAACACAGAGGTTTAAAAGGCACTGCTCTCGTATGCATAATCGGTCTATCAGTCTGTACTAAATTATTCTCAGCAGCTCCAAACATGTCCCCATATCTACAGTCTCTGAGTATCTCTCCTTGACCTTAGAATCTGCAGCTATCTTTACTTTTCTCCTCTTTAACAAAACTATTCTTTTGTTAAGTGGTGACTGGGACCACATTCCGGACAAACAGCTAGCTGAACAATAAAAACCAGCAGGAGAACTTGAAGAATCACTTTAAAACCTTCAGTTTCCCCGTGCATGTTCAAAATTAACAACAGACCCACTGAAATGGGTGGGAAAAATCATTTTCTTTTATCCATGACAGTTCTTCCAGTAAACTAGCCCAGCATGGAGCAGTGGGCAGTGAGTGGGAGAAGCTCTTGGCGTCTCCATTAGGGAGAGAAGAATGGAGCAAAGTCCAACACTCTGGCCTTTGGAGATCTGCCTGAGACTGGCTTTGTCTCGCTCCATTAAGAGTCCTGGGTAACAGAGGGATGGCTGCAAACACCCGGGAACTGGTGAGAAGAGTTCAGGACTTGTGGCGCCTAGAGGACATTTAGTACTATAGTCAGAGGAAATGATGGATCATTGGTTTCATTTGGAAGAGGAAATGAAACAGTGGAGCATGTGGCTGATAGTCAGACTTCTAGGGAGCAGCTTGGAGGAGTGCTTTCTGCCTGTCTGACTAAGGGTGCTGCTGTAACAGGAACACTGTGTTCTAGAGACTGGACAGAACACTGGAGCTCAGCAAGTTGCTTCAGGCATTGAAATGCTGCATTGACATTGACAGTGACAGTCTGGGGAGAGAGAGAGGGAGAGGGAGAGGGAGAGGGAGAGGGAGAGGGAGAGGGAGAGGGAGAGAGAGAGAGAGAGAGAGAGAGAGAGAGAGAGAGAGAGAGAGAGAGAGAGGCAGAGAGACAGAGAGAGAACTCTGAGAAATTATACCCCAGACCCACAGAAGACATACTCCCTCCCTTAAAGGTTTGAAAGGTCCTAAGAATCTCTAACTGAGCAGGTTAGATAAATTCTTCTCTTGTGTAAAGAATCCAAGAACAATGTGAAAGGCAAATATTTTCCCAAATGTACAGTCACCAAAAATCAATACAGATATGACAAAAGATGGGATCATGACCTAATCCTAAGAATAAGATGAACATCCCAAAAACAATCATGAAGAAACAAAGATCTATTAATTTACTTTTCAAGTAACAATTACCTTAAGGAAGGAAGCTCAATATACTAAGAGAGAGCTTAGCAACCTAAGTGGTCTATCAGCAAAAGAGCAAGAAGGGCAAGTGAGAGTACCAAGAAAGAACTAGGACTGTGAAATGTCCTAGTTACTACTCTATTGCTGTGAAGAGACACCATGACCAAGGCAACTTATAAAATAAAATATTTTAAAATTAAATGGGCCTTGCTTCAGAGGGCAAACTTAAAGTCATATGAGGAGGAGCACGCTGTTAGGGAGGATAGTATGACATTGGCACATTACCTATGAGCTTGCATCTAATCTTTGAAACCTCAGAGCCTACCCCTAAGGACAAACCTTATCCAACAATGCCACACCTCCTAATCATTCTCCAAAATAGTTCCAACAATTTAGGATCAAGTATTCAAACATATGAGCTTGGCTGGGGCACATTTTCATTCAAATCACCACACCAAAAACAAACAAACAACCAGTCAAATGAAAACACACAAAAAACTAAAACAACAAAAACAAACAAACAAATTCTCAATTTGGAAAGTGTATTGACTGTGTACATGCTCTACTATGTTCATAGCAGCCTTATTTATAATAGCCAGAAGCTGGAAAGAACCCAGATGTCCCTCAATGGAGGAATGGATTCAGAAGATGTGGTATATTTACACAATGGAATACTACTCTGCAATTAAAAACAATGAACTCATGAAATTCCTAGGCAAATGGTCAGAACTGGAAAATATCATCCTTAGTGAGGTAACCCAATCATGAAAGAACACACATGGTATGCAGTCACTGATAAGGGGATATTAACCCAGAATCTCGGAATACCCTAGACACAATTCGCATACCAATAGATTTCCAAGAAGATGGAAGGAGAGACCCCTGGTCCTGGAAAGACTGGATGTAGGGGAATGCCAGGACAGAGAAGCAAGAGGGGGTTGAATGGGGAAAAGAGGGAGGGAAGGGGGCTTTTGGGACTTTTGGGGAGGGAAGAAATGGGAAAGGGGAAATCATTTGGAATGTAAATAAAAAAACTTAGAAAATAAACTGAAAAAAATTAAAAACAAAAAAAAAAAGAAATTCAGTAGATTAATCATAGACATGAAACAGAAAAATCAGTAAACTCTCATGGAACAATGTCAAACTGACCAAGGTAGGCGTAGACCTTGGTTATAGTAGTGTAACAGAAAGAGGAAGGAAAGCAGATGGAGAATTTGTTCCAGACACGATATTCAAAACTTCTACATCTGGGAAATAAAACAGAAAAACAATGGAGTTGAATAAACCACAAGATACTAAGATTGAAAAGAATTTTCTACCCAGGCTGAAACTAATATTTATTATGATAAACTACCTGAAAGTAGGAGAACAAATCATAAAGCAGAGATAGAAGAGCCACCATGACATACAGTGGCCATGAAAGGAACAGTGAGTGAGTCATGAAGTAAAATGAGTACACATCATAGATAGGACCATGATACACTCAAAACACTAATGAAATAAAACATGCCAACCAATAATGATTACCAGGCAAAAATGTCCTCTTAAAAAGGAGAGGGGTTGTGGAGATGTTCAGTTGATAAATACTTGCTGCACAAGCACCTTGGATCTCGAAAATTCACATTAAATTTGGTACTAAGCAGTTGGTACATGGTCTAGCTTTGAGAACACTTGTTCTTACAGAGGACCTTGGTTTGATTCTCAGCAACTCCATGGTGGTTCACAAACATCCATCACTCCAATATCTGTGGGTTTGATGCCCACTCCTAATCTCTGTGTACACCAAACCCATGTGTGATGTATATACACATGCAGGCAAAACACTCATACACAAAATAAAATGAATGGATGCATGGGCTAGCTTTAAAAATTGATAGTAAACAAATAATACTGCATGTGCAGTATATACCTGCAGTCCCAGCTTTAGGCAGGCAGAGATGGGTGGGTCCCATGGATTCTCTGGCCAGTGAAGCTTGTCAAGTCATTGAGAGACGCCATCCCAAAGCTAAGACCGAGAGTGATTGAGGATACCTCATATTGCTTTATGACCTCCACATACGCAAGAACATATCTACACGTTCACTGCCCTCTCCACCAAATTAAAAATGAAAGATACATTTCAAAAGCATTCTTAGGTAAATAAAAGCTTAATGTGCTAAAGAGTAGAATTCTGTAGATTGAAACAAAAGGATACTTGAAAGCAACAACAAAGCATGTAAAAATATAATTAGTAATACGTAAATAAATATAGAATATTATAAAATTGCAATGGTGTGTATGTAAAACACATTTAATGCTGATGTAGAATTTAAACACAAAGGAATGAAACAAATAAAATCATAAACTTATCCCAGTAGATACAAACATAGAAATATGACATGTACCAAAAATAATCTAAAGAAAAGGAAAAGGTAATGAGCAGATGTTTTGCATGTTACAGACACTGAATTATTAGCTGATTATAAATTGTCAAAAGTTATAAGATGTTAGGTTTATTTTTGAGAGTTTCAAATATGAATACAATTAAATATTATTACTTTCACCCAAATTTGTCCACAATAATTCCACCCAGGACTCCCTCAGCACAACACTTTCACAACACCATATCTTTTTCTTTATAATTTATTGATTATATTTGTTTATTAGTGCTCATTTCTAACATACTAATTTTTTCTTTGAAAAATGTATATATTTATATAGTATCTGTTGATCACATCCATCCACCATTTCCTCCATCTGTCTTGGGCTAGTGCTTCCCCCCATCTTCTCAATATCATGTCTAACTTTTGTTTTCTG
The DNA here is from genome assembly GCA_036184795.1 of Tokudaia tokunoshimensis. Classification (NCBI taxonomy): domain Eukaryota; kingdom Metazoa; phylum Chordata; class Mammalia; order Rodentia; family Muridae; genus Tokudaia; species Tokudaia tokunoshimensis. Next base: position 112,854,416 of record BTHU01000004.1, read on the forward strand.
CTATCAATAGTGCTCTGAAGCCCAGTTAATAATGCCCATATGAACATGGGAGTGGAACTATTCCCTAGGGCATGGACAACCTACCACTGACCAAGTCCTCAGAGGAGAGTGCTTTCTTAAGTCAGCAATCATCTGCTATTAATTGCAGCTGTACTGAAGATGAGACCTTGGGTCCCTCCCCCATCTACACTGAAATTTTGACTGTCTTGGTGTTGTGTAGATGGTGAGTTTGTAAACAGCTGCTCTGAGGTGATCTGTGTAACAATCATGTCTGGAAGTCATTGACCTATAATTGAGTATTCCCCCATCCCTAATGTTCTCTCCAGAGGGTCTCCTTTTAGTTGTCTATCTTCCATTTGTGCTTCAAGTTAGACACATGAAATAAAAGCTTTGAAGCTATGATCTACTTATGTAAAAGAATATGTGGCATTTGTTTTTCTGAGCACAAGTTATCTTGCTCAACATAATTTTTCCAGTTTTGCCCATTTACTGCAAACATTCATTTGTCTTTATAGCTGTGTAATATTTCCTTGTATGTATGTACCATTTTCTATATCTATTCATCTGTTAATGGAGATACTATATAATCCCTAGGCTAGTCAATAACAAAATATACATGAAAGATATGCAAAAGAAATGTGAGAAAGAAATCAAGACTGTACAAAAAAATGAAAGATGAAGTAACAAAAAATAAAATAAAGAGAATATTAAGAGAACAATGAGCAAAGTGGTAATTCTGTTAAGTGTAAAGGACTAAATGTAGAATTAAAAATAAGCATTCAGTGGATGAAAGGATGAGGAAGTGAGATCAAACTATATACTACCCATGAGATTCTTTTAGGCTCAAATTACTACATGGAAGTAGTAATTAAAAGCGACAAAGGATGACCATATTTACACCAGACAAAATAGACTATGGTTTGAACTAAGACGAAACAAAGATAGGCATTATATAACAACAAATGTGTCAGTTCATCAGGAAAATATCAGCATTATGTGGTTCTATGAACCACCAGTAAGACATCAAGAATGAAAATGAAGTATTGCAGAACTATGGGGAAAAAACAAACAATATTGTGGTACCCATAGATTTCATTACCTCACTTTCAATAATGGATAAAATAACTCAACAAACAGATCAATAAGAAACTCAAGAACTGAGCATTGTGAACAGATTGAACCTAAAACTCATGCCCAGAACATTCTGTCTAACAACAGAATAGGAAATTTCAGCATACATACAACCTGAGACTATTAGAAAAGTCTTCCCAAATTCAAGGTGACTGAAATTCATAGTAAATATGGTTCCTGACAATAGCAGAACTAAAGGACAAACCATTAGAGTAAAGGGATGCTAATCAATTCACAGACACTGGAAGTTAAATAGTTCACTCTTGAGGCAAAGTCTTAGGTCAGAAAAGAAAACAGCAGAAATTAGAAACAAATTGAGAAAAATGAAAGTATAATATAACAAGCTTTTTTTGTGTGTAACAAAAACAGTACATAGAGATGTCTATCAAGATATACCTACATTCTAGGGTGAGAAAGCTCTTCAGCCAACAAAGAACTAGAAAGAGAAGAAAAAAGGAAGCCAAAAGTTAAGAGAGAAGACAGAAGACAATAAAGCAGCAGGAGAAAAATAAAGAAAAGAGAAAAATAATTTAAAAGTCTATTGGACTTATAAGTTGGTTTATGAAATGATTATCAGAATTGAGAAGTCCATAATAAGACTATAAGAAAAATAGAAAAGAATCAATTAGCAAAAACCAGAAATGAAAGGAGGTATTAAAAAGAATGCAGCAAAACAACAGGGGCCAGACAAAGGGCCTGCCAGTTATTAAGTATAAATTGGTTAATCTAGGAGAATAAAATAACATTAACAATAGCATTGGAGAGAATAGAATAATTACTAATAAATCTAACTAAAATTATAAATGATTTGAACAATAAAACCCATGAAAATAAATTCACAGAAACATAAAACACAACAGTACTGAATTATGGAACTTTAAGAAATTGAACAAACCCACAACTAATAAAACTATTAAACAGCTGATGAAAAACATCTTTAGCAAGGGAAAACTCCAGAACAGATGTCTCCACTGGAGAATTCTACCAAAGAAATTTTAAAATGAATTCTTGTGAAATTCTACCAAAACGGTGAAAAGAAATTAACTCTTCCAAAATGAATATATGAGACCAGCATTTCCCCAATATGAAAATCAATGACAACATAAGAAAACTTAGACTAATAATTGTGTGAATATTGGTGCAAAACTTGTCAATGAAGTGCAAGCAATAGCACACCGAAAAGATCTTTTAAACTTGAGTCAAGTGGGGTTTGTTCTTAGAATACAATCATGCTTCTGCATGTAAAGATTCACCAGTGGATCATAAGTAAATTAGGATAGAGATGTTTGAAAACAATGCAATGCACTTTCATAATAATGCCCAAAAAACTAGGAATATAAGGAACAACCCTACTGAAATTATAACCATATATGAACTTGGGCTCTCATTTTAGCCAATAGTCAATAATGATAAACTAAAGCTTTTAATGAAGGTAAATGATAGAAGGATTTCTATTCAAATGACTTCTAGTCTATACAGTACTGGAAGTTGGATCCAGATGAGCTGGCTAGCAAAAGGAATGCAAGCCATTTAAACACATGAAAAAGTAAACTTACCTTTGTTAGTAGACAACAGAATTCATATAAATAACACTCTAAAATAACATCTGCATAGCCAGACCCAGTGACCAGCTAGTTAACCCATAGCTCCAATGAAGTGTCTCCACTTTGGTATCTGTTGCAAACTTTAGGCAGCTTCTCAGGAGAACTGATGGCAAAAGAATCTCTCTGGGAACGCCTGGAGGTTTTCTCATTTCCCAGTATCAGAACCATAATCTGAAGGTAGAAGATCTTGTGACCTTGGTGACAGCTACATGTTCTCAGACTTGCTGGTGGCATCAGGCCAAAGCTCCAGTGTTCTCAGCTTCCTCTCCTGCCCATCTGTGTTTGTTCCACTCTCACACAAGTTTTCATCTGTACAAAATACCTCACTTCAGGTTCTGTTTTAAAAATTCAACCTATACCATTATTAGTTAAAACCAGGAAAAATACCCAAAAGGTCCTATAATATATTCAATTGATATATATAGTTCTAAAATTAAATTAACACTGATAGGTGTGTGTGTGTGTGTGTGTGTGTGTGTGTGTGTGTGTGTGTGTATGTGTGCATGTGTGTGTTCTCTAGGAAAGGTATAAAATCTCACAGTAACCTCAAGTAAGGAAATCACTGTATTTATTGATTTCTTTGAACCAAGATCCAGGAAGACAGATGTTCCAGCCATCTACCAACATGTAAAGGATTCTTTCCCAAAGTGTGTCAGTGTAGGCAATGCACAAAAGACTCCAGACCTATAAGATGCATTGAAGGAAAATCGATTGAAGATGCTGACGCCATAGATGCCCTATGTTCTAAAGTTCTGGGACTTCTGGACACTCAGGCTGCACATGGGCCAGGCAGGCTCCTATGGGTGGGCTACCCCATCACTCCTTGCTCCTCATTGTTTGACAAATATTGAACCTTTCATGCTACAGATGCCACATCTCTCCTGTGCTGCACTGGACAATGCCCAGAAAATAGATTGCTGGCTCTGAAGTAGAACAATTGCAAGACTTTGTACTGGTCACAAGGAGAATCCTCAGGAAACCTAAAGCAGGAACAAATACTCCTTAGCTAAAAACTTATGACATTTCTTTTGTTTATTCCTAAAATACTCACCCTTTGAAGGCATTTGGATTTTTCAGACCAATATTAACAGAAATTACACAGATTTTCTAAATTTTTGAGAAGAAAGGGTAATAAAAATGGATATAAAAGAAACTATTTTTCAGAAAATAAAAACAAACAAATGACCCAGATTTCTAAGGTATACAAACAAAAGCCACTGAGTAACCAAAGAGTGATTTCCCAGAAAGTCTGTATAAACCCAGAATCCTTCATTTACTTTTAGTTTATTTTTACTAAATAGAAATCTATTATCAAAATGAGCATCTTACCAAAAGTAATACACAGATTCAATGCAATCCCCATCAAAATCCCAACTCAATTCTTCATAGAGTTAGAAAGAGCAATTCAAAAATTCATCTGGAATAACAGAAAACCCAGAATAGCTAAAAGTATTCTCAAGAGTAAAAGAACCTCTGGGGGAATCAGTATCCCAGACCTCAAGCTGTACTACGGAGCAATAGTGTTAAAAACTGCATGGTATTGGTACAGTAATAGACATGTAGATCAATGGAACAGAATTGAAGACCCAGAAATGAATCCACACTCCTATGGTCACTTGATCTTTGACAAAGGAGCTAAAACCATCCAGTGGAGAAAAGATAGCCTTTTCAACAAATGGTGCTGGCTCAGCTGGAGGTCAACATGCAGAAGAATGCAAATTGACCCATCCTTATCTCCTTGCACTAAGCTCAATTCTAAGTGGATCAAAGATCTCCACATAAAACCAGACACACTGAAACTAATAGAAGGGAAACTAGGGAAGAACCTTGAACATATGGGCACAGGGGAGAATTTCCTGAACAGAACTCCAATAGCTTATGCTCTAAGATCAAGAATAGACAAATGGGACCTCATTAAATTACAAAGTTTTTGCAAGGCAAAAGACACTGTCAAAAAGACAAAGCGGCAACCAACTAACTGGGAAATGATCTTTACCAACCTTACATCCGACAGAGGGCTAATATCCAATATATACAAAGAAGTCAAGAAGTTAAACTCCAGAGAGGCAAGTAACCCTATTAAAAAATGGGGTACAGAGCTACACAAAGAGTTCTCACCTGAAGAATATCTAATGGCTGAGAAGCACCTAAAGAGATGTTCATCATCCTTAGTCATTAGGGAAATGCAAATCAAAACAACCCTGAGATTCCATCTCACACCAGTCAGGATGGCTAAGATCAAAAACACAGGAGACAGCAGTTGTTGGCGAAGATGTGGAGAAAGAGGAACACTCCTCCACTGCTGGTGGAATTGCAGGCTGGTACAACCACTCTGGAAAGCAGTCTGGCGGTTCCTCAGAAAACTGGGCATGACACTACCGGAGGATCCGGCTATACCACTCCTGGGCATATACCCAGAGACTTTACCTGCATGCAATAAGGACACATGCTCCACTATGTTCATAGCAGCCTTATTTATAATAGCCAGAAGCTGGAAAGAACCCAGATGTCCCTCAACGGAGGAATGGATTCAGAAGATGTGGTATATCTACACATTGGAATACTACTCTGCAATTAAAAACAATGAATTCACAAAATTCCTAGGCAAATGGTCAAAACTTGAAAATATCATCCTTAGTGAGGTAACCCAATCACAAAAGAACACACATGGTATGCAGTCACTTTATAAGGGGATATTGACCCAGAATCTCAAAATACCCTAGGCACAATCCGCATATCAATAGATTTCTAAAAAGATGGAAGGAGAGACCCCTGGTCCTGGAAAGACTGGATGTAGGGTAACGCCAGGACAGAGTAATGAGAGGGGGTTGAATGGAGAAAAGAGGGAGGGAAGGGGGCTTATGGGACTTTCGGGGAGGGAGGAAACGGGAAAGGGGAAGTGATTTGGAATGTAAATTAAAAAAAAAATAAAAAAAAAGAAATCTATTATCATCACTGATTGTATATATTATGATTCATTCATATAAAGGAATACAAGGTGACTATTTATAAAAAAAAAGAAGAAGAAGACAGACCTGAGGATTGATTGCAAAATGTCCTTCAATTGCAATTAATAAAAAATAAAAATAAAGATTATATCATGTTTAAGTCACCTTAGAAGAACAAGTGTTTAGTTTGGCTTATAGTTTCATAGGGTTAGAGTTCATCATGATTGATTAAAGGAACAGTTACAAGCTGAGCTCACATCTTAATCCACAACCACAAGACAGAGAGAATACTATGAATTTCAAGAGTCTTTTGAAACCTCAAAACCTGCCCATAGTGACAAACCTCTCAACACATCCTAATCCTTACAAAGAGTTCCACCATCTAGGCACCAACTATTCAAATATGTGAACCCATAGTTGTCGCGCTCATTCAAGCTAACACATTGTAATCTATGATATCCATAGGTTTATGGCCATATCATAATGCAAAATATGCATTTAGTCCAACCTCAAAGTCCTCATAGTCTTTCACTATCTCAATACAGTTTAAACATCCAAAGCCTTTTCTGAGACTCATGGCAATCTCTTATTGTTACCTCCTATAAAATTTAAAGTTAAATTACATACTTTCAATATATAAAGGCACAGATATAGCTTCCCATTTCTAAAGGGGAGAAACAAGAGGTACAGTAAGTTAAGTACTAGACCAAAGCAAGACTGAAACCCACAGGGTAATTCAAATACTATATCACTATGTCTGATGTCAAGTGGCTTAGATGACTCTTCCCACATAGCTTTGCTGATTGCTACACCCTTCTTCTTCTGGACAGATTTCATTCTCTGGGTGTCACTCTCCTTGGCACAAATCCTATAGCTCTTGATACCTTTCACATCATGGGATCTCCCATACATTCCAGGTTTTACTTTCACAGCTTCACACAATGCTTGTCAAGGCCTTGTTGGAGGGACTCCCTGCCACATGCTTGGTCTAAGTGTTTCTCCTTAACCATAGAGGAAGATTCCATAGCCCCTTTACTAGTGTATCCCTCACATCATCAAGTCAGAACCACATGAACTTCACTGCTGAGCTTGACTAATAATGTCGGATGAACCCTAACATACTGGAATCACATTTGTACCAGCTTTGATATATTCTTTCTTTTAGGAAGGAAAATATTTCTTAGGCCTTATCTTTCCATAAGTTAGATACTTACCTTATGGGATCTTACTTAGAGGGATCTTATTCTGAAGATAGCCCTACATTTCCCCTCAGATGAGCTTACTCTTTAATCTAAACTCTTTCAGCACAAGTCTTCACTCTAACATTAAAAATACTAAAATATTAAGTCCCTCTTTTCTCTGTAAATTATACATTTTGTATTTCTTTATCCATCCCTGTTCTTGTATTTTACTATAGATCTACATCAAAATGATTACCAATACTACCACCATCAGCAAGCATTAAGATGTTTTTAAATATCCTCCAACAAAGAAATGATTGCATATATTGGATATTAACCCTCTGTCGGATGTAGGGTTGGTAAAGATCTTTTCCCAATTTGTTGGCTGCCGCTTTGTCCTTTTGACAATGTCCTTTGCCTTACAGAAACTTTGTAATTTTATGAGGTCCGATTTGTCAATTCTTGATCTTAGAGTGTAGGTTATTGTTGTTCTGTTCAGGAAATTTTCCCCTGTGCCCATGTGTTCAAGGCTTTCCCCAGTTTTATTTCTATTAGTTTCAGTGTGTCTGGTTTTATGTGGTGGTCCTTGATCAACTTGCACTTGAGCTTAGTACAAGGAGATAAGAATGGATCGACTTGCATTCTTCTGCATGGTAGCCACCAGTTGAACCAGCACCATTTGTTGAAAAGGCTATCTTTTTTCCACCGGATGGTTTTATCTCCTTTATCAAAGATCAAGTGACCATAGGTGTGTGGGTCCATTTCTGGGTCTTCAATTCTATTCCATTGATCTACCTGCCTGTCACTGTACCAATACCATGCAGTTTTTAACACTATTGCTCTGTAGTACTGCTTGAGGTCTGGGATACTGATTCCCCCAGAAGTTCTTTTACTGTTGAGAATAGTTTTAGCTATCCTGGGTTTTTTTGTTATTCCAGATGAAGTTGAGAATTGCTCTTTCTAACTCTATGAAGAAGGCTAATATCCAAGATATACAAAGAAATCAAGAAGTTAGACTCCAGAGGGCCAAATAACCCTATTAAAAATGGGGTACAGAGCTAAACAAAGAATTTTCACCTGAGGAATATCGAATGGCTGAGAAGCACCTAAAGAAATGTTCAACATACTTAGTCATCAGGGAAATGCAAATCAAAACAGCCCTGAGATTTCACCTCACACCAGTCAGAATGGCTAAGGTCAAAGATTCAGGAGACAGAAGGTGCTGGTGAGGATGTGGAGAAAGAGGAACACTCCTCCACTGCTCATGGGATTGCAAGCTGATACAACCACTCTGGAAATCAGTCTGGTGGTTCCTCAGAAAACTGGGCATGATACTACTGGAGGACCCCGTTATACCACTCCTGGGCATATACCCAGAGGATTCTCCAGCATGTAATAAGGACACATATGCTCCACTATGTTCATAGCAGCCCTATTTATAATAGTCAAAAGTTGGAAAGAACCCATATGTCCCTCAATGGAGGAATGGATACAGAGAATGTGGTATATTTACACAATAGAATACTACTCAGCTATTAAAAACAATGAATTTATGAAATTCTTAGGCAAATTGATGGAGCTGGAAAATATCATCCTAAGTGAGGTAACCCAATCACAAAAGAACACACATGGTATGCACTCACTGATAAGTGGATATTAGCCCAGTAGCTCAGAATACCCAAGACACAATTCACATATCAAATTATGCCCAAGAGGAAGGAAGGAGAGGCCCCTGGTCCTGGAAAGGCTTGATGCAGCAGTGCAGGGGAATACCAGGATAGGGAAGCTGGAGGGGCTTGATTGAGGAACAGAAGGAGGAGAGAGGACTTATGGGACTTTCGGGGAGGGAGGAACCAGGAAAGGAGAAATCATTTGAAATGTAAATAAAGAATATATCTAAGGAAAAAAAAAGAAATGATTGCATTATCTTTTAATGTAGACTCAAGCAAGTTCTTAGGACAAGGGTGAAGGGTAGCCACATTCTTTGCCAAAAAATCACAAGAAAGGTTTCTAACCCATTTGTTATTATGCTTCCCTTGAAGATGCTTTAGTGGGACCTCCACAGTTCATTTTTCTCTCAGCACTAATGTCTTCCAAGCTCCTACTAGGAGCCCTGCTTACATCATTCATCAACTTTCCTAGTCCACATTATCAGAGTCTTTCATATTCTGCCCATACCCAGGAAGCTCAGGCCTGCAATAGCAGATACCAATCTCTGGGACCAACTTGGGACTTTGTTACTTTTCTACAGCTGTGATAGAACACCATGACCAAAGGAACTTAATCAGAAAAGTGTTTAATTTGTGTGTGTGTGTGTGTGTGTAAGAGAGAGAGAGAGAGAGAGAGAGAGAGAGAGAGTACACAGAGAATAGTAAGAGTCTTTTGAAGACTCAAAGCCTAGCCCACAGTGACATACCTTCTATATATATTTTTAATTCTTCACAAACAGTTCCACAAACTGAGAATCAGCACTCCAATTTATAAGCCCATGTGTACCATTCTCATTCAAATCAACAGACACAGAAAAATCCTTGTGACAAAACTAAAGGATCACTTTTGTGTGTGTGTGTGTGTGTGTGTGTGTCTGTGTGTCTGTGTGTCTGTGTGTGTGTATCAATGCTGTATGTGAGTATATATGTGTATTCTAAATGTATTTGCTTAATGATATATAAGTATATTTATGTGATAAGTGTCTAGGAAGATCAAGGAAAAGTGTCGGAAGGAGACTACACTGTCTTTACTTAGAAATTTTTTCCTACATGTACAAATGACCTATTAAAAATCACAACCCACACATCACAGTGGCTAATAACATACTAGGCAATATGTTTTCTTTTATGAAGAGTGGGTAATTAAACAGTGCAAGTTTCACTAACTAAGACAAATTCTTATTGTATATGCTATTTCTTGGAAACCTCCAGGTGCTTTGAAAATTTGTTTCGCTGATTACAGTTTCAATGATATACCATGTTGACCCTCAAGTGTAAGTACTGTGTCTCAGCACATTGCTGTAAAAAAAAATGGCTGTGTTTAGTAATAGGAACTGCAAAGCTTAGAGAAAATGTACGCAATGAGGGAGGTTGGATTTTGCCATTTCAAAGATGAGTCACAAGACTACCTTGAAAAGACTTGTATTTAGTCTTCTAAATAATGGATAACAGTTCTGAATAATGGAACATTTGCCCCAATAGGAAAGGAATTCCCAGGAAGATGAAGAGCTCCAAGTCCAGACTGCTGTTTAGTTAACACTGACTTGTTTTAAGAAGCATGCTTCATCTTTTTGAAAATATCAGGAATGAAAACTCGTATCTCTAAAATGTTTATTTAGAAGCAAAGTATAGCATCCGCCTAGTAATTCTCAAAGATGAAGCTGCTAGGACTAAAAATATCTTAGGGAGGGCTGTGCAGATGGGGAGTGGAGAGAGGAGTGTGGGGCCCAAGAACCCAGAAGAGCAGCCATCTGAGCAGATTTCACACAATTAATAGGGAGTTTGTTGGCTGTTGCATGTTAAAAATAGAACCTCATTTCTGAGGGGTGGGTGCCCTGCTCCCGAGCCCTGGAAGGAGCCTGCTGAGAGAAATGATTAAAATGAAAGATTGTGCAGCTTTAAGGAAATGTTGGCATAAAGAAATGGCACCGATTACGGATGCTCCAGCCACCTTCTAAAAGGTTCCTGAAAATTGCTTTCCTTGGATGAAATACCAAATATCTATTCCCAAATGTTATGAAGCATAATAAATCACATGCCATTGACACGTCCAATATGAAGCATCACAGACCCCAGATCCAAACAAAGCCATGGCTGCCTTTACTGTGGTGGTGTGGGAGGGGTGGTTAACATTCCTTTCTCTTGTTTTGGATTAAGGTAGTAAGATGAAAACCTGTTCCTTGTAAACAAAAAGAAAAACAAAAAACAAAAAAAAAATAATTCAGCCTTCTACCTGGGTAAAATAACTCAAACTGCAAGTTCACAGAGTCCAAAAGGAACTCAGATTCTGACCATGTTCTTTTAAAATAAAGATGGTGAACCCTACAGAGGGCAAACCAGGTATTGAAAGTCAGGAGCTTACTTAGAACCCACATCTCTCACCTTCAGCTAATGATTAAGTACCAGTTAAGTACTGTTTGTTAAACAGAAACATACCAAAGCATATACGATACTATTTTCTTCATTACAAGCTTGAATTGCATTTTATTTGAGAATTTTATACATATATCAAATGCATCCTAGCCAAAATCACCCATCCCTTCCAAGTCCTCTTCCAACTTTTCCTCCCTCCCTCTCTCTCTCTCTCTCCTCTCTCTCTCTCTCTCTCTCTCTCTCTCTCTCTCTCTCTCTCTCTCTCTCTCTCTCTCTCTCTCTCTCTGTCTCCTCACCCCCCCCCAACTAAGTCCACTTAGTGCTACTACCAATCTGTGCTTGGGTGTAGAGCCATTCTCTGGAGCATAGGCAGCTTCACAAGATTTCATTTTTACTGGTACCAAAGTTTAAGAAAAGCATGATTTTTCAAGTGTCAGTGCTTAAAGGCAACAGGTTGAGAGAAATGCAGAGGGAAGGGGGGAGGGGTCGTTTCTTGGTGGTGAATACTTCAGTGTTAATGTTGTTCCCTTTGTTACATTTCAGGGACAGAAATACTGAGGCCTGGCACAACCACATTTATACAGGTGGAGAAGTTGTTGTTACACCACCCTAAGTGACAAGTATGTGCATCTCCCAGATACACAGAAGTAACTGCTAAGAATCATTTTCAAGAATTTGTCTGTTTTCTTTAAAATACCTAAGAGATTGCCACCAAAAAAAATTAAAAAAAAAATTTAAAAAAAAACATTGCTATGTGGATGTCTCTGCCTATTTTCATCTGTTTTGTGATAGCTTCATGCTCCATAGCTTTCTGGTGGAATCAAGCTGAGGGTATACTCCAATTGGGGTCACAGCCCTATTAATTCTGCTCTTTGTCACTCCTTTACAAGTCTGTCTTTACAAGGGGTGCCTCTCTCAAATAAACCTACTGCTACTACAGAACCTTCCCTAAAACAAAGAGATAATAAAAGGCACTCAGGAACATGCGGCATCCTGTGTTATTTTTATTCTACTTTCAGCAAGTTCTCTATGCAAATGTGTCATGGAAACAGAAATCTCAGATGTTTCTTCTCTATGAAGAAGCTTGTGTTCTCCTAATCTAGCATTATGTGATGTTTCCCAGCTTTTTTGCCTGCTTAGCTGTCAGATTTCTGACTTGCCCATGCGACTCTGCAGCACTCTGTCAGTTGTCTGTGTGAGTTTCCTTTTAAAAATTAAGAAACAACTGTTTTAGGTATGGCAGTGGATATGCAAGCACAAAACATATCTGAGGGTACAAATGTGACATTTGAACCAACAGGATGGTTCCCTTTTCTTCTCCTCAGGATTTTTTTCTTCAACATGACACTGATGCTGAGAGCTTGACAAACTTATAGATTAAACGCAAGCTCATGGATTCTTTAACTGACATGTGCTATTTGAAAACGATGGAAATAACTGTCAGCTTACCCTGTAGAAAGGGTGTTTGCTGATAGAGTATGGAGGGCCAAAGGATTGGAATGAGAGATGAAGAGGTGATACAGTGTGATGGATGCCCATGTCTGGCTTGAGGGATGCTGAGGACTGATTATTTTATTCATTATAATTTTCAAGGCTGTGTTTGAACATCTAACTGTCTAAGCAGAGGTCACGGTTGTAATCTTCATCACTGCTTCCCACCTCAGCTGCATATCAGAATCACTTGTGGGGCTTTCCATAAGAACCTAAAATAAAGACCCTCCATGGATCAGTCAAATCAGTGTTTCTAGAATCAGGATTGGGTCCGCTGTTATTTTCTACTCCTGAATTTCCAGAAATCTCCAAGTATTTGATTTGTAACCCAGGTTCGAAAACAAAAATCAAAAGGAAGCAGAATACCTCAAACCTTTTTGTAAGCACACAGCACACAAATACTTGCTGTCTTCATCATGACTACACTAAACTGGAGCAGCAGTTTTCCAAAAGAAAACTGAATTATCTTCAAAGAGCGTGTGAAGAATGAGAAGTGGGTCAACTGAAAATGGACAGACACCCGCTTCTCACTCAGTCAAGTCAAGCACGCTTCTAATGCTCACAAAGATATGGGGCACAACAGATGCTGAAAAAATATTTACTAAATAAATGAATAAATAATGAAAAGTTCTTGAAATGTTTGGGCCAAGAACCCCTAGCCTTTATTACTGATGAAAATTTGCCTTTATTAGGAAAGAATGAAAAAAACCACAGAATACAGAAATGTATTTATCTGGAATTACTAAGAAGTTTATAGAGTTTTGTCAGAATTTCAGGGGATGAACTGGCCCCTACTCTTTTGCCTATCCTTTTAAATTAATGCTCAGATTCTGCCCATGTCAACTGGCTATAATGTTCTAGTTACTTGTTTGTTTGTTTATTTCTTTACATTATCAGTATAATAGCCTTCTTGGGTATTGTGGCATAATGCCATAAGTCGCTTTTCCCAATTTCAGTCTTTCTGTTTCTCCCAAAGCAAATAGCAAATGGATTCATTTGGCTCTGACTACTGAGGTCCTGTGCACAGAGCATGACATAGGTCTTTTGACTTTATAATCTGAGTAAATACAAAGAGAACCACATTAGAGCCCACTGAAAGACTTAGAAAGAGTAATATTTTGAAAAAGCTTGCCATAGAGATCTACAGTCCTCTAAGAGAAGGTTGATAATCACATCAATTTGAATATTCTAAATCTCCAAAGACAAGTGGAAGGGATGCTGGACAGTTAGCTAGAATTTCGTTCTTGAAATGAAGGAACACAGGCTAATGAGAGGATTAAAAAGTACAACCCTTCCGGATTCATCTAGTTGGTAAAAATGGGTGATATTCAGTCTGTGGAAACCCATTAAGGCAGAGAGGATCAGGCAAAACTATCAAGACTTGTACTCAATGGGATGGAGTCACTGGAGCAGAAGGTAGGGGGTGAATTATAGAATAAAGTTAGCACACTTCTAAGAAGACCTGAGTATATTTCAGTCAATGTATCTATTACAGGAGAAAATGAAGCTGTTGGAAAGGAACTCAGGGAAATGGAAGGTTGAGTGTGGGAACTCTGAAGGCTCAGTGTCCACTTAAAGAAGAAGCCATGGGAGAAAGGCACAGGGGAGGAAGTGGCTAAAAATGTCAGCAGTGGGAGCTGCAGAACACAGGGGATCTATAGAAGAAAGTCAAAAATAAAGAACAGTTTCCAGAACTAATGAAGACCCAGATGCACAAATTTAAAATGTCAAAGAACACACATACCCACAGGTGCATTGTAGAACTCTTATCCTCTAAAAGAATGCTAAACATTCTCTAAGTCACAAAAATAACCACTATATATAGTATCATCAATCACTAGTATCATCAATGACAGAGGAAAGAGGATGTTAACAAAACATCCACTTAATGGCAACCTAGATATCATTCATCTACCAAGGTGAACAGAAGGGATTTGAGGAGAGGAAAGAATTAGGAACCTATGGAGAAAAGTCTCAGAACCTATTGAGAAAAGTGCTAAGAAGATAGCAACTCAACGATAAATGAAAAAACTGAGAAATACAAAAAGACTAATGATGAATCAGTATAGGATGTCTACTCTGTGTGTGTGTGTGTGTGTGTGTGTGTGTGTGTGTGTGTGTGTATGTGAGGGAGAGAGAGAAAGAGACAGAGAAAAAGAGAGACACAGAGAGAGGTACAATGTGTGCATGGTCATCTAGCCATGGAGAAGCAATCACAGAACAGTAGTAGAATACTTCCGCTTTTCCTTAGTGAAATTAAGGAAGGAGGTGAGGATGGTGAAGTAGGTTTTCTTTAATCTCATGTTATTAGACATAGAAAAATGGGAAGTAAACAATGATACACTCTTTTAAGGTGGTAAACTTTCCCTTTCAAGTATGATTTGTGCAGTGGGGGAGGAGAGGTTTGCAGGTGTGCCATAGCAAGCAAAGAGAATCAGGGGACAACTAACAGAACTTCATTCTCTACTTCTCTAATGGGGGTTCAGTGGAAAAGATACCAAGAGTCAAGCTGGGTATCATGAGTCTTTGCCTGAGAAGCCATATTGTTGACCAGGTGATCCTCTCTTTAATGAATAATAGATGACTGGTATCTAATTATTTAGATCAAGAGTACACAAATTAACTTCGGTATAAAAGGAGAATAGATTATATCACTTTTGCAAAGGGGAAAAGAGTAAACAATAAAAAGCAGAACCAGAAAAAAGAAAAAAAGAAGACAGCTCTTGCTGCAATAGATCTGAAATAAAATAAAAGCAACACTTCAGAATCTGTCTGTCACTGAATAAAATATAAAACAAAAGCTCCTATCATAAAAGAGACAGACAATATATCTCTCAACTAAGCACAGCCAGGATCATTTTGCAAAGAACATTTAAAATAACAAGTGGAAACAGAAGGCAGAAAATTAAAACAAAATCAAAGAACAACATTAACATCAACAAAATGGAAGGAAAGTCTCCCTGACAGGACTAAAAAGGCCTACAGAGTGACACGGCCTAGCTCTAGATGTGAAACCAGAGATATTACAAGCAGCTTCAGAGTTGCTCAAGGGCTTCTTTTAAAAGCAAAGGGAGGGGCTGGAGAGATGGTTCAGCAGTTAAGGGCACTGACTATTCTTCCGGATGTCCTGAGTTCAAATCCCAGCACCCACATGGTGGCTCACAACCATCCGTCATGAGATCTGATGCCCTCTTCTGGGGTCTTCTGGGGTGTCTGAAGACAGTTTCAGTGTACTCACATATAAAAGCAAAGGGAACTTGTTGAAGGTATAACAAGTTAGAAGCATCTATGTATTTCTCCCAGAACTGAAACCATTGGGGGGAAAAACATAACAAAGAAAAAGACTGGAAAGCATATGCAATAAGTTGATATATGTAGAGCCTTAACCTTTGAAAGCAGCTGTGAGATACTCCTGGAACTTAGTAGAAATGATAATGGCAGCAGCTGCCCATACAGTAAAGCACAGAGGAAGCAGTCCAGGATGCTCACACTGACTGCTCAATGCTGCTCTGGACCATGGAGATACCCATCCCCAGTCTATTTCTGTAGTTTGAACTTTTTAATATTGCCACTAGAGGTGAAGGGGACCTGCACAGGTATACAAGTGGACAGTTGCTTTAAAGTTCCATTCTCTGATCATAAGATAGGAAGTTTAGATGTAAGTAAATGGCAACAAAAATCCCAAATGTAATGACTAACAATAAAGAAGCACACAGCAAGACAATCTTTGATCAAAAAGGAAATTAAAACCTGTCAAGGAGGCAGCGAAAAACAACAGCCCCAGACAAAAGCTGAGAACATAGGAGAGCTTTATGCAGAAATGTACGGCCTTTAATAACTTTCACCATTAGAGAGAAAACTGCCTGGGGTTGTAATGTTTCATTTAGATATAAATATGAAGAGGGAAATTAAATAACGGTTAAGCAAATGGAAATTTTAAATATTTCAAATGGGGAAACATAAAAGAGGAAATGATTCTAAAAGGTAGGTCTCCGAAAGCACCAATGAAACAAATACAACAAAAGATGCAATTTATGATTTTGATAAGGACAAAGAGCGAAACCCACAATGAGCAGAGCTAGGAAGATGAAATCCACGGATCCCTTGTATCCATGACCCTGGATACAAAGGAGATGAAACCACCAGAGAAAATGCCACTCCACATTGTAGTAACATGGGAATAAATAACTTTATTTTTGCTTAGCTTTTCTTAGTTTCTACCTATTTAATTTTATCCTTTTTGTGTAAGTATTTAAATCAATCACATTTGCTTCTCTGCTCATATCCTCTGTCCTTAGTTGGAAAATTTTTCTGTCAATCATGAATTATTTCAGTGATTGGATACAGTGTTGTGTGACAGATAAGCTGAGACAGAGGAATCAAGAGTTTGGAGCAAACCTGCTAGCCTGTTCTATATAAGGATAACCAGCGAAAGAGGGAGGGGGAAGAGGGAAGGGTTGGGGGAGAGGGAGAAGGAAAGGGTGAGGGACACAGAAAAACTGTCATATCTGGCTCAGTGTGTCTGAGGATTGTCAATTCCAGGTCAGATTTAATGAGTGTGGGCTTGGTCCTTCCTTCTCACATCGTATTTACAACATTCTTGGGCTATCTTCCACACATGTGTTAGGCCTGCCTAGCTCTCCTTTTCTTTTAATATTAAAAGACATTTCCACATTCATTACAGTATAACCTGAAAAGGTTTTTATTTTTCTATTTTATATTTCTATTTTAAAGAGAAGTATGTTTTTTTTAATTTAAGATTATTAGCAAATTGTTTTTGCTCCAGGCAACAATTTTATATAAAAAGTAAAATGAATTGTTTTGACATGCAACTTGGGAGGAAGTTTTAATTATCAAAGATGTTTGATACATGCATAATACATTTCCTGTGTTATCTTTTTGTAGTTGTGGCAAAAATTTCTGAGAAAGAAAAAAATTTCAGCAAGAAAAGCCTTATTTGGACTCATGATTTCAGCTCATCATGATGGCAGGCATATTATACACAGCAGCTCAAATCATGTTGGTGATGAAATGGACAGGACAGTGCTGGGCTGGGGAGGGGGTTGTTAATTCATCACTTGAGTCTACCTAGATCCCTAAGCCATGGGATGGTTTGACTGAAATTCATGACAAGTTCTCCCTTACTTAGTTAATTCTTTCTGTAATTAAAATGCTATCATCCATTCATCTAGGGGTGGGCTCTACCAATATCCTAGGCAATTCTCAATCCAACCAAGATGGTAGCTAAAATTAATCACAGAAGTTTGCCCCTTGGGTCATAAAATGGCTCAATGATAAAGTTTCTGGTACTCAAGAGTGTTATCAGATCTCCAGAACCTATGAAGCAAAGATGGCAGAACCCTTCAGACTATCTGAAATGGTGAGTTTTGAGTTCAGCAAATAATCCTGCCTCATTGTGTGCAGTTGAGAGTAATCATGCATGCCTGGAATAGGCATTATTTTGTGTCTATTGATGAATACTCTTTACCCAGCTCCTTTCAAGTCTTCTTCTTTCTCCACATTGAGCATCAGTGTTTAAGACACCTGTTTACTAAACCTGTTTCAATTTAAACTCAAGTAGGTGCCATCTTCTCAGAGTAGAGCACCAAAGCATCCTCATTTACCTATTCCCAGACCTCCCCCAGGCACTGTGGAAGTGTTTTTGAACATGTCCCTCAAGTACATCTTCAACTAATAGCTTCTCTACACCTCTCTTAACCTTTTTATTTTTCAGCTGTGGGTAATATGCTAAGAGTATATAACCATTGCAGTCATGGCTTTGAGGTTGATCGAGTTCATCTAAAATCAAAAGGGATGGATACACAAAATGGCAACCCAAGAAACAGACTTGAAAGAGGGCAATGCATCAAGGAAGGAGTATAACAGTGGTACAGGGTGTGGCTTTTCAATCTAATGCCTATTAAAGGTGTCACAGAGATCTCTAAGTTGTCCTGCCTAGGATGAGTGAACTGAAGCACATACATCTCTGGGTATGAACATTACTTTTGTGAAGTTTATCAATCATTAATTGAGGGCTGCTCTAGGTGTAAGGCAGTAGATTCTTTGGATTGTTCAGCCTTTTATGAGAACTTGTAGAACAAACAGACTTTGGGAGCCAAAGAAATCATCAGAAAAAGATTCTGGCATTTGATAAATTTGTTTACCATAGAGGGGTAAATGTGAGGGACAAGGAATAAATGACCCCTCCTTGGCTATTGTATCTATGTAGAATTTGAGAGGAAGTCCATCAAAATCAAAACAATAGCAAGCTCTGAATTTAAACTTCTGTTCCAAATGGTTCCAGAACCCTCAAAACAAAGTTTTAGTTTGATTTTTTTCACAATGCGTTTATTTTTCTAGCCAGTTTCTATCACATTTTTGCTAACCTTGAGAATCCATAATGTTCCTTTTTCATTGTTTACAAAACTTTAATTCTTGTCTGCAGTTCATTGTTCTCTTTGCCTACACCAATGCTCTCTAAAACTTAGTCCTTGTTTGCTATTATATTTTCTTCTCAATTGATGTCTTTGTATCTATGGCAAGTCTTCTCCACGTCAGAGACTTGAACACTTCTTAATTAATAGGTAAGGTTCATTATTCTTTGTAATCAAATGTCTACACTATTTTCCATGGCAATCCTGGATGCAAAATATCATTGTATTTTTGCTTATCTCCCTGTGGGATACAGGCTTTCATTACCTGAAAGTTTGTATTAGTTTTGACCAGTAGTTTATCATGGAAGAAATGTGACGTGACACCTTCCATTTGTCACAGTCATTCTATTTCCTGCAACTCCTATGCCTATCACTTCATATTTGGTAAGCTGCATTACTATGAATTTTATGCATTATGCTTTGGGAATGCATAAAGAATGGAATTTCTCTCTCCTTCCTCATCTCTCTCTCTTTCCCTCTTTCCGTATTCCTTCTTTCAGCACACAAATGCAAATAGAAGTTGATTACACTTTCAGTTATTTTGTTCTCTCTACAAAGAATTTCATTGCTTTGTCAACACTGCCCCTAAATTTCATTGTTTCTAGTATACTTTGAAATAAATGCTCAAAGAAAATGCACATATTAGAATGATGCTATGGGGGTTCCCAAGCCAGATAAGTGACAGCAGAGTGTTGTCCAGGACCTGGACAGCTCTCAGAGAGCATGAGAGGAGTGGGCCTACTCCCTACCCAAATCAGGCTTGGGGCCTAGTCAACTCCATAGAAACAAAGACCATGTCATGATAAAGCCTGTTAGGCTCCTGTTTCCTTACCTGAGAAATGGCTTTTCAGAAATCATGTAACCAGCAGTCTGCTAATCTGGCTAATATGCTTGGAAGGCCTCTGCCCTTGCTGCAGCACCTCTTTCTTTATCCCTTTTCCTCCCCTCTCCCTTGACTCGAGTTATATAATCTAACCCTTCTATTTAAATAAATGAGCCATCCTCTGACAGTTTCCCAGATCACTTATACTCCCCATACTCACCATACCAGAGACTTTGCTCTCGGCACCCCGAGAACACCAGTGTGCAACAACCAGGGACCCACAACATGGTGGGTGAATTTTTACATGTGAACTCTGTGTGGCCACTGTTTCTCTCTCAGTCAGGGGAGCCCAGTGCTCCACTTTCCTTTCCTGCTGAACCTCTTCCAAGAGGACCTATGGCAATCCCACTAAGGATCTTCCTTTCCCAAAATCAATGACTAGGGTGTGTAATCCACCAAAGTCACCTCTGGCCTATGGAAAGCCAGGTGTTTTTTTTTGTCTCTATTATATTTATTGCTAATCACTGGTGTTCATATCATTTCAGTTGAGTGGGACCCGCACACTTTAAAGCTACCATCTGTTGTAGCCCTTGTGATGTGAGTGCCCTTGTTCTGGTTACTTTCTTCAACTGTGTAGCAAAGAATTCACTTGAGTATCCTCTCTGTAGGGTATCCATTCTGCCTTTCCTTGGAAGTTAAGTGTTC
Source organism: Tokudaia tokunoshimensis (assembly GCA_036184795.1). Classification (NCBI taxonomy): domain Eukaryota; kingdom Metazoa; phylum Chordata; class Mammalia; order Rodentia; family Muridae; genus Tokudaia; species Tokudaia tokunoshimensis. The sequence continues at coordinate 112,874,815 of BTHU01000004.1, forward strand.
TAATGCCTGTCTCTATCATGCTCTAACCCTTAGTGCAGAACAATGCCTGGTACATTACCTGTTCTTATTTACATTTGGATATTTTCAACTTCTTCCTAACATTCAAATGTAGGCAACTCCATTCCAATATCCATTATGTATGCAATGATACAATTTTACAAAAATAATTTACATTTCTCAAACACTGAACTTTTCCTCGGCCTCATAGCAAGGTTAATAATACAACCTGAATTTATTTGAGATTAATTAAAGCTATGCACTTAACCTGATGTTCTACTGTATACCCAGTACATCCCACACTCAGCCTGTTTTAAGTTTAACCTGCCTTTAACACACATTATAACTGACCTTACTATGTATTGGATTTCTCATAAAATCATCTTTTATAAACTAACCTATGTTTATGTCTTTAATCTTAAATCATGTACCCTTCTGGGTCTCCAACACAGAGTAATGTATGTTTGTGTTGTGGAAATCATTAACTGAAGCAGCCAACATGTTGGAAGCAAACTTATATGAAAAAATCTATCATAACTGTTGAAAACAACCTTGAGTGTAGCTCCCCAACTTCTCTTTATAGTTGTGCTTGCTATTCTGGGTCAGGAAGAAGTCTTTGCCTTTCATAAAACTCTGTTCAGGATTGCTATTCATTCCTTTTCCATCCAGTGTTTTCTGTGCTGTTCAATAAATATGGAGCTAAGTCCTTTGTTAGGGACTGCAATAGGGACAGTCTGACATTAGGCACAAATGCACACAGTATATAGATTAGAGATCAGCCAGAAAACATAAATTACAGACAAAATCTACAGGGAGAGAAGTGGAGGGTTCAGACTTGTACTTAACGTTGGTCAAATGAACCTGAGAGGAACTGCTTTGTTTTCATTCCTTGATGCAGCATCTACACATTTTTGTGTCCTCTGACATTATTGTTAATGTGCTAACTGAGGCAGATACAGACTGCAAGTATGCAGTAGCTGAGTTGGTAAACACAAAACAAATTGTGAAAAGTAATAGTGTAAGCATCACTCTGTGTTTAGCATCATTTACAGTGCTGTTGTGCTATTGGACCTTCTCGGTAATGAATCTGTTTCCTTGGCTACACCTGTTCTTTAGAGCAGGCATGTATCCATACATGTGTACAGTGAAAAAGATTACATATTCATGCCTTTCCTTTATCCCCTGCCTTACTTGTATGCCATGTTGAATAGCACATTTCAGGTGTCCCTTGCCCTCCATTTCTGAGACTCACCTTGCTCTGTTATTCTCACAGAATACTCTGTGTTTATTTTTTCTCTAGAAAATACTGCAATATGCTTAAAGTCTAAGTGATTCTGTGCTTATTTTAGCAGTATTGTTTCATGTTAGTCTAAATAAGCACCTGCTTATCTGGAATATTTACAGCCCTTAGCTCTGAGCTTCAGTAATCACCAGTGTGTCAACTCCAGGATCTCTTCACCTTCTATCCTAGTCTTCTAGGAGATTTCAGGAGAAAACATCTTGACCATCATCTTCTTCTGAGTCTCTCACTCTACATCTTTAGTTAAGAAGATCCTCTGCCACAAATGTTCTCGCTTCCTAGCAGAATGGTTCATACTTTCTGGAAAGAAGAGGAACAAATTTCTGCATTAGTTTCATAGACCACAGTTTTCAAAAAACTGTTTAGGGTTGTCATTCTATTACCCTTAGTAATGTTATTTCAATGTCTTCTAAAGCATGTTAAATGGCTGAGTCATGGATTTGAGAGCTCTGAAGTTCTCTGATATGACTACCTAACTTTCAATACTATGCTTCCCCGTCAAGATAATAATATGTTCTTGGAGCATAGTTCCTCATTTCCCACTATCAAGTTGGAGTTTGGACGAAGAAACAAAGTCAGAAAGCAATCATGTATCATTCTAAAGTTTACACAAAATGACAAAATTGCACTGTTGAATCTTGGCAGTGCTATTTCTTGTTTCTATTTCTATAGCCAACTTTTCCATACATAGTCTGTGTACTGAGGACTAAATATATGAATGGGTCCATGTGGTAAGATAGTGTAGCAATCTGGTACCATGGAGTTAGTGAATGGGTGTGGTAACTACCTCTCCTTCTCATCATAGCTGGATCCTCACTGCTGCCTCCTGGCCACAAGACTAACCTGAACTAAATGTTCCACATCTGTGCATCATTTTTTTCAGACTAGGTTCTACAGAGTCGTGAGGCAGAAGAAAGTTTCATGGGAAGTGAAAGGCAATGAAGGTGAAGAATGACTGCTGTGTCAACCTTCAGGTGCTTTATGAGTAGCTCAACTGAAGTAGCTTTATTTTATTCTGCCTTATGTATGGGATATCAATCAAAAGACATGTGAGAAGCAAACTCCATTGATAAGTTTTAAGAAAAATTTAGCCAAGCAAGTGATATATATATATATATATATATATATATATATATATATATATATATACTGTAATCCCAGTACTAGGGGGCAGGAGAAAAAGAATAAAAAGTTCAAAATAGCCTTACTATATAGAGTTTGAAACCAGTCTAGGTTACATGATACCCTGTCTGAAGACAAAGGAAAAAATGTATAGTGAAATATACTGATGTTTCAGCCTCTGTCATGATAAACTTCAACATAGAGTCCAAAAGAGATGGTTCAGTAATGAAGAGCATTAGCTGCTCTTCCAGAGGACACTTAGGTGCTTCCCAGTTACCAACATGGCAATGCACAAATATCATTAACCCCAGTTCTAGAGGATCCAAAACTCTCTTCTGGCCTCTCTGCAGAACTATGCACATACGATACACAGCCACACATGCAGGCAAAACACTCATACACATGAAAATTAAATATAGTTTAATAATTTTGGTGTGCTATAATTTTAGCATGTACCATAATTCATAGTGAATGGAATACTGATACAAAATAATTTAATTTTGTTGCTTTTTGATCCCTCCCAATTAGTATGTCAAATCACTGGGTTTTTTTTTTCCCCTCCATTTCACACTAGAATTTGGATGTCGAAGTTCCAAATCATTTCTTCCCCGTCCCCCTAAATTACTTAAGAATATTAGTGGGTGACAAGTAAGGGGAAATTACAACAGTGCCAGCCACGGTTGAAAGGACTGGGTAAGCCTCCCACCTACAGAGCACACTGGAAGCTGTGTATCACAGCAATAATTATCATCAGATTTGTTCCAGCTTGAGCACAAGGCTCATAGGTGACTGTCAACTGTCTGAATGATCTGGAGCTTATGGAGAAGACAGCTTTGACTGTAGTCTCTCTGACCCCATGGCAGAGACAAGAACTTAATCATCTACATGGTCAATGTACTACTCTCCTGCTTTGATATAGACCATAGGGTAAGTGGCATAGTGACCACCTCCCATGCATTCTCTATCAGACATTTCCGAACATCACTGTTTACTCCTCTCTCAACATGAACATCAGAGGCACATATAGGCTGTAGGGAAAGAATGTCAACATTCCTTGAAAATCTGCTCCAAATCCTGTGATCAAACAATAATCAAGTGGCTTAAAATTGTTCCTTGCTATTAAAAAAGAAAAATAGCTGAGAGTTTTGTTATTAGCCAGAATGTAATAATTCCTATCTTTTTAATTGGAGATGACGAAGTCTATGTGCATTTGCGTTTACCATGGTTACCAAACTTAATTTAGTTCATATTGATTTGTAAAGAAAAGGAAGCATCACTCCACACTCCTCATCAGCCAAGTGCAGAAAGACTAAAACTCACTCAGGCTCTGTTTGAACAGGTGCGTGCAGGTGTTTCTTGCCAAGGAGATGGATCTGCCAGTTGGAACTAGAGGGAGTGCTGTGTTTGTTGGGCTTTGTATTCAACTTGCAAGAGCATGTGGGTTGCTTGAAGGCAGATCTGGCAAAATGGCTGTGGAGGAAGGTTGAGTCACATAGATGCACACCCACACACTCACGCAGAGCAAAATCTAGGATGAATCAGGTGCCACCTCAGAAGACCTCCACCCCCTCCCTTATTTTTAGCCGTAGAGTAGAAGTTCTGAAAACAGAAGTGTGCTCTGTTCTAATCTACTTCAAGTAGAGTAGCAGATTCTAACTAGACTGGAATGGTAGCCATAAGTAATGACTTTGTAAGAGGCATATGGCTTCCTTATGGGCACACACTAAAAAAAAAAAAAGGAAGACAAATTTTAATAGATTTTTTAAATTTGTGTATACATCAAAATATTTTTAAATGTAAATATATATTTTGTGTCAGCAAGAGATGGAATGGTTCTCTATTTTTTAAAAAAGTTCTTCCCAATGATGTCAGTTTATAAAATGGTAGACTAAAAAGGAGTTTCAGATTTTTGTTCAATCCAGAAGAATGAACACATGTTCAATATGCTCTGTGTCTAGGATACAACTACCATAAAGAACTGTGGCAAAATCCAGAGATAGAAAGGTCTAATGTTCAAATTGCAATATCACATATAATTATTATGGGACCATTTATCTCTGGTAGCCACTGAAAAATAAATGAGCACCAAGGTCTTGAGCTAAAAAACAAATGAATCAGATACTACAGTATGATAGATAGTATGGATTATAATCATTAATGGTTATAAAAGCAGTTTGCGATATAATTATATTAATCCTTTGGGTAGAAAAAGAACAATTCTCACTAATAAACAGAAATATTATTAGTAATTTAGTGTCTTTATGTCCAAACTTGCTCATTTTGTTTTGAAATATTTACAAACACATGCATTTACCATGCACATATGCAAGTTCAGTTTAAATCTTAAGCACTGGGCTCTGGTGGCAGATTGCCCATTTTCCTGTCCTGGCCTCAGAGTCACAATATGTGGGCGATTTGCTGTGACTGTCTATGCCTTAAGAGTATTCTCTGTAAATTGAGGCAAATAATGGTATGAAATTTATAAGGTTCTTAGGTCAATTGAATGATGAGGTAAAGATAATGTGCTTAGAATAGTTCCTGACACAACAGAAGCACTACATGAACATTAGCAATAATGTTAATTGTGATGATTATTGTGTGTGTGTCTATTTCTGTAGAGAAAATCAATGCAAAAGGAACAAAAAGCAGCACACCAGCATTTAATTCTGAACAAGCACTTTGATTTCATACTCAAGCATGCAACTTTAATGAGCCAATCTAAACCTATAGAAAATCATTTGATTCTCCACAGTTTCAGCTTCACAGTCTATTCCAGATTTCCCCTTCTCCTTCACTAATTTGATGTATAGATGTCTGAGGCCATTGCCAGAATACTTTACTTCATTTTTGCTTTATTTTTTACTGTTTATGTAAGGATGTTTATTATTCAGTAGCTCTAAAAATGTCTTAAGATTAATCTTTTCAGTCTTCCAAGTAAGTTTTGTGCTTTTATTTAATCTCCTAAGTTGATTTGGCATTATTTTCCAAACACGATATTTTTATGATTGTTTGGAGAAAAATTGAAAACTTTATGATATTAAATTTTCTCGTGTAAAACTTGAGATTTGTCTCCATTTGTTCAGTTCTTACATATAAGATCTTTGGAGTTTTATGTTTTAAAATTATCTGCATATATTTCATTTGTGTTTAGCTTGTTGACATTTATATTAATATTGTGAGTGGATTTTTTCCTCATTTCATTTTCTCCCTAGTTATTTTTGTTATAGGAGCAGCAATGGATTTAAAAGTTTAATTTTGCACCTAGAAAGTTGCTAGATCTTTGAGAAGCTTAAGGATTGTTAGCAATATTATTAGTCAAATTAATAGTCAAATTGATAAAAATTAGTAGTTGAATCACACACAAGTTTCTTCTATATCAGTGGTTCACCAATAGTTTATGTTTGATAATTTAATTTCATTCTTTGACCATTTTTTTTCACAGAGGTTAATTAGGAAAATGACAGGAAAATCCTATATTTTTCATTTTTTTTTAATTCTTTGTGAGGCACTATGTGCTTTTCTTTTAAGAGAAATGAGGGCCAGTGAGAGTTCAGCTGTTAAGATCCTTGCTGCACAGGTCTGAGGACATAAAACCCATCCTTAGAACTGACAGTGGAAGGACAGAACCAACTCACCAGTATTGTCCAGGGACCACCATAAGTGTGCCTGACATGGACACATGCAAGCACACCCACACCCACAAATAATAATAATAATAACTATTATTATAATGAAAATAATGATCACTTTTAAAGCAAGACAAATGAATATCAATCCTATTAGTTATATAAACATGAATTTTTTTAAAGAAATAATTCACTGCTTACAGTCTAATGCATTTTTTCAGCTATCTTCTCCTTTCTTAAAATGTTTTTTTTTCTTTATTGTTTGATAATTGCAAACATATCTACAATATGTTTCAGTAAAATCCATCCCCATCCCACAACTCTCCAAATCTTTGCATAGGCCCCACTAATACTTTTCCCTCCCAATTCATGTATTTTTTTTCTTGTTATTGTCTCCTCCTCCTCCTCCTCCTACTCCTCCTCCTCCTCCTTCTCTTCCTCCTCTTCCTCCTCCTCTTCCTTCTTCCTCTTCCTCTTCTTCCTCTTCCACCTCCTCCTCAGATGGCTGAAAAATTAACCTCTCTTTTATTGATAGAGAATCACGCATAAGACATCAGTATGAACATTTTACATGTATTAAAAATTAATCCTAGTGTAGCCCATATTACAGATGAACAGATGCTCTTCCTATTTCCACTTCTATTTCTAGCCTTGGATGGGCTGGTGTATCCTTTTTAAAACCGCTGACTACACTTGGTGCTATCAGGATTTGCATACGGGTAACTCCACCCAATGAAACATGGACAGCCTCTGAGGGGCCACAACCCTGAAGAAAACCAACTCTCTCTCCCCACAGCCATTAACTGGCAAAAGTTCCTCACTTAGGAGTAGAACTTCTTGATGCCATCCCCAACCCCATCCCCATCCATGCTGGAATTTTGACTGTCTTGATTTTGCTCATTCTGTTTTAGCCATCTTCTGAAGGTGTAAGTGTGCAACTGTCCAGTTATTTCCAGGAAACATGGTTTGGCAATACTTGTCCAGCGCCGATGGCTTATACTCTCCCATCCTTTATTCCACGAGGACCTCTGAGCCTTAAGTGTTGGGTATAAAACAGATCACTCACTCAAGACTAAGCACTCCATAGAGTCTCCCTCTCCCTCTCCCTCTCCCTCTTTCCCTCCCCCTCCCCTCCCCTCTCACTTCCCTCCACCTCCCTCTTTCTCCTGTATATGTGTCTGTGTTTAACACAATTTTAAGTATTTTTTGAGAATTTCATGCATTTATTTTGATCATCCCTCCACTCCTCACCCTGCTCCTTGCAGATACGTCCCTACCCCCATATCCAACCTTATGTCATCTCTTTAATTTTTTTTTGTTCTTGATTAAAATAGAACTTTATCACCTTCCCTCCTCCCTTTCTTCTCTCTTATTTTCTGTATTCTGACCAGTTGTGAGTCTTTGTATTAATCTTCATTTACTGTAAAAAGACAGTTCCTAGGTGAGGGTTGATTGACATATAATCTATGGTATAAAGATAAGCATTTATAGCAATGTTTCTCGACCTGTGGCCTATGGCCCCTTCGGCCAGATATTCTGCATATCAGAAATTTATATTATAATTCATAATAGTAGCAAAATTATAGTTATGGAGTAACAACAAAATAATTTTATGGTGAGTATCACCACAACATGAGGCATTGTATTAAAGACTCGCAGCATTAGGAATGTTGAGAACCACTGATTTAGAGGGTAGTTTGATATTACAACCATTTAGCAGAATAACAGTGGTAATTTCTCCCCTAGGGAATATGACATATGCAGACATGAATTCTTGACTCCAAGGTTGAAACCAAAAATTGTTTACCAATATCACGTGGATCATTTCCTAGTTTTAAATTACCAGTATTTGTTTACAAGGTTATAGGATCAAGGATATATTCAGTAGCTGAGTGACTCTTGCCTCTATTTGTTTTCAATATGTGAGCAGTAATTGTAGAAGTCAATTTATTCAATGTGTTGATCTAATCATAATTGATACTTCTCCAGTGTTTTTATCATTAAACATTAACTAGTCATAATATTGAGATTCTCAAGTTTATTAGAAAAAGTTATTAGTATAATTTATTAAGATATTTTTGTTCTATTAATACTTTAATGTACTCTTAATGTCTTTTCAAGTAAGTCAATACTCGTTATAAATATTGATTAAATTTTCCACATCTAAATGTAAATTCTTTTCAAAGAACAGTCTTTCAAATATATAATATCCCTTTTTTCTTTCCAAATTTCTATTTATCTCTTTATTAGTTTTCTGCTATATTGTCTAAAAATTTTAAAATATAATTTCTTCACTGAATGCTTTCATGATTTGATTTTATTTTAATGTTTTTAACTAATTAAATGGGTCATGAAATTTTTGTAGAGTACAGTGCTGGTTATATAAAACTAATGTCACCATGTTCTCTTCACTATTTTCTAAAGAGTTATCTAAGTCATTGTTTTATTTTTGGACACAGACTATTTTATCTATTCTAGTGTTTGTATATTAAAACATTTCAAGTTATTTCTAAGTTTATTTTAATTTAGTATTATTTTTGATTAGTATAATAATACAAACTTTATATTTTGATTTTTGAAAATGTATTAATGTTTTCTTTCCAAACTGGGTCTCAAGAAACCAGAGACAATTGTTACAGTAGATTCGTAATAATGAAGGTCTTTTCATCTACCCCCTCCCAAAAGCAATAGAAGGATCCCATACCAACTCAAGCTGCAGAAGACTATCTGTCAAAGAACAAATACTAGATATCTCACTTAAGCATAAGACAACATCCTATTTCACCTTCTGAAACTGAATTTTGAGGCATGTTATATCCTAAAGGTATTTGCCCTCACATGCCATCTTTTCTGTAGATCAAAACATTAAGCTGCTCTGCTTCATACATTTCTAGGTGGCAGAGAAAGAATATTGACCTCTACCCTCTTTTCCTTTGTCAACTTTGAGTCTCCGTCTGAAAGGAAAACCAGGCTCATCCCTCTCCAACCATGCCAAAATGAAAATGATATTTGAATGATTCAATTTTTTTAATTAGATATTTTCTTTATTTACATTTCAAATGTTATCCCCTTTCCTGCTTTCCCGTCCAAAAACACTCTATCCCATCTCCCCTCCCCCACCCACTCCTGCTTCCCTGTCCTGGCATTCCCCTATACTGGGACATTGAGTCTTCTCAGGACCAAGGGCCTCTCCTCCCTTTGATGTCCAACAAGGCCATCCTCAGCTACATATGCAGCTGGAGTCATGGGTCCCTCCATGTGTACTCTTTGATTGGTGGTTTAGTCACTGGGAGCTCTGGGGGTACTGATTGGTTCATATTGCTTTTCCTCCTATGGGGCTGCATGCTCCTTCAGTCCTTTCTCTAGCTCCTCCTTTGGGAACCTTGTGCTTAGTCCAATGGCGTAGAGCATCCACTTCTGTATTTGTCAGGAACTGACAGAGCCTCTCAGGAGACAGTTATATCAGGCTCCTGTCAGCAAGCACTTCTTGACATCCACAATAGTATCTGGGTTTGGTGACTGTAAATGGGATGGATCCCCAGGTGGGGCAGTCTCTGGATGGTCTTTTCTTCAGTCTCTGCTCCACACTTTGTCTCTGTATCTCCTCTCATGGGTATTTTGTTCCCTCTTCCAAAACGGATCAAAGTATCCATACTTTGATCTTCCTTCTTCTTGAGCTTTGTTTGGTTTTAAATCAGCAGAATTATTTCTCTGGCATGACTTTCCGTCCTTAAAAATGAAAATTGACACCTGAGCCCAAAGTAAGATGAGATAAATAGTCTGGAAAAGTTTTAGTAGGTAACATAGTCTAGCCTCAGTAGAAGTGTAATGTGGAATAAATTACTTTGTATTATTGTATCATGCCACTTTCATATGTGTAGAAGTTGTCATAGGATCTCTGTCATAGAGTTGTTAGAGGCTTAAGTATGAAAACCATCAATCATATTTGCTGCAATTGCCAGTACTCCACCCTCCATGGATAGACATTATTCATCCTTATCTCAGCTGTAAATGCTTTTCTTCATATATCCTAATAACATTTTTATTTTGATTGCAGAGATTCTTTCCCCTCAATGTTTTCTTTTCTCACCTTTCTTTTAAATGAAATTATTACTTGGTCGAGAGAAGGTTATCAAAGATCTAGATAGGCTGAAAAGATTGAAAAGAGAAGCATCTATCTTAGTCACTTATTCCCTCTGACCCAGACTCAACATAACCAAATTTGTATTGCCATTGTGAAGGTGATACTTGACTGGCTTCTAGGTGAACCATTGTCTAGAACTAAATATTGGTTCTACTCAGTAAGTAATGGAAATAGACCCACACAGCTTTACATGCAGCTCTGCATCTCAACTCCTTTGGGGTAGAGTTTCATCTTTTTTTTGTCAAAGAAAACCAATCCTAATGGTACCCATTTCATAGGGAGAGCTGAGTTCAGCACAATTAGCAATAAACTGGTTTTCTTCTGGGAGAAGCTCAATAAATGATGAGGTTGTTTTTTAAAATAATAAACTTTTTTATAAAGCTTTAATGAGGCTTAAGTGCACAAATATATATGACAAGCTTTACACAAAATAGGAACTCTGTAACTTTTACTTTCTGCTCTCTTTGCTTAGTGGGGAAAAAAAAACATTTAATGGGTTGATGAGGACACTCATGGTTAATGTGTGCTATGAAGTAGAGAAGGAGAGTAGGCTGTTATTTCTTTTATCCCATGCCAGTATTAATGTCTAACAGAGACTCACTTAATAGTAGCTCTCATTTACTAAGTAGCAGGCCTACTCAGCCTGCCCTCCTCTCACCTGTGTTAGGAGTACTGGAATTTGATTCCTCTTAACCATTCATAATTGTTTCAAGAAATAAGGATTCATACATAGCAGAGTTTGTGAATGGAAGAGATTTTTCTTGACTATGAGAATTGATTGGAAATTTTAGGATTCATGTTTGTTTGAATGTATGTTTTAAAGAAATGACAAGGGGCAGGAAGAGAAGGAGTCACTGTTTATTAGATATACACATTTAGTTTAGGAAAATGAATATATTCTAGAGACTAATAGCGTGGTTGTGGGTACACAAGGTGAATGTATTGAATGCCAAATTCACTAAACATCAAAGGACTGACATGGTAGCTTTTCTGATGTGAGCTTTATTGCAACATAGAGTGTGACAATAACTTCAAATTTTAGGGATTTGCATAGGGGAAGTAGAAAAAGAAAGGGACACTTGTGGCTGTTAGAATCCAGAGAACACTGTGAAGATACATACAGAGAGGAGGGAAAAACATTGACAAAGCACATGTGACCAATCTCATCAGTTTTGCTACAGTTGGTCTCCTTGTCCCAAATATGATGAGCCTTTAGCATGTATTTGAGTTGTGCCTATGGATCTCATTCTAGAGAGGAAAGCACAGTTTCTCACAGGTCCATTTGCCTTCACTTCAGTCTTAAAATCTGGTGACTCACAAATGGATTAGCATGGTTCCTCCATTCTATCCTTATCCAGTTAAAGATTTGAGACCACATCTACATCGAATTAATGTCAGGAAAGATGGGACAAAATACATACTTGGCTCAGGAAATGAAAGGTGCATTACATAATGTTTCAACTAATAGTTTCATGAAATTATTCCCTAAAAACTGGCTTGCAAAATAAAAAATAGAAGAGGAAGAGATGGAAAGAGGAGTACACTTCTCTTTAAAACAAACAAGCAAACAATAACTTCTTCCAATCCAACTACTATTCCAGACAGCAACAATAAGAAAAAGAGATTCTGAGTGAGTGATTTTTTAGGAGGATATACTTCTACATTCTATCATGAGTGTCACAGGAAGGAAGTGAAGAAGCTGCCCAAAGTCCAGGAAAGAACTCATAAAACTAACAACATACACTCAGCAAGAGAGAGTCAGAAACCATTTCTTATGGTTTCCAATGTAAGTGTGAGTTATTCCATTCTTTTCTAAGCTTTAAATGAAAGCTATTTATTCTGTTTATGTGTCAACGTACAGCATGAAAAGAGACATTTCTCTAAGCATGCCCACATGTATAACAACACTTCCAGAGCCCAAAAGTGTATTTCTTTCAGTAAGTCTAGGCAACATTGGCGGACTGTGATTTCACACTCTCTGGACGACAGTCACCTCTTCAGTTTCTCCCTAGTACTGAGAGCTCATTATCACAGCCAGGATTTGTCTTCACTGCCTATGAGAAGACAGGAAGAAAAATGCATATTCGGCTTTCTATCTGGAGTTCCTTAGATTCCCTTCCATCCTTAGATTCTCTTCCTTATCATCTGGCATCTCATCATCATCAGATGCTAGATAAGGGAGCCCTGCTTGATCATAGGGCACATCAAAGACACTGACAGACAGAGCAGTAGGTACAGTGGCAACCCAGTCTTTAATCACCTCCATTTCTAGCAAATGCCATAGTATAATCAGGATAGCTCAGAAAGCATTTGAAAACTGTATAGTTATAAATCTGAATTTGGAAGGTTGTCATATACTGTTTTCATGGTCCCAGTCCTAACACCCAAAAGAGGAAAAACTTTCTTGACATATAAAAAACTAGTGTAGCTGAGAAATAAATGAGCAGATAGCCTACTTCCTTCTCCAGTACCCCATGTTTTTATGTCCTTTTCTCTTTTTCTTGATGAAAAATAGTCAGTGAATTGAAATAAAAGAGATAGCATCAAGCTCTTTAGAGATATAAAACACCTTGCTTTTCCTTTGTTGTTGTTCTTTGCTTTGCTTTGTTTTGCTTTAGTTTTTATTCAACTTTTAAATGATTCTTTGGGAGTTTCACACCATGCACCCAGTCCCACTTGTCTCTGAGTCCCTTATATCCACGATATGCCCTTGTAACCTCTTCCCCAAGTAAAAATTAGAAAAAAGTAAACAAAATAAATCATAAAGTATAGAAAACCTTTGACCACACATCTTCACTTGTAAATGTTCATTGCAATGAGTCATTGGTCTGATGCCAAGCCCCTAGTTTCAATTACACCATCAATATTGGTTCCTTACCAGATCTCCTACTGGTTATCCAATCGTTACCCCATGTCATGGATATCCTGCAGCTTTGGATCAGCAGGACCAGCCCTTTCACATGCTCCAACAGTTCAGAGATGATGTAGACTTGAGGGTGGGCCAACTCAAATCCATAAATCTAAGCTGGTCAGCCTACTGGCTTTTCCTGTATCCTACCATCAAGGTCAGTTCCCCTGCTCTCATACTTTTGAAGCTAACTTACCAGCACCCTCGCCTCCAGAAGGAAGCTCCATTGTGTTTAATGCCTAGTGGGGGCATATGGCCCATAGACCATTAGTGCTGGCTCAGATCTTCCTTCACCATCAGCGCCAGCTCCACTGTGTTGCCCAGGAAAGTGTCAGGGTTCAGTCTCCTGAGTGCTACAACCGGCGAAGGGCAGAGATAGCTCTCCTATTCTTATGACCTTGGGGCCAGCTCTCCTAACTACCGCAGGTGGTTAGGGGCAAGGTGGAGGAGAGCATCACTCCCACACCCACTCCATTTCACAGCAGACAAGGTGGTGGGGCCAGTTCTCCTGCACTCACGCCCCCGGAGTTCACCCACACCTCTTCCACCAGGGCCTGCTCTACTGTGCTGCCTAGGTGAGGTAGAGGGTCCACTTTCCCCAATGCTGCAACTGGTGAAAGGCATGGACAGCTTAAATGCTCTCATGACCTCCAGATACTACTTTTGTTTTTTGAGACAGTCTCATTATGTAGTCCTTAGGGGCATGGAACTCTGGAACTCACTATAGAACTGACTGGCCTCCTATTCACAGGAAATTTAGCAAAATTATTTTTTTCATATATATAGCACATATTTCATATATATAGCATATATATTTCATATATATCAGCATATATATTTCATGTATATATCAGCATTATATACACACACATATATATATGCTGAGAATTCTATACCAGTCAGAAGTTATTGCATTTGTTCATTTCAGTGCCAAATAACACCACATTTAAACTATAGGGTGTACAAATCAAATGTAAGTCTACTGATAATACTCACTGGATATGGATGGAGACTTTTTCCTGCATTGTAAGAGTGAACCAGAGTGCCTACTTCCCAATTGTGTTCTTGAGGTGCTATATTCCTTATCCCTTCTAAAATGTTTAATTTTACTTTAAAATGGAAGGTAGATGGTGTGCTTCTGCAAGTAGGATAGCCTGAATTCACAAACAGAGCATATGACATGAGATACATTAAAGATATTTTACAAATAGGATATGCCAGCGTTAGCAGAAATGTTTCTGCTTGTGGGAAACTTCTATTATGCATAAAGTTGTTGTTTGTCACTTTTATTTTGCCAAGAGGCAAATTAGTCATTGCATAGCCTGTCCTATTTTTTTTTCCATTGAAATCAGGTCACTTAATCCCTTCTGGGATGTATTCAAAATGAGAACCTATATTTTCCTCTCAGTTTAATCTGGAGAGATTTCAAGTTGCAGGTCTTCATATAATAGGCATATGGAAATGGGGTCTAAAGTAGCTGACATTCTAATGACATAACTTCATTCACAATGCCATTACTTGTGAATACCATTTAAATGAAAATGTAGGTGAGCCAAATCCCCATATGACCTTAGCAGCAATGAAACTGTATTCTGCAATGTGCATTCTACCTCCTATACCCTTAACTCGGCTGCTAACCTCCAACTGCTAACATTTGTCAAAGGACACCTTGTTCTGAATGCAACATATTATCTATTCCTTGGATACAAAAGTTGATATTCATTTTTCTTGAGCAATAATTCATAGTTCTTACAGTTTAAATTGAGAGCCGCAGTTAGCAAATGCAGGCAGCATAGAAGGTAAGATGGGAAGTCAGTTTTTCCCTGAGCATGTACTCATCTTTCTTTGTGCTTCTAGAGACAATGTCATCTGGTGAGGATAGAATGTGAGCATGCTTTAGTTCCCATTAGTCCTTCAGTCCTTTGGTTGAAGAAACATTGCATAATTAATTATTGATATCCTCCCTAAAAGAAACATATATAACATATTTTATCATGCTAAGAATCAAAACATGAGTTTCCATGCTTTAGGACCCTAATCACACAGGAAAATGAGTAAGATAAACACAGCCTAGAATCAATTCATACACAGATAGATATATCCATATATTAGGCAAAATTCTTAGAGGCTCTATGGTTTCCAGTCTGTCAAGGATGATAACATTTACAAACTACATAATTAATAAATATGAAATTAAATTAAGCCAAGTCATACAAAATACAAGCCTTATTTTCAGCATTTAAATACTCAGTGTCAATCACAGTTCAATGAGCCTGGATCAGTAGGAAGGCACAATAGAGAGAATTGCTACAACATTTTCTGAACGATTTTTTTCTCATTTTTTTTTCTCTCCACAGTCTGGCCAGTCTATGGACCACACATTAAGAAAGTGCTGAGATGCAGGAAGCATATCTTGGCTTGTGCTTTTCCTTATTTGTTAGCTCTTGGGTCTGTGTCTCAGCATTCTGAAACAGTGACCAACAGCTGCCCTTTAGCAAAGCAATCTTTTTCTTTCCATGTGTGCCTCTGCATTTCTGAAGTGACTGCGACAGGTGTGTGTCAGAGAGATGGGGAAGGCACTACAATACAGAAAACATCAAGGACTGTAGCTTCCACCTTTAAAAAAAATGTAATCTATTAGAAAAGGAAAACATTAGAAGCCTCTTAGCAATGCATTTTCCCACCACAGCCCTGGGTGAGGGTCACACACACCATGGTCATTCTTTCAAGGAATAATTCTCCGTGTGTGCCAAACATTAATAACAGGCAGAAAAATGTCTTGCATGTGCAGATTCTACCGTTTTCCATTAAGTGAGTAATGCTGTGTTTATTCATTTAAAAATTACTGTCGGGGCTGGAGAGATGGCTCAGTGGTTAAGAGCACCGGCTGCTCTTCCAAAGGTCCTGAGTTCAAATCCCAGCAACCACATGATGGCTCACAACCATCTGTAATGAGATCTGACGCCCTCTTCTGGTGTGTCTGAAGACAGCTACAGTGTACTTACATATAATAAATAAATAAATCTAAAAAAAAATACTGTCTGTGGCTCTGGAGAGATGCCTCAGATATTAAGCCCTCTTACTGTTTTTACAGAAGACAAGAGTTCAGAGCACCTGCGGGTGGCTCAAAACCATCGCTCCAGTTCCAGGGGATATAGTGCTCATTTTTGCTCTTTACTGATGCACATACATACACACTTATATACACTCAACACATTAAATAAAAGCTTAAAAATCTACTGCATCTGTCTATATCAGCTATTTGCAATATTCATCAGTCTCTCAATAAAGACTAGAGATATAGCTACCACTATGTGGTGCCAGTTGCTGAAGATGAAACCCAGTCACGGCATATAAAGGGGCATCATCAACCAGAAGTCATGGTCATAAAAGAAATTTGAGTTCATGATCAATGAAAACAACACAACATTTTGTTTTTCCTCAGAAATCATCCTAGTTGAAGATAACAAGTACTCAAGAACATATGGGCATAACAAAGTCTTCTATTGAAACAGATTCTGTAGTTGTAGTGTGTGTGTGTGTGTGTGTGTGTGTGTGTGTGTGTGTGTGTGTGTGCGTGAAGGAAATGTGTGGCTCAGTTATGTAAGATGTGGAACACTAGTTGGATCTCATGCATTAGATCAGGGAAAGTAGAAATGTCAACCTAAAGGTTGAATATCTATTGATAGGTCATCAGTTTCTAATGAGAAATGTTAAAAATAACTGAAATATGGCTAAAGAGGAAATGTAGTATTGTTGATTGATGACTTTTACCATGGGCATACAGTAGGAAAATTATGGCATAAACATAATTATTCTTCCCCCAAGGTATGTTTTCTGATTTTTTTCCAAGAATTTAAAAGGAACTGGAAAAATAAAACAAAAAACAAACAAAAAGAAAAAACCAAAAAAGAAAAAGAAAGAAAAGGGAAAAAAAAGGAACTCTGTGACCATGTAACACCCAGTAGGTCATCTTTGCTAATATTTGCTTTGCTATGAAAGGCATAGCCAACAACTTCTCCTGGTGTCCCTCCAGCTGACTTGAGCCGAAGCTGAGGCCCTGGCTGTCTCTGGTAGGTAGTACCTCCTCTGATGATTTGTTTTTGTTATCCAGACTCTACCAAACTGGACTGCTGGTGTATCATGAAGTGTTCAAAAGTGGATGGAGCTGCCACTGCTGACCTGTGAACTGAACTGCCGATTTCCAGACAACACAGATGTGAGTAGCTCCAAAGAACCTTCCTAAACAGGTCCACTTCCCCAGGATCCTTTCTTTCCCACTACCTCTGGTGGGTGGTAGGCTAAAAGGGATATTAAAGCATTTAAGAGCCATGATTACAAATAAGGTTTGAAAAAAATTAAAAGAGCAAAGTAAAAATAAAACATAGAGAAAATAGAGAAATGGGCCCCAAATCATTTCTACCTGCTATAAAAACTCATTCTGCGACTTTTTAGACGCTAAAACTTGTGTGATTTTGTGTAATCGCTGAAGGGCTTCTACTCCACAAGAATGTAAATTAAGCTGTTTTTCTATATCTCCATATGGTGTGTAGCTCACAGGAAAACAGGGAAAAGGAAAAGTACATCTCAAATCAAGACAAGGGTATATTTTATGACAACATTATGCTAAACAAACAAAAATAAACCTAAAAGACATCTCTTAGCAAGTAAAATTCTAATGTACCTATGTAGTAGAAACATAAAGATTAATTGGTTTTCTGTGTCAGAGGATGAGAAATCATGATGCCTGTGGAAACGTATGATTGTGTACATGTCTTTCGGTCATTGTTTAAAAAAAATCTTCATGTTATTTCCTGTAGAATTATTTCAAAAACTCTTAAAAGACTTATAAGTGACTTATGTCTATAATAATCTCATTATGTTGAGTCTATAAATAGGACTAATCTGGAATCTTTCAATTTTGGAAGACACAAGAAAGAGAGGTGTGAAGCCCACTTGACATTTCAAGTTCTAAAAGTCAGTTGTAAGGCGAGAACAAATAACTGAAAAATTGAAAAAAAAATCTTATTTTCCGTCCTGTCATTTGTTTTCATAGTGCCCAAAGGGGCACAGTTTGCATTTTCTAGAAAGGTGATACATCTTTGATTTTTTTTTTCCCTTAGTATCTCAGAACTGTAATGCCAATAGAGAGCATACATGTGGGGATATTCAACAGTATGAGGCTAAAATTATGAACCTCATGCTTAAAGTCAATCTGAGGACAAAGGGAACATGCATAAGGTGATCTGTTCTAGCCTATGATGGTTAGTCATCTCATGGGACTCTAGCATGGCAGAGCAGACAGCCCTATTGTGTACTCACACCCATTTCTCTGAGGTAGAATTTCCTAGTCACAGTCCAGTGATTGTACCAATTGGGTAGTAATGCCAACTTTTTTCCAAAGTGGCTTTGCCAGTTTCCAGTCCCTTCATCCATGTGTGAGAGGTCCCTTGTTCTAAAGTAAAAACAAGGGCAAGTAACCAAGCGGAGCACATGCCAACCATGCTGGGGAAAAGCTCACAGGAGGAAATTGCTTGCAGAGATGAGATGTGTAGTCGTTTCACCCCAACTGTGTGCTGGGAAAGCACACAAGTCTCTGTCATGGTCAGAAGTCATTCTGGTAAAGAAGCTTCACATTTTGATTCTGAGGACTATAAAAAATCTCCACTAGGGAAACATAATTCTCCCACCCTTCATTTATGATCAAAAGGTTTTTCTAGGTAACACGAATATGAGGTGGCAGACTCTTGGCCCCGGGGCCTCTCCTGTAGGCCCAATATTCACATCAGGGGCTGTAACAGTTGGCCCAGTCCTGACTTGATTTGGGGATCACTGCTCAAAGCACGATTAACCCATTATATAAGAAATCATAGCCCGGTTCCATAGGAAGCTCATTCTTCTTCTAGAAAGTCAGTTTATATGGTACCATCTTAGGGGACTTAAGACTTACCTCTCATAGGAGAGTACCCTTGCACTATAGTTTTATTAATTTCTAACTTATACACTAAATAAGTATGATGAAGATCAACTGAGTTCATTTCTGTCTTTTTATTGCTTTTGAAACAAGTTTTAACCTTAGTGTATTCATAAGGCAAAACCTGGAGTATCTGTAATAAGTATACATACTGTCTTCAGCCAGTGACATGCAGACATCTGATGAGACCATTAAAAAGTGAGGCCAATTTCCCATAATACCATGTCCAAGCAAGACAGATGCAGACCAGCAGTGGCTTAGATGTCTTTTTTATTGTGCTTCCCTAGTGAGCCTTTGATCTCCGCCCTGCAGCTTCTACTTGGAGTGCTGTTATCCTTCAGTGCCACTGAATGCTGCCCAACTCATGGACTTTAATTGCCCCAAAATACTCTAAAACAGTTTCTTAATTGTTTATTTTTGTAAAGCAGTTCTTCTGGTTTCTTTTCTCTTGCTATGATAAAATGCTCTGATCTGACCAAAAGCAACTTTAAGGAGGAAAGGGTTCATTTCATTTTATATTACCCAGCTCACAACCCATCACTGAGGGAAGTCAGGACAGGAAATCAAGTACAAACCAGGGAGTAATATTACTGTCTGACTCAGACACTAGTTTTCTTATATAGCTTTCTTGTAGAACCCAGACCCACATACTCAGGGGTGGTGCGCCAGCAGGGGTTAGGTCTTCCAAAATCAATCATCAATCAAGACAATCTCTCACAGAAATGGCCACATGTCAACTTAATTGAGGGAGTTTTTCAATTGATGTTCTCTTTTCCCAGATAATTCTAGTTTGCCTCAAGTAGACAATAAAACATGTCAGCCCAGCAATTGTATAGAAATTATGGCATGTTGGTATGCATGACTATAAATCATTGAGTGTTAAGGCATGTTTTCTGACGTAACATATCATAAATTTTCATAAAGTTTCTATACACTGCAAGAACAATATTTTAAATATCTCTACAATGTATCAAACACATTAATTATAGTGTTCAACATTTCTATAGAGTATGTCATGCAACCTAATAGAGAGATGTGTTGGAATCTCTCTATATAGTGAAAATTGTATCTTCTTTCTACAGTTTTACAAATTTTTGTTTATTTTTTTAGGATTCATCTTCAAAGCATACATCTAAATATTTCCAAATATTTGAAACCTTTCTTCAATTTATGAATCAACTTCTTTTTCTTCTGTAATGCTTTTGTGTTTTAAAATTATTTTGTCTAATATTTTTATTATCGTTAATGCTCTTTTAGCTAGTTTTGCTGGGTGATCTACAACTTTGTTTTCAATTATTTTGTGTCCTCTAATTCAGGAAAGTGTCTTTTAAAATTCCCCTTTCATTGACTGTGAGGGCAGATTTATTTTGATTTTCTCATCCTCACTTATACCCTTTTGTATCTGTTCATTTGTTTGTGTGCTTGCTCCTGGTTTCATAGTCTCATTTGAAGTAAGTTTTAGCCCCCATTCCATTATCAGCACTTACTAGCTTAGTAAAGTTGTCTTCAGTTTCCATTTTATTTACTTCTGGAAATTTTAGCTTAAGTACCTAGCAAGAAATCTAAAAAGTTAACCAGTGAGTCATGTCTTCAGCTCCTTTAGTTAGTTGATATCTTAACTCTTCTCCTATTTCAGATACAGAGCTATAAGGCAGTTACTTCCAATTATACCCCTTTTGGAATCAAATCTATCTTGATTTCTTTACCTCACAAATTTGATATTCTGGCTTTTATATCTAGTCGGTTCTTATTTACATTCATCAATAACTCCAATATCTAAGGCTTTGCTTCATTGTCAGTGCAGGCATACCGTCTGGAATACTTTTTTTTTTCTATCTGAGTATGTTCATTGTTATAGCCTATGTGAGGGTCTGCTGCTTGTACATTCTCTCAGTATAGCTCTGAAAATGTCTTTATTTCAGCAGTGTTCTCCCTCAAGGCATGTCTTCATAGAGTGTCAGGGATTTCTTTGTCATACATTAAAATAAGGCTGGCTGTTGCTGTGCAAAGCCAGCTGTCAGTTTAATAGCTACTTCTTTATAGGTTGTTTTTGCCTTTTTTACTGACTGACTTTAAGTACTTTTGTCTTTATAAAAATAATTTTATTCTCTCATTTTAAAATGTATATACATACGTATTATATTTTGAGCTTAACATTAATTCCACCTCCCACTCCCTCTATTTCATCTCTCCCCAACCCTTACTAGTACACCTTTGTCCCCATACAAATATCACTTTTACTTTTATTTTTATATACAAATGAAATTTTATGTGACTATATTAAACTACGAACAACAAATGAAATAACATGGAGTTCTTTTCTGAGATTGACTTGACTCACTCTTATCTCTATTTATATACATTTTCCTATAGATGACATAACTTCTTTGTGAATGAAAAAAAAAAATCCCGGGGAAGTTGGGACTGCCAGGCTCAGAGACAGACAGGCATAATATCGCTTGGGTCTCGGGCGGCTTGTGTGTATGCTGCTCCAAAGAGCTGGGCTGATCTGCAGTAACCAGCGCGCCAGCTCTGCTGTGGGACTTCTGCCTGGCAGAGGAACCTCCACACTGGGCGGGAGCCTACCAGCTTCCCTTCCGCGACCTCTGTTCCAGTAGACTGCACTGAAGAGACAGTTACCCAGGTTCTCCCCAATATAACATCGCTTGGGACATGGCCTGTTGGGGCTTCCGTCTGCTCCCAAGAACTGGACAGCGCTGTGGTCCTCTGGGCACCAGATCTGCTGTAGGCCATCGCCTCTGTATGGTGACCAGAGCCAAGGAGAGAGTGCAGAGTGCACTCTGCCATCTTTGCTCCAGTGGCCGGAAAGTTGGGACTGCCAGGCTCGGAGACAGACAGGCATAATATCACTTGGGTCTCAGGCGGCTTGTGTGTACCCTGCTCCCAAGAGCTGGGCAGATCTGCAGTAACCAGCGTGACAGCTCTGCTGTGGAACTTCTGCCTGGCAGAGGGACGCCCCCTCCCCCCCCTACTCTGGGAGAGATCACACACCCCTGCACAGGGCAGGAGCCTACCAGCCTCTCTTTGGCGACCTCTGCTCCTGAAATCCACTACGCTGAGCCTTTGGATGTGCAAGGACTCCCCAATATAACATCACTTGGGGCAAGGCACATCAGGGCTCCAAAGTCACTCAGGAGCAGGGCAGGCCCCAGAAATCGGTGCCAGGAGAATCCCGGTAATCCAGGGGGGCCAGAAATAGCTTTGCAGGCTCACAGGAGGTCCAACCAACAGACAGTGACAGCAGGACCAACTAACATCAGAGGTAACCAGATGGCAAAAGGCAAACATAGGAACGTTACTAACAGAAATCAAAGTAATATGGCACCATCCAAACCCAACTCTCCAACAGCAGCAAGTCCTGGATAGCCCACCACACCCGAAAGACAAGATCTGGATTTAAAATCACTTCTCATGATGCTATTAGAGGATCACAAGAAGGACACAAATAAATCTAATAAAGAATTACAGGAGACCCCGAATCAACGGTTAGAAGCCCTTGCAAAGGAAACACAAAAATCGCTTAGAGAAATGCAGGAGAACATGGATCAAAAGATGGAGGCCCACAAGGAGACAACACAAAAATCGATTAAAGAAATGAATCAACGGGTAGATGCACTCACAAAGGAATCACAAAAATTGCATAAAGAAATGCAGAAGAATATGGGTCAACAGACTGATGCCCATAGGGAGGCAAGAGAAAAATTGCTTAAAGAAATGAATTAACGGATAGATGCCCTTACAAAGGAAACACGAGAACTGCTTAAAGAAATGCAGGAGACGATGGATCAACAGATGGAATCCCATGAGGAGGAAACACAAAAATCGCTCAGAGAAATTCAGGAGAACTTGGGTCAACAGGCAGAAATCCTGAAAGAGGAAATGCAAAAATACCTTAAAGAAATACAGGAAAATACAAACAAACAAGTGAAGGATCTCAGCAAATCCATCCAGGAACTAAAAAAGGAAGTAGAAACAACTAAGAAATCACAAAGGGAGACAACTTTGGAGATAGAAAACCTTGGGAAGAAATCAGGAGTTATGGATGCAAACATCAACAACAGAATACAAGAGATGGAAGAAAGACTCTCAGGTGCTGAAGATTCCATAGAAAGCATCGACTCAACAGTCAAAGAAAATGCAAAATGTGAAAAACGTGTAACCAAAACATCCAGGAAATCCAGGACACAATGAGAAGACCAAACCTAAGGATTATAGGTATAGATGAGAGTGAAGATTTGCAACTTAAAGGGCCAGTAAACATCTTCAACAAAATTATGGAGGAAAACTTCCCTAACCGAAAGAGAGAGATGCCAATAAACATACAAGAAGCCTACAGAACTCCAAAAAGACTGGACCAGAACAGAAATACCTCCCATCACATAATAATCAAAACACCAAATGTACGAAACAAAGAAAGAATATTAAAAGCAGTAAGAGAAAAGGGCCAAGTAACATACAAAGGAAGACCTATCCGAATCACATCAGACTTCTCACCAGAGACTATGAAAGCCAGAAGATCCTGGGCAGATCTCATGCAGACATTAAGAGAGCACAAATGCCAGCCTAGACTACTATACCCAGCAAAACTCTCAATCACCATAGATGGAGAGACCAAGATATTCCATGATAAAACCAAATTTTCACAATATCTTTCCACAAATCCAGCCTTGCAAAGGTTAATAGGTGGAAACTGCCAATACAAGGAGAGAAACAACACCCTGAAAAAATGAGATAATAACCTTCTTGAATCAAACCCAAAAGTAGATAACCACTCAAACATAAAGATAGCGTCAAGAATGGCAGGTGGCAATAATCTCTATGCCTTAATCTCTCTTAATATCAATGGTCTCAATTCCCCAATTAAAAGACATAGACTAGCAGACTGGATACGTAAACAGGAAACAGCATTTTGCTGCATGCAGGAAACGCACCTCAGTGTCAAAGACAAACACTACCTCAGAGTAAAAGGCTGGAAAACAATTTTACAAGCAAATGGCCCCAAGAAACGAGCCGGAGTAGCCATCCTAATATCAGATAAAATTGATTTTCAACCTAAAGTCATCAAAAAAGACACAGAAGGACACTACATACTGATCAAGGGAAAAATCCACCATCAAGAATTCTCAATTCTGAATATCTATGCTCCAAATGCAAGGGACCCCTCATTCGTAAAAGAAACTTTACTAAAACTCAAAGCACACATCGAACCTCACACAATAATAGTGGGTGACTTCAACACCCCGCTCTCTGAAATGGATCGTTCAGGAAAGCAGAAACTAAACAGGGACACAGTGAATCTAATTGAAGCCTTGGACCAAATGGAACTAACAGATATATATATAGAACATTTCATCCTAGAGCTAAAGAATACACCTTCTTCTCAGCACCTCATGGTACCTTCTCCAAAATCAACCATTATAATTGGTCACAAATCAGACCTCAACAGATATAAGAAGATTGAACTAATCCCATGCCTCCTATCAGATCACTATGGAATAAGGGTAGTCTTCAATGTCAACAAAAACAAAAGAAAACCCACATACACATGGAGGCTGAACAATTCTCTACTCAATAACTTGGTCAAGTTGGAAATAAAGAAAGAAATCAAAGACTTTTTGAAAGTTAATGAAAATGAAGGCACAACATACCCTAATTTATGGGACACAATGAAAGCAGTACTAAGAGGAAAATTCATAGCCCTGAGTGCCGCCAAAAAGAAACGGGAGACAGCATACACTAACAGCTTAATGGCACACCTGAAAGCCCTGGAACAAAAAGAAGCAAATACACCAAAGAGGAGTAGAAGGCAGGAAATCATCAAATTCAGGGCTGAAATCAATCAAGTAGAAACAAATAAAACCATACAAAAAATCAACAAAACAAGGAGTTGGTTATTTGAGAAAATCAACAAGATAGATAAGCCCTTAGCCAGACTAACCAGAGGGCAAAGAGATAGTATCCAAATTAATAAAATCAGAAACGAAAAGGGAGAGATAACAACAGAATCTGAGGAAATTAAAAAAATCATCAGATCCTACTACAAAAGCCTGTATTCAACACAACTAGAAAATCTCGAGGAAATGGACAATTTCCTTGACAGATACCAAATACCAAAATTAAATCAGGATCAAATAGACCATCTAAACTGTCCTATAACCCCTGAAGAAATAGAAGTTGTTATTGGAAGTATTCCCACCAAAAAAAGCACAGGTCCAGATGGTTTTAGTGCAGAATTCTATCAGACCTTCAAAGAAGACCTAACACCAATACTCTTCAAACTGTTCTACAAAATAGAAACAGAAGGAGGACTACCCAACTCGTTCTATGAAGCCACAATTACACTAATACCAAAAGCACACAAAGATCCAACAAAGAAAGAGAATCTCAGGCCAATCTCTCTTATGAATATAGATGCAAAAATACTCAATAAAATTCTTGCCAACCGAATCCAAGAACACATCAAAACGATCATTCACTATGATCAAGTAGGCTTCATCCCAGGGATGCAGGGATGGTTCAATATAAGAAAATCCATCAATGTAATCCACTACATAAATAATCTCAAAGAAAAAAACCACATGGTCATCTCATTAGATGCTGAGAAAGCATTTGACAAAATTCAGCATCCTTTCATGTTAAAGGTCTTGGAAAGATCAGGAATTCGAGGCCCATATCTAAACATAGTAAAAGCAATTTACAGCAAATCGGTAGCCAGCATCAATCTAAATGGAGAGAAACTTGAAGCAATCCCAATAAAATCAGGGACTAGACAAGGCTGTCCTCTCTCTCCATATCTTTTCAATATAGTACTTGAAGTTCTAGCTAGAGCAATTAGACAACAAAAAAGAGGTCAAAGGGATACAAATTGGAAAGGAAGAAGTCAAACTATCACTATTTGCAGACAATATGATAGTATACTTAAGCGACCCAAAGAACTCCACCAGAGAACTCCTACAGCTGATAAACGACTTCAGCAAAGTGGCCAGATATAAAATCAACTCAAGCAAGTCAGTAGCCTTCCTATACTCAAAGGATAAGCAGACTGAGAAAGAAGTAAGAGAAATGATACCCTTCACGATAGCCAGAAACCATATAAAGTATCTTGGCGTGACTCTAACCAAACAAGTGAAAGATCTGTATGACAAGAACTTCAAGTCTCTGAAGAAAGAAATTGAAGAAGACCTCAGAAGATGGAAAAATCTGCCATGCTCATGGATTGGCAGGATTAATATAGTAAAAATGACCATCTTACCAAAAGTAATAAACAGATTCAATGCAATCCCCTTCAAAATCCCAACTCCATTCTTCATAAAGTTAGATAGAGCAATTCAAAAATTCATCTGGAATAACAGAAAACCCAGAATAGCTAAAACTATTCTCAAGAGTAAAAGAACCTCTGGGGGAATCAGTATCCCGGACCTCAAGCTGTACTACAGAGCAATAGTGTTAAAAACCGCATGGTATTGGTACAGTGACAGGCATGTAGATCAATGGAACAGAATTGAAGACCCAGAAATGAATCCACACTCCTATGGTCACTTGATCTTTGACAAAGGAGCTAAAACCATCCAGTGGAAAAAAGATAGCCTTTTCAACAAATGGTGCTGGCTCAACTGGAGGTCAACATGCAGAAGAATGCAAATTGACCCATTCTTATCTCCTGGCACTAAGCTCAATTCCAAGTGGATCAAGGACCTCCACATCAAACCAGACACACTGAAACTAATAGAAAGGAAACTAGGGAAGAACCTTGAACATATGGGCACAGGGGAGAATTTCCTGAATAGAACTCCAATAGCTTATGCTCTAAGATCAAGAATTGACAAATGGGACCTCATTAAATTACAAAGTTTTTGCAAGGTAAAAGACACTGTCAAAAAGACAAAGCGGCAACCAACTAACTGGGAAATAATGTTTACCAACCCTACATCCGACAGAGGGCTAATATCCAATATATACAAAGAACTCAAGAAGTTAAACTCCAGAGAGGCAAGTAACCCTATTAAAAAATGCGGTACAGAGCTAAACAAAGAGTTCTCACCTGAAGAATATCTAATGGCTGAGAAGCACCTAAAGAGATGTTCATCATCCTTAGTCATTAGGGAAATGCAAATCAAAACAACCCTGAGATTCCATCTCACACCAGTCAGAATGGCTAAGATTAAAAACACAGGAGACAGGCAGTGGTGATGGTAACACACGCCTTTAATCCCAGCACTTGGGAGGCAGAGGCAGGTGGATTTCTGAGTTTGAGGCCAGCATGGTCTACAGAGTGAGCTCCAAGACAGTAAGGGCTACACACAGAGAAAAAAAAAAAGCAAAAACAAAATAAAAACACAGGAGACAGCAGTTGTTGGCGAGGATGTGGAGAAAGAGGAACACTCCTCCACTGCTGGTGGAATTGCAAGCTTGTACAACCACTCTGGAAAGCAGTCTGGCAGTTCCTCAGAAAACTGGGCATGACACTCCCGGAGGATCTGGCTATACTACTCCTGGGCATATACTCAGAGGCTTTACCTGCATGCAATAAGGACACATGCTCCACTATGTTCATAGCAGCCTTATTTATAATAGCCAGAAGCTGGAAAGAACCCAGATGTCCCTCAATGGAGGAATGGATTCAGAAGATGTGGTATATTTACACAATGGAATACTACTCTACAATTAAAAACAATGAATTCACGAAATTCCTAGGCAAATGGTCAGAACTTGAAAATATCATCCTTAGTGAGGTAACCCAATCACAAAAGAACACACATGGTATGCAGTCACTGATAAGGGGATATTAACCCAGAATCTAAGAATACCCTAGTCACAATTCGCATATCAATAGATTTCTAAGAAGATGGAAGGAGAGACCCCTGGTCCTGGAAAGACTGGATGTAGGAGAATGCCAGGACAGAGAAGTGAGAGGGGGTTGAATGGGGAAAAGAGGGAGGGAAGGGGGCTTATGGGACTTTCGGGGAGGGAGGAAACGGGAAAGGGGAAATGATTTGGAATGTAAATAAAAAAAAAACTTAGAAAATAAAAAAAATAAAATAAAATAAAATGAACTATGAAAAGTAAAAAAAAAAAAAAGAAAGAAAAAAGAAAAAGAAAAAGATAAAAAAAATCCCAGTGTGTTTATACTACCTTTTTCCCTACCTAGTCTGGTGCTGTTGGATATTTAAACTGGTTCCATAGCTTAATTTCGTCAATTGTGCTGCAATAAATTGGATATGAAAGTATCTGTGATATTTGACTTGGAGGCCTTCACCCAAGAGTAGTGTAAGTGAATCATATGGTGTATCTATTTCTAGTCCATTGAGGAATTTCCATACTGATTTCCATAGGAGCTATGTTAGTTCATACTCCCAGAGCAATATGTTTTCCTAATGATTGGACATTCAGACTAAGAGGAGATTGAATTTTGGTTTGCATTTCTCTCATGGCTAGTGAAGTTGATTTTTTTTATATGATCTTTAGCTATTTGTATTTAGTGTCTTAATGGATTGCCCAGCTCATTAATTTATTTATTGATTTCTTTGTTTAATATTTATTTCATTATATATTTTAGATATTAATCTTCTATCAGATGTATACTTAGTGAAGATTTTCCTCTATTCTGTAGATGGTAGCTCTTAGCTTTATAAATCTGTACAATTTCATGAGATCTTATTTGTCAAGGCAGCCAATATTTCTTGAAAAATGTGGGTCACTGTCAGAACGTTCCTGCTGAACCTGCATAAGACATGCCTTGCATAGGTAAGCTGTGTGCCTTGGTCCCCAGACCTTCATTTTCTATTTTTGGGATTGTTCTTTCATCCACAGGTCTTTGAGGGATGCTAAGAGCCTCCTACTATCTCATGAAAACCTGCAGAGAACTAAAGAACTACCAGCCCCACCAATCCCTTGCAAGTTGGGTCTACCTGAGGCATAGCCAGCAGAGTCAAGTACCCTGGCCTCCACTGTCTGGACCATGGCTCTCCTAACCTTCCTGGGAAGTCTTACTGCCATCAAGATCATCCAGTCACCACCAGGGAAACCCAGATGCCTAAAGGAGAGAAAAAGAACACAGTCACCATGATTCAATATGGCACCACCAAAAGCCCAGCTATCCTGCCACAACAAACCCTGGATATCCCAATGAAACCAAAGCATAAGAAGAGGATCTTAAATTCAGTCTTATGAAGATGATAGAGGAGTTTAAAGAGGACAAGAAAATATCCTTTAAGAAAATACAGGAAAATACATTCAAACATGTAGAGGCATTAAAACAAGAAGCAAATAAATATAATGAAATACAGGAAAATACAATCAAACAGGTGAAGGATATGCATAAAACTATCCAAGACCTGAAAAGGGAAATAGAAGCAATAACAAAACACAAACTAGGCAATCATTGAGATGAAAGACCTTGGCAAAAGAACCTTAAACTTTCCACTAACTCAACCCTACAGAGGATACTAGAAGGAAAACTCCAACCCACTGAGGGAAGCTAAACACACTCAAGAAAACACAAGAAATAAATAATTTCATACCATTAAAACCAATAGAAGAGAAACACAACCACCACCAACATCAGAATAACAAGAAGTAGCAATTATTGGTCATTAGTACCTCTCAACATCAACAGAAATAAAAAGACATAGGCTAACAGAATGAGAGTGTAAACAGAATCCATCACTCTGCTGTATATAAGAAACACATCTGAGCAACAAAAATAGTCCACAATGAAGGAAGGATGTCTGTAGGGGGATATTCATTGCAAGAACAAAGGATAGGCCAAATCAGGGGTGGTGGGCACAGTGGCAGTAGAATAGGGAGAAAACCAAGGCCCAGAAAACAATAGACATGAGCAGAACAAGAACTCGAATCCGACTGCTGTCCATTGGGGTCCCTGTTTGGGTGCCAGTTGTTGCCCTAACCTTTGGCCCCCTGGGATGGCTCCTGAGGGTAAGAAGGCATGGAATCTGACTCTGGCAGCCAGGTGAGAAGCAGACTTGTTTATTGTAGGATTGGGGAGTGCCTTTATACCCTCTTCCCATATCCCCTCGGTCTATAATTGATTATGGACTATTTGGCATCAGATGATTGGCTGCCCTGGTCA
The DNA here is from genome assembly GCA_036184795.1 of Tokudaia tokunoshimensis. Classification (NCBI taxonomy): domain Eukaryota; kingdom Metazoa; phylum Chordata; class Mammalia; order Rodentia; family Muridae; genus Tokudaia; species Tokudaia tokunoshimensis. The sequence continues at coordinate 112,904,996 of BTHU01000004.1, forward strand.
CATGCTCTTTCTTTGTTCCAGGGTATCAGGCAAGTTCTGGGATTAGCAAACGTGTTTGCATGGGTCATTGCAGAACACTAGTCAGAACATGCTGACTCACTATTTCCACAATTTTTGAAATTTATTTCTATATGTTCATATCCAGTTTTTATATTACCATTTGGCAAAGCACTCATCTTTTCTCTAATGTGTACTTTCAACATCTTTATTTTAAAAAAACAAGTAGCTATAACTGCATGTATTTATATCTGTATATTTTATTTTGTTCCTATATACACATATGATAATACCATGCTACTTTTTTTACTGTGGCTTCATAGTAATAAATAAATAAAAATGAAATAAGATGTGCCATCCTATATTTCATTTTGAGTGAACCAACAGTTATTACATTGACTCTATAAGGACAGTAGTATTACTTTGTGCATCCTAACTTGTAATTTTTTAGTAGTTCTTTAAGAATTTAGTACAAAATACTTTTGAAATTTCATTTCTGTTTGTACATGCATAGGTACCCATGGAAGCTAGAAGAAGATGTTGGATCCCTTGAAACTAAAGTTATAGATGGTTTTGAACCACCTGACATGAGTGATGGTAATTGTGTCTTCTTCAATATCAGTATGTGCTCTTAACCACTGACCAACCCCCCCCCAGTCCCTTTGACAAGGTATTTTTTTTTATCATACTCTTCTCCTCCCCTAATTTCTCCCAGATCCACACCTCTCTTTCCAACCCACCCAACTTTGTGTCATGCTTTTTTCTTACCCATTAAGTCAAATTTGTGCTGCTCATGTACTCTTGAATATGTGGGCTTCACTGGAGTATAATTGACCTAACAGGAGCCAAAATCTTAAAGAATGCTCTCTCTCTCTCTCCTCTCTCTCTCTCTCTCTCTCTCTCTCTCTTCTTCTTCTTCTTCTTCTTCTTCTTCTTCTTCTTCTCTTCTCTCATTTTCTCTTTCAACTGCTATCAGTTGTCAAACATTCCTTAACTAGGAGTGGGACTTCATGTTCACGCCCTTTTTTCATACTACTTAAAGATTTTCATGAAAACACATAAAATGTCTCAATAATTTTACATGTATCATGTGTTAAAAACATTCAAGATGTATTGATGTAAATATGCTATATGTATAATTCAGTTATTCCTACTTTTTCCATGGTGTGAGGATACATTTAAAATTATGTATTACTGAATCATTGATTTTATAACAAATTTTATTTTATAATTTTGAATTACTCTTTGGCCATTTTACTAGTCAGAATAATTAAATTATTCCATATTCCATCTTACCTCCCTACACTCTTACATTTAACCAAGCAAATGTATTATATTTCTTTAAATTTATTTTTTAGAAATGGTAATGCTATTGGTTATTGTAGGTCTGCTTCTGAAGTCTGTTGTTTCTGCTGACTCATTCTAAGATGGGAGTCTGACCTCAGCAGATAGCCTCCATGCCTCCCCTCTGTGTAGTTTACTTTCCCAGAGCTTACCTTACATTCTTGTGTGTTGGAAGTCCTAGGCTTTTTCTCCTATTCCCCTTTAAAACCTTGGCTTGAGTGAACTTTTACATTTCTCGGGTAAATTTTGTTCCCATCATTTTAAAATGCCCTAGATTAGAGTTCTTGTCTTGCTTTGTTCTTATTTCTAATGTCTCCATAAGCACAGATATATGTGAAATATTAGAAAGGTGAGGCAAAGCAGGAAGATGTGTGTATGGTGGGGTGAACACTATTTTAACACTTAAATTATCATAAAAGATAAAGACAAAAATTCTATAGCATTAAAGTCCTTGTTATTAATCAGTATTTAATAGCAGGTGAAAATATCCAACATGTTACTAAGAAGAAAACAATTACGCATACCTATGAAGCAGGATCTTAATTTTGAAAAAGAAAAACCTTAAAAAATGTGTTTTGACCTAAAAATACAAGAAAGAAATTAATTATATATTTGTGTCTCTGAAGAATGAAGTCATACCTTCTTTTTCTTTAATTCTTTTGCTTGTCTGTGTTTTCTGTGAGATACTCATTTGTCACTAATAAAATGCACAAAAATTATGTTAAAAATTAAGAAGGAAAAACAGGAGCCAGGAAACATTTTACATCCACCTACCTGGACTCTTTGTCATATCTCAGTCTGTTAGTTTCATATGGAACACTGGGGAAAATGGAATAGCTCCAACGACGCTCACCAAGGAAAGTCTGCAGCCAACTGGGCACAATATGACTCTGCCTCCCATACATGCTGGCTGCCATCCAAGGGAAAATGTGAATTCATCTAGGACAAAGCCCTTGTCTCTCCACCCATGGCTATTCTTTTGTAGTGCAGGGCTAAGTTGCCGTCTCCTGAGCAGCAAAATGCAGGTGTGGAGGGATATGACAACACTTTTCATATCCTCTAAGACTTGCAGTTTTTCAGTTTCTTAGAATGATTGGCAATGCAATTTCACAAGGCATGAGATACAGAGAAGGAAGGACATGAAACCATGCATTTTACCAATTCACATCGTTTGCACATAAGTGATCAGAACGAATTGCATCATTTTTAACCTAGAATAGTTCATCTACAAATATGATTTTATATAAAACAATTAAAATAATTATTAGACAGAAGAGAGGAGAGAAGAGAAAGATTCAGAAAGAGTGAACAGTAGAGAGGGGGAATTAAGAATAAAAAGAAGAGAGGAGAGGAGAGGAGAGGAGAGGAGAGGAGAGGAGAGGAGAGGAGAGGAGAGGAGAGGAGAGGAGAGGATAGAAGGAAGAGAAGAGAAGAGAAGAGAAGAGGAGAGGAGAGGAGAGGAGAGGAGAGGAGAGGAGAGGAGAGGAGAGGAGAGGAGAGGGGGAGGGGAGGGGAGGAAAGGAGAGAAGAGAGGAGGGGAGGATAGGAGAGAAGAGAGGAGAGTAGAGACGAGAGGAAGGGAGGAGAGGAGAGGAGAGACACGGTATATAATAAGCTTTTGCAATTCTCTCTTAGGACTTGTGAGTTGGAGTACTGTGGGTCTTCCCTTCCTTATGGGTGGTGGGCTGATGGTCCATGAAGGCGAGAGAAGAGGGAGCAGGGGCCAGGTTCCGATGGCCTCGAGTGCCAACTGACAGATTAACTTCCGGGATTAACTTCAATGAGACAGCCCAAGTTTATTGAATTTTAGGGGTACAGGTGGAAAGGGCTAATTGGTCATAATACAGTACCTAATTATCATGTGGGCAAGAAGCCAGAGGAGGCCTGTGTGCTGAGTTAAGCAGCTCTGCACAAGTTCATTCTTCAGATAAGCCCAGGCACCTGTGTTCAGGGACATTCTCCAGACAAAATTGGACAGAGAAAGGAAAGCCTCCATTTTGTGCCAAGCTCAGAAAGACATCTGGTCATGGGTGCCTGTGACCTTAATAGCAGGGTTCTCCAACAGAGTATCTCACGCCTTGAGGTATTGCCATCTAACACATGGTGCATGTACCTCAGAAAGCAACATTTCCCGAGAGCCTGCTGGTAATTCAAAATCTCAGTCTCATGCCAGACTTAAATTATTAAAAGTTCACTAAGGAGCTATGGTGAGTCTTTTGAATACTAGCACTTCAAACCTATTTGAAAGCACTTAAAAATAATAACCAACAATCAAGGTTCAAATAAAAAAAAACATACAGAGGCAATTGTGTTCCTCTGAACAGCACTCCCTTACAAGACGGAAGCATTGATTCTGAACCCCCACCTAGCAGCAACAATTAAATGTAGAAACTTTTGAGAACATCCATAAACAGGGGTCAGAACTGCATGTACGCAGCCTGATCCATCCCTGCCGTCATCCCACAGCTAAACTCCAGGAAATGTTGTTTTTGTTCAATTTCTGCTTTCATCCTCTTTGAAGAGATGTGGCTTTGAACTAGCAGTGTTGCCGTTGGGACTGTTTTGTTCCTGTCACCAATGCCCGGGTCCTCTTTGTAACTCTCTGTGAAACAGTCCAAAAGTGGGACATAACCTGCAGAAAGGCAAGTCAACCAGAGGCTCTCCACTGTACAGGATTTTCCCAACTTCTCATTAGCTTCTTCTTCTTTGAATGGCATTAATCATATTCTTGGAACCCCATCCTCCTGACCTAAGTATCTCCCCAAAACTCCGCATCTTAATACCTAATCTCACTGGAGCATGGGATATCAACAAATGAATTGAGGAGCAAAAGAATTCAGTTTCCAACAGTGAGTTGTTACAAATATATTTTTCAATTATTTATTGCGAATTCTGCTGCACACATAAAACCTTGATGGCATAATAGAAAAGAAGTCATTGCTCACACGTCAGGAGGCATCTAGGGATCTACTGCAAGGCTGTATGGCTTTTGGCTAGGCTTATTCTTTTGGTTACATGCCAAATGTCTGTCTATTGATCCAGATCAAACTCCATTGAGATGCCTGAACATCTCGACTCTCCTTCATGCATTCATCATGTTCCAACAGGGCACTTCGGGCATGTTGTTATGGAGAAACAAAACCACAGGGAAGGCAAAAACCTTAGTTGCAGGCTTCAAAACTTCACAGTTTACACAGCAACAGTTTCTGCTTCTGTTGAACATGTTCAGAGCTAAGTCAAGAAGCACAGGACACATCAGTTACATAGTACACGAAACTCTTGGGGATGTTAATTAACAGGAGTCAGATGTCATGTAAGCAGAGGGGAAGATCAGCTAAGGTATTATTTTCCTCATCCACTTCATCAGTTCCTGCCAACTCTACCTTAGAAATAATTTCCACAGCTGTCTCAATCTCTTTTATGACTGCTGCCAGTGCATTCTGTCTTGCCTGTATCTCTCTGTCTCTGCTGTATCTCTCTCTCTCTGTGTCTCTCTCTCTGTGTCTCTCTGTGTTTTCTTTGTCTCTGTTTTTCTTTGTCTCTGTTTTTCTTTGTCTCTGTTTCTCTCTCTCTCTCTCTCTCTCTCTCTCTCTCTCTCTCTCTCTCTCTCTCTCTCTCTCTCTCTCTGTCTCTGTCTCCCTCTCCATCTCCCTCTCCTCCTCCCTCATTACCTCCTTCCCCCTCTGCATAGACCAGAAGTTGAGTTTGGATACATTCCTCAATAGTATGCCACTTTATTATTTGGTTCATTTTGTGACAGTATGTCTCATTTTAAAAACATCTCACTGATTCCACTACACTGGCTGACCAGCAAACACCAGGAATCCTACCTCACCCTTACCAGCACTGAGATTATGGGCTTTGATTGCAGCACACAACTTCTTATGTTGGTTCTATGATCCAAATGCCTGTTCTCATGTTTGCTCAGAAAGTCCTTTGCTGATTTAATAATTTAGCCAGCCCAAAGTCTCTTTACTATTCTGCCTGTATCATACTTGTATCGTGTTCCATAGATCATTCTCAATACAAGACCAAGACTTTTTGTTCTTTTACAAAGAAAGCTTGTTCTTACTGCTTGTTTGTCTAAACTGCCTCAATGGTTTCTGACTGTTCTCACAGTAAAAGAGGCTGTCCTGACTACAGAGCACACACCCCTTGCCCACTACTGGCCTTGTATTTCTTCTCATACTCCATTGGCTACAAGTCCTCTGGGCCTCGGCTGTCTCAGCCTCCTTTCAGTCTCTGATGTCATACTTCTCCCCAGAAAACTTATGCTTATGTGGGGTCCCCTTCATTATCTAGTTTCCAAAGTTCCCTTTCATCAAATCACCCATCAGTGTCACTTTCGACACCCTCACATTCACTTGACACTGTAACGGGTTGTAGATTTATGATCTCAAAACTGCTTGTAATTTTCCATGATTGCCTGGGATTTTCCATCACAGTTTACAGTGGATAATTACTAATATCACTAATTGACAAATACCCACTTCCTACGAAAATAAAAACTTCCATCATATCAGAGGTTGTGCCTGGTCGTTGCAATTTTCTAAAACTTTTACCAAACTGCAGAAGAAGAAGAAAACAGTATGCACTCTTGAATTTTGAACACAGGGTTTCTTATATTTTAAGAGAATAACTATAGTCAATGATGCTGTGGATCCGAGTTCCTTGAAAAGGCATTCTAAATAAATGGAACAAAAAAAGCAATTATTTCTTTGCCTTACAATTTCCCAGTCAAATTCTCCTCTTTGTTTTCTCACATATTCCTTGCTCAAGGGTATGAAACTATGAAACAGGGTAGCCAGATTGATGATAAAATTATTCCTCCAGGGCTCATGTTTATTTCTTGGTCGTTTCTTTGATGACTTTCCACATTTTCTGTAGAGTGAAGGTGTATATTAAAATTTGCAATGTGCAAAGAAACTGTTAGATTTGTATCTGACAAATGAAGACTACGTGTGTGTTCAACATAAATACTGTTGCTCTCCTGTATATAAACCTGAATTATAATGGGTTCTCAAAAGCATGCATGCAATTACATTTAATGGTGATTTGATTTCTACTTTTTGGGGCAACATTAGCCTATTTGCTTATTTTCCAGTCACTTGAAGCCACCAGCCACCCTTCTACCCTGCTTTCTTTGGCTTAGACAGGGGTTGAGGAGAGTCAGAGAGACAAGGAAGGGAGGTTCATGCTATATTTTCATTTCTCTCTCTGGCTAATTTCACTTAGAATGACATGCTCTAAGTTCTTCATTTGTTAATGGGCATTTAGATTGTACCGTGTCTTAATAATTGTAAATAGGCATACAGAGGATATAGGGCCATAGATTCCTCTCTCAAATGCAGACTTCTCTTCCTTCAGCTCAGAAATATATGCTCAGAAATATACTGATCTTACTAGAACAGATAATAGTTACGTTGTAGTATTTTAAGGATCCTGCCTGCTATTACATTACTTCTAATGATAATCCGTACTTCCTTTTTCTCCATCCTCTCCCAACACCTATGTCTTTTTCTTGTCCTTTCAAGAACAACAATCCTGGCAAGTGTGAGCTAATGCTTTCTTATGGTTTTGATATGCATTTCTCAGAGCACGTGTGAGATCACACTTCCTGGTGTGTCTTAGTAGGGAAAATGAGTGAGTGAGTCCTTCCTTTTAGCTTTTAATAAAATTATTTCCTTTTCACTGCTAAGTTGTATGGACTTCTTATTTATTTTGAGTTTTAAACCCTTCCCTTTAGATGCAGGCTTTTAGACATATTCTATTGTTCTCCAGGTTTTTCTTTCATAGTGTTGATTGACTCATTTTCTGTTCTAAAGCTTTTAAGGTTTATATGGCCATACTCATCCACACTCATTTATTTTTGCTTTTATTGTTGGTGCTTTGGGGGTAATTGCCTAGACTAATGTCATGGATCATTTTTCTCAGTGTTTCCTTCGAGGAATCTCAAGGTGTCTAGTGAGTCTTCAATCAATTTTGTGTTGATTTTTATGACAGAATGTGGGTGGGGGAGTGTAGGTTAAGGTTCACATTTATCCTCTTACATGTAGATAGCTAGTTTTCTTGGTTTATTTATTGAAATACATTGTGCCTCCTCTGTGTTCTCAGATCTCTTATCATATATTAACTGATCACATATAAAAGGCTTTAACTTTAATGTGATGGGTGTTTGTTTCTACTTAATATTAATATATTGTTTAAGTTACTGTAATTTAAAATTTACTATAATATTGCTTGAAATTAGAAATCTGATGATGATTTATTCTTTTTTGTCAAGGTTTTTCCTTTGCTCTCTAGGGTTTTTCATGCATATCTATATCTATATATAGATATATGCTAATATTGTAAATATATTACAATAACTTTTGAATAAACCCATTCTTTAGTTCATGAGCATGTCTTCTATTTATATGTGCATTCTTTGGATTATTTCATCAATAATATGTCATTTGATATATACACATATCTCCATGTAGTTCACAAAGAGTAATGATTTTACCTAATTTAGATGTTTGTCTCTCATTTTGTTCCCTAACTCTTATGTTTAGGATTTTTAGGATGGTGATGAATAGGGGATAAGAGTCATTATCTCTTATGTATTTTTAATCTTAAACAAAAATCTTTTGACCTTTAATAATTGGGTATGATATTACCTGAAGATTTGCAATATATGGCCTATAATCTACTCAGATAAATTTCTTTTATATAAAATTTTTGGGAACTTTTATCATGAAAATCATAGATTTTTGACAAATGCTTTCTTTTCACTTAATTGAGATAATTTTTAACATTATTTTTTTCATTCTCTTAATGGATAGTACAGCATTTACACATTTGAGTAGTTTGAACCATCTTTGACTCCCAGGGACAGATAGATCTCATGTTTTCATATCATATAATCTTTTTTGTGTGCTTCTAAATTTGATTTCCTAGTATTTTATTAAGATATTTTTGTGTCTGTATGCTCATAAGAGATGTTAGTCTGTAATTTTCTTTACTTGTAAGAGTCTAATTTCTTCTTGGTCTCAATACTAATCTTACAAAATATTACTCAATTTCTTCAAATTATTTGAGAAGTATCATTCCATCTGTAATGTTTGGAAGGATTTATTATTGAAACCATCAGATCATAAGTTTTTCTTTGACTAGAGACTTTTATTACTGAATTGCTGATTAACTCTATTACAACAATATTCAGACTGTCCCTTTCTTCATGATGCAATTTTTCAGATTCTACATTTCTAATCATTTATCCATTTCTTCTCATTTCCACAATTTTGGACCTATAGTTTGTGGTAACAGTTATTAGAATATTTTATATAAGTTCTAGGAGTCTATAGTATAACATCATGACTATAAATAAAATATGATGTTTTATATTGAAATTTGATATCAGAAAAGATTTTACATATTTACTGCAAAATGAAAGTGAGATGACTCACTGGCTGTGATAATTATCATGTCTACATATATGAAATTATCATGTTGTATATTGTCTTAGTTACTGTTTTATTGCTGTGAAAAGATACCTTTACCTTATAAAAGATTCCTTTATCTTATAAAGGAAGTCATTTATTTAAGATGCTTGCTTACAGCTTCGCAGGCTTAGTCCTTTATAATCACAGGCATCTTTGGTTCCTGAGGCTGCTCATCTCAAGAAGAATGGTTGCAGGTACGTGTGGTACTAAAGAAAGATATAAAAGCTACATCCTGATCTATAGGCTTAGATGGAGAGAAAGAACTATGTCTACTATGGACTTTTGAAACCTCAAAGCCCATCCCAGTGACACCATTCCTCCAACAAGTCCATCTCTACTCTATCAAGGCCACACCTTCCAACCTTTCTCAACAGTACCATTTTCTGACGACTAAGTATTCAAATATATGAATGTATAGAGGCCATTCTTATTCAAACCACCACAAATTGTATAGAGTTTTTGGCAATTGTCTCAATAACGGTGAAGATTAAACTATGATATGGTAAGATCAAATGTTAAATTATCTTTTTTTTAAATTTTATTTTATTTTCTAAGTTTTTTTTATTTACATTCAAAATCATTTCCCCTTTCCCAATTTCTCCATACCCGAAAGTCCCATAAGCCCCCTTCCCTCCCTCTTTTCCCCATTCAACCCCCTCTCGCTTCTCTGTCCTGGCATTCCCCTACATCCAGTCTTTCCAGGACCAGGGGTCTCTCCTTCCATCTTCTTGGAAATCTATTGATATGCGAATTGTGTCTAGAGTATTCCGAGATTCTGGATTAATATTCCCTTATCAGTGACTGCATACCATGTGTGTTCTTTTGTGATTGGGTTACCTCACTAAGGATGATATTTTCAAGTTCTGACCATTTGCCTAGGAATTTCATGAATTCATTGTTTTTAATTGCAGAGTAGTATTCCATTGTGTAAATATACCACATCTTCTGAATCCATTCCTCCATTGAGGGACATCTGGGTTCTTTCCAGCTTCTGGCTATTATAAATAAGGCTGCTATGAACATAATGGAGCATGTGTCCTTATTGCATGCAGGCAAAGCCTCTGGGTATATGCCCAGGAGTGGTATGGCCGGATCCATGCCCAGATTTCTGAGGAACCGCCAGACTGCTTTCCAGAGTGGTTGTACCAGCTTGCAATCCCACCAGCAGTGGAGGAGTGTTCCTCTTTCTCCACATCCCCGCCAACAACTGCTGTCTCCTGTGTTTTTGATCTTAGCCATTCTGACTGGAGTGAGATGGAATCTCAGGGTTGTTTTGATTTGCATTTCCCTAATGGCTAAGGATGATGAACATCTCTTTAGGTGCTTCTCAGCCATTAGATATTCTTCAGGTGAGAACTCTTTGTTTAGCTCTGTACCGCATTTTTTAACAGGGTTACTTGCCTCTCTGGAGTTTAACTTCTTGAGTTCTTTGTATATATTGGATATTAGCCCTCTGTCGGATGTAGGGTTGATAAAGATCATTTCCCAGTTAGTTGGTTGCCCCTTTGTCTTTTTGACAGTGTCTTTTACCTTGCAAAAACTTTGTAATTTAATGAGGTCCCATTTGTCAATTCTTGATCTTAGAGCATAAGCTATTGGAGTTCTATTCAGGAAAATCTCCCCTGTGCCCATATGTTCAAGGTTCTTCCCTAGTTTCCTTTCTATTAGCTTCAGTGTGTCTGGTTTGATGTGGAGGTCCTTGATCCACTTGGAATTGAGCTTAGTGCCAGGAGATAAGAATGGGTCAATTTGCATTCTTCTGCATGTTGACCTCCAGTTGAGCCAGCACCATTTGTTGAAAAGGCTATCTTTTTTCCACTGGATGGTTTTAGCTCCTTTGTCAAAGATCAAGTGACCATAGGAGTGTGGATTCATTTCTGGGTCTTCAATTCTGTTCCATTGATCTACATGCCTGTCACTGTACCAATACCATGCGGTTTTTAACACTATTGCTCTGTAGTACAGCTTGAGGTCCGGGATACTGATTCCCCCAGAGGTTCTTTTACTCTTGAGAATAGTTTTAGCTATCCTGGGTTTTCTGTTATTCCAGATGAATTTTTGAATTGCTCTATCTAACTTTATGAAGAATGGAGTTGGGATTTTGAAGGGGATTGCATTGAATCTGTTTATTACTTTTGGTAAGATGGTCATTTTTACTATATTAATCCTGCCAATCCATGAGCATGGCAGATTTTTCCATCTTCTGAGGTCTTCTTCAATTTCTTTCTTGAGAGACTTGAAGTTCTTGTCATACAGATCTTTCACTTGTTTGGTTAGCGTCACGCCAAGATACTTAATATGGTTTGTGGCTATCGTAAAGGGTATTATTTCTCTTACTTCTTTCTCAGCCTGCTTATCCTTTGAGTATAGGAAGGCTTCTGACTTGCTTGAGTTGATTTTATATCCGGCCACTTTGCTGAAGTTGTTTATCAGCTGTAGGCTTTCTCTGGTGGAGTTCTTTGGGTCGCTTAAGTATACTATCATATTGTCTGCAAATAGTGATAGTTTGACTTCTTCCTTTCCAATTTGTATCCCTTTGACCTCTTTTTGTTGTCTAATTGCTCTCGCTAGAACTTCAAGTACTATATTGAAAAGATATGGAGAGAGAGGGCAGCCTTGCCTAGTCCCTGATTTTAGTGGGATTGCTTCAAGTTTCTCTCCATTTAGATTGATGCTGGCCACCGGTTTGCTGTAAATTGCTTTTACTATGTTTAGATATGGGCCTCGAATTCCTGATCTTTCCAAGACCTTTAGCATGAAAGGATGCTGAATTTTGTCAAACGCTTTCTCAGCATCTAATGAGATGACCATGTGGTTTTTTTCTTTGAGATTGTTAATGTAGTGGATTACATTGATGGATTTCCTTATATTGAACCATCCCTGCATCCCTGGGATGAAGCCTACTTGATCTTGGTGAATGATCGTTTTGATGTGTTCTTGGATTCGGTTGGCAAGAATTCTATTGAGTATTTTTGCATCGATATTCATAAGAGAGATTGGCCTGAGATTCTCTTTCTTTGTCGGATCTTTGTGTGCTTTTGGTTTTAGCGTAATTGTGGCTTCATAGAATGAGTTGGGTAGTGTTCCTTCTGTTTCTATTTTGTGGAATAGCTTGAAGAGTATTGGTGTTCTTCTTTGAAGAAGTGTTCTTTGAAGTAGTGGTCTTCTTTGAACGTCTGATAGAATTCTGCACTGAAACCATCTGGACCTGTGCTTTTTTTGGTTGGAAGACTTCCAGTGATGACTTCTATTTCTTCGGGGGTTATAAGTCGGTTTAGATGCTCTATTTGATCCAGATTTAATTTTGGCATTTGGTATCTGTCAAGGAAATTGTCCATTTCCTCGAGATTTTCTAGTTGTGTTGAATACAGGCATTTGTAGTAGGACCTGATGATTTTTTGAATTTCCTCAGTTTCTGTTGTTATCTCTCCCTTTTCATTTCTGATTTTATTAATTTGGATACTGTCTCTGTGCCCTCTGGCTAGTCTGGCTAAGGGCTTATCTATCTTGTTGATTTTCTCAAAGAACCAACTCCTCATTTTGTTGATTCTTTGTATGGTTTTATTTGTTTCTACTTGATTGATTTCAGCCCTGAGTTTGATGATTTCCTGCCTTCTACTCCTCTTTGGTGTATTTGCTTCTTTTTGTTCCAGGGCTTTCAGTTGTGCCATTAAGCTGTTAGTGTGTGCTGTCTCCTGTTTCTTTTTGGCGGCACTCAGGGCTATGAATTTTCCTCTTAGCACTGCTTTCATTGTGTCCCGTAAATTAGGGTATGTTGTGCCTTCCTTTTCATTAAATTTCAGGAAGTCTTTGATTACTTTCTTTATTTCCAACTTGACCAAGTTATCATTGAGTAGAGCATTGTTCAGCCTCCAGGTGTACGTGGGTTTTCTTTTGTTTTTGTTGACATTGAAGACTACCCTTATTCCATAGTGATCTGATAGGAGGCATGAAATTAGTTCAATCTTCTTATATCTGTTGAGGTCTGATTTGTGACCAATTATATGGTCGATTTTGGAGAAGGTACGATGAGGTGCTGAGAAGAAGGTGTATTCTTTTGCTCTAGGATGAAATGTTCTATATATATATCTTTTAGTTCCATTTGGTCCAAGGCTTCAATTAGATTCACTGTGTCCCTGTTTAGTTTCTGCTTTCCTGAATGATCCATTTCAGAGAGCGGGGTGTTGAAGTCACTCACTATTATTGTGTGAGGTGCGATGTGTGCTTTGAGTTTTAGTAAAGTTTCTTTTACTAATGAGGGTTCCCTTGCATTTGGAGCATAGATATTCAGAATTGAGAGTTCTTGTTGGTGGATTTTTCCCTTGATCAGTATGTAGTGTCCTTCTGTGTCTTTTTAGATGACTTTAGGTTGAAAATCAATTTTATCTGATATTAGAATGGCTACTCCGGCTCGTTTCTTGGGGCCATTTGCTTGTAAAATTGTTTTCCAGCCTTTTACTCTGAGGTAGTGTTTGTCTTTGACACTGAGGTGCGTTTCCTGCATGCAGCAAAATGCTGGGTCCTGTTTACGTATCCAGTCTGTTAGTCTATGTCTTTTTATTGGGGAATTGAGACCATTGATATTAAGAGAGATTAAGGCATAGTAATGATTGCGACCTTCCATTTTTGATGCTATCTTTATGTTTGAGTGGTTATCTACTTTTGGGTTTGAAGCAAGAAGGTTACTATCTCATTTTTTTCCAGGGTGTTGTTTCTCTCCCTGTATTGGCGGTTTCCACCTATTATCCTTTGCAGGGCTGGATTTGTGGAAAGATATTGTGAAAATTTGGTTTTATCATGGAATATCTTGGTCTCTCCATCTATGGTGATTGAGAGTTTTGCTGGATATAGTAGTCTAGGCTGGCATTTGTGCTCTCTTAGTGTCTGCATGAGATCTGCCCAGGATCTTCTGGCTTTCATAGTCTCTGGTGAGAAGTCTGATGTGATTCGGATAGGTCTTCCTTTGTATGTTACTTGGCCCTTTTCTCTCTTACTGCTTTTAATATTCTTTCTTTATTTAGTACATTTGGTGTTTTGATTATTATGTGATGGGAGGTATTTCTGTTCTGGTCCAGTCTGTTTGGAGTTCTGTAGGCTTCTTGTACGTTCATCGGCATCTCTCTCTTTAGGTTAGGGAAGTTTTCCTCCATAATTTTGTTGAAGATGTTTACTGGCCCTTTAAATTGCAAATCTTCACTCTCGTCTATACCTATAATCCTTAGGTTTGGTCTTCTCTTTGTGTCCTGGATTTCCTGGATGTTTTGGGTTACACGTTTTTTGCATTTTGCATTTTCTTTGACTGTTGAGTCGATGCTTTCTATGGTATCTTCAGCATCTGAGATTCTTTCTTCCATCTCTTGTATTCTATTGTTGATGTTTGCATCTATGACTCCTGATTTCTTCCCAAGGTTTTCTATCTCCAAAGTTGTCTCCCTTTGTGATTTCTTAGTTGTTTCTACTTCCTTTTTTAGTTCCTGGATGGATTTGCTGAGATCCTTCACTTGTTTGTTTGTATTTTCCTGTATTTCTTTAACGTATTTTTGCATTTCCTCTTTCAGGATTTCTGCCTGTTGACCCAAGTTCTCCTGTATTTCTCTAAGCGATTTTTGTGTTTCCTCCTCATGGGATTCCATCTGTTGATCCATTGTCTCCTGCATTTCTTTAAGCAGTTCTTGTGTTTCCTTTGTAAGGGCATCTATCCGTTGATTCATTTCTTTAAGCAATTTTTGTGTTGCCTCCCTATGGACATCCGTCTGTTGACCCATATTCTTCTGCATTTTTTTTTTTTTTTTTGGTTTTTTGAGACAGGGTTTCTCTGTGTAGTCTTGGCTGTCCTGGAACTCACTTTGTAGACCAGGCTGGCCTCGAACTCAGAAATCCGCCTGCCTCTGCCTCCCAAGTGCTGGGATTAAAGGCGTGCGCCACCACCGCCCGTCTTCTGCATTTCTTTACGCAATTTTTGTGATTCCTTTGAACGTGCATCTACCCATTGATTCATTTCTTTAAGCGATTTTTGTGTTGTCTCCTTGTGGGCCTCCATCTTTTGATCCATGTTCTCCTGCATTTCTCTAAGTGATTTTTGTGTTTCCTTTGCAAGGGCTTCTAACCGTTGATTCATGGTCTCCTGTAATTCTTTATTAGATTCATTTGTGTCCTTCTTGTGATCCTCTAATAGCATCATGAGAAGTGATTTTAAATCCAGATCTTGTCTTTCGGGTGTGGTGGGCTATCCAGGACTTGCTGCTGTTGGAGAGTTGGGTTCGGATGGTGCCATATTACTTTGATTTCTGTTAGTAACATTCCTACGTTTGCCTTTTGCCATCTGGTTACCTCTGGTGTTAGTTGGTCCTGCTGTTACTGGCTGTTGGTTGGACCTCCTGTGAGCCTGCAAAGCTATTTCTGCCCCCCCCCCGGATTACTGGGATTCCCCTGGCACCGATTTCTGGGGCCTGCCCTGCTCCTGAGTGACTTTGGAGCCCTGATGTGCCTTGCCCCAAGTGATATTATATTGGGGAGTCCCTGCACATCCAAAGGCTCAGAGTAGTGGATTCCCGGAGTAGAGGTCGCCAAAGGGAGGCTGGCAGGCTCCTGCCCTGTTCAGGGGTGTGTGATCTCTCCCAGAGGAGGGGGGGAGGGGGCGTCCCTCTGCAGGAATCTGGTAGGCTCCCGCCCAGTGCGGGTGGGAGGGGGTCCCTCTGCAAGGCAGAAGTCCCACAGCAGAGCTGGCGCGCTGGTTACTGCAGATCTGCCCAGCTCTTGGAGCAGGTTACACACAAGCTGCCTGAGACCCAAATGATATTATGCCTGTCTGTCTGTGAGCCTGGAGGTCCCAGCTGCCCCAGTGCTGGAGCAAAGATGGCGGAGTGCACTCTGCCTTAAATTTTCAAAACCTTAACTTGCAACACTTCTGTGTATTAATCTGATGAGTCCTTGTAAATATATCGTTCTATATATGTCACTCATTATAGTCATGAATCTCTTTCTCCAATTTCACCCTTATGTTTAATTCATCTGTTCTCAAAGTGCTTCAGAAGGAACATCCCTACAGAATGTGGGAAGAGTTTGCCCTCTCATCTGGATTGATTTTATTTGGACCTGTGATTTGCACTGTAATGATAGAGTTCTTCCCAGGGGTAAGTTTTTAATTAGGCCACAAAGATGTGAAGCTATATGAAGCCATATTGTGAGGTAAATTCTAGAACTGACATTCCTGATTCTGAAAGGTCTATGAAGAAATTAGAGGAAGTCAGTCTGGGAAAAGAAAAAAGAAAAAGACAAAAGCAAAATAAAGAATATAGTCTGTGAATCAAGAAGTTGTGGCAGCAATAGAGCTGAGAAGAGAAAGCATGAAGGACCAACGGTGACATCTTTTGCCTTTGAGACAGCTCCACTCAGGCCAAGGCCTAGTAAAGCATGTAACAATATTCTGAGAGAATTCTTTAAATTCATGTAATGATTTCTGTTAGTTATATAATGAACCCTAATCTTTACAAAATATAAATAAATAAGTTCAAGCCATCATAGAGATTTTTTTTTTTAAAGAAAACTGAAGTGTCCAAAAAACACATGCCAGGCCAAAGGGATGTTGTTTCTACAGTTTAACTAGGGAGTCTAGGTCCCTTTATTTCTAGGTTGTCCTAATATTATTCTGATTTCATCTGGCCTTTCTAGAGGATTATAACTCTAAGAGATAGCTTACTATGCAAGAATCATACGTTCTGATGATGGAAGAAGACTGCCAAAGATGTTTTGTCATCCCAGCTGTGATCAGAACAACTTGTGAAATTTGTAAGTATAAAAGTCAGAACCCAGCCTGTTTCTATAACAGATTCAGCCTGTTATAGAAATGAATCAGCTAGATTGACAGCCACAGATAATTATTAAGCATAGTTTCAGATGGAGCAGAGTGTCTCAGATATTAGCCTCCTGGTCCTTCTCTTGAACAAAAAAATAGCTGAGGCCAATATCAGGAAAATATTACTATGTGACAACCAAGCCAAAATCCAATGACTTAATGTGGTAAAAATGGTTGTTCTTCAGCCTATGGCACCAGCTGGGCAACTGTTATAGTCTTTGTGGGTCTTCCTTCTCCCAGGAGTCATTGGCTAACCACCTACAATGATGAAGGGAGCAGAGTCAATAAACAGGGTTTTGGACAGCCTGTGAGTATGAATGATAAGAAAGACACATTGAGACCAGCTTTGGGGAAACAGATCTACTTTACTTGTAAATCAAGAGTTATATAGTTTGGGGCTTAGGGAGTAGGACTCTCCAGGGTGGACAAAGGTCACTGGCATGGAGAAACCTTCCTGGAATGTCAAGTGCTAGCTGAACTGGTTCTAATTTGGGAGAAGGGAGGATGAGCTTGTAATTTAACCAAGGCTACATGTCATTCTGTAGGTATGGAGTGTGGGGTCTGGGATTCCCTAGGTTGAGAAGAAACCTTGCTGACAAAAGGAGTCTTCTATTTTGTACCAAGCTCAGGGCTTTCTGGTAATGGCAGACTTCAACTTTAGCAGCAGAGCAACAAGTCTTGATTGATCTATTGGTTTGCTTGAGATTTGTTCTCATGATCAGTCTCTCCTATATGTGTGAGGTCAGGACAGGTGACTTTAATAGTGTAATATGGGCTGGGACATATGAGTCTCATCCTCTAGTAGGGCATTTGGAGACTCTAAGGAGAAAAAATATAGATAAAATTTCTTAATAACCAAAACATGAATGTGACACATCCACTGAATTCAATTACTTATAGCTCACCAAAAGCAAACATAAACTAAAGGCTTGAGAGAATCCTATCCTTTCTGCAGGAAGAACTATTCCGACTTAATATAGCATAGCTGAGTGATGTGTAGTTCTTCTGAGAGTATACTCTTCTATCTTGGAGGAAAGCCCCTTAAGACAGAGGACATTAAGGGGGCAGCGTAAGTAAATTAGCAAACTGCTCTAAATAAGGATGAAATATTTTATCCTGCAGGAAAGTTCATTGAGATCAGAAAGTAAGCAACTCAGAGTCTTTAGGAAGTTACTGAAACTGACCACTCTACTAGGCTACCCTCTTCTCAAGTACCAGACCAGCTGAACTGCCCAGAAGAAGTCAAGGACAAATCAACTGTCAGGAAAGGGCAGAGACAACTGAGCTGCCTGGAAGGGGCTCAGACAAGCTACCACCTTGGCCATCTTACCACTCTCCAACCTTGCTGATCTGACTATAGGATGTGTAGAACACTTGTAGAAGGTTCCAGTTTCCATAAACTGTTGCCCTGTTGTGGTGGGCTTTTGCTAAGGATATTTGTGTTATTTCTGTAACTGCTTACCAATATTTCTGCAACTAAGCCCAGTAAATCTCATCGGATTACCCAGGTGGACTTTGGTGAGACCCTTTCTTTGGTCTAACATCAGTTTGCCATCTGTGGAGAGCAGTCAGACATTTATTCAAGTCTCCCCAGGTATAGTATCATATAACACTTGGATGGTTGCATTATTATAACAATACTAGGGGGCAAGATGGTTAAGAAAAGTCAAAAATAGCAAAAAAAAAAAAAACAAAACAATAAACAAAAAAAGAAAGACAAACAAAGAACAAACAACAAAAAATCCAAAAACAAAAACAAAAAACCAAGACTCCTAGATGTTAGTTAAGTATCTTATTCTACTACCCATGATTAGACCTCTTTGAGGTTGCAAATAAATTATATCCCCTCTGGTTCCTCTCAAAAGATCACACAAGAGTACTAATGACAAAATTTGGCTTCAGTTACCTTTTAGTTCCAGGTCTCAATGGTCATTGTACATCAGTGAGCACTGTCTGATGAATGTCACCAGCTGCCGGTGGCTTAGAAGGCATAAGAAAGCAAAGTCATAAATGCTTCTTAAGTTCAGTCTAAATGGCTGTCACCTCCACTGGGATGAACACACCTTGAGGTAATGCAAATTATGAAGATTCGATTCTGCTTTCAGGTGCAATTCCTGGGAGTTATTGCTTTGTCTACAAAGAACCCTTTTAGAGGCAACAGTGGATCTAAACCAAATAAAAGTTAGGTGTAGGCTCTGATGATGTGGCATTAAAAAGTGAGTCGCAAAATCTGTCAGAAGAAAAAGCAGTTGCATGGCAGCTTTCTCTTTAGTGTAGAAAAGTAAAAGGGCCATAGTTAACATTCCAGGTCTGATGACACCGTTGTTACTATAGCAATACTTGCTAATTCCTGCCTCCCAAACCACATATTATAAAATGCAATTATATCACAAGCAACACATTGTAGAAACTTCTTTCAAAGAGATTTGCAAGTTTAGTGAGTCAGAAGAATCATCTGGAAGCCTTGAGCATGTTGATACTGCACTCATCAGTAAGCCTAACTAAAATCAGGCTGGACTAAAACTTAAGAATTGAGGCTTCTTTTTGATGGTCTCAGTTAATTTTAATATATGCCTTAAGATAAGGACTTACTTATATACCTGAGAAATTCTTAGCTCGTGCAATCAATGTATTGTTTGAAGCATGTGATCTATGTGTCACATTTTGCCACATAGAGGGTGAAGAGGAAGTTGTCTTTGGTGCCAGAGGTAAGGAATGGTCTTGGAATTGAAACTACCAAGTTAAGCCACAATAAAGAAAACCTAGTATTAGAAATGATAGATGTCGATCTAGGTTAATTTGGAACACATTTTCCTTGGCCCCTTAAAATCTCAAGTTTAGCCCTCCTGTTCTCAAACAGAAGCCTCCTATCTGTCCAGATCACACATTCTAATAGCATAACCTAGCTCCCAATTTGATGTTACTTTCAGCGCAAATGCAAATAGCTTGTCTCTTCTTGCCTTATCTGACTTAGATTCCATTCTTCACTTGGATGACACATTCATGTTACCACTGGCAAGATTATTTTGTAATGGATTTGTTGGATATCTTATGAAAATAATGGTATGGAACACAATCCAGAGTCTCTGTAGCTGATGAAAAGAGACTTACTTCTAAAATGTGCATCTGTAGGATGTTGAGGACTTGTACATCTCAGGCTTGCTTCACATCTTTACCAGCTTTCTTTATTGCGGAATGGGTAGTTTTCTGGAGCAAACTGTGTCTGTTATTCATGGAGTTAGCTGAAGCTGCACAGAACCAGTCAAACGATGCAGGTAGTGTTAAATCCTGCTCATATGACAACCGTTCTCATTCTAGTGGTCAAAGCAAACTATAGGTTTGTCCAAAGTCATTTATATACTATTTCATGCCAGGTGTTACAAACGTCTGTCAAAGTGTCTAGAATTGTAGTCGTATATATACAGATAATGAAGACTGGCAACAAGAGAATGTCATTTTTGCCTTCACCATCCGATCATATCTCTTATTGCATTGTAATGAACCAACCAAATTGCAAGTCCTGTTTAACTTCTCTGTGCTAATTCATAGGTGTACACTAAGAAAGAAAATGAATGACCCCATTTTATATTCATGATGTCTCACCTCAAGTGCAACCTCAGTGAGACCTGAGAGTTCTGTAATTGCCTGTCCAATTTCTGTCTGCTTCCTCCTTCTTCTCTTCCTGCTCATTCTTGTCTTGGAAAGAAAAAAGAAAGAAAGAAAAGTGATTTCACATTTCCTCCTTTTCATTACTACAGTACTACATGATCACTTCATCCTTCTCTAAGATTATCTTCTTTCATCACTGAAGAAACAGAAAGAGAGAGAGCCTCTATCTTCCATCATTTCGCACAGTGGTCATGCACTCTGCTTCCATGTTTGCATTCTCTGTGCTCAAGGGAGCACTGGACTTCATCATAACTTGGCCAAACTCTGCTCAGTATTTGTCTCCATCCTGTATCTCAGCTTTTCCCTTTTCATCACTATTTGGATCACTATATAAATATCCTGTTACTGAAAATATCTCACCACCAACAAATCTTCCTACACTGTTTCACTCCACCCTGCAACAGCATTTTAACTAATGTTTCTAGAGTAAGTCCCTAAAAAACTTCAACCTTTTCATTCTCTTACTTTCTTGTTCAGGCATTGAACTGTGTCAGTCCACTGAAATCAACCTCATCTATATTATGCATGGCCTATAAGGTGACAAGCAGAAGCAACACTGAGTTCCCCTTAAACTCATTGGGTCTATGCAGGAGCTCTGTTGAGTCACTTTGATCCTTGGACATTTGGACGTGACTGAGTTCAATGAAAACCCTACTTCCTCAGGTAGGCTTTAATTTGAGAATAAGGGTACCAGATCTGGTCACATACAACTTCCACTGAGTCATTGGCTTTCAGGTTCTTGTCTCACAAATTCCAAGAATAAAAATCAGGACCACAGCAGGATGAACTTCACGAAAAAAGTACTTTATTTTAGGAAGCTTCAGAGAAAGAAAGAAGATGGGTCTATTGTTATCAGGAGCAGATTTTAGAAAATGATGTGCCGTTGAGTTGCTAGTCTGGGAACTTTACACCAGTCTAATGGCAAACACTGGGCTGAAAGATGGGATGTAATGAGGCTAGTTTGCACAACTATGAGATGCCCGGGTGCCTCCTCTCCATTTTGGTAATGTTATCACTTATAGCTTCCAGATGGGGGCAATTATTTAGGAGAACAAAAAACAAAACAAAACAAGGAACCACAAACCAGAACTTTGTTCCAGTATTTAGGATCCCTGCCCTATTTAAGAAGTGCCTGTCTCTTGTTGTCTCTTGTTCTCATTGCGTTATTGTTTAAGATGGCTTCTGCCACATTGCATTTCCTATTTTTCCTCCTATCTTGTGATCCCAATTCAATGCTCAAGATCCCTAAGTACTCTCTCAGATAACACAACTCTAAACCCTGACTCCCCAAAGCAGTTTGTGTTCTGAGGACCAATAGCATCAGCATCACAATGGGAGACAGTTAAAACTCACAGACCTGGTACAACACAATCTGCATTTTAACAAGATCCTCAGGTGATGCTTATGTACTCTCAAACTGTGTTAATGAGGCTGCCAGCTGACCCCATTGAGTAGTTCTCTGACTACTCTGCATAGAAGAAACATTCTTCAGTCAGATCTAAATTATCTAAACCAGTTCAGGAGCATTTCCACTCTTTTCTACTGAACTCTCACCTCTCATGTCAGAATCCAATCTTGCTACTCACCCTTAATTGTTCCTTAGATGTTGGCCCATCTCAGACTGAGAGCTCCAGCTTGGGATTACTCCAAATGTAAGGTCACTGGCTCAGTTTAATGACAAGTCTCTTACTGACTGTAAATCTACTTGGGATGACAGTTTTGAAAAAGATCCAACTCTGCTTATGCAGAATTCTGTCCCCTGCCAGCAGGATGCTGTGGAAGAGTACACACATTATCTATCCATGGTATAGCCAACAAAACTGACAAATTGTGGTAATGGTGGGTCAGGTAGTTTTCAAGTTCATGGAAGGAATATGTGCTGATCTTTTGAACAATTCCTAACATTCCAGTGTTCCTTGTAAAGTAGAAGGGTGACAAATAGAAATAAAAGGTATAGCATGCCCCACTTCATATTTCCTTTTTATTTATATTTTAGTTTGTTTTCGAATAAACTGTATTAAATTCCTTCAGGGGCATTAATTATTCATTGCAAGACATTATGTAGATGTTAAGAGTACATTTTCTTGTTTACCTGAATGCAATTGTCTTTCTTAAGGACACTCCTGGGCATATACCCAGAGACTTTACCTGCATGCAATAAGGACACATGCTCCACTATATTCATAGCAGCCTTATTTATAATAGCCAGAAGCTGGAAAGAACCCAGATGTCCCTCAACGGAGGAATGGATTCAGAAGATGTGGTATATTTACACAATGGAATACTACTCTGCAATTAAAAACAATGAATTCACGAAATTCCTAGGCAAATGGTCAGAACTTGAAAATATCATCCTTAGTGAGGTAACCCAATCACAAAAGATCACACATGGTATGAAGTCACTGATAAGGGGATATTGACCCAGAATCTCAGAATACCCTAGACACAATCAGCATATCAATAGATTTCTAAAAAGATGGAAGGAGAGACCCCTGGTCCTGGAAAGACTGGATGTAGGGGAACGCCAGGACAGAGTAATGAGAGGGGGTTGAACGGAGAAAAGAGGGAGGGAAGGGGGCTTATGGGACTTTCGGGGAGGGAGGAAACGGGAAAGGGGAAGTGATTTGGAATGTAAATTAAAAAAATAAAATAAAATAAAATTAAAAAAAAAAGGATACTTAGCTAAGCTCTTTCATAATACGTACAGGGAATCGCAAACAAACAAAATATGGTTTCTAATTATGGACTGGAGTTTCCTTTTTTATTTACGTATTTTAAATTTACTTTCTCTGTCACCAGAACATCTTTGTCTTTTTCCCCACCTAAGAAATAAAAACTGTTTAACTTATATTAAATAGCATAATTATAATTAAAGGAACTGGTTTATACTTTGCCTATATCAGCAATATTGGCATACAGAAATATATCATGAACATTATAAATATATTTATTTCTCATCAATGCACAAGAAGCTTCCTTGATGCAGTAGACATCATGGAATGTGGTTAGACTACAGATGGGCATGAGACATGCACCCTGCCTTCCAGAAGTATGCTACATACAAAGAACGTTAGTGTTATAGAACCAAGGCACATGGGAGAAAATTAAGAGTATATAAGAAGACTTGTAGAAATGGAATGCAATGGAGGGAAAGGAAAGAAAGACAATTTGGGGAAATAGTCAGAAGAATCTCATATGAGTAGTTTTTGACTAACATGTAGATGAGGGTAGAATTTAAAAAACTAACCTTGTTCATACAGTAAATTTTGTAAAAAAAAAAAAAAGATAGGACATAATTTTATAGGAGTAATAGAAAAGACATAGTAAAATATTGATGATTTCTACATTAGGAAGAATCTCATTTACATTACTCCATGGGGAAAATGGGCAGATCAGTAAGAACCAAAGAAGAGAAAAGAAGTTAAAGTGTAAGAACTGCTCTTGCCCATTGAAATTGTGGAGGACTAAAACAGATTTTCTAATTTTATTATATATATAAAATATTCTCTTAATACTGATTAACCTTCTTACCAATGACAAAAAATGGATGACCTGTATGGGTTTTCATTAACAAATGTGTCCTCATCTCTATAGATCATTTTATGTCAGGACATTTTCCTTTTCCTTCACTGTCAGGCAGAACTTTAAAAAGACTTCTTGTGCATCTCTGATTTTCTTCCCCACACTTTAGCTTTTTTGTAGTGTGTGCATGTCCTTTATGACTTTGGAAGTTCTCGGACATTTTCCATGTTCTTCGTTCTATTCAACAAACCAGCCCTAATTAACTCAATCACTAAAAAGAGGTCATAGCTTTAACACAGACTAGGAAAACAGTTAAAGCTTAAGAGCAGTACAAAATTACTTCTCCTCTTATCCTTAATAAAATTTTTAAAACTAAAGCAGGAAGGAAACTACTGATCAAGAACAGTATGAAGGCAAAACTTACCACACAAAGGAAAAATACCGCTTGTCCTCACTAAGGAAAAATACCACTTTTCAGGAACAGCTGTTACATACAAAAGTATCCTAGTGATGGCACTAACATATTATCTGAGGAATTTTCTCAAAATCTGCATCTTTCAAGAAAAACTAAGCTTAGCTAATAAAAAAACTCACGTAAACTCTCATTTTATACTTGAATTGTATGGTTGTGATTCATGATAAATATAACCTAAGCATCTCTTAAATTTATTTTGTTTTCCAGATAGAAATAATGTAATACTAAAACAAATTGATGGTTTTCTCCCAAGTCGTCAAATGTATTTATCTTTTGATTCTTATAATTCTGGACATTATTTTTGGTGGACAATGCTGACAACAAGAACACAGTAGGGCAGCTCTTCATTCTTGCCTTCCCTCCCTACTCTTTTTTTTTTAGTATAGAATAGGGTTTATTCAGGGCATGGGGAGGGGAGTTAAGGGGGTAGTAGAGGCAGAGAAAGTCAGAAAGAGGGAGAGAGTAGAGAAGCAGAGACCGGCCATGACCATGTGGAGAGAGAGGGGAGAGGAGGAGAGCCCAAGAGGGGGCAAGAGAGAAGCTGGGAGAGTAAGAGATGTAATCGAGGTAAGAGGGGCCCTTCCCTCCCCTGTTGATGATTAAGCATTTCTGTACAGCAGAGAATGAGCCTGAAGTTGACATATAATTGTCAATATAAACATTTTGAATAAAAACAAGAATCCAAGAGGGAAGAGAAGTGCTCTCAAGAAGCAGACTGCATTTATCATCTCACAGGGAGGCCATCTCTACACCTATTCTCAGAAGGGAAGGGGGCTGAGGTCACATGCATGAAGAAAAGGGCTCTTTTCAAGCTGATTCTTTCTAAATGGGGCTTAGCACAATAGAGCCTTACAGTTCTTATTTCCCTTTCAACAAAACCTGAGCATCTTTATCAGTTTATTTTGTTTGTCCATTTGCAGTTACTTTATACTCCACATTCACCCTCCCCCCCATTCAAAACTTATGTCATCACCTATAATGACTGTCCACTTCTGACCATCAATTCTGTCAGGCTGTTGTTGCACCCCTCAGTTGCTTTCTTAAGGTATGTGTGGGAAAGAAAAAAGAGCCTCATTTCTGTTTAAGTAGTGGCAAGTTTAGCAGTGTTTTCAAGGTCACACTCCCCTCGTTCCTTAAGATACAGATGGAAGGTTTTTTTGCATTTGTGAAATGCTGCATCCACGAAAAGAAGTGGTGTCAAAAACGGGAACAGCCTTATTTGTCTAAAACCTTGATTAGTTTGAAATGTCTGCCGTTGGCAGTTTGAAAGATGTTACTAATAAATGAAAAGTTCCAGGCTCTACTCTGAAACTTGCCTGCAGCCCAGAACTTTTAATATTTATAGGGCATGACCTCCAACTGTCAATGATGGCTTATTTTCCACCAAGCTATTCTGGGGCAAATGTCAGTTGCCGGAGGAGCCAAGAACACATTAGGCTTTGGATTCAATATTGTGCTTACAATAGAAGAGTTTTACCTGCATGGAAACGGCCATCACTTTGACCAACAATGGCCCACTTGGGCTTTTGTCAGGAAGTGATGATGCCCAGGCTTTATAACATTTCAGCTGTCAGAACTTTTTCCACTCAAAAAAACCAGTCCCATCACTTTTAAAAGTGGCATTTTGGGAACATGAAAACCCAAACATTATGATTATATAAATAGTTGGGAAAAATAAAACTGGAAGGGTGTAAGGGGAAAGTGTTCACAACGAATATTTCTCAAATCCTCAGTAATGGAACTTCTTTCTTTAAAATGGAAGACTATTCATGTTTGAAGGAAATTTTTTCTGTCTTGTTTTTATTGGATATTTTATTTATTTATATTTCAAATGTTATCCCCTTTCCTGGTTTCCCCTTCACTAACCCTCTATCCATCCTCCCCTCTCCCTGCTTCTATGAGGGTGCTCCCCCACCCATCCACACACTCCTACCTCACTGCCCTAGCATTCCCCTACACTGTGGTACTGAGCTGAAGGAGATTTTTTTTTAATGAGGAAATACCTGTAAAAGGAATGGAGAGTTTTGTTAAACCAAATAAAAAATATCAGAGTCTACAGTAACTTTGACAAGTTATAAGACCCAAAATCAATATCTCCATAGTCCTTACTCTCATGACTTCATGGATACTTTGAGTTTATTCTCCCAAATGTTTATATATATAAACAATGTATAATGTGTTTGTATATTTTACAAATGTGGTGAAGTTCATTATAATATGATTCAGTGGTTATCAAGTGTCCTAATTTGTGACCATTTAATATAGTTCCTCATGTTGGGGTGACCCCAACCATAGAATTATTTTGTTGCTACTTCATAACTGTAACTTTGCTACTGTTATGAATTATAGTGAAAATACCTGATATGTAGGATATCTGATATATGAAAAGGTCATTGAACCCCCAGGGGTGTTAAGATCAGCCAATATATTTCCTTCATTAGCAAGTCTGGACAAGATTGATGAGCAAGGAAAATATAAATTAGGCATTAGCAATTCAGACCCATGGGGCTTGTGAGTTTTGCTATCCCCTATAGAGGCAGGGATAAAATAAAATAAAATAAAATAAAATCGTTTTCCCCAAAATCATCTTTTCCCTAGTGCAATAGTGATAAGAAGCAAGACATTTGAGAGGTGCTAGGGTTGTGTGAGTCAATCTTCATGAACAGATTAAGACTGATTATGAAAGGGCTTGAAACTGTAGTCCACGCTTTCACCTTCTTATTCACATACTGTCTCAGACCTTGGCTTTCTATCATGAGATGAAAGAGAAAAGAGATATATTATGTCAACCTTGAATTTTTCAGCATCTAGAACTCTGAGAAAGTCAGTCATTTTCTTGGTAAATTAAACAATCTTTGGCAGACTGTTATAGCAACATAAAGTTGTTTTGCTAGTCACTTAACATACACTGTTAATTCCATCTTGATCATTTTGATCAAACAACAAATGATGGTCTTGAGATAGGAAATTAATTTAGCAAATGTTTATTAAGTGCCTACTCTGTCTACTTTAGGCATACAGGATATACCAATGCTCACAGATTCAGAGGCTTCTAAACACATTAGGTTATTTTCTGGAAAGGAAGGGAGAATAGTGAGTAAGTAAGTAAGTAAGTAAATAAATAAATAAGTCATAATGAAAAATCAATTGCTAGTTGAGGTTGGAATGCAATTTTACAGGGTGATATTTGAAAGAAAAACTCTTGATATAGCTAAGAAATACAGCCAAGCAAATGACTTAATAATAGTGGAGGAAGAGAATGTCACGTGAGTCCGGTCAATGTGTTTAAGGATCCAGGAGGCCTGTGTGCTGCAACTGGAGTGAATGAAGGAGTGGCTACTTCTTCAAAAGGAAAAGCAATGGAGGAGAGTGGAATATTTTATAGAATATTGGCTGGCTGCTTTCTTTCTTTCCCTAACACAGACTTTTAAAGATTTCCTTAGTTGAGAATGAGCTCCATTAATAGTAGAAGAGTGGAGGAGTGACCAGAGCAGTTAGTAGGCTTTTTCAACAATTCAGACAAGAGAAAAGAGATGAGACCTGACATATAATAGCACAGGACAAGGGAAGAGGTCAGATTCTGACCATATTCTGAAGGCTAAAAAACAATTCATCCCCCAATGGGTTGGAAGTAGCGATGAAATCAGCCAAATTAAGCACACATAAAAGGCTTTCCTCCTAGGCATCTGAAAAAAAGCTGCTGATATTAACTGAAGTAGAACCAGCCAGTGCAAAGGGGCTTCTCTGAGGGAAAAAACAACAACTGTAAAATCACAGCTACCTAGAGTCTGAGATGCCCTAGACAACCAAGTTGAGGTAGTGACAATCTGGAAACAAAAGCTCAGGCATAAGATTTAGCCCATAGACATTAGCACAGTGTGGGTACTCAAATACAGACACAAGAGTATTTTAAGTATCTCAGTTATCAACTAACATAAATAGATTGGGGAATGGAGAGAAGCTGAGATTTTAATGGCATCTCTTCCATGTCTGAAGTGGGCTAGCCTTTACCTATTTGCTTTCACAAACTCATCAGTTAGTTAGATTGGATATCTGGCTTTGAATTTCCCTCAAAGCAGACCTTGAGATGGGGAATATGTGGGAGCATTTTACTAAGAAAGAAAGATGAGGCAGTGAAGGTGCTAGAAAAGGTGGTAGTTTTAGCCAGACACCCTGTGCACCTCTGCAACTGGAAAGGCAACACAGAGTTAGTCCCATCTGGAGACAAAGGACCCAGTAGCATCTCTACATGGAGAACCTAATAAATGCCAACATTTACAGTGAAAATTAGGGAAGTAGAAAGACTCATATTACAATTCTTCTGTGAAAGTGTCTGTCCTTCTTCATTACACTTCTAACATTTAATGAGTGTGTCCTCTCCTCTCCTATATGTGAATGAGTGTGTGAGCGTGCGTGCGTGTGTGTGTGTGTGTGTGTGTGTGTGTGTGTGTGTGTGTGTGTAAGCTGATGTACAAACACACAGAGGTCAGAGGAGGACATAAGATGCCTCCACTGTCTATATGACCTTTAAATTACATTTATTTATTTTATGGAGAGGGATCACTTGCATGTGGAGTTCCAAGGGATCAAACTAAATTTGTCAGTCAAAGCAAGAGCCTTTACCTAGTGGGCCATCTTCACTTGCTCTCTCTGCCTTGGTTTTTAAAATAGGATGTCTTTCCAAACTTTAATCTCATCATTCAGCTAAGCTGGACAACCAGTGAATTCCTACAGTCTACCTGTGTCCATCCCTGGAATTATAGGCATCCAAGGCCATGCACTGCACGGCTTCTAGTGGGGTACTAGGGATTCAAATTTGGTCCTGTGTAGAGACTGCAGTGCATCCAAAGCACATTTTTAAAAAAATGCCCTTGAACTTATCATGCAACCAGATCAATAAACATCTACGTGCTTCATAAGGATTTATAAAATAAACATCTCATAGTAAGTAGGGCTGGAGCATCCAATGCCTTGTCATCAGATGACCTGCATGTGTAACAAGATTGATGAGTGATAAACTCCCATTCTCTTCCTGGAGATTCAGTCTTCTTGCATAATCAAATTGCCATTAGTCCAGACCCAGTTCTCAAACTTAGAGAAGTTCTATATCTTGCATTGAACCTTTTCTGGGTATCTGAAGCATTCTGTAACTTGCTTCTTTAATATCTATCTAACTACCTGCCAAGGCTTTCTGTACCTACATCAGCTTTCTGCTCTTGCCCCCAGGGCCTTCTTGAGCCTTGCAATCTCTTTGATGCTTTTGCTCTCATCTGTAATGTGTGTTTTTTGTATATTTTTGTATGTATTGCAGTTGTTTAATATGAAATTGATTATGAATTGCTAAAATAGGAAGAAAAGAGCTGTGTGTAATAATGATCATCAATCAACAGTATTTGGTGATTTTTCACTCATAATATGATGTGGCTTATACTTTACCGTTATTCAATAAAATTCGACATTATGAAAAGACAAAAAAAAGTGTCCATCTAAAAGGTGTCCAGCACTACTTAGTATGAGATGTTTATTTTATAAATCCTTGTGGAGCAAGTGGATAGCATACATAGTACATTCTTGATAGATGATCCCTCAACCTGAGTGCTCTCTTGTTAGCATCAAGTAAATGGTAGAAGAGTTGAGTTAGAGAACACTCTGCTAGTGTTCATTGCAGGAAAGAATTCATTTCTTGTTAGATGTGTGTGGAAAACCCTGTACACCATTTGTCTCAGAATAGTATGCACTGCTTGTGCTGTAAGAGGAAAAGAGTGAAGGCCTTTGGTTTTCATTTTGTTTTGTTTTGTGTAGTTTCAGAATAATAATTCAGCATTATTCTTAATGAATAAAAATCTTAATAAAGTTCTTAGTATGTAATTGGAGTTGTGTAGGGGGTCTGCTGAGTAATGGTTAGGAAACTCCAAAATGAGATATTATATGTAAAGAGACCATAAAGGCTAAGGGGAAACATGCCGCACAAAATAAACTTCATGCTCATTATCATGTTTTATTTGCAGCCCTGGGATGGACTTGGAGATGTCTCCACTCACAGATGCAGAGCTTGAAACTTTTCCAAAGCCCTACACTTACACAACATATCTATCCTTGGATGTAAATATTCTACAGCATGAAAATTCATGTTGTGTTTCTAGATTGCCTCACTATCAGGGTCTCTCATGGACTTTTGAGTACTCATTGGCTACTTTAAGAGTTACAATACCTTTTTTGAGAAACTTGGTGGCTTCCCATTATCCTTGTAAATGGGGGAAGACTGGGGCAGACAAACTAATGGTGTCTATGAAGGAGAGGGCATATGCTAATTGCTTTTTTTTCTTTTTATTTAATTATTTATTTTATTTTATTTTATTTTAAATTTACATTCCAAATCATTTCCCCTTTCCCGTTTCCTCCCTTCCCGAAAGTCCCATAAGCCCCCTTCCCTCCCTCTTTTCTCCATTCAACCCCCTCTCGTTACTCTGTCCTGGCATTCCCCTACATCCAGTCTTTCCAGGACCAGGGGTCTCTCCTTCCATCTTCTTAGAAATCTATTGATATGCGGATTGTGTCTAGGGTATTCCGAGATTCTGGGTCAATATCCCCTTATCAGTGACTGCATACCATGTGTGTTCTTTTGTGATTGGGTTACCTCACTAAGGATGATATTTTCAAGATCTGACCATTTGCCTAGGAATTTCGTGAATTCATTGTTTTTAATTACAGAGTAGTATTCCATTGTGTAGTGCTAATTGCTTTTTAAATAATGAAAAATAAATGATTATAGGTCTGTTCCTTCACTCAAATACTCTAAAAACTTTTGAAAGTTGAAATGGTATAAGGCACTATGACAGCCGCATGCTTCTCCTTAAGTGGAAAGGTATTTATATGATGTATACTGCTCACTTCCAAAGTTGATAAGAAATTTAAAGAGCCAGATGTCAAGAAAGCAAGCAATGTCAGCTTCAACCACATTCCCTTGATACTTACGTCTTCAAGATAGACCTTTTGAAACAGTCTTATTGCCACAGTCTGATCATTCTGTTTACTTAGCCAGATTGAGTTGGGATACCCATTTAAGAACTTGAAGTCCACACGAGCCACTGATTGTATGAGTGTAAGACAGAACACCAAAATGTAAGAGCAGTTAGCAGATAAAAAGGAAAAGTGAGTCTGGAAGGTTAAAACAAGCATCTCAACTTTTCAAAGTTTTTAGAGTAATTGAATGAAGGGAAGAGACCTACAATCACTTACTGTTCATTATTAAAAAGAAACTAATTAAAAGGAAAAGTGTAAGTCCTTTCCTTCATGCTAAACACTTCTATTGATGCTAAAAAAATGAGATAACATACCACCTTATCTTCAAAATGTTTTGGATTGACAGCAGACTAACATCCACATGATAATGTACAAATAGAGTATATTCATCATATATACACAAAAAATTCCAGTTCTTCACCCTTCTGTGAACTATATTCTTTCAAGTAGCTTTTTAATTCCTTTCTTAGAGAAGTAGGACTTATTTCTTACTCCTTGAATGTGTCTACTTTGTGATTTAATTTAATGCAAGTGATAATTCTCAAGGGCTCAAGAAGCTTTGCATGTTTGATCTCTTCCACAATACTGCCCAGGTGTCATCTAAACAAAACTGAGCTAGCTTGCTGGGTCTTAAGAGTACATAAAAGGTATCTGTTTGCTTAACTAGATATTCTAAATTGCCTAACAGCTGTTTTAGAAAAGCTCCAACCATGTGAGAAAGCCCAATAAAGAGAAAAAAGTTACACCTTAATTTGTAGCCTACCCCCATAATGCTCTTCATCATATCTTGCTCACAAGAACTATCCACAATCCCAGGAAGTCTACACTGTCTTGTGAAGGAACTACACCCAGTGACCTAAATATTTACTACTAAGCCTGTTCTTTAAGGGTCTCATGCCTCCTTTTACCAACTCCACACTGAAGACCAAGCTTCTAACATAGGAGCCCTTTGGAGGCACATTGAAACCACATCCAAACCACATGAGATAAAGAGATCAGAACTAAACTCTACATGAACTGGTAAAAGAATTGATTTCTGGATTAGGAAAACAGGAATGACCATTGTTACTTTCAGCCTGTCTTTCTTAAAGGACGTAATACCCTGACTTAGGTTTGAAGGTTAAGTAGGATTTCCTCTGGTAAAGATAAAAGAAGGGCATAACATCTTTATTTTTTTAATAGGAATAATTTTTCACTTGAAGTTTGCAATGGCTTTCTTTATGTATTTAATATCTCAAATGAAGATTTATGCCCTTCCACTGACTGAAAATAAATTATATAGAGACATTAATGTCTTCTCCTCCCATGGCAAGGATCAAGACCAGCGTCACAGTTTCAGAAAGATAATTATATTTCCAGTAGAGTAGTGCTGTGCAGAAAACACCTATATCACCCCAGCACTTGTTGAATAAAAATGTGCATATTTTATTCATAAAGGTCAACTAATTAGTAGGACTGAATTTTTACAAAACAAAATTTAAAAGCCAATTATTCTAAATGGTAGGAGGCTAATGGTTATATATTTAACATGCTGAGTTATCCATCCAAGGATGGGAGGGTTGAGGGAGAGACAGAAAAGTGGGGAGGGAGATGAAATAAAGTAATTAAGGAATGCAGAAGGAAAGTGCTAGGGGGAGGAAAGAAAGCATTGTAACATTGTTTAGTTTGCAGAATCTCCAACACGATCATCTTTACTAGTACACAATCAATTATTAACACTGAATTCTAATATCATAACAAAATAACAAACTAGAGGATAAAAATGTTTTTCAAACAGTGCACATAGAAATGAGACACAATTACCACCATAAGAAAAATGATAAAGCTCCTATTGTCAAAATTAAAGGAGAAAATTCTAGAGCATAACCATAAGACAAGGAGCACATCAAAAGGAAAAGTCAAGTTATTTTCCCAGATATAATCATATTTTCCTAACAAAATTAGAATCAACATGCACACACATACATGCACTCAGACACACACACATGCACACATCCTACACCTGTCCTCATGGTGAACATCAAGGATTTTATCAAAGTAGTGTTTAAGAGAAATGTTTTAATGTTTAAAATAAACAGGAAGACTTTTATATTCTTGGACTCATATTGAAGTCACGCTGTTCATTTTACAAAGTACGGGTATGATGGAATCACTTCACTGATTTAAAATCTTCAGTGGCTTCCTGTTATTTACAGAAACAAACAAAGTCGACCTGACATGAAGCTGAGGCTGGAAAAGGCCCTGTGTGTGATTCAGTGAGGTCTATGCAGAGCACACACGGGAAGCGAGACAATAGGACAGAGCGATGACAGGAGCTGAGTAGCATGTACATACAGCGGAAAACTACGCTCAGCCTGATGCTTCACAGAGTACCAGAGCATGCGCAGCACGCACGGATCCCTAATCCTAAGTCCATGGAGCCCTTTTATCCCAGGGTCAGTAGCTATTGATTGCAGGATGCCCCAGGAGGGATACATGTTATCTCCTCAGACAGTTCTGTGTGGGAAGACTCCTGTAAACCTAAGGAAGTGCACCAAAGGAAGCAGTGAGTAACTTGTCCCGGACCTGGACACACTGCCAAGATAGAAGACAACATAGGTGGTTCTGTTGTTATTTTATATACGTTAATAATCCAACTTGAATCTCTCTCCTCCCTTCAATCACCAGTCTTGGTTACTACAAGCCTTCTTTAACCTTTAGAAATATCAATGCATTCGTTGCATTTTACAGTGGTAATACCACCTGTGGTAGGATATAGAATTTTGTTGGTTTGGTTTGGTTTGGTTTGGTTTCGTTTGGTTTGGTGTTTTGCTTGTTTTGGTTTTGTTTTGATTTGTTTTGTTTTGAGACAGGATTTGTCTGTGTAGCCCTGTCTGTCTTGGAAGTCACTATATAGACCAGCCTGGCTTCGAATTCAGAGATCTTCATGCTTTTGCCTCCTGAGTAAGAGAATTAAAGGCATGTGCTACTACTACCTGACTGGAAATCGCTATTTTAACTTATGGTCAACTCATTGTTCCATGAGTCCACGTGCTCAGACTAGACAATGTAGTGGCAAGATTATGTAATAAAAGCTATCATTTCATGGGCAACCATGAAGTACAATGTAACACAGGAAGAAACCGGGGATATTAGATCTCAAGGTTTCCCTTACATTGTAGGCTTTCAGGATCTCTCCCAAAGAATATTACTCCATGTACCAAGCATTCTAATCACAAATCTAAATATTATATGTTCATGTCATAGCTATCGGCCACTCATTTTTATTGTTGCAAGGACATTTTATCTAATTTCCTATTGTGGCATTCTGTACCATCTCTGTACAAGTTGACTGATCAGTTGGATTATTAGTTCTATAAGGACAAGAATTGCATGTGGCTTTTCTCCAGACTTAAGAGTCTGACATGCTGTATGACTGACAGTTGGATAAATCCATGCTTCCATAAGAATAATGTTCTATAAGGAAGAACAAGCCATTCACCATAGTTCTGCTTTCTGCTTACAGTGAAGGTCTCTGTGAACAAGGTCTCTGAGCTAACTAGTACCAACAGGCTATCTGCTTATAACAAGTTTTCTGTGAAAGGTACAAAGCAGTTCAAGCAACAGTTCATTCAAATACCAGAGCTCCCTGGTCATTGGACATTGGACTCAATTACCACTAAGAGAAAAAAACAGATCTAGGAAACAGAAGATGTCACCTTTGCCTTACAGAAGCTTTTTAATTTTAATTTGTCAGGCCTTAGAGCCTGAACCATTGGTGTTCTGTACAGGAAATTTTCCCCTGTGCTAAGGTGTTCGAGGCTCTTCTGCACTTTCTCTTCTATTAGTTTCAGGGTTTCTGGTTCTATGTGGACGTCCTTGATCCTCTTGGACTTGAACTTTGTACAAGGAGATAAAATGGATCAATTTCCATTTTTCTACATACCTACTGCCAGTTGAACCAGAATCATTTGTTGAAAATGCTGTCTTTTTACCTCTGGATGGTTTTGGCTTCTTTATCAAAGATCAAGTAATGATAGATGCATGGGTTTATTTCTGGGTCTTCAATTATATTCCATTGTTCTGCCTGTTTGTCTCTGTACCAATACCATGCTGTTTTGTTTTGTTTTTTTTTAATCACTATTGCATTGTAATGAAGCTTGAGTTAAGGGATGGCGATTCCCCTAGAAGTTCTTTTATTTTTGAGAATAATTTTCACTATCCTGGGTTTTTTGTTATTCCAGATGAATTTGAGAATTACTCTTTCTATCTCTGTGAAGAATAGTGTTGGAATTTTGATGGGGATTGCACTGAATCTGTAGATGGCTTTCAGTAAGATGGCCATTTTCACTATTTTATTCTTGCCAATCCATGAGCGTAGGAGGTCTTTCCATTTCCTGAGGTCCTCTTCAATTTTTTTCTTCAGAGACTTGAAGTTTTTGTCATAGAGATCTTTCACTTGCTTGATTAGAGTCACACCAAGATATTTTATATTATTTGTGACTATTGTGAAAGATATATTATTTGTGACTATTGTGAAGAGTGTTGTTTCTCTCATTTCTTTCTCAGCCCATTTATCCTTTGAGTAGAGGAAGGCTACTGATTTGTTTGAGTTAGTTTTATATGCAGACAATTTCCTGAATTTGTTTACCAGCTGTAGGAGTTCTCTGGTGGAATTTTTGGAATCACTTATGTATACTATCATCTCATCTTGGTGACTTTTCTCCTTTCCAATTTGTATCCTTTTGACCTCCTTTTGTTGTCTAATTGCTCTGGCTAGAATTTCGAGTACTATACTGGATAGATAGGGAGAGAGTAGGCAGCCTGTCTAGTCCCTGATTTTAATGGGATTGCTTCAACTTTCTCTCCATTTAATATGATGTTATTGGTTTGCTATATATTAGTTTTATTATATTTAGATATGGGCCTTGAAGGGGAGGGGGATGAAATGTGGGGTTTGTGGAGGGGAGACCAGTAAGGGGACAGCATTTGAAATGTAAATAAATAAAATGATCAATAAAAAGAAGACAAAGTCACCTGTGTTCAACCATACAGTTTCAGCTCTCTTTGCCTCAGTTCAGTGGTGTTTCATAGACTTGGGTCATTTTTTTTCTTATGTTTTTTTCTTATGTTCTATGTTTTATGAGAAAGACCTAAATGTATTGGTAATTTCTATTAAAGTAAACTCTATAAACCAACAAGTGCACTGATCATAATTACTAGTTAATAAGAATAAATCAAATTGTATAAGGAACCATACTCACATCTTGATCAAGAAATAGAGCATCAACTGTCCCAAATCCTTTGCCTCTTCTAGTGATTATTACTTTCCCAAGGGTTATCAGTATCCTGACATCTATCACTATAGAGAAATTCAACTACTTTAAGAATGTGGATACATTCTACAGGCCAAAGTTTGAGAATCTTATCAAAAGTAAACGTTTCAGAGCAAGCCACTGTCTTCAGTTGCAGGAACAGTGATAAGGCATGAGTGGATGAGCAAAGCTCTCAAGGACCAAGAGAAGCCTAGCACACCAACAGAGATTTTTCAAGATCAGCAAACATTGATTCTCAAAAAGCTTTTGAAAATTATCAACATACCTATTCATAGTTTTCACTGCTAAAAAGCAAAAGTATTTTGTAAGCAATGAAAGAACAGCCACCTCATTTCAGATGCAACCCTATTGGATTTTTAAATTCTTTTTCAGTAGCTAAAAATGAGGTCAGAAGTTGAACGCTTAGGATATTAGAATGTACCTTGGGACTGAAAAATATTACACAGTACAAACATAGAAGGCACCTGCATTTAATGTTTTGTTTGTTTGTTTTGTTTTGTTTTGTTTTTGACCAAATGTAACTAATTCAAGACTTTCATTGACTCTTAACCTATCCTCTTGCATTCTAGCCAGAGTCTATTTTCATCATACTAATTCTGCTTCAGGTTATTAGGGTTTACTTTAGATTCTAGATTATACACACACACACACACACACACACACACATATATATGTGTGTGTGTGTGTATACATATATTCTAACATATTTTAATATGTGGAAGGATTAGATAACCTTTCAGGGACTCTGGAAGCAATTTGCTTAATATGTTCAGTGAAATGTAACTTAAAAGTAATTAGCTACAGTTTTGAAAACCTCATTGCCAAGTGGAGGTCTCTGCAATTTTAATCAATTTGTAATGCATGATACTGTATTAAATGTTCTTGAAAGTAATACAACCATTCAACTAATAAATGAGTTCATTATGTTTTCAAAGAAAAAAAGACTAAGGAGACTCACATGATACATATTTTCCTCTGAAATATTTTCCTTCTTAATTGACAGTCCAAATTATTTATATATATGATGTATTATTATGATGTTGTATTTGATATAAGCATACTACATGTAATTTGAATGTACCCTCTTGTCTTAGTTTGAGTTTTATCACTGTGAAAAGACACCATGACCAAGGCAACTCTTATAAAGGACATTTAATTGGGGCTGTCTTACAAGTTCAGTGATTCAGTCCATTATCATCAAGGGGGATGCATGGCAGCATCCAGACAGACATCGTGGTAGAGTAGCCTAGAGTTCTACACCTTAATCTGAAAGCAGCCAGAAGATGGTTCCCCTCTGCACTAGGCAGAACTTGAACATAGGACTGCAAATCCCACCCTCATAGTGACACAGTTTCTCCAACAAGGCCACAGCTATTCCAATAAGGCTACCCCTTCCAAACCTTCAAACACATGAGTCCATGGGGGCCAAACCTTTTCAAAGCACCACACTTCTAAAACACAGATTGAAATGTAACTACTATTGTGACAGTAGTAAGAGATAGGGTCTTAAAAATATTGCTACAGAATGGCAATATATATTGTGGTTATTATTAATTTCATCAGTTAGTTAATATAGGAGTAGGCTCATGATGAAAGGAAGTGCTTGACTTGGTTTTTCCATCTCATATATGTTTGTCTTGTGATTCCCTTGACCACTATGCTGGTTAGTTTTTTATCATATAACCTGTATGCAAGTCTATAGGGCACTGCATGATCAATGTGGGATTTCTGAGCTCACAGAAGATGGTGTTGCCCATGGGCAGATGGATCTAAGTTGTGTAAGAAACAACCTGCATAAGCAATAATTAACAAGTCAGAAAGCAGAAATCTCCTAGGCCCTCTGTACCCCATTTTATGCCTCCAGGTTCTGCCGTGAATCACTGCCCTGACTTCCTTTCATGATGGACTATAAGCAGTAAAATGAAATAAATCATTTCCTTCCCAAGTTGCTTTTGGTCATTAGTGTTTTATCAAGCAATGGAAAGCAAAGAAAAACAGTCACATTTGATACAGCATATATTCCCTCGTCTCATATGCCCTACCAGATTCAACTTCCCAGTTCATAGAACTGTAGAAAATATAAGTAGTTCCTCTTTGAATAACCAGATTGTGATATCCTGTCACACATCAAAAATGAAATAAGACAAGTAAAATATAAAGCTATTATTATAGCAAGTTAATTGGCATAACTATTAGCTCACTCACATGAAAAAAATTTGTGGTACTACATTTGAAATTTGAAACATTTTAAAATATGAACATTATTATTAACTACAGTAACTCTCCTCTGGACAAAATCTCAAGCCATGTTCCTCCCATCTTGCTGAAATTCTTGGGTGGAGCAGATACTTTGTATTGTCTTCACTTACTTATTATTTATACGAGGCTCATCTGTGGTGATGTTTTACATCACTTCCCATCATTGTGTGTCATGTCCTACTGGGTGAATATGCCTTAAATCATTGATTATCCTCCTTGCATAAGTAGGCATTTGAGTTGCTTTCCATTTGGAGCAAGAGAAGTGGTGTGACAAAAATCCACACGTCATCAGTTGAACCTGGTTCAAATCTTTGTTCAATGAGAATAGACCTGCCAGGTCAGAGTCTCTGTATACTTAGAGTTTGGGAATACTACCACATACATTTCTCTATAGTAATAATATCAACCCCACTCTAACTTTTCTAGAATGCAGAACTTTATTGTAAAGAGGGAGCTGTGAGTTCCTGATGCAAATACAGCATGGATGACCAAGCGTGAGGTACATGGCTGTTTTATCTGGGTGCTTTCATTCTCCTCATTAAAGGTAAACTGATCAATGGAAAGGATAAGAACCTACCTTCGGATACATTATTTGATACAGACATTTCACTTGTGTCAAAAAGACACCACCAAATCTCCATACACACCTCCCTTACTATTCTGCCTTTCCTCAAAAATCTTTACTCTAGTTATTGAAGCATTTTTCCTTTGTAAATAGCAGAACATGCTAACAAAGTATATGATCTTGAGCTTTATTACATTAGTAAGGAGTAGCTAGTGTCCCATAACTGAGAATTTTCTGTGAGGACACTGACTTAAATTCTGCTAAACTTTCATGGAAAGTAAAACATTTTTTTAATCATGAAGGAGTATGTATTTTAAAAGTTTTGTTTTCTCTGTAACATCATAAACCCTGATAGGACCATCTATAGGATAGAGGCATCTGTTCATGATGCTGTCCAAGCACCTTCCAGAATGCCTGACATGGAACAACTTTCAGCACTTGTTCGGACTTATTTGTTTAGGATATTTATCAGTGTCACTCCTG
This sequence comes from Tokudaia tokunoshimensis, assembly GCA_036184795.1. NCBI lineage: Eukaryota > Metazoa > Chordata > Mammalia > Rodentia > Muridae > Tokudaia > Tokudaia tokunoshimensis. Next base: position 112,944,987 of record BTHU01000004.1, read on the forward strand.
AGACAATTCTTAGAGATGAGTGAATCTCTTAATGAAATGTGGCATGTATATGTATGTACATGTGCATGTATTGTGTGTGTGTGTGTGTTTAATATTTGTGGACAGTATTACCCTAAAGGTGATTTTGTATTCCAAATCCAAAGTATTACCAAGAACGTGTAGTCTCACTTAAATTTATTTGAATCTACATGAAGGCATAAATAAAACAACTGAGATTGCAATTCAGTCTTGACTAAATATAAAAATTCAACTGAGTAAAAAATTAATTCAATTTCCATGTATAAACTTAGTAATGGTAAATGGGTGCCTAAAGTTTGCTAGACACAGTACCTATCCTTGATAATCTAACAGCATTCTATTATTACAAAAATATTTGAGATAATTAACTCATAAAGAGAAAGGGCTTGTTTGTCTACAATTCTAACTTCAGAATTCAGTCCACATGGTGTTCTGTGACATGGATCCCAAGTGAAGTCACCAGACCATGTCTGCTTGTGTACCAGTCACCATATCCTACAGTGCACTTCAGGGACCACATGGCATTCTGCACTCCTGGCCTCAAATAAGGACTCTCTAGCCTGATGCCCATCACACCCTATTCCATCTGAGAATAGTGTAGCATCCTATGCCCCTCTCCCACAGACAACTACCCACACCCACTGTGAACCCCAACCAGTGCTATCCAAGGATCACTTAAGTGATACGATGAGCTCTCCAGAGACTTCTGAAGATGGGCAATGAGAATCTTTTAAGCCTAGTGTCCTGGCCCAAAAATTATATCTATTATTATGAGTGAACTAACCTAGACCTAGGAGGGCAAGCATTCCATGTTTTCCTTCATGTGCAATGTTGGCTTTGAATCTTTAGATACATGTGTTTCATTTGAAACACCCATAAATATTTGAAACTCGAAAGGGACTATGGAGAAAAGGGTAATCTTTCAAAACATCAGAGATAGAGTGTAGTAATAAAAGTCAGGGGAGGGAAAACAATAGAATAGGAAGAATTAAATGGAATGAGGGTGGGCAGGCAGAATGGAGAATGGAATGTGAGAAGGGGTAGTTAATACTTAAAGACATTTTGAAAAAGTACTTGTAGACACTTCCTAAAATATGTACTAATATAAAAAATCAGAACAAGTTACCCTATAACAAAGGAACAATACCACAACTTGATAATTCTTGCTCAGAAATAAATCTCAAGTACATTTTTAGTTTCCTGTTTTAGGCCAGTGGGGTCCAATAGACTCCAAAAAAATTATAGGCTATCATGATAGTTCTCGCTTACCCGCATAATACAATAATAAGATCCTATAGCTAAACCCACATGCTTGGGCCATAAATATGGATAATACTGATACTAAAATGAAAGCTTTATCTGCACTGGATATTATATATTGTGATAGAAAGCACTGTGCATGCTACCAGAGGAGAAAAATATTGTGAACCCTATGAGGTAAAATAATGACTGGTCTGGCATGACATGCCTCTTGATGCAAAAATGACACACATTTTAGGGGAGTAACCAACCACTTTCTGATTCTATTAAGGCCCCCTACACAAGATTAAATCTATACCTTCCATTGTTAACAGAGCCAGGAAGTGGTGGCTAAATATTTCATAGACCCACAGAGAGAATCTACCATAATTCTGTTAAATAGACATATTAGTAAAAACCACCCCTAATAACTTATTTCTACATCCATAGATCACTACCTCTCTCAGCTCTCTTCAGCTATCAGTGTCTTCTCACGATAGATGGTAATTAACACAGAGATTCGCAGCTGACAACAGGATAACACTTAGAGAACAAGAGACTTCAAAGTGCTCAGCCCAACAAGGGATATCAAACATTACATCCCTCTCCCCAAAGTTCAGAGATTTTCATGGAAGTGAGGGCAGAAGCACTGTTAGAGTTAGGGGTGGTGTATACCTTTAGGAAAACGGTGTTTTCTGGACACAACTGGAAAGTTAATATATGAAGTCACTGAGATTGTGACAGCATGCACAAGACCCTAGCAAACTCGCATCAGGCAATATTCCAGGATGAAGAGGGAAGAGGAACAGGAAGTCTCACCCCTACCAAGGCAGCTATTGGAATTTGATATCTACTGGGAGAGACAGTAATGATGTTCCTGTAATGGTGTGGTTGAATGACAATATTCTGGATCAAGCCCCACTCCCAAGGTTGGTTGGGCAATGCAAATTAGTGTTGGTAGTTTTAACAACAAAATCAGAGAGTGGGGGTGGGGTGGAGTGGGGTGGGGAGGGAGAGGAGAGCAGAATCTTAGGGGAGTTGGAGAGAATGGAAAATATGATCAAAATACATTGTATGAAATTCTCAAGTACTTAACAAGAAGAGAGCTAGAGATGATGGTATACACATAGAATTCCAGCGCTAGAGAGGCTGGAGCCAAAAGACTGCTGTGAGTTTGAGACCAGCCTCAGCTACACAGTAAGTATGAAACCAGCTTGAGCTACATAAGACTCATCTCAAAAATGAACACTTAATGGCTGCTGCATTCATGAACTTACACTAGATGTAGTCAGCACCTGCAGAAGATCAAGCCAAAGTTCCAGCATGGGTTGAAGAAGGTCTTCCATGGCTCTACCTCTAGATAAGGTGACTTCTGAATGAGAGAGAGTCACTTTTCTTCAGCGGTGTGTTTTTTGATGAGTTGCCCTTGCTCCAGTGAGTAACCCCCCCAGCCAACTCCTATGTGCTTTGAGAAGCACCAATTGAACTCAGTAGAAAATATACATCATACATACATACACATACATACACACATACATACATATGTGTGTATTTGTATGTGTATGTATGTGTATATAACAGAATGCAGAAAGTTAGTGGGGATAAAGTGTTGAAAGGAATATAGAGGGAGTTGGGGGGTTATATGATCAAAATATATTTTATACATGAGTATAAAATTCTCAAAGAGTAAATAACATTAAAAAATAAAAGTGAAGGAAAAAAGAAAAGAAAAGAAAAGAAAAGGGGGTTGGAAAGATGGTGCATCAATTATGATACTTGCTGCTCTTGTGGAGGCCCACATATAGTTTCAAACATCCAAATGGAGGCACACAATCATCTGTATCTCCAGCTCCAGTGGATTTGACACAGTTTTCTGGTCTCTGCAAGCACCAGGTATACATGCTGTATACATACATACATACATACAGACAGACAGACAGACAGACAGACAAAACACTCGTGAACATTAAATATAAATAAAGAGACGGGAGAGATTCTATCTTGGCTCACCATTTCATGACGCCTAGTACACAATTAACCCCTTCACCTTATGGCAAGAATGCAAAAATAAAGAGGAAGGCACCAGGGCCCTATGCTCTTCTTCGAGGGTACATCTTTAGTGATGTAAAGCTTCTCCTTAGTAGGCGCCATGGCCAGGTTTTACCACCTTCCATTACTATTGCTCTGAGGACCAACATTCTTTAGGGAAACATTCAACACTCAAGCTAGAACAGGTGTGCTACATTTAACGCTTAAATAAATGTCACAAGCAGGCATCATGAATCTTCATCCAGCTGCAAATGAGAGTAAATAAGTGCCTGGCCAAGGCTATGTAGTTAACAAATGGCAAAATGGAATATAAACATGCTTCTCTCTGGTGCCAAATCTGTCATTTCTGCTTTATTTCTATATAATACAATCATCTATATAGTATCGTGATGAAAAATTAGTAAAATAAGCAAAGCTTAATAAATTTGCCAGATCCTAAGGCTGAGGTGTATAGGAGGTACATCAGGGAAGCTTCTTCCAAGCATACCAACCAGTCAGCAATCTCCCTAAGGCATCATGTAAAGATGCAGTATCTTAATAGAGGCACCTCGGATGATGGATGCCTGCTTTTATAGTTGGCAGCACGTACGTGCATATGCGTGTCAACCAGATATTTAAGAGAACAAAATTTTTTATTATCTTTGGCTTTATTTGAAAACCACTTTGTACAGACCTCTAGGGGAATGAGGTTCCATCTTCTAAATGTACATTTCCATTTTTTGCCCACAGAAAATTGTGTTGGGGGAGAAGTGGAGGTTTGTACCTGAGAATGCTCCAAGGCCCCTTTCTTATTTCAGGTTTTAAAACGCTATGATTTTACATCCCATCAAATATAAGACTGTAAGTTTAATATATCTTACAAAAATTGCCTCCTGCAGACTATGCCTTCCAGCTATCATTGTGTTAAGTTGTAATTTGCAGGTTTGAAATTCTCCCTGCAAAGAATATGTTTTCTTTAGTCAAAACAGAAGGAATTTAATTTCCATTGTTTGTATAGATTGATCCACTTCCCTCTTCTCTTTTCAAAAGACTCATCACTGATTTGTTGAACAGCAACAAAGAAATGTATATTCTTATTTGGGTCTCAAAAATGAATAAAATGTGATTCTTAAATGTACTTAGGGTAAAATCGCTAATTATATTATATTGAATATAGTTATAATGAGATGAGTATATTAATTAGCTCAAGTGGACATCAGTATAACTCAGCACAAAGCATTGTGTACTCCAACCCTTATAGAGTTCAGAGGGGTCAGGATACAGAAAACAAGAATTTGAGAGGAAGGCTTCATGATGGTTAAACAAATATAGTGAACTTTCCAATGGGTCCTGGTATGTTTCTGTTAATGTAGCTCAGTATCATAGCCTTAGTGATAAGTTAGGGATAACTTGGTTTTATTTACATCTTCAGTTGACTCTAGAGAGTAAGAAACTATTCCACTTTAAATAATACTTATCTCAGATCCCTTATCCATTCTGGATAAATGAACAAAGACCAAAACTTTCCCTGTGATGTTACCAAATTGCCATGAAGATACCTTCAAATGGTATTTAAATGGCAGCTTTAGTTGCATCAAAATTAGTCTTGGTTGAAATACAGCTGATGGAAATCATATAGACAAATGTAAATGGCATGCAATTAAATCAAATAGAGAAGAGAAAGGTATTCATCAGACCAGAGCTATACCACTTTGTAATAAACTAGCACAAGCTGTGAACTGCTGACATTTATTTTTCTCAGTTCTTCAGGATGGAAATCCAAGATAAAGGTGTTAGCCTTTAACTCCTATCCAGCTAGAGCCCCACCCACCTGGTCTGACTCTAACCCTCTAACCGTAATTTTCACCCTAAAAACCGTGACTGCAAGTATTGTCAAACTGTGAATGAATACTTAAGCATGTGATTGGAGTTCAGCACACAGTGATTTGTATTCTAGTGGGTCTTATTACTGTTCATTCTTAGTACTAAAAGCTCTAGAACTATAGGAACTCCATGAATCTGGCAACATACTTGGACCCAAATATGTGAGAACAAAACTTTCTTTGAGCATTATGAACCCCTAAGTTTTAGGGCCTCTCATGAGATCAGGTGTCTCATATTTCAACATTGTTGGGGTACAGAGATCCTTATCATCACAGACAAGCATGAACAGACTCAGGGGTGTTAATCATGCAGGGGTGTCTCCACAATGGAGGAGATAAAATCTAATTCCAGCAATCCATCCAGAAAGCTGAGATTAACCACCTGGTGACCTTTATGCTATCTGTGGAGGCGGACCTCGCCCACCTTTCACAATAGAGCAGACCTCACCCAAATTCCTCAGAATAATCCTCCCAATCTCTTCTCTCTCTAAATCATTACCCACCCTTAGGGGAGAAGTTACAAGTATTCTACAGCCTGTGGACCTCTATGCTGTCAGTCAGAGACCACAGTAGACTCTAGACCTTTAAGCTATAGAACCCACCCTCATGACCACATGTACTTTGTAAAAGAGTCTCTATGTAGTCACACCTTAAGCTTTATTGTGCACCTGAAGTTGGACTGATTAGATAAATTATTGCCTGGAAATCTTTTCTCAAATTGTACTGTGTTTTAAATATACCTACACGGAACTGCCTGGCATTAGACTCCCTGAAACCTGATCCAGGTTGACAAAGTCAGTCTGCAGCAGTCTTTCATTCTCACCTCTTCCCACATTTTGCTTTCCTGTATGACACCTACATGGTCCCCCTCACAGCACCTTTTTGATTGGAATGGTGACATTCTAATAGCTGCTTGAGTGTCATGGTGCATTTGTCTAACTGTTAAGCATTGGCTCCTCCTCCTCTTTCTCATGTTCTTCTTCCATTCACTTCAGAAAATTCACACAGACTATTCCAAAGTTGACCATCTTTTCACAGGAACAATTCCCCTGTGAGCAATGCTATTCTTTTTACAATGGAACTCCATGTATGCAATTATCGGCATTTCAGCTTTTGAAATTAACCTTCTTTCCCCAACTTGGAGAAGTGAAAAGGAAGCATTGTTCCTTCAGCAACTGCATGGCAAATTACCTCTCGAATAGTCTCAGGAGTCAAATGCCTTTTGTGCTCTCTCTTGCCCCTTTTGGGCAAGCAATTCTCCATTTCCTCCCATTTCTCATTGTGACTTTGTAAGGCTGGTCATGTTTGAACAGTCAGAACTGCTTTTATCATCTCTTTGACGTGTTTCTTTGAATTTTGTTAGACTCACTATGCATTCTGATTTTGTACCCAGGAATTTAAAAGACACAAATAAAAGCCATACTTCTATAGGTGCCATGAGAAGTGATGTCCAGGCACAAAAATTGCATTTGGGTTGAAATAGATAAATAAATAGAGTATAAATTCTGGTTTTGCCAAATAGTTGCTGTGTGTCTTTGGGAGAGTTATTAGCATCTCTGTGCCCCACTTCCTTCATCTATTATATAGAGAGAATAAAGGAACTTTGAAGAATGGCTTTAAGCACCAGGAGATATACAGACTTATTGGCCATATATATGACGTTCAATAGGGAAAATTAAAATGTCTTCAGTTATAATCGGCTTATAAACATTATTATTATCATTATTATTATTATATAGCACTCATATATATATATATATACTTACTGTAATAAATCAGGCATTTACTAATGAAGAAGAATGGAGCAGAGTACTATAATATAGATTCTTAAGATTCTCTAGGAGTGGGTCTCATTTAAACTCACTACCTCTTAGACTTTTCCTCGATGATCTCCCTGGTTGCTCTACTTGAGAGAGCACTGGCAGCAGCATTCCCTTTGGCATGGTGGTGACTCTACTAGCAAGGTGTCAAAGATAGAAAGTGACAGAACACTGGTTACAGTGGTAGGGGCAATTTCAATTAGTGGTATGGACTACAATAGGGAGAAGAGTCCAGGGAGAACTGAAATGCAGTTCATCTACATAGATGTGACTTGATACTTTAAAGAGAACACGGGGGTCAGAAAAGCAATTGAGGGTTTAGGAGAGTCGTACCAGTAGAAGTTTCCAATTGAGTTAGTAAGACAGCAATCAAACCAGCCATGTCTGCTATCTGCTGGTTACTACAGAGAGAACTCCCTGAACAGGGAAACCAGGCCCTATCTTCAAGGATTGAGGGGAAGAAACAACTTTTGAGTGTGTGATCAGTGTGTGGTTTATCAAAGCAGACATTTTAGGGGGTGTGTGGGGGGAGGTGGGAGCTATCTTAGGGATGTGCTCTTAAGCTGGTAGAAATTATGTCAGCATTAAAGCTGAACTTAGAAGCCATGACATGGATGGGCTTTGGAGAGAGTATATTTGGGGCTACATTCTTAGTTTCTGAGACTTCAAACCATGTAGCTGCTAGACATTGCTTGGAACTTGTATAGCATTCAGAGGGAGGGGCATAGTCCTCTTTAAAACCTCAGAACCCAGACATGTAGACACCTGGATCAAATGAATACCTTGGCTCTTACATTTGCCTCCAGAGGCTCTTGTATTCCACAACTAAGTGCAAGTATCAACCAATAGTGGAACTTCTGTTTTATTGAAAAATATTGTCAGTGGCATCAAGAAAGGGGAGCTGGGGACACAGCTCTGTACTTCCACATGTAGCAGCCTGGGGGATTATAGGAGCATTTCACTAGAGTCCTTTTATCTAGTGAAGCTAGAATTCTTCATCACAGAAAAAAATGCCATACTGTCAAGTCAATGAGAAGGTAAGTTGAAGCTTAGAACTTCACCATAGAGAGAAGCATAGGGGTTACTAGAAAGACACTTAGGAAGTGATACAGCATGCACATGTATGGATTTATCAGGAGAAACCTGAGTGTTGGTGTCTTCACAAGATCTGTAAACAAAATTTTGGAAGCTTCTGAAGTTACATCTCAAAGAGTTACAAAAGGACCACTTTTTTCCCCTTTAGTTTTCCCAGTAAATGAGAGAGTAGAGTATTTCCCAAGAAAAATGGAATAAGTTAAAACGATAGGCTATAGAAGATACAGAAGGAAGTTAGGCAGGTTTTATTTAAAGAAAGAAAGAAAAACAAAAACAAAACAAACAAACAAACAAACAAAAACTTTTGTAGTCCCATTTGTGATATGCCCAGAAAACTGCTGGTTCACATCTGGAAAAGGAATAAAGTCGTATTTGTTTGAATCTAAGCAGGGTTTGTTATTTTTCTGACATTCTCTAATATTCATATGTGAAACGTCTCTAGATAAAAGGAGTATTGTCTCCATGTTGACAACCTTCGCAGCAAATGTTGTTGATTACACTAGACTTCTCACATCTCAGGTAGTAAGAGACTTTAGTCAGACTCAGAATTAAAGCTTTCTTGTCCTTCCCATGTCCCACCTCCCCCTTAATTTTCCCTGTATTTCTATCTTGTCTCAGTTGGATTCCCATGTTGGAATCCCATGTTATATCCACTGAGACTTCCATGAAATTACCCACTTGCTCTTTAGCAGTACTATAGCTATCCCATATCAATTTTTGAGTAATTGTCATAGATTTTTGGGTGCTATATATACCTTATAATCTCAGTACCCAGGAAACTGAGACAGAGGCATCACAAATGTGAAAATAGCCTGGGGTACTTTAAGAGTCATTGACTCCAAAACAGATCAAGCAAGCAAAATCAGACAATGAGAATACAAGGAAAATGATCCAGCTCTCCACGTTTTTAAATCCAGCACATCCGTGTCATTTTCACTTGGGATACTTCCAGCCTCCCTTCCTTTCTGCCTCACTGGCCAGGTGTCCAGGAAATGGCCTGCAGCTTAGCAGGCAACACAGAAAGCTGACTTCTTTGGGGTTCCATTAAAAGCTACATCTCCAGAGGGTACTGGATCCCTCAATCAAATTAGCAGCTCCTGGAGAGTTCCTGGGCAGCCTGTTGTTTCTATTTGATATCACTTGGAGCTCAGATCAAACTGAAAAAGAAAAAATTCCTGTCCCCAGGATATAAATGCAAACAGTGGCAATCTACTGGTGACAGGCACCGTCACTAAAAAGTTTCTTTCTGAAATCTCATTTGGGAAAAACAGGGACCTTGAGAAGAATTTTAAAAGGAAGACTTTGAAACCAAGGTGGCAAGAAATGTGGGCAAGCACTGGCATATTCTTCAGGGCCTCAATGACCATTCATATATATTGTGTTATATGCAGAAGCAGGGTATGCCCAAGAAAAGGCTGAAAGCTCACTCTGACCAACACTGCCATCCTGCACCAGGAGAAAGATGAACTCTCATGGGAACTCTGACAGTGCCTGAAATTTAAAGGTGAGCCATCACTAGCGGATTGAGCAAGAAAGATTAGCACCAGAATGATTAGAAAAATCTAGACAATTGGTGATTGGTCCTTAAAATACCTCTCTTATTACTATATTCATGCCATCTGCAGGATTGGGCTTATCTGGAAAGAACAGATTATTTCCCACAGAATTAATATAAAAAGAGTGAGACCAATCCTCTTTATGACTTTTTGCTTCCTTTCTCACTATTTCACATCTTCCCACACCGTGAAACCATCTACTATGTTGTGGTGCAAGCAAGAAATCCTCACTAAGTGCCAAACTTCCAGAGCCACCAAGTTTTACACTTTCAACCTCCAATACTACAAAATCAACAACTTTCTTTTCTTTATAACGTGTTCAGCTTTGGTATTTCATTGCAGCTACTGAAAATAGACTAAGTCAATGTTCAAAGCAAGAAATTACTATGATGGAAGAAAAAATAAACAGCCAGGCGAGTGTGTCCTCTAAATGGCCCAGATATTAGGAAACCAGGCAGCTAATTAAAACTTGAACTGTGTCTCCACTCATTCTTCCAGCTCTCAATACAACAAAACATATGATTCAGAGTTTTCATTCCACCTATCAGAGACAGTCATGTAAACAGTGTCATTGCCAGCCACAGGCAGCTTCTTTTTTATTTTTTTAATTTTATTTTTTAAGTTTTTTTTATTTACATTCAAAATCATTCCCCTTTCCCATTTCCTCCCTCCCGGAAAGTCCCATAAGCCCCCTTCCCTCCCTCTTTTCCCCATTCAACCCCCTCTCGCTTCTCTGTCTTGGCATTTCACTACATCCAGTCTTTCCAGGACCAGGGGTTTCTCCTTCCATCTTCTTGGAAATCTATTGATATGCGAATTGTGTCTAGGGTATTCCAAGATTCTGGGTTAATATCCCCTTATCAGTGACTGCATACCATGTGTGTTCTTTTGTGATTTGGTTACCTCACTAAGGATGATATTTTCAAGTTCTGACCATTTGCCTAGGAATTTCATGAGCTCATTGTTTTGAATTGCAGAGTAGTATTCCATTGTGTAAATATACCACATCTTCTGAATCCATTCCTCCATTGAGGGACATCTGGGTTCTTTCCAGCTTCTGGCTATTATAAATAAGGCTGCTATGAACATAGTGGAGCATGTGTCCTTATTGTATGCAGGGAAAGCCTCTGGGTATATGACCAGGAGTGGTATAGCCGGATCCTCTGGGAGTGTCATGCCCAGTTTTCTGAGGAACCGCCAGACTGCTTTCCAGAGTGGTTGTACCAGCTTGCAATCCCACCAGCAGTGGAGGAGTGTTCCTCTTTCTCCACATCCTCGCCAACAACTGCTGTCTCCTGTGTTTTTGATCTTAGCCATTCTGACTGGTGTGAGATGTTTTGATTTGCATTTCCCTAATAACTAAGGATGATGAACATCTCTTTAAGTGCTTCTCAGCCATTAGATATTCTTCAGGTGAGAACTCTTTGTTTAGCTCTGTACCCCATATTTTAATAGGGTTACTTGCCTCTCTGGAGTTTAAATTCTTGAGTTCTTTGTATATATTGGATACTAGCCCTCTGTCGGATGTAGGGTTGGTAAAGATCATTTCCCAGTTAGTTGGTTGCCACTTTCTCTTTTTGACAGTGTCTTTTAACTTGCAAAAACTTTGTAATTTAATGAGGTCCCATTTGTCAATTCTTGATCTTAGAGCATAAGCTATTGGAGTTCTATTTAGGAAATTCTCCCCTGTGCCCATATGTTCAAGGTTCTTCCCTAGTTTCCTTTCTATTAGTTTCAGTGTGTCTGGTTTTATGTGGAGGTCCTTGATCCACTTGGAATTGAGCTTAGTGCCAGGAGATAAGAATGGGTCAATTTGCATTCTTCTGCATGTTGACCTCCAGTTGAGCCAGCACCATTTGTTGAAAAGGCTATCTTTTTTCCACTGGATGGTTTTAGCTCCTTTGTCAAAGATCAAGTGACCATAGGAGTGTGGATTCATTTCTGGGTCTTCAATTCTCCATTGATCTACATGCCTGTCACTGTACCAACACCATGCGGTTTTTAACACTATTGCTCTGTAGTACAGCTTGAGGTCCGGGATACTGATTTCCCCCAGAAGTTCTTTTACTCTTGAGAATAGTTTTAGCTATCCTGGGTTTTCTGTTATTCCAGATGAATTTTTGAATTGCTCTTTCTAACTCTATGAAGAATTGAGTTGGGATTTTGATGGGGATTGCATTGAATCTGTATATTGTTTTTGGCAAGATGGTCATTTTTACTATATTAATCCTGCCAATCCATGAGCATGGCAGATTTTTCCATCTTTTGAGGTCTTCTTCAATTTCTTTCTTTAGAGACTTGAAGTTCTTGTCATACAGATCTTTCACTTGTTTGGTTAGAGTCACACCAAGATACTTTATATGGTTTGTGGCTATTGTGAAGGGTATCATTTCTCTTATTTCTTTCTCAGCCTGCTTATCCTTTGAGTATAGGAAGGCTTCTGACTTGCTTGAGTTGATTTTATATCCGGCCACTTTGCTGAAGTTGTTTATCAGCTGTAGGAGTTCTCTGGTCGAGTTCTTTGGGTCGCTTAAGTATACTATCATATTGTCTGCAAATAGTGATAGTTTGACTTCTTCCTTTCCAATTTGTATCCCTTTGACCTCCTTTTGTTGTCCAATTGCTCTAGCTAGAACTTCAAGTACTATATTGAAAAGATATGGAGAGAGAGGGCAGCCTTGTCTTGTCCGTGATTTTAGTGGGATTGCTTCAAGTTTCTCTCCATTTAGATTGATGTAACAGGTAGCTTCTTATTCCTGCTTTCAGCTTGTCACCCCTCAACCTCAGCCTCTGCTCTGTTATCCACCATCCATTTACCTTTTCCAGAAGTCATACACACAGAAACAAAGGCTAACTTTCTTTGGAGGCTGGCACTGTCAATTAACATACAGGATAAATTACTCATCTGTGGATGTCATCTTTCTTTAAGAATGTACCTTTCCTCAGTCTGTTGGTTGTGATTTGAGAAATCATGAGTACATATGATCACAAACATGTGTGCCCAGGTCAATAAGAGTTAAAAACAAATGTCTAAAACAATAAAATTACCTTACTCAAAGGAAAGAAGCTAATGGAAGTTTTGCACTTTTTAAAAGAATATTGATTTTTTTGATTGTGTCTTGGGGAGACACATACACAGAGATCAGAGAGCAACTTAGAAGTGTCATTTGTCTCCTTCTACCATGTGGATTCTGGGGCTCAAACCCAGATTTTCAGAGTTTGAAGCAATAGGTTATACTGAGCAATCAAGTTGCTTTGTCAACTGAGCCATCAATCATGCTGACCCAAAATTTTGCTTTTGATTTATTCTTTTTCCCTGTACCTCCTTTTGAAGTAAGCCGAGGCTGCCAATTTGAAACTTCTTTTCTTCTGATACATGTGTTTAATATTATATGCCTCTCCTTGAATACTGCAATAGCACGCCAGAAACTTTGTTATATTGGGATATTATTATTGCTTTTATTATTATTATTATTATTACCCTCCTTTACAGTTCAGCCACTACGCCCTCCTGGCCCCTCCCCCAACCACTCCCCATTCCATACCTCCTTTCACATATCCAAGTGGGATGTCCCCAACCCTTCATCCCAACCCCATCAGACCTCCTCCCCACTCCTTGGGAACTCAAAACTTTCAAATGTTAGGTGCCTCTTCTCTTACCAAGGCCAGACCAGGCAGTCCTCTGCTGTGTATGTGATGAGGGCCTCAGATCAGCTGGTGTATGTTGCCTGGTTGGTAGCTCAATGTCCAAGAGATCTCCGGGGTTCACACTAGTTGGTAGAAGCAGGCAAAAAGCAAAAGCTAACTTCTTCCATGTGTTGTCACCAGAAAGTGTGACCCAGAGTTAGTATGTTTCTTCTGACATCAAAGGATTCAATGAAGACAATCCTTCACAATTTTTGGTTGGCTTTTGATTGATTCCAAATGCAGTCAAATTCAATTTTAGGAACTGAAAAATATTAACCTTATAATTGATAATTACTTTTTATTCTATAATCTGATATTCTAAGCTTTGGAATTCTAAAAAAGAAAGAAAGGTAAGAAAAACCAGAAAGGAGAGGACTTGAGAAAGAAAAAGATATTTTAATAAATAATTAATGAAAACTCCCCAAGTTTGGCAAAAGTAATACTAATAAATTCAAGCTCAGTAGTGAATTTAAAATGTTAAAAAATATATATAACATTCTCTATTAATACAGAACTAAGAAAAAAGTCAACACCAGAAATTACTAAAGAAATCACAAAATGATTTGACATTAAATAGAACATGTCTTCACAACTTTTGGGTTATAGGCAAAAAAAAGCCAAAGGGAATCAATGATCAGACAGGGCAAATAGGAAACAATGGATGAGTTTATAGGTATATATGTAGGCATAATAAATAATCACACTAAATATAAATGGGATAAATGTCTACATATTGAAAGGTAGATGTTTTTCAGACTAATAAAGTAATAATTGTGTACTATTTCTAAGATAAAACTATTCAACTACAATGGTGCACATTGGCTTATGATATTAATGGTGGGTAAACAAAGGTGGGGTAGAGTGCTTTAGGGCAAATATTATTACATGTAAATAATATTACATCTGAAAAGCCCCAGTGATGAAGATCTAGTGCAGGAAAGAATACATAGCTCATCATGTTTTCTTGGTAAATGAATTGCAATGTATAATACATGGAAGTTATGAATTGAGGGAATTTGAAAAAATACTCAAAAGGTACAGAACATTATGCATGTGGAAGCCAGGGGACAGCCTCAGTTGCTATCCTCAGAGAAGCAGTCCCTCTCCTTTCTTACAAGATCTCTCACTAGTTGGGAACTCACCTATCAGTCTAGACTGGCAAGCTAGAGATCCAGGAATGGTCTTTCATCTACCTCCACAGCACTAGGATTACACATACACACACTACCCTTCCCAGAGTTTTTATATGGGTTCTCAATGTGGAACTCAGATCTTTATGCTTACAAGGGACACACTTTACTAACAGCTGTCTCCCCAACTCACTTAAAGATAGACTCTTTCCTCTACTCTGCTAATGATTCATTGTACTGTATTTTATGTCAGATATAATACTTTTCAGTTTCTAAATTTTCATTCATTACATTTTGAATATTCCTATATTTTGGCTGACATTTTCCATATGCCATGATTAATTTTTTAAAATATGAATTTCAACTTTGTCTCATCAGAAGTAGTTATAATAGCTACTTTCACACATTCCACTGGCAATTTCAAGATGTAATTAATTCTGTACCTTTTGAGCATTTTTTCAAATTCCCCCTCTTCTTATCATGTCACATAATATTAGATTGTATTCATGATATTTTAACTTGATTTTGTAAGTGTTGAAGTGTTTTTATACTCTACCAGCAAATATTGACTGTTTGACAGCTACAGAGGTTTACCTGCACTGCTATGATCAATGCCAGTTCTGTACCCCACACCTTGACCTTGCTATGTGGATCAGGCTCCACTCCAAGGACAGTTAGATTTGATTCTGAGTTAAAACATTAGTCAAAAAATCTTCAAAGGCACTTCTGTGACCTGCTGTGCTTGTCTATAAATGCCCAACTCAGCGTTAAACCAGCAGTTACATCATTCCATAACCCATATTTAGAGACTCAGCTTTCTCCATCACGTCTTCTTCAGTAAACTCGAATTCCAGATAGCATATTTTTCCTGTTCTCATAACCAGAAAAGAGTCTTATGACTTACTCTGTCCACAGTTCTCAGAACTATTGGATAACTACTGTTAAGTAGAGGTTAAGTGACAAAAAGAAACAGAAAAATAATGTGGATTATTGTTCAGGCATGACCTCTATTTTTTGGTTCCTCTGTTTGGAAAAGCAATATTTCTTTTCATAATGTGAGTGTTATGTGTCCTTCTAAATGCTCATGTACTGAAGAGATTATTGTCACCGTGTATGTTGTAGGGAGGTGGTAGAAACTTTGAAGATGGTGTCTAAGGAATAAAAATTTGGTCACTGGGGATGTGTCCTTGAAGGAGATATTAGGACCACAAAGTCTTCCTTTCTGTCTCTGCTTCCTGGCCGCTGTTAGACAAATAGTCTTCTCCTCTATATACCCCTTGAATTTTTATGAGCCACAGAAGAACAATATGAAATGACCATGAACTGAGAACTAGAAATCATGAGCCCAAAACAAACCTTTGTCCTTGTAAATTGACTTATTCAACATTTTGTAGTTGTAATGGGAATCTGACTGAGAAATTTTGCCAAGGTTTAATTTCCTGCTTCGTTGCCTGGCGCCTGTGAGTGACTGACTCTAATCAGGGCTGAGAGGAAAAAGGGGGATGGAGGGACAGGAAATGCAAAGCATAAAAAAGCACAAGAAAGAAAATAGGACATTTCCCTAAAGTCACCCACATCAGAGGCCCATTTTACTAGACCATTAGTCAATATGAGATTTACCATCATCAGTTTTGCCTTCACCATCTGCTGTGCAATTCTGAGATTTTGCTCATCTTGGGTTGAAGATGGGAGACAAAGATGGAACATCCCCCATGTTTGGAAGCCATGTCTAGTTTAAACCACATTGGCTACTCTGTTTTGAATTTGATCCCTAAACTGCTTGCTAGTGTTACTTTCCAAAGGTCTCCCAGCACCGTTTTCCATACTGAATTTGCTGTACTGTTAGAAATGCCTCAGTAACTTCAATTACCTTAGCCAGTCATCAAATGTTAGGTTCATACTTTTTATTAACTGCATTAAATAATGACCATAGAGAATTGTATGAGATATATTTCAGTTAGCCCATTATATTTATATTATCATTGCAAATGTAATCAACAGAAAAATAATTGAGGTATTTTACATTATTTTTCTCACATTATCTTTTTTCAAGTGACTAACTACATTTCAAGTGCTTCCATACATGGCTAATGCTTACTGTCTTGCAGCACATAGATCTGCACTGTAGTACAGCCTAGTATAATTCTTACCTTTAAATACATGTTAGTGCTGACCCATGATTGTAGGTCAATAGGTCAAGAGAATAGGTAAGAGATTCCCAAGCATTTGACTGTATATGTTGACTAATAGATCTCTAGAGTTAAATCTGTTACTTCCTAAAGTGATCATGAATTACAGCTAACAATGTAGGTGTATAACATATTCTAAATGATTTTAGGTGTTACTCTAATTTAGCAGTTCTCAACCCATGGGTTTCAACCCCATTGGGGGTTACAAATTAGATATCCTGCATTTCCAATATTTATATTGCTATTCATAGCAGTAGCTAAAATTACAGTTATGAAGTAGCAATGAAATAATTTTATGGTTGGGGACACCACAAAATGTAGAACTATGTCAAAGGATCACTTCATTAGAAAGGTTGAAAACCATTGTTTTAATCCAATATATTCTGGATTGTAGGTACACTAAGTCCTTCACTGTTGTAGGCTTATATGCTACTTTGGCACAGACTTGAGTAGTTACTTTTATATCTTGTATTATATACTGACATTATAAGAGAAAATGGTTTTTCTGGGTACCTCTTCTTAATCTTGAATAGTTGCATCTATGACCTTGGTAGCCATTGAGACATGGTGCAGAAGGAAGAGATAACCTAATACTTGATATTTGAAACCTATGATGAGCTCTAATTCTACTGTTAGAACTTTTATAGCAGAAAGATGAATTCACTCCTTTTTCTGTGTGATAACCATCTGTAACATTTAAGTTTATTTTTTTGGGTAAGTGTACGGTAGTAAGTCAAAAATGAGTTGCAAAAGTAAACTGCATTGGAATAACAACTTAACTTTCCTATTAATCCATTCGGTTCTCCCAAGTGGAAAAACATGCCCTAACTATGAGAATCACTCTACAGTGTAAGAAAATTTGCATCAGAAGGGGATGGGACCACCTCCCAGAATTTGATAAGTGTGATACCTAGTCAGTAGTGTGGCACCACCGTATGTTAGGACTGAGTTTTCGAGGCCACACTACAGTGAGAACTCAGTAATGTTTGTATAAATACTATAGATGTTCACAAGAAAACAAATCATCCTTTCTCTAATATTTGTGATGTATATTCATATAACTACTATGTTGTACACAGACATTTTCATGGAAGCATATGTTTGACTTTGTGCATCTCCTCCCACAATTCCCTCTTCTTCCCTTTGGTACAGTGTCCCACTATTAATGCCCTCAATTCCTAAAGACAGTTTCAAGTCATATATACATGTATGATGTATGTATCTATTAAGAAGAATAGTAACACAGATGAGAACATATTTATTTGTCTTTCTGAGACTGGCTTAATTTTATTAAAGTAATTTTCTCCAGTTGCATTCATTTTCCTGTAAATTACAAAGCTCTATTTTTCCTTAGAGGTGAAAAACAATTCTATTGTGCCTATACACCACATTTTATTTCTGTTCCTCCCTTATTGCACACATAGATTGGTCCCATAAATTAGCTACTATGAATAATGCTGTAATAAACATTGATGTACCTGTATCTTTTGTGATAGGTTGAAGTGGAGACCTTCAGACAAATTCTGAGGAATGATGTTGCAGGGTAGTATGGTAGATCTAATTTAAGATTTGTGAATTCTCAGTGTCAGGATGAGTTTGCATTGCCCCCAAGCAATGTAAGAGTTTTCTATTCATCTAAATCTTTCCAGATTCATTACTTGTTATCATAATCGTTGTCATTGTAACTAGGGTGAAATGGAAGTTCAAGGTACATTTGATCTGTATTGATCTCATGGCTCAAGAGGTTAAGCATTTTTCCATGTAATTATAGGCCATTTACGTTTCATCCTCTAAGAACTGTTTATTTCATTAGCCCATTTATTAATTGGATTGCATTATTTCTTGCTGCTTGTTTTCTTTTTATCAGTGCATTGTGTGCTCTACATATCAATCTTCTATCTAATCTACAGTTTGCAAAGACTTTTTTCCTCCCGTTATGCATTCTGTCACCTTATATGATTTTAACTATTTCCTTTGCTATAAGGTTTTGAATTTCATGAGATCCCATTTGTCAATCATTGGCATTATTTCCTGAACAAATGGAGCCCTGGTTAGAAAGTTCTTGCCTATTCTTACGTCTTGACATGCTTTCCTAATTTTTCCTCTAGCAGGTTCAGATTTTATAGACCTTTGATCCATTCAAAATGGATCTTTGAGTAGAATGAGAGGGGCCTATTTTCAACCTTCTACAAGTGGATATCCAGTTTTCCCAGCACTGTTTGTTGAAGTTGCTGTCTTTTCTCAAATGTTTATTTGTGCTGTCTTTGTCAAAAATTATGTGGTTACAATTTTGTGAGATCAGCATCTCTGTAGAAAAGCCAACTTGATCATAGTGAATGATCAGTCTTTTGTCTATGGTCTTGAATTAGGCTTGCATTTTATTATCATAATTCATTAACAATTTATTTTTCTATAATGTCTTCCCCTCCCTCACAGTTTTTTTAAAATCTGCATTTGCCTCCAGAGTGTTAGAATTCATTCTTTTCTTCCTTCCATCCTTCCTTCCTTTCTTCCTTTCTTTTGTGGTTATAGTTACAGTGGTGGTGGTGATGGTGGTGGTGATGGTGATGGTGGTGGTTATGGTAATATTGTGTTCATATCTGGTTTGAGTATCAAAATAATGCCAGCTTCACTGAAAGCACTTGGGAGCATTCCTTTGTTTTCTATTTTATGGAATGATCTGAGAAACATTGTGGTTGGTTCTTTTAAGCTCTGGTAGACTCAGCACTGAAGCCGTGTGGTCCTGGAATGTTTATAGTTGGAGAACATTTTATTACTGCTTCAATCTCAATGTTTGGGCTAGATCTGCTTAAAGTGTTTCTCTCTCCATGGTTTAATTTTACTCTGTCACATACATCTAGAAATTCAGTCATTTCTTGTAGATTTTCCAATTTACTGATATAAATTTGTAAGATTTATCCTAATACTGCTTTTAAAAGTTCAGTGGTATCTTTTGCAATGTTTCCATCTCTATCATTAATTGTAGTAATTTGGGTTTTCTCTTTCTGTCTGTATTTCTCTTTCTGTCTTTCTTTTGGTTAACTTGGCTGAGAGTTTTTCAATTTTGCCTATTCTTTCAAAGAACTGTTTGTTTCATTATTTATTAATATCATTTATTTTTCATTTCATTAAATTTTGTCCTGATCTTAATTTTTCCTATCTATACATTTTGGATTTGTTTAGTCCTAATTGTCAAGAGTCTAAGGTATGCTATTAAGTTATCTATTAACATCTCTGTTTGTTTAATGTAGATGCTTTTAGCTATAAACTTCCCTACTGGGACAGGTTTAATTGTATCCAATAGGATACATACATACATACATACATACATACATACATACATACATACACACACACACATACACACATATTTCATTTATAGCCAATTTTAGAAAAATTTTTGCTTGTTTTATGATGTCTTTGATGATTCATTTTTCATTCAGTGGCATATAGTTTAGCCTCTATAAGTTTATATGTTTCTCTTGCTGTTAATTTTTAGCTTTATTCTGTGGTGGTCAAATAAAATGGAAGACATTGCTTCAATTTACCTACATTTGCTAATATTTGCTTTATGCCCAATTATGTTATCATTTGAAAGAATGTTCCATGGGATGATGAGAAGAGAGTACATTCTACATTATCTGAATAGCATTTTCTTTTGATGTTAGTCCTTTTTTTATCATGTCATTTAGCTCAGGTGTATCTCAGTTTCATTGGGATAGTCTGTCTATCAGTCAGAGTCTAGTATTTAAGTCTCCTACTTTTGTCGTTTGAGATTAATCTGTGTCTTTATAGAAATTAACATTTTTTCATAGAATTCTGTGCTGCTGGGTTCAATACACATATGGTTAGAATTGTAATGTCCCCTTAGTTGACTGTCCCTTACTCCATATGAAGTGAACTTTAAGTTTTTTGACTAATTTTGAGCAAAATTGATTTTGTCAGATCTTGGAACCATGATTCTGGCTTTTTTTTCTTTCCCACTTGCAGTGGCATGAAGTATAGTTTTCTGTCCTTTCATCTATTGTTGCATCTGTCCTTGGTGAAGAGACATGTGTCGTAGAGGCAACAAAGAGATGGATGCTGTTTTTCAATGCAATCTGCTAGTCTGTATTTTGCCTGGGGGATTAGAACCACTAGTAGTCAGTGTTCTAGTATTCAGAATTAAGATTGAAAGTTATGTGTTAATTCCTGCCCATTTGTTGAGTTTGTAAGGTTTAAATTACCCGATCTCCTTAGCTACTGTTTAGAGTACAATTTACTCTTTCCTAAGGCCTAACAAATAAATGTGTTTCTCTTTTTTCTTTGAGAACTGGCTTAGTAGTATGAATTCTTTTGGTCTTTTTTTTTTCTGTCATGTATAATTTTTTTCTCCTTAATTTATGCCAAATACCTTTGTTAGATATATTAGTCTGGGTTGATACTTATACCCTTTCACAACTTGAAATACATCATTCTAGCCCTCCTTGCCATATTCCTGCCTTTTATGGGATTTGGCGTTTCTCTCTTGCATCTTTCAATACACTTTCTTTGGTTTGTGTTCAGTGTTTGCAGGGGCTAATCTTTCAGGGGATTGCATCTGATGCAGGGGAATGCATCTGAAGGCACTTAAAAGACAAGCCTATGGTTACTCCTGGGAGTGATTTTTCTTGATCATATGATTTGAAGCAGGGAGTCCCAGCCTAAATGTGGGCTACATCTTTTGGTGGTAGCCCCGATAAAAGGACATTAAAGGAGAAAATTTTGTTTCTCCTGCTTGTCTTCACTCTCAGTGGCAATTTCATATATCATATTACTGCATCATTCCTTCCTGGTTATTATGATAGACTTCATCAGGATTCCAATGTAGATTTAAGACCAGCAGCTCTCCAGAACTCACTCAGGTTGTCAGTGCCATAATGAGACTGCTGAGACACTCAACAACTACCATAGCTTGACCAGACCACTTCATTACTTCATTTAAATAATTTTTATAATCTCTCTCTCTTTCTCTCTCTCTCTCTCTCTCTCTCTCTCTCTCTCTCTCTGTGTGTGTGTGTGTGTGTGTGTGTGTGTGTGTGTGTGTGTTCTTTCTGTTTGGTCCCCTCAGCGGATGTTGAGTACTGCAGTATTTTCACTAGAATGAGATGTAGGAGGTTTCTCTTCTACTCTTGTCTAATAGATGCCCTAAATGACTCTTGTACATAGGTTGGCATCTCTTTTTCAAGATTTGGACATTTTCTGGTATATAATATTTTCTATAGCTCTCAGAAATTTTCTCTGATATTTGTTTATACATCTTAACCAGCATATTTATGTTTCAACAATATCTGGCTGTTTTAGATCACAGAAAACTTAATCAAATTTCTGGTAATTGTTATATCTTCACTTCTAAGGTTTAAGAATCCACATGGATATTCCTTTCTTAAATTAAAAAAGATGAGTTTGCATATTGTTTCAGGTCTTTCAAGCAATATTAAAATATTTCCAGGAAAAATGTCAGGATTGTGTATAAATATTGCTTTGGGCAAAAATGAAAAGTATAATTATGAAATACAAAGCTCTCTGTTGATCTAAAATATTGAAATCTTCACAATGAGATAAAGAAAGAGATGGGGATGAAAAAGAATATGATAAAATATACTGTATAAATTTTAATAACAGCATCTTTAGAGTGAATATAGCACCAGTGAATGTAATAAGCAGGCACAAATATTTAGAGATCTGCCAGGAAACATCTATGGGGAGACCCTTCAAGGAAGGCAGCAATCTTGAGTGCCTTGGTATCATATGAACATCTATTGTTCCAGCTGTTTGAGAAGCCCTGGAGCAGCATGAGAACATACCTCATTCATATGTATATTACATGCATGAGAAGGCTGACGATCACTGCACACTTGACCTCTTCCCTACATCACAGCACATTTCTCACTTGCTTTGTGCATGTGCTCATCTGACTCCCACAGCCAGACAGCTTTCAAAATGGCACTCAAGTGCTTGCAGGAGATTGAGAGGACCACCATCTTTGCCAGTATCCTTTGTCCCTCAGCACGGACAACAATTAGAAGAGTCTTAGTTCTCAGCACAGGTCAAAGAGAAACTGCTATGAGGAATGGAGGTGGTGGGGGGACAATTGTCTAAATGCCTCCTGTGACTCCTGTCTGAACTCTTAAGTGTGAAATTAACCCTGAAGAATAAGACTGTCTGTCTTGTCTGTTCTAATATATGTGTTGCCAATACAGTAACTAACATAGCTAAAGTTCTTTTTCTATTTTTTTTTCCTTTTCAATGGGTATCTTACTGTTACTCTTATTTAAAGGTATCATTTACAATGTTTTCATTCTAAGTCAAGCAAGGAAAAGAGCAATCTGTTCCATCTTTTATCTTTTTTATATTGGTTGAAAGGACCCTACAGTGTCCTCAGTTCTACATTTATTAGAAGCCACCAACCACATTAGTGGCCTATTTAACACCCTCACAAAACCTGGAAGATTTAATTGAAAGCACTAGCATTCAAACTGAGCTTAGTAGCTTTCAGGAAGGAAAACCCTCTCTATTTAAGGGCATTATTGAGTGGAACCCCATGAGTCTCAGGGCACAGAGCCCAGGGAACAAGAACTGAAAGAGCTGAGATGTCCAGTCCAGTCATTGGTGACCACAATTGATGGCTTAGCCTAATAATGCAGAGTAAAGCAATTGCTAACAGTATAGGTAAGGAACTGTCAAAATAAGATTAAAATAGCCTCTCCCTACTAATAACAAAAAAGGGATTATATCATGGAACTGCTCTTTTTTTTTCTTTTTACAACTAGCAATTATTCAAAGAAACAACGGGCATTAGCACATGGATTTTTCTGTCACTGCACTGCTTGACAACACCTCTTGATTATTTCTCATTGTTTGGGATTAATGTCATTTTTTCTTCCCCTTAAAACACAAAATGAGAAGGTATTTATTGCTATAATTTCTACCCCAGTGAAACCGAAACAAAACCGAGAAATTTTGTATAATTATACCTACAGTGTTTAAACTGCCCACTTCTGAATTAGTAAAGGGATATTATGCATTAAAATATAAAATTAAAGTCACTAAATAAGAATTATATACGAAGAGTATAAAGAGGCAACGCTTTCTACAGGGAGTAAGCTAGGAACGTTTTTCTGTGTTTACTTTCTATTTTCTGGTTAATATTTCATGAAATTACTTTTTATAGAAGCAATATACTAGGGGTACTATATATATGAATACACACACACACACACACACACATATATATATGTATATATATATATATATATATATATATATATATATATATATATGTATGTATGTATGTATGAATCTGAAGCTAATCTGGGATGTGGAAGGTGACCCTGCTTCCCAAAGAATGTAATACAATCATTTCACATATCTACTGAATGTATACAGGATTGTCTTGTCATTGCTCTGTAAGAAATGCAGCATAACTATTATATGGCACATCTTGTACTAGGGATTGCACATCTTCTAATGATGGCTGAACGAGAGCCTTCGTATGATACATACAAATACACTACTGTTTTATATAAAGGACTATAACAGCCTCAAAGCTAGGTATCTGAATGGGAAGGAGTACAGAACCAATCTCCAATGAATACTAAGAAGGAATTATATATTCAATCCAACCAATCAGTATTCTAAGCTCAGCATCTGACTTTGGGTGCTTTGTTAAGTGGCCCCAGGTACCCATAGTAAATAAACCAATCATTAAGATTTTTTTTTTAAAGGAATGACCCTAAATTCTGATTAAATCATCACATCATGGTGGAGGCATGTAGGGAGGCAAAATTGCTTATATCACAAGGCAGGTAGAAAAGAAGAGCACAAAATAACCAGTGTTCTATTGTCACTCTTGAGGATATGTCCTAAAGACATTTAGGGGGACAAACGTCTTTAGGACATCCTACCAGGTTCTATCTTCTAAAAGTACTACCTTCCAGTACTGCCAAATGGGAGACCAAGCCTGTAACACATGATCTTTGGGGGGCATTTGACATCCAAGCCATAACAGGTAGGATAACAGCTGTATCTTCTCAGAGGTCCTCAGTAATGCTATGCTCTACTTGCCCACAGTGGGGGCAACTCGATGGAATATAAACATGTTACTAGATCTTCCTTGGAGTTTTCTGTTTTCCAACCTCCTATTGATGTTTCCTAGCATTATCTCTCAACTTGTTTGTAGATAAAAATCTGCTTCTAGAAGAATTAAGCCCAAGTCAAAAGGTTTTGGCACACACTATGCATCTCCAGAGTTGAGAACAGTGTCTTGGCTGGTGGATGATAAATGCATGCAGCATTCTTAGTGAGAGAATTAAATAAGAAGAACATTCATCATTTGTCTGCAAAGGCCCTACAAGATGAGAATGAAATGCAGAACTTAAGAGTAACAACAGGAGACTACTTGAGCATTTTATAGCTGTGCAGGAAAGACCAAAGGAGAGGTTGAAGAGACGTGTGAATTGATGAACACACACCCTGAGCACCAACAACATCCACAGTAAAAAGGAAGAGGGCACAGAGGGTATCAGAAAGCTCAAAAGGCTTTCTAAAGGTTGGTGGTCTCCTGTGAGAGAGCGTGAGTCACACACTAATTATTAATGAATGCAACTTCAACCACCCTAAAGAGTGATACTCTGAAATAGAAGAATCCAACTCGAAAATGAGGTTAGAGTTGTACAAAATTCGAAGCACTTGCTAGTTCCACGTTCTGCAGTGAGTCACTGGCTGAACCAAATACAGAAGTGAGGGATTATTTTTAGAGAGAACTTGATTTGGTTTCACTTAATTCAAATCAATGTACATTCATCAGATGCACTTGAATCGTTCAGCACTGATGCTTATGAACTCAGGTAAAAATGAAAAGAAACCTACTTATTCTGTCATTTAGGAGCACACAGAAGAAAACCCACTGAGATGATTTCAAATAGATAAGTTTAACTACTTATTCTTGTTTAAGAACTCATTGTTGCTCCTTCTATTAATTTCTCTCTCCATCACTGATGCTTTACTGCTAAAACCAATTGCTACACGGCCAGGTTCTATGCTTAGAGTTTTCATGTATTGCCTTGTGTAATAACCATAGCTACCCTGAGATTTTAAAAAAAATAACTTTTACACATAAAAACACCTTAGTCGAAAATATCAGAGTTGAGATCCAAACTCTATTCTCTCCGATGCCAAAACAATGTTCATTTGCAACAGTGTTGGGTTTGATATGTGATCCTAGTATTTTCTTGGTCATTTTCCACTCCTTTCAGTGTTTGGAAGCTCTGAATTATCTTATCCATTAGACAGTCAAAGAGATGCCATTGGTCTGCAGTTCAGCTCACATTAGGAAAGCCAAAATATGGCAGAAAATATTTCCTCGAAACTGCCCATATGTCCATTTTATGTCATGATCCACAATGAATTCCTCCACTGAGAGTTCCAGGTCTGTATCTCTCTCACTTGTGGATTTACATAACAATATGATTTTGCCTGACACTGTTCCTGACCCTAAGGATAAGAAGTTTGGCTGCACTGAAGCTGCACAGGGAGAGTAGCCATTCAGAGACCTCCTACACTATATCAAGGAACTCCAGACTTCTGGGCCCAGACAGCAGAGTCCTCTTAACATCAAGTACCTAACAAGTCAAAGACCCAGGCTTAAGACCAGCTCCCAACCATTTGTTCCAGCAGGAGCTGGGTAAAGTAGCCAGACTACTGCCTATCAATCCCTATTCAATGATGATTTTAAAAATAGGTAGAGCTTCTGCCTGGTGGAGGGACCCCGCGCAGGGAGGGAGCCTGCCAGCTTCCCTTCCGCGACCTCTGTTCCCGCGGACTGCGCTGGAGAGACCGGTACCCAGGCTCTCCCCCCGATATAACATCACTTGGGACACGGCCTGTTGGGGCTTCCGTCTGTGCCCGAGGGCGGGTTGGCGCTGTGGTCGTCTGGGCGCCAGATCGGCGGGCCATCGTGACCACAGGGTGAGCAGCGCCACGGAGAGTGCCCTCCGCCATCTTTGCTCCAGTGACCAGGTAGTTGGGACCACCAGGCTCAGAGACAGACAGGCATAATATCGCTTCGGGTTCAGGCAGCTTGTGTGTAACCTGCTCCCAGGTGCTGGGCTGATCTGCAGTGACCAGCGCGCCAGATCTGCTGTGGGACTTCTGCCTGGCAGAGGGACGCCCCTCCCCCCCCCAGGAGAGATCACACACCCCTGCACAGGGCAGGAGCCTGCCAGCCTCCCTTTGGCGACCTCTGCTCCAGGAATCCACTAGGCTGAGCCTTTAGATGTGCAAGGCCTCCCCAATATAAGATCACTTGGGGCAAAGCACATTAGGGCTCCAAAGTCACTCAGGAGCAGGCAGGCCCCAGAAATCGGTGCCAGGGGAATCCTGGTAATCCGGGGGGGCAGAAATAGCTTTGCAGGCTCACAGGAGGTCCAACCAACAGCCAGTGGCAGCAGGACCAACTAACACCAGAGGTATCCAGATGGCAAAAGGCAAACGTAGGAATGTTACTAACAGTAATCAAAGTAATGTGGGACCATCCGAACCCAACTCTCCAACAGCAGCAAGTCCTGGATACCCCACCACACCCGAAAGACAAGATCTGGATTTAAAATCACTTCTCATGATGCTATTAGAGGATCACAAGAAGGACACAAATAAATCTCATAAAGAGTTACAGGAGACCATGAATCAACGGTTAGAAGCCCTTACAAAGGAAACACAAAAATCGCTTAGAGAAATGCGGGAGAACATGGATCAAAAGATGGAGGCGCACAAGGAGACAACACAAAAATCGCTTAACGAGATGAATCAACGGGTAGATGCACTCACAAAGGAATCACAAAATTTGCATAAAGAAATGCAGAAGAATATGGGTCAACAGACGGATGCCCATAAGGAGGCAACACAAAAATTGCTTAAAGAAATGAATCAACGGTTAGATGCCCTTACAAAGGAAACATGAGAACTGCTTAAAGAAATGCAGGAGACGATGGATCAACAGATGGAATCCCATGAGGAGGAAACACAAAAATCGCTCAGAGAAATGCAGGAGAACGTGGGTCATCAGGAAGAAATCCTGAAAGAGGTAATGCAAAAATACCTTAAAGAAATACAGGAAAATACAAACAAACAAGTGAAGGATCTCAGCAAATCCATCCAGGAACTAAAAAAGGAAGTAGAAACAACTAAGAAATCACAAAGGGAGACAACTTTGGAGATAGAAAACCTTGGGAAGAAATCAGGAGTCATAGATGCAAACATCAACAATAGAATACAAGAGATGGAAGAAAGAATCTCAGGTGCTGAAGATTCCATAGAAAGCATCGACTCAACAGTCAAAGAAAATGCAAAATGCAAAAAACGCGTAACCCAAAACATCCAGGAAATCCAGGACACAATGAGAAGACCAAACCTAAGGATTATAGGTATAGATGAGAGTGAAGATTTGCAACTTAAAGGGCCAGTAAACATCTTCAACAAAATTATGGAGGAAAACTTCCCTAACTTAAAGAGAGAGATGCCGATGAAAATACAAGAAGCCTACAGAACTCCAAACAGACTGGACCAGAACAGAAATACCGCCCGTCACATAATAATCAAAACACCGAATGTTCTAAACAAAGAAAGAATACTAAATGCAGTAAGAGAAAAGGGCCAAGTAACATACAAAGGAAGACCTATCCGAATCACATCAGACTTCTCACCAGAGACTATGAAAGCCAGAAGATCCTGGGCAGATCTCATGCAGACACTAAGACAGCACAAATGCCAGCCTAGACTACTATACCCAGCAAAACTCTCAATCACCATAGATGGAGAGACCAAGATATTCCATGATAAAACCAAATTTTCACAATATCTTTCCACAAATCCAGCCCTGCAACGGATAATAGGTGGAAACCTCCAATACAGGGAGAGAAACAACACCCTGGAAAAAATGAGATAATAACCTTCTTGAATCAAACCCAAAAGTAGATAACCACTCAAACATAAAGATAGAGTCAAGAATGGCAGATGGCAATAATCACTATGCCTTAATCTCCCTTAATATCAATGGTCTCAATTCCCCAATTAAAAGACATAGACTAGCAGACTGGATACGTAAACAGGACCCAGCATTTTGCTGCATGCAGGAAACGCACCTCAGTGTCAAAGACAAACACTACCTCAGAGTAAAAGGCTGGAAAACAATTTTACAAGCAAATGGCCCCAAGAAACGAGGTGGAGTAGCCATCCTAATATCGGATAAAATTGATTTTCAACCCAAAGTCATCAAAAAAGACACAGAAGGACACTACATACTGATCAAGGGAAAAATCCACCATCAAGAACTCTCAATCCTGAATATCTATGCTCCAAATGCAAGGGCACCCTCATTCGTAAAAGAAACTTTACTAAAACTCAAAGCACACATCACACCGCACACAATAATAGTGGGTGACTTCAACACCCCGCTCTCTGAAATGGATCGTTCAGGAAAGCAGAAACTAAACAGGGACACAGTGAATCTAATTGAAGCCTTGGACCAAATGGAACTAACTGATATATATAGAACATTTCATCCTAGAGCTAAAGAATACACCTTCTTCTCAGCTCCTCATGGTACCTTCTCCAAAATTGACCATATAATTGGTCACAAATCAGACCTCAACAGATACAAGAAGATAGAAATAATCCCATGCCTCCTATCAGATCACTATGGAATAAGGGTGGTCTTCAATGGCAACAAAAACAAAAGAAAACCCATGTACACATGGAGGCTGAACAATGCTGTACTCAATGATAACTTGGTCAAGGTGGAAATAAAGAAAGAAATCAAAGACTTTTTGAAAGTTAATGAAAATGAAGGCACAACATACCCTAACTTATGGGACACAATGAAAGCAGTGCTAAGAGGAAAATTCATAGCCCTGAGTGCCGCCAAAAAGAAACGGGAGACAGCATACACTAACAGCTTAATGGCACACCTGAAAGCCCTGGAACAAAAAGAAGCAAATACACCAAAGAGGAGTAGAAGGCAGGAAATCATCAAACTCAGGGCTGAAATCAATCAAGTAGAAACAAATAAAACCATACAAAGAATCAACAAAACGAGGAGTTGGTTCTTTGAGAAAATCAACAAGATAGATAAGCCCTTAGCCAGACTAACCAGAGGGCACAGAGATAGTATCCAAATTAATAAAATCAGAAACGAAAAGGGAGAGATAACAACAGAAACTGAGGAAATTCAAAAAATCATCAGATCCTACTACAAAAACCTGTATTCAACACAACTAGAAAATCTTGAGGAAATGGACAATTTCCTTGACAGATACCAAGTACCAAAATTAAATCAGGATCAAATAGACCATCTAAACCGTCCTATAAGCCCTGAAGAAATAGAAGTTGTCATTGGAAGTCTTCCAACCAAAAAAAGCACAGGTCCAGATGGTTTTAGTGCAGAATTCTATCAGACCTTCAAAGAAGACCTAACACCAATACTCTTCAAACTGTTCCACAAAATAGAAACAGAAGGAACACTACCCAACTCGTTCTATGAAGCCACAATTACACTAATACCAAAAGCATACAAAGATCCGACAAAGAAAGAGAATCTCAGGCCAATCTCTCTTATGAATATCGATGCAAAAATACTCAATAAAATTCTTGCCAACCGAATCCAAGAACACATCAAAACGATCATTCACCACGATCAAGTAGGCTTCATCCCAGGGATGCAGGGATGGTTCAATATAAGGAAATCCATCAATGTAATCCACTACATAAACAATCTCAAAGAAAAAAACCACATGGTCATCTCATTAGATGCTGAGAAAGCATTTGACAAAATTCAGCATCCTTTCATGCTAAAGGTCTTGGAAAGATCAGGAATTCAAGGCCCATATCTAAACATAGTAAAAGCAATTTACAGCAAACCAGTAGCCAGCATCAATCTAAACGGAGAGAAACTTGAAGCAATCCCACTAAAATCAGGGACTAGACAAGGCTGCCCTCTCTCTCCATATCTTTTCAATATAGTACTTGAAGTTCTAGCTAGAGCAATTAGACAAGAAAAAGAGGTCAAAGGGATACAAATTGGAAAGGAAGAAGTCAAACTATCACTATTTGCAGACGATATGATAGTATACATAAGCGACCCAAAGAACTCCACCAGAGAACTCCTACAGCTGATAAACGACTTCAGCAAAGTGGCCGGATATAAAATCAACTCAAGCAAGTCAGAAGCCTTCCTATACTCAAAGGATAAGCAGGCTGAGAAAGAAGTAAGAGAAATAATACCCTTTACGATAGCCACAAACCATATTAAGTATCTTGGCGTGACGCTAACCAAACAAGTGAAAGATCTGTATGACAAGAACTTCAAGTCTCTGAAGAAAGAAATTGAAGAAGACCTCGGAAGATGGAAAAATCTGCCATGCTCATGGATTGGCAGGATTAATATAGTAAAAATGAGCATCTTACCAAAAGTAATACACAGATTCAATGCAATCCCCATCAAAATCCCAACTCAATTCTTCATAGAGTTAGAAAGAGCAATTCAAAAATTCATCTGGAATAACAGAAAACCCAGAATAGCTAAAACTATTCTCAAGAGTAAAAGAACCTCTGGGGGAATCAGTATCCCGGACCTCAAGCTGTACTACAGAGCAATAGTGTTAAAAACTGCATGGTATTGGTACAGTAACAGACATGTAGATCAATGGAACAGAATTGAAGACCCAGAAATGAATCCACACTCCTATGGTCACTTGATCTTTGACAAAGGAGCTAAAACCATCCAGTGGAAAAAAGATAGCCTTTTCAACAAATGGTGCTGGCTCAGCTGGAGGTCAACATGCAGAAGAATGCAAATTGACCCATCCTTATCTCCTTGCACTAAACTCAATTCTAAGTGGATCAAAGATCTCCACATAAAACCAGACACACTGAAACTAATAGAAGGGAAACTAGGGAAGAACCTTGAACATATGGGCACAGGGGAGAATTTCCTGAACAGAACTCCAATAGCTTATACTCTAAGATCAAGAATAGACAAATGGGACCTCATTAAATTACAAAGTTTTTGCAAGGCAAAAGACACCGTCAAAAAGACAAAGCGGCAACCAACTAACTGGGAAATGATCTTTACCAACCTTACATCCGACAGAGGGCTAATATCCAAGATATACAAAGAACTCAAGAAGTTAAACTCCAGAGAGGCAAGTAACCCTATTAAAAAATGGGGTACAGAGCTCCACAAAGAGTTCTCACCTGAAGAATATCTAATGGCTGAGAAGCACCTAAAGAGATGTTCATCATCCTTAGTCATTAGGGAAATGCAAATCAAAACAACCCTGAGATTCCATCTCACACCAGTCAGGATGGCTAAGATCAAAAACACAGGAGACAGCAGTTGTTGGCGAGGATGTGGAGAAAGAGGAACACTCCTCCACTGCTGGTGGAATTGCAGGCTGGTACAACCACTCTGGAAAGCAGTCTGGCGGCTCCTCAGAAAACTGGGCATGACACTTCCGGAGGATCCGGCTATACCACTCCTGGGCATATACCCAGAGACTTTACCTGCATGCAATAAGGACACATGCTCCACTATATTCATAGCAGCCTTATTTATAATAGCCAGAAGCTGGAAAGAACCCAGATGTCCCTCAACGGAGGAATGGATTCAGAAGATGTGGTATATTTACACAATGGAATACTACTCTGCAATTAAAAACAATGAATTCACGAAATTCCTAGGCAAATGGTCAGAACTTGAAAATATCATCCTTAGTGAGGTAACCCAATCACAAAAGATCACACATGGTATGAAGTCACTGATAAGGGGATATTGACCCAGAATCTCAGAATACCCTAGACACAATCAGCATATCAATAGATTTCTAAAAAGATGGAAGGAGAGACCCCTGGTCCTGGAAAGACTGGATGTAGGGGAACGCCAGGACAGAGTAATGAGAGGGGGTTGAACGGAGAAAAGAGGGAGGGAAGGGGGCTTATGGGACTTTCGGGGAGGGAGGAAACGGGAAAGGGGAAGTGATTTGGAATGTAAATTAAAAAAATAAAATAAAATTAAATTAAAAAAAAATAGGTAGATAGATAGATAGATAGATAGATAGATAGATAGATAGATAGATAGATAGATAGATAGATAGATAGATAAACCTGCCTCTTATTGGCTCAAGTCACCATTTTTTAAACAAACATGATGACACAGGTTATAAATTAAAGGTTCTTAAAATGAAGCAAACTAACCCAATGTAAACAAATGACCCTTCCATAAAGGACTTTCTCTCAAAAACACCTGTAATAAAGACATGAAGATGAGCTGACTACATTGTGTCTTTTCCTTTCACAACACAACTTAGATCATGAAAGTCTCCATTCAATCAGAAATAAAGTGGACTTTGAGACCTTTCAACCTGGCCTCCAGGGCACATACTCCTCCTTACAGCTTCTGATTCTAAGACAGACGGTGGTATTTCAGGTCAAAAATGAAATCTATTTTTCAGCTCTGTAGAAAGGATTCCTGACCTCTAGTGACAGACACAGCTGGTTTGGGTTAATTCTTTTATCCTCTGGTTTTAGAAGGAGTTATGTCAAGCTTTAAGATGATTCATTTCAGAGATTAATAACATGAGAACATGGCATATTGGAAAGATAACCCTGAATGTAATGACAGGTACATTCCAGACTGAGAGTATGTCACATTTCTGTCCATCTACAGACTGTCATTTTGACCCCTCCACACCATCTAATACAATAACCCACATTCTAATTTTCTATCAAGTTCCTGTTTTCTAGGCAGGGATGGTGGTACATACCTTTAATCCCAGCACTCAGAATGTTAAATTGGATAGATCACTGGATTGATGTCAACTTAGACAACATAGAGAGTTTGGCCCTCCTGAAATGCACAGTGTGATCTTGTCTCAAAAATCGTATTTTCTAAATAGTTTGGTTATACCTATCAATAACTTTAGAATACCACATATTACATATAGATATTGATAGCATTAATGATTATTAAATAACTAAATGATTATTAAATAAATAAGTTATTTAAAACAGGACAATAACAACTCTATTCTATTACATTTGTTCTTACCTCTATCCTTCCTCCCGGACTGAAGAGGCAGAAATACATTAATTTTTGTGAGTGAGCTCATCTCTAGTTCTTTTACCTTTATTCCTATGTCTCCCTTCCAGGCCTCCTGAATTAGCCAAGAATCTATTGACAACATGCCTTATCTTCCCATACTTTTGGTCAAGTTGTCCTCTTGGTTACTTTCTCTTATAATAGCTCTTTATCTGCAGAGAGAAGGGTCATGCTTAGCTGGAAAGATGGTGGGTATGTGGCTTATTGTTCTCCGTGGCAGATGAAGACAATTGCAAACTAATTTGGGGCAATCCAAAAGCAAAGCCTAGAAAATTTTTCATTAGTTTCAAAAGGAACCTCAGAAAATATCAACAGGGAAGTAAATAAGTGAAGCAAATAAGGGAAACCAGCCAATAAAAGGTGGATTAAGTATGTAATTCAAGGTCAATTGGGCCTTATTCTTACTTGGGAACTTTATGAAAATGGCTGTCCAGGAAGAGAAAGGAAGCCAGGAGGACAAAGAAGTTTCCAGGAGTGCACATGGCTTGAAAGTTAGGCCAATTTGAAAAAAAAAATGCCAAGTGTCCTATGGACAGTTTGTTAACAGCATATGCCAGAGTGCCTCTCAGAGCTATTATGCCAGCTTACGGACCTAGTGATTATACAAACCTGATAAGTGAAGAACAGTCACATTTAGGTCTGAGTTATTTTGATGCTTTGACTTACCATCATGGGGAAAGATATCACATAGGGTCAAAAAGTAGAGGACATGACTTTCCCCGTGGCATAAAGATAAGAATGTAGCTTAGTTACTGTTCTATTGTTGTGAATAGACACCACAAACAGGCATATTATTATAGAATAAAGCATTTAATATGGTGTTTGCTTAAAGTTTCAGATAGATAGTCCATTTTTGTCATTGTAAGGAGCATGGCATCAGGAAGACAAGGGTGGTACTAGAGCAGCAACTGGGAGGTTACATTTTACCTACAAGATAGAGGCAGAAAGAAAGAAAGAATGGGCCTGGTTTGGGCATTTGACACCTCGAAGCCCATCTCCAGTGGTTCACTTCCTCCAACAAAGCCAGACCTCTTAATCTTTCCTAAGCTACCAACTGAGATCCAAACATTCAAATATATGAGCCTTTAAGGGTCATTTCATTCAAAACATCCAGAAGATATGGACAACCCAGAAGAAGAATTGTTTGTGTCTACTGGAGAAAAAAGAAATCTGAAATAGGGATCATTTCAAAATGTATTATAGGGCATGCTAGAAATGCAGTGTTCTAATAGTCAAATAAGCAAAATTCTTCAAAATTATCCCAAAAATATGAGAAGATGTGCTACTGACAATGCACAAAAGGCAGAGAAACACAGGCAAAGATGTCCAGCATCACCAGCTACTAGGGAACTGCAAATTAGGAACAGGGTGGAATATCACTATTTATTAGAAAGTCTACGGGCAATGGTGGCGCACGCCTTTAATCCCAGCACTTGGGGAGGCAGAGGCAGGTGGATTTCTGAGTTCGAGGTCAGCCTGGTCTACAGAGTGAGTTCCAGGACAGCCAGAGCTACACAGAGAAACCCTGTCTCAAAAAACCAAAACAAAAAAAAAAAAAAGAAAGTCTAAAAATTTTAAAACAATGATAATATTGAGTGCTTATGAGGTTGGGGAGAAACTGACTCTTCCGTATACTACCTATGAAAACATAAATGAAGTAATTACTCTGGAATATTGTTTAACAACTTCTTTAAACAAAAAAACATATACTTTTCACACAACTTGGCAATTAATGCCCTGTATACTTATCCCAGATAAATAAACCTAGATTTACACACACACACACACATACAAACACACAATTTATATAATTCTTCAAAGCAACTTTATTCATTATTTGCAAATCTCAGAAGCACATTGTCCCTCAATCAAAGATGATATCATCCACACCTATAACCCCAACAATTGGAAGGCAGAGGCAAGTTGAGGCAATTCTTATCTCAACAAATTAAAAAAATACTATGTCCCATATGCAATGTAAGTTTCTTGTTGCACTACATCCCTCAGCAAAACAAAAGGAATAAACTTCTGTTACAAACAACTTGGATGGTTCTCAAGGACATAAAAAGATTAAAAGATAAATATAATCTGATGTAATCACATACTATGATTTCACCTACGTAACATCCTCAAAGGCAAAACCTTTAGAAGGAGAGACAGCTCAGGAACTAAAATGGATGAAGAGTTATGAAATAGAGAAGGTTGAATGTGACAGTGGTGGTCATCAGGAGAATCTTTCTGAGTTATGAAATACCAATGTGTTTCCTGTTTTCAGCATTATAATTGTGTGAAATATAAACATATAATGATTCAGGTTGATATTATGTAGTCTAGACAAAGGCCAAATGGACCCCCTTCGTTCTATCTCTGCCACTTCTCACCAATATGTAATTGTTTCAAAATAGAAAGACCTTTTTAAAAAAGTTAAATGCCACCTGCAGTTTACAGAGCTAGATTTCCAAGTATATAGTAGTTCTTGGATATTTTTTTCTACTCTAAAAACTGACTATAAAGCTTTCAGAAATACTCATAAGAAGTAGTTTGTGGCACGCCAGAAAGAGTTCCTGTATAAGTAACAACCAGAACCAGAAGCAGAAGTTTATTGGCCCTTCCATTCACTAAACCTAACCCAACAAGAGTTACTAATATCCTCCCATGCACCAGTGTAGGAAGGATTTTGTTTATATGAACAATTTATTGTTTAAGGCTGGTCCCTGTCCATTTCAATGTAACTTGTTCCGTGCTCCCATCTAACTGAATCTTCTTTCTTACTCTCAACCTGCCACTGGAGACTTAAAGGAAAGTCCCTGGTTTGGCATGCTCCAACACGATAGGTTTTGCCAATATACCAATTAAAGATATAAGAAAGATGTTGAATAGATGGCATATTAGGAAAAGGAGTAGATAAAAAGTGGTGGTGGCTTGAATATGCTTGGTCCAGGAAATGTCACTATTAGGAGGTGTGACCTTGTTGGAGTAGGTGTGGCCTTGTTGGAGGAAGTATGTCACTGTGGGGTTGAGCTTTCAGACCCTCCTCCTAGCTTCTGGCTTACTTTGGGTGAAAATATAGAGCTCTCAGCTCCTCCAGCTCCATGCGTGCCTGGATGTTGCCATGCTTCCTACCATGATGATAATGGACTGAACTTTTGAATCTGTAAGTCAGCCCCAATTAAATGTAGTCCTTTATAAGAGTTGCTTTGGTCATGGTGTCTCTTTATAACAATGGAAACCCTAACTAAGACAAAGGCGTTCAGTAACCAAGTACCCCTCTTATGTGTACTGGCATTAGCTTTATGTTTAAATAAAGAAGAAGTATGAATCACAGTGTAGTCTGGTTGATAATTGTCTCAGTTTGGATCTGTAACATGGTTTGATTAAGATTGTGGTGGATAAAGCTTCACCTTAGATAAATATACTTTTGTAGGGATAATCCGCCGTGCAAAGCTGGCAGTTATGTGAGATAGGTTCAGTCCTGTTTACTACAGTAATGCAAGATGATTGCAGGAGAGATGGACTCAAAAAAGATCAATTCAAGCGAAGGACAAGATGTATTTTAGGCCAAAATATGATGCTTTCCTTAAAATTCATACCATTCAAAAAGAAGTAATATTTGTAAAGACTGAGTAGTGAGTGGTTCGTTAGTACTCAGAGGTGTTAAAGTCTATTTGCCATCTTTAACACATAGAACATAATATCTTTGTGTTTCCCAAATATGAGGCCAAGGAAGGTGGCAGAGATATCAGACCATTGAGGAATCTGGGGCAGAGGATGTCTATAAATTTGAGCTTCTGGGCTAAGTTTCAAATTAGTGAAATGTTGTTTGTGAAGCAGCCCTATGAGAAGTACAATTGTTGACACCTTCATTATTTTTTCATTTTGGTGATGGGAAATGAATTACCAAAGACACTTGTCTAAACAGCTTCCATTTCCAGCACACCTGGAAAAGGTGTGTGCTCTAGATTCAAATAAACGTTCCTTTTGAGACATGACTAATGGTTGACAGAAAGTGATATGCAGATAATCTCTGAAAGAGGAACCAAGGCTAAAGTATGGTTCCTTATCTGACTTGGTGAACAGTGGTTGTAAACATCCAGGTGAAGTCTCTGTCAGCTTCTTGACCCCATGTATAACTCACTAAAATGAAACAATCTCAGAGGATTATTATCATCCTGAAGATTATTGTCAACCAGCGGAGAAGATTCCTTCCCTTGGAGAAAATATAAATCATAACAACGAACATTTCCAACACACCAAAGAGTTTTACAAAGAATTGCATATTTCAGAATATTGTGTTACAAATGGATATTATTGAAACAGAATAGATAGATGGGTGTGAGGACTTACTTTCCTGTTATATCCTAAAATAAGGCATATATTTTGAGCCACTATAACTCTTTTCCCTGCTGGGGCATTTGCTTTATAGAAATAAAGAATAACAGGAAACTGTGTTCAAGGTATGTGCTCATGTGGCATGGATGTGTATCAGGGAGATAAGCTACAAGCTAAATTTTAGTCAAGAAATCAAAACATCTTTGATGAGTCACTTCCTCTCGATTCTCAAGCTCTTATGCTATAAATAACACATTCATATGTAACTCTTGAAAACAAGGATCACAATGTCAGCCTTACAGTGTGGCTGTCATTTTCAGATTGGTGTGGTGTATAAAATAATCTAATGATTCTCTTTTATTGTCCATACCTTCTTTTAAAATGTTTAACCATAACACATTTACTCTATTATTCAAAATATGATTTGGGGCACTGGGCTTTTGAAAATTGTTGTGCGTAATATGTATTTAATGACTGTCATGTTCTCTGCAGTTGACATGTCTAGATTCTTGACTTTGAATTTTTCCTAATCTTCTCCTTGGTATTTTAAAAAAGATGAATACAAACAAGCAAAGAGAAGGACCATGGCCATAGACAAACTAACACTAAACTTTCCTCAGGATCAGATCAAATAGATGGCCAGGACATTAGAAATGACCTTGCACAGAACAAAGAAAAACAGTCTGGTAGAATCCACTATTTTCCATTGCTTACCAAGCAGAGGAAATACATTTTCTAAAAATGAAAAGAAAAAAATCGATATTGGTTTTGCTTTTTGTTACTGGGCTTTAACTAGAGCAGGACCAAAAATAAGCTGGCCTTGCAGAATTCTTGGTTCCATCCATTTGGATGGATTTATTTAGTGTTGTGAGACATTTTTTTAAATTTTAATAAAAAATAATAGTCAACAGGGTGGATGTGATTCGCAGTTGTGATTCCAACTATGAAAGCATAATAGTCATGATTACTGTTATTACTATTATGACTATTATATGACTAAACACTACTTCATAAAAAAAATCCCTACATTCTCCAAATTTAATCCATTCACCTCAGATGGAGTTCCCCTTCCTTTTGTTGGGAGAATGCTTTTGAAAAATAAAAAAAAAATCATACAACACCCAAGATACTTTCCAAACACATATATAAGTCAGGGTAGGAGGTGGAAGAGTCCTAGTGAATTACTTTAGCTAAAAAAAAAAAAAAAAAATGCTTGTGGATGGTTTCTCTCTAATAGCTTCAGGAACTTCGTGCCTGTATTTTCATACAATTAAACATATGTGTTTCATAGTATACCTCATAACATGTTATCTGTTTAAGTTTTTAAAATATTTCATAAGCATCTGAAGGAACAATAATAAGCATTTTTATTATTAGATATTTGCTTTATTTACATTTCAAATGGTATCCCCTTTCTGCGTTACCCTCCAAAAAACCCCCTAACCCATTCCCCATTCCCCTGCTCAACCTCCCCCCTCAATTTCCTGACTTGCATTCCCATATTCTGGGTGGTCAAGCCTTCACAGGACCAATGGCCTCTCCTCTCATTGATGTCTGAAACGGTCATCTTCTGCTACTTATGTAGCTAGAGCCTTGGGTCCCTCCATGTGTACTCTTTGCTTCGTGGTTTAGTCCCTGGGTGCTCTGGAGGTGCTAGTTGATACATATTATTGTTCCTGCTGCAGGGCATCAAACCTCTTCATCTCCTTGGGTCCTCTCTCTAGCTGCTCCACTGAGGACACTATGCTCATTCTATTGGTTGGCTGTTAGCCATGGGAGTTTTGATCCACTTTCCAATAAAGATCAAAGTATCGACACTTTGGTCTTACTTCATCTTGAGCTTCATGTGGTCTGTGAGTTGTATCTTGGGTATTCCAAGCTTATGGGCTAATATCCACTTATCTGCAGGTGCATGCCACATGTGTTCTTTTGGATTGGGTTACCTCACTCAGGATGATATTTTCTAGCTCCATTCATTTGCCTAAGAATTTCATGAATTCATTGATTTTAATAGCTGAGTAGTAATCCATTGTGTAAATGTACCACATTTTCTGTATCTATTCCTCTGTTGAGGGACATCTGGGATTTTTCCAGCTTCTGGCTATTACAAATAAGGCTTCTTTGAACAAAATGGAGCATGTGTCCTTATTACATTTTGGATCATCTTCTGGGTATATGCCCAGGAGTGGTATAGCTGGGTTCTCAGGTAGTGCTATGTCCAATTTTCGGAGGAACCACCAAACTGATTTCCAGAGTGGTTGTACCAGCTTAAAATGCCACCAGCAATGGAGGAGTGTTCCTCTTTCTCCACATCCTCCCCAGCATTTGCTGCCCCCTCAGTAAAAATTGGTCATTCTAACTGGTATGAGGTGGAATCTCAGGGTTGCTTTCATTTGCATTTCCCTGATGATTAAGGATCTTGAACATTTCTTTAGGTGTTTCTCAGCCATCCAATATTCCTCAGTTGAGAATTCTTTGTTTAGCTCTGTACCCCATTTTTTAATAAGGTTATTTGGTTCTCTGGAGTCTAACTTCTTGAGTTCTTTGTATATGTTGGATATTAGCCCTCTATCAGATGTAGGACTGGTAAAGATCTTTGCCCAATCTGTTGGTTGCCGTTTTGTTCTATTGACAGTATCCTTCGCCTTACAGAAGCTTTGCAATTTTATGAGGTCCCATTTGTCAATTCTTGGTCTTAGAACAAAAGCTATTGGTGATCTATTCAGGAAAATTATCCTGTACCCATGTGCTCCAGGTTCTTCCCCACTTTCTCCTCTATTAAATTCAGTGTATCTGGTTTTATGTGGAGGTCCTTTATCCACTTGGACTTGAACTTTGTACAGGGAGATAAGAATGGATCAATTTTCATCCTTCTACATGTTGACTGTCAGTTGAACCAGCACCATTTGTTGAAAATATTGCCTTTTTTTCACTGAATGGTTTTAGCTCCTTTGTCAAAGATCAAGTGACCATAGGTGTGTGGGCTCATTTCTGGGTCTTCAATTCTATTTCATTGATCTTTCTGCCTGTCACTGTACCAATACCATGCAGTTTTTTTCACTATTGCTCTGTAGTAGAGCATGATTGAGGTCAGGGATGGTGATTCCACCAGAAGTTCTTTTATTGTTGAGAATAGTTTTCGTTATCCTGGTTTTTTTGTTATACCAGATAAATTTGGAAATTGTTCTTTCTAACTCTATGAAGAATTGAATTGGAATTTTGATGGGGATTGCATTAAATCTGTAGATTGCTTTAGGCAAGATGGCCATATTTACTATATTAGTTCTGCCAATCCATGAGCATGTGAGATCTTTCCATCTTCTGAGATCTTCTTCAATTTCTTTCTTCAGAGACTTGAATTTCTTGTCATACAGATCTTTCACTAGCTTGGTTAGAATCACACTAAGGTATTTTATATTATTTGTGGCTATTGTGAAGGGTGTCATTTCCCTAATTTCTTTCTCAGCCTCTTTATCCTTTGAGTATAGGAAGGCAACTGATTTGTTTGAGTTAATTTTTTATCCAGCCACTTTACTGAAGTTATTTATCAGGTTTAGGAGTTCTCTGGTGGAATTTTTGGGGTCACTTAAGTATACTATCATATCATCTGCAAATAATGATACTTTGACTTCTTCCTTTCCAATTTGAATCCCTTAGACCTCCTTTTGTTGTCTAATTGCTCTGGCTAGGACTTCAAGTACTATATTGAACAGGTAGGGAGAGAGTGGACAACCTTGTCTAGTCCCTGATTTCAGTGGGATTGCTTCAAGTTTCTCTCCATTTAGTTTGATGTTGGATACTGGTTTGCCGTATATTGCTTTTACTATGTTTAGGTATGGGCCTTGAATTCCTGATCTTTCCAAGATTTTTATCATGAAGAGGTGTTGAACTTTGTCAAATTCTTTCTCAGCATCTAATGAAATTATCGTGTGTTTTTTTTCTTTGAGTTTGTTTATATAGTGGATTACATTGATGGATTTCCATATGTTGAACCAGCCCTGCATCCTGGGATAAAGCCTACTTGATCATGGAGGATGATCATTTCGATGAGTTCTTGGATTTGGTTGGCAAGGATTTTATTGAGTATTTTTGCATTGATATTCATAAGGAAAATTGGTTTAAAGTTCTCTTTCTTTGTTGGGTCTTTGTGTGGTTTAGGTATCAGAGTAATTCTGGCTTCATAAAACAAATTGGGTAGTGTTCTATCTGTTTCTATTTTGTGGAATAGTTTGAAGAGTATTGGAATTAGGTCTTCTTTGAAGGTCTGATAGAACTCTGCATTGAACTTATCTAGTCCTGGACTTTTTTTGGTTGGATACTATTAATGACTGCTTCTATTTCTTTAGGGGTTACAGGATTGTTTAGATTACTTATCTGATCCTGATTTAACTTTGGTACCTGGTATCTGTCTAGAAAACTATCCATTTCATCTATAATTTCCACTTTTCTTGAGTATAGGCCTTTGCAGTAGGATCTGGTGAATTTTTGGATTTCCTTAGTATCTGTTGCTATGCCTTCCTTTTCATTTCTCATTCTGCTGATTTGGATACCTTCTCTGTGCCCTCTGGTTAGTTTGGCTAAGGGTTTATCTATCTTGTTGGTTTTTTCAAAGAAACATCTCCTGGTTTGGTTGATTCTTTTTGTTTTTTTGTTTCTGCTTGGTTGATTTCATCCATGAGTTTGATTATTTCTTGCCATCTACTCCTCTTGGGAGTATTTGCTTCTTTTTGTTCCAGAGCCTTCAGCTGTGCTGTTGAGCTGTTAGTGTGTGCTCTTTCCAGTTTCTTTTTGGAAGCACTCAGAGCAATGTATTTTCCTCTTAGCACTGCTTTCATTGTATCCTATAAGTTTGGGTATGTTGTGCCTTTGTTTTCATTAAATTCTAAAAAGTCTTTGATTTCTTTCCTTATTTCTTCATTGAACAAGTTATCATTGAGTAGAATATTGTTCAATTTCCGTGTGTGTCTGGAATTTCTGTTGTTTTTATTGTTATTGAAGACCAGCCTGAGTCCGTAGTGATCTGATAAGGTGCACAGAATTATTTCAATCTTCTTATATCTGCTGAGGTTTATTTTGTGACTGTGTATATGGTCAATTTTGGAGAAGATATCCTGAGGTGCTGAAAAGAAGGCATATTCTTTTGTTTTAAGATAAAATGTTATATATATATATATATATATATATATATATATCCATTTGGTTCATAACTTCTGATAGTTTCACTGTTCCTCTGTTTAATTTGTGTTTCCCTGATGTATCCATTGATGAGATTGGGGTCTTGAAGTTTCCCACTATTATTGTGTGGGGCGCAATGTGTGCTTTGAGCTTTAGTAAAGTTTCTTTTATGAATGTGGTTGTCCTTGTATTTGGAGCATATATGTTCAGAATTGAGAGTTCATCTTGGTAGATTTTTCCTTTGATGAGTATGAAGTGTCCTACCTTATCTTTTTTGATTACTTTATGTTGGAAGTCGATTTTATTTGATATTAGAATGGCTACACCAGCTTGTTTTTTGGGAACATTTGCTTGAAAAATTGTTTTCTAGCCTTTTACTCTGAGGTAGTGTCTGCCTTTGTGCCTGAGGTGAGTTTCTGGTATGCAGCAAAATGTTGGGTATTACTTATGTATCTAGTCTGTTAGTCTATGTCTTTTTATTGGAGAATTGAGTCCACTGATATTAAGAGGTGTTAAGGAGAAGTGATTGTTGCTTACTGTTATTTTGGTTATTAGAGATGGTGTTATGTTTGAGTGTCTCCTTGTTGTTTGTTAAAAGAAGATTAATTTCTTGCTTTTTCTAGTCTATAGTTTCCCTCCTTTTGTTGCTGTTTTCCATTAATTATCCTTTGAAGGGCTGTATTTGTGAAAAAATATTGCATAAATTTGTTTTTGTCATGGAGTACCTGGGTTTCTCCATCTATGGTAATTGAGAATTTTGCTGGGTATAGTAGCCTGGGTTGGCATTTGTGTTCCCTTAGGGTCTGGATGACATCTGCCCAGGATCTTCTGCCTAGGATCTTCTGGCTTTCATAGTCTCTGGTGAGAAATCTGGTGTAATTCTGATAGGTTACCTTTATATGTTTACCTGTTTCCCTTACTGCTTTTAATATTCTTTCTTTGTTTAGTGCATGTTTGGTGTTTTAATTATTATGTGATGGGAGGAATTTCTTTTCTGGTCCAAGCTATTTGGAATTCTGTATGCTTCTTGAATGTTCATGAGCATTGCTTTCTTTAGGTTAGGGGTGTTTTCTTCTATAATTTTGTTGAAGACATTTACTGGCCCTTTAAGTTGAAAATCTTCACTCTCTTCTATACGTATAATCCTTAGGTTTGATCTTCTCCTTTTGTCCTGAAATTCCTGGAAGTTTTGGGTTAGGTGCTTTTTGTATTTTTCATTTTCTTTGACTGTTGTATCAATGCTTTCTATGGTATCTTCTGCATCTGAGATTCGCTCTTCTATCTCTTGTATTCTGTTGTTGATACTTGTATCTATGACTCCTGACTTCTTTCCTAGGTTTTCTATGTCCAGAATTGTTTCCCTTTGTGATTTCTTTATTGTTTCTACCTCCATTTTTACATAATGGATGGTTTTGTTCAATTCTTTCACCCGTTTTGTTGTGCTTTCCCATAGTTCTTTAAGGGTTTCTACTTGTTTACTTGTGTTCTCCTTTATTTCTTTAAGGGAGTTATTTATGTCCTTCTTGAAGCC
The DNA here is from genome assembly GCA_036184795.1 of Tokudaia tokunoshimensis. Lineage (NCBI taxonomy): Eukaryota > Metazoa > Chordata > Mammalia > Rodentia > Muridae > Tokudaia > Tokudaia tokunoshimensis. The sequence goes on from BTHU01000004.1 coordinate 112,989,837, forward strand.
CTCCATCAGCATCATGATCTGTGATTTTAAATCCAAATCTTTCTTTTCCAGTGTGCTGGGGTATCCAGAACTTGCTGTTGTGGGAGAATTGGGTTCAGATGATGCCATATTGCACTGATTTCTTTTGATAATGTTCCTACATTTGGCTTTCACCATATGGTTATCTCTGGTGTTAGTTGATTTTGCTGTCTCTGACTGGCGCTTGTCCCTCCTGTGGGCCTGCAAGCCTGTCTCAGCACCTCTGTGTGACCGGCTCTCCCCTGGCACAGCGTGCTGTGGCGTTTCCCTGCTCCTGGGTGCAGGTGGAGCCCGGAAGGCCCCAGCTGCTCTGCTGCTCCTGTCTTCCCTGCACTCCTGGCTGTCTCTGCTCACTCAGTTGCCTGAGAGAAGATGGCGAATAATTAACCTTTTAACTATAGATGAAAGTGAGAGAGACGGGAAATTTATGTGTATGAATTTTAAGTAGAAATGGGTGTTTTTAGAAAATGTCACAGGAAAATTTTAGGGCTCAATCTTGAAGCATTGTGATTTTAACCCATCAGATTTCATGGTTTATTTTGATTCCTTAAGAATATTTCCCTTTGCTTATGTGACCACAATATTCACCACAAAACTAAAACGTGAGGGTCTAATGAAGACTCCTATATTCAAAGGAGGCTGAAGCCTCTCATAGGTCATGAAAATCTACAGGTCTTTCCAGAGAACAATTGGGCGTTGAGGCTTCTTTTCTTATATGTATGAATGCATATATTTGTGTACACCACATATATGTCTGGTGTCTGCTGAGGTTAGAATAGGGTATTGGATCTTCTGGCACTAAGCTACAGATGGCGTGAGTCACAATGTGGGTGCTGAGAATTGAACCCAGGTCCTCTAAAAGAGCAGCAGATTCCTTCAATCAATGAGCCAACTCTCCAGCCCTTGCTGAGACTCCTTGAAGGAGTCATTCAAGCTCTCCTTTCCTCACACCTCACCCAAGATTATTGGGCAATTCTATTTAGTGACATGAAAGGGAACTGGAGTCACTAGCCCTGTGATACAGGACAGTTTAAAGTGACTCTTTGATGTTGAAGCCTTAGGTACCAGATCATCATATCTTCCACAGGGCTTTGCAGGCATTCTTTTTCTTAACTGTGTGATCAATGCAAGGTCTGTCTTTTGGGGGTTACGTGAGGACAGTGCTCATTATGTGAAACTGAGCTCAAATCAGCATTTTATGCCTTAGACTTTTGTTATGCCACAACAGTGCTCTTAATATTTAAAGGCATTTTATAATGTAAGCTTTTTTTTAAGCAATTTTGGAACTTTTACTAAGATTAACACTAAACCATATGTCAAAAAATTCTTTTACATTTTTTCTATAAAATTTAATGTGCTAACTTAAGAAGCGTACTACTTGTCGATGAAAAAATTGAGAAGCATAATATTGACTGTGACTCATTTAATGGCTATAGTTCATTAACTACTTAATAATGCCAATAACTCTTTGTGCATAAGGACCTCTTTTTAAAGAAAAATCAATTGAGTAGCTTGTACACAGTAGTGGTATAATTTAGTATTTATTGATTCATAAAATCAAGATGATGACAATATATTATTCAATTCATTCAACAAAATAACATGCAGGCAGAATTATTTATTCATTAAATGACATTGTGATCCAATACTTGAAAGTTCTTAATGACAATGTATGAAATCTAAAGCTATAGGAATGAATGCGTCAAATACCTATAACAAACATCTATTTGTCTATTTCTATCTTTAGCTGTAGCTATAGATATTAGGCATACATGGATACAGTGTTAGAAAAAGCATACTGGAGTCTCTGAAGTCAGATCTTTGTTTGATAAAATGTATGTCAAGCAGAACAATCAGATTTATGGGAGCTTCCTCTTTACTGGAATGATGCTGCTGCAGAACTCTTACATGACCTTCAGGAGCATCTGAAGCATTATACAAAACTGCTGCTGCTGCTCTGAGGTCTCTTGAAGCAGTAATTAATGTTTGTGTAACAGTTCTGTTTCTCTTTTTTGCATTTCCTTCTTGATTTTCATATGCTATTTCTTACAGAAGCTATAAACAAACTTTATAGTCTATAAAGTTTTGATGAAAACCTAATTAGTGAATATGTATAGCATTAAATTCTTAGGTCAAGACATTATCATCAGCTAATAAAGAAAAAAGCCCTGTTTTCTATGTTTTTTCATGTTTACCACATATTGTTGATTCACTGACCCAGCTTACAACATAAGTCCCATGCATAAAGCTTATTGCACACACATACATTCTCCAAGAGGTATATTAGAGTCTTCTTGCACTACAAAGCCTTTCAGCATCATCTTTGGAATCCATCTTAAAGAGTGAAATTACAAACAAATACATGAACAACAGAGCACTCGGCAGACCATGAAAGGACATGTTTGCAATAGGAAAACTGAAGCAGGAAGGCAAACAGAACCTCTTAGGCCCATTGAATGTGTGTCTGAGTTGAGTATTTTGCTGTTCTGTGCACACCCACAAATGTCTGTAAAAGTACTTTGAGTGCTAACTTGATGTTACAGGTTAACTTCACTGAGTGAGAAGGTAAACTCTCAAAAATGGATCTCCAAGTGGTGAGGATAACCTTTGTATGTACAAAGTACACATACACATATACACACACATACACACACACACACACACACACAGAGAGAGAGAGCAGGCTAGAAGGGAAACAGACAAACAGACAGACTATGTGTTATTTCGACATATATATATATATATATATATATATATATATATATATATATAAAACATAAATAGATTTTCTAGATGTGTATGCACCTATACTATACAGGAAGTCTTTTATAATGGTTAAGACTGTATCTTAGCCTTAGATTGATGGAAGGGTGACATTCATTCAGTAAGAAACATACTCTGAACATTGGTTATTTCATTTGCTAACTCTATTGTGATGTTGGGAAGAGGCAGCTTTTGTTCAGCCATATAATCATAAAAGTAGATAGTCAATATTATATAGTATTAATATATCATGTTGCTAATGTCTTTTGAAATAAGCATTTTATGCTTTCCTTTCCCAGGAAGTCAAGAGAGTTTCCACTTGCATTTTCTCTTCCCCCCAGAATTCTTCCATTTTTCATTCCTCATATAATGTTTAGCTATTTATATTAAATATTTAACATATTCTTTTAAAATTGACTATGTTTTAGATTATTTTGCTCAACAATACACTGATATTTTTAATGTGGACTAGATTAAGGAACAAATATACAGATGTGCAGAGTCTTACTCAAGATGCTCTTAAAAGCAGAGCCTGGGGTAGGCATTGAATACAAGTAGTTACCAAGGTATGACTCACAGAGAACAGGGGTAAAGGCAATAGATAATGTAATAAGAATGGAGACATGGGCTCCTTCCAACTGTCCATTATAGATTTGTCCAGAGCTCTGTGAAGCTGGAGCTGGAGCAAAATCAAAATCTACTACCATTTTTCCTCATCAGCCTAGAGTTATACCAGGGGATATAGGTAACTCATCACTCCCAAGGTAGGCTAGAAATAGTTCTGCATTTATGATCAAAGACAGAATAATGGACTCCATGCTTGGTTGTCTGTGTGTGTGTGTGTGTGTGTGTGTGTGTGTGTGTGTGTACATATGCATTCACATGCAAATGCAAATACACACATGCAAGTGGATGTGAGTATGTCCCTTTAGTTTTGTAAGAGAAAAGGATGAAGTTAAGGATTGAGAGTATTTTGAAGGAGCTGGAGGACAGCAAAGAATATGATCAAAATATATTTTATGTAAGCATAAGAAAAATAAATAAGCCCAAATGATCTTTGTACAGCAGATGTTACATAGGTGAACCTGAGATAGTGTGAGGAATAACTTATATATAAAAAAGATTAACAATGTTAAGTGACCTTTCTACACTAGGCAACAAAAGTCCACTTTCCATTGTGTCAAGAAAAGAGTCGAACATATTAGCAAAGAAAAGCTCAGCTCAAAGTATTAATAATTGGTGTTCCCAGAGCCCATTGCTAAATTCCCAGACATTTCGTGAAGCAATTCAATGATTCTTAAAAATGACATGATAGGAACTGGACTGCAGGTGGTGCCTACTATTGAAGTGTATGTGCTTAGTATTTATGCAGTACTTAATGCCATCATTGCAGAGACTGCAAAGGAAGTAGTTACAGCTGATCATTTTGTAATTGTACTGCTCTAGCTGTTGTCTGTATGCTGTTGGCCTTCCTCATGATGTTGGGAACTGTGTGGGAGAAGTCTGCCTGATGGCTCAGGGCTTCCATCCCGGTTGAACCCAGAGGACAATGTTGCCATTCTGACAACTCCAAACCAGACCCAGTGGCAAGTGCGAGTTATTTACATTGTAGAAACCAGCACCTCTACACATCAAGCTTTGTTTTTCTCTTTGACAGAAGGATGTTAAACATTTACCAGTGTACCAGCAATCATTTTCACTTCTGCTACACTCTCCTGTGTTCTGTTTTTTCCACTTGCCCCCATTCTGACAGTGTTTAATTAATGTTCCTTGAAACAAGGAACATAAGACAAGATAAAAGGACAGAAACAGCAACTGTTTTCCAGGCTTGAGTTTGAAAGGATTGGGCACTGAAGAGGAAAAGGAGTCTGTGTTGCAAGAAATACAGTAAGTTGGGAGAAAGTAAGGTGAGCAAAAACAGAGTTCATCAGCTCATGTCATGTGTCCCTTAAACAAAGCAAGGGAGTTAGAGGGACATAGGAGAATTCAATGCTTTCCTAAAAGAAGAAAACAGTAAGATTTGGGGTTCAAATGCTTGGGACAGAATTGTTAGAAATTCAGAACATGTTCAAAGGAATGAAGTGAGGCAAGGTTCAGATCTCCATTTGTAAAATTTCAGATCATCAAGAAGACTTGAAGATAGCAATAAAGCTGATTATGCCTAAATAGTTGCCCCTGGTCTAGACATGGCAATAGTAAAGAATTCAAAGGTCTTTCCAGGTCTTTGTCTATTATGGATATGACAGAGGAGTACATGTATCCATTGTGTTAAGATGGGGCATAAAGAGTTCTGTTGATACAAATCTTTTGTACCAAAGACCAAAATCCTGGGGGAAGTCTGACTTTCAGATGATGATGTGGAAAACAATGTGTTCTCGGCCCTATACTATGAAAGCCAAGAAATAGTGAAAACCTCAAAGACTAATATGTAGTGCCTGACAAACATATGAGATAACTGAAATCAAATGTGTGCCTTATTGTGTCACAGTGTCTCATCATAGATGTTAGAGAGAACTGCAGAAAATAATAGGAGGTGAATTTCATATACACCTGAGTTTGGGAAGTTGGATTAGTATCTAAAATACCATGACTTGAACCATGATTTTAAAATACAAGTATTTCTTCTCAGATCCACTGGGCTATGTGCCTCTTCAAGCACAATGAGTATGCCTGCTACTTTTGAGGATCAGAAGTATTTATACTACATAATAGGACATACTGATAATAGAAAATATTGATTGAGTTAATAGTTATAAAAGGGGTATCCCAAAATTGCCCAAAGATGGCAAGAGACAAGCTTGCAGAAACATGCAAGTGTATTATGAGTCTTTTCATGCCCTATCCTGTGTCTAGAAAGCATGTCATAAACAAATTTTACTGGGTCAGCAATGTACTTAAAGAAACCTGTTTTCCATTTTAACTTTTAGGCATGACTATACTATTTTTAGAAATATCAATTGTCCATAAAAGACTTTCAGGTTTCCAACTAAGTCTCAAAGCGTAATTGGGCTAACCAGCACAACCATAAGGTGGAATGCAGACTAGGGAAAGAAAAATGTGTCTATACCTAAGTGAAGCTGAAATGATGTGTCAGTTTTAAGTTACTTCATTAATGAAGCAAAGAGATAATTCATACATACAGAAATGGAACCTTTTCTGTCAACCTGTATCTCAGGGAATGATAAATGTGGAGCAGGGCTACAGCAAGTGTACCAAGGGCACAACGCCTTAGCAAAGAAACAGCTTCTGATAGAAGTCCCTAGAATAACCCATGATAAATGATAACTAAACTACATAATAGTATGAACAGCTTTCATTCTTCAGCTTCTCATATCTTTTTCCCTAGAACTTAATGGCTATGGTCTAATTCATAGAATTGGGCATCCACATATTGTCTATGGCACAGACACCAGCTGCTTCATTTTTGTTTATCACCCTGAGTTTTTCTTGGAATCAGGTCTCAAGAGTAATTCTTATCTTCTGATACTGTAGGATTTCTGGACCTCGACACTAGATTTTAGCAAGCTGAAAACCTATGCATTTGTTTAAAGATGAAGGTGTACATGAGAAAGGCTAAGATCATCCTCATGTAGGCACCTGATCATTATCTTTAGAATTTTTAAAATACAAGAGCATTTCAGGCACAGTGATAAACAATCAGCATATTTGGTATTTTACTTCCACCTTTCAAGTTATCAAAAGTTGATGAACATTCTGTGGTATTTCGAAGAATTCCTCTAGTCCTACATTTAAGACTCTGTTCAACATTCATTTGGCAAAGATTTAAAGAAGTCAGCCTGCAAGACCTAGATAGGAAATTCTAGGCTAACTAGAGAATACACAGTGAAACCTGCATTTTAAAAAATGGCATCAGCATCATGAGACAGACCACATGAAGCGCAAGAAGAAAGAAGACCAAAGTGTGGGTGCTTTGGTTTTTCTGAGAAGAGAACAAAATACTCACAGGAGCAAATATGGAGACAAAGTGTGGGGCAGAGACTGAAGGAAAGGCCACCCAGAGACTGTCCTACCTGGGGATTCATCCTATAAACAAACCCCGACACTATTATGGATGACAAGAAGTGCTTGCAGAAAGGAGCCTGTTAGGGCTGTCTCCTAAGAGGCCCTGCCAAAGCCTTACAGATACAGAGGCAGATGATAGCAGCCAACCGTTGGGCTCATCACTGGGTCCCCAATGGAGGAGTTGGAGGGAGGATTGGAGGAGCTGAAGGTGTTTGCAGCCCCATGGGAAGAATGATGATGTCAGCCAACCAGACTCCCCAGGGCTCCCAGGGACTAAGCTGTCAACCAAGGGGTATACATGATTCCAGCCGCAATTGTGGTGGAGGAATGCCTTGTTGGGCATCAGTGGGAGGAGAGGTCCTTGGTCATATGAAGGCTCGATAAATACCCCGGTGTGGGGAAATTGAAGGGGGCTAGGTGGGAGTGGGTTGCGCAGAGGGGCATTTTCTTGGAGGCAGGGGGTGGGAAGATGGGTTGAAGGTTTACTGGGAGGGGGGAACTGGAAAAGGGTATAACATGTGAAATGTAAATGAAGAATATATTCAATTAAAAACATTTAAAAAATGGCATCTACCAGACAAGGTGTGCAGGATGTTTCCGCTGTTGCAATAATAGTTGAACTGGTATGTGATACACTGTTATGGGATAACCTAAGGTTTTCTGGTTGGATTTTAGTCCTCTGTAACTGTCTGCAGTTACATTGAACAGGTTACCTGGAAGGGAAGCTGGGGATGTATGGGAAGGGGGCGAAAAGAGATTGAGACCAAGACAACAGTTGCTGTTCAAGGTCTCAAAGTTTAATGAAGGGGGGGGCTTCCCCCAAAGGCTGGAAGCTCTCTCCAGAACTGGTTTTGTTGTTCTGCAGATGACTAGTGTTTCTCAGGAAACTTCAGGTCCTTGAAGAACAATGGGCTTCACCTTGGTCTGAGCACTCCACCCCAGGTGGAGGGAATTACGGCTAGCACCGGAGTCCCCACTCAAAGGCTGGGAGAGGAATTTCATCTTGGTTGATGACAAGTTCCTGCCAGGTGGCATGGCACCCCAATAAGGCTCTCTACTCCATAGGAGGAAATTTCAGTTTACACATGGAACTGTAAACCTGGTCAAAAGTCCATAGCTATGGAAACCATGGGTCCTGGGGAGACCTGGACTGCTCTCAGCCTTGGTCTGCTTAATTTCTTTGTGTAATAGGCAGCAGTTGATGCAGATACTTATATCTAGCCAAAATGATTAAAGCAAGTGACTATGAGAGACCATCACAAAATGGAGTGACTTTGTCACGCCCCCTGCTGAGGATCAGGGAACACCATGGAAGAGGAGGGAGAAGGAAAATAAGAGAAGAGTGCTATGGAATGTTATTTTCTGGATATGACATGGCTATGAATCCAAATGGACAAAACTCCATAATAGGCAACACAGGAGCTCTTGAGACTCCATATCCTACCAAATAGCTGTAAGTAGCTCATAAATGCTGATAGAGGGAGAATCATTCTTGCCTCTGGATGTAGCCCCGTCATTGATTACCAATATTCCAGTCATACCTATGCACATGTAGGCAGAACAATTTGACATAGTGGGATTTTTTTATTTAAATAGTAAAAGGACATATTAAGTAAGATCTAGAGAAATGTGGAGAGGGAAATTGGGTGGTAGATTTAATTTGTATAAAAAAAGAAAGAGAAAAACACAAAGTCAACAGTAACACACAGCAATGTTTAGGCTGGTTGGCTGTTAAAGCATCCTAATAGTCCATGTGGCAGCTAGGGATGGACTCTTATAACCTTCAACCTTTCCAGTTTTAGGGTTCACAGGCACGAACCATAATTCTTTGAAGTGTCTTGAAGAGGCAAATCACAACATGGCAGCCTCTCAACAATGCCTATTTAACCTATGAAAGAACAGAGACCACTTTAGTAAGTGAGGCTCCCAGGATGGAAGGTAAAGTTGGTCTACCTACGTTTGACTAAGAAAAAGTCTTTGCAAGTTCTTAGACTTGAACTCTACATAACAAGTGACCCACTCCTATATATTCCCTGTCTTCTTCCTCCTTCTGAGTAAAAGAATATTGTAGTCAAATTTGCTGGGTTTTTTTTTTTCATTTTGAGACAGAGAGTCTATATAGCCTAGACTGTCCAGAAACTTACTGTTATCAAGCTTAATTGGAACTCATGGAAACTCTCCTGTCTCACCCTTTCAAGTGCTGAGATTACAGGCCTGAGCCACTATATACATTTTTCTGTCCTCTTCCACATCCTCTTGGTAGTGCTAGGGATGTTCAAAACGCAAGTCTTGAGAACACTAAACATTCACTGTACCCACTTCCATCTTTAGTCCTGACTCTTAAATTGTTTGTTACCTCAAGCAAAGAATTTAAAAACATGAATTGCTTTGAATTAAGTTATTTTATTATACTTCTTTGTTTGTGTGATTTTTTTCATTCTTTTTGTTATCTTGAGCCTATCTTTCTACTAACTCCATGCCAAGATCAGTGGGAGAATTCTTTGGGGACTTCAACCTAAAAGAACTAGAGGCAAGTGATGGCTGCTGGGAGGGAAAAGAAGATCAGTGTTCTCCAGAGACAAGCCTACTGGTAGGTGAGCCAACCCCAAGTGGTGAGCCCTAAGCACATATGAGCAACACTAGACAGACTCAGAAAATGTATTATAAACTTATATACACACATGTAGCAATCATAACTAAAGAAAAAGAAGCCATGAACCAGAGAAGTGGGATGGGAATGGAGAGAACAGGAGTGAGAAGGAGGAGGAGAAAATGATGTAAATAAGTACTCATATATGAAATTCCCAGAAACTAGATTTAAAAAGTAATAAAAGATAAGAAGCAAATGTAGACTCCTATAATCAATCACAGAACATGATAAGTGAGGTACGACTACAGCCACAAGTTTGAGGCCAGCCTAGGAAACAGAGCAAAGATTTGACTCGAAGTAAGATAAAACAATGGAAGCAGCAATGGAAATATTTCAAGTTGAAACAATTAATTTCTACTCTACTATGTATCTTCATGTGAAATGTCAAGAAAAAGGAGATTTTTGAAAGTCTCCTCTAACTTTCCTCACCATGGCTCAATTGGCTTCCAGCTGGAGAACAGTGATTGTTCTCCTTCCACAATATCCCATGCTCAAGAAGGGATAGGGTGTAAATTTACCCAGTATCCTCTAGTGCCAAGGAGAATGCCAGGAAAAAAATGCAAGAATGGCCCTGATTAAAAATCACTATTTACTGGAACTCCCATGTGCTAGCAATGTGTATGGAAAATGATATAAGCACTTCAGACAACTGTGCTATCTACAGATGTTCAGCATGTATGCTTACTATAACTGTCATCCGTTTCCCAAGTGTGTCTACTCAGCTAAAATATGTATGCTCCTTTATCAAAAGATATGTGGACAAATATATGGAGCAGCAAGATGTCTACAATTTGAAAACTACTAGATTCCCAAGCGAGTAAAATGGAAGCCTTAAATTATATGTTCACAGCACATAATACTCTCAAGCAATGAGAGTAATTAACCCCACAATATGAAAAATATCGCTAGCCAATTTGTGTTGTCTGTACACATTTTTACTGTTTTAATAACTGAAATAAAAAAACAACATTAGAAAGTAAGATGTCCATTATTTTGGGTGGGTGATGACTTTGAGGGAGTCTGAAGAAAGCCACAGAGGTTGAGGATAGTGGCTTTACCGGGTTTCATAGCTACATGGTTTTCAGAGCCTACAGCATGCAGATTGTCATTGTTGGCTTACCTCACCCCTATCCTGTAAGCTAGTTTAATAAATCACTTTCTATTATTTACATATACACAGTTTATTTATTGTGTTTCTCTAGAGAGTCATACCTAATATGTCATGTGCTCTCTTGATATTTTATAGACACTGAGATCCCAGGTGAGAAACAGTGGACTGACTAGGTAATTTGAAGATTCTGGGCAGTGATGCTCAAATCAAATGTATTGACCACTTGTCCCACACCCTTGGGTCTAGCTATAGCTTTGTCATATAGATTCTGTTTAGCAACAATACATCTTAGTATTAATGTGAGGCTCTCCTAGTTTGATTTCTGTTGCAGAAATAAAATATCTTGACAAAAATCACCTTAGTAGGGAAGGGTTTGATTTTACCTAACAGTAGAGTTTACATTATAAAAGGTCTATCATAGAATGTAATTAAAAGCTGCAGGGACATCAGAGATCTAGTCCCATCATATACACAGACACAAGCATAGAGAAATAAATGTGTACTTGCTTGCTTATGTTCTGGGTTAGTTCTAAATCCACTCATATAATTCTAGACCTAGGAAACATTGTTGCTTTAAGTGGCTTGGATCTTTCTACTTCAACAACTTACTTGAGACACATACACAGCCACATGCCAACCTGTTTCAGGTAATCCCTCACTGAGGTCCACTTCCCAGTTGACTCTAGGTTATCTCAAGAAGGCAATTAAAACTAGTCATCACAGATGGAGAGCAGACCCTCACAACCCAAAGTACACTTTGTTTAGAAAGTTACAATAGATGACAATGGAAAAGACACACAAAAAAGCTCCCATCCCTGACTCCCATTTTTCTAAAGGCAGGACATAAGTTACAAAAGTGTTCCTTCTTCCCTTTGTCCTAGGAATGGTAACACTGTTCCATCACCTAAGTAAGCTTTAGACCCTTGATAGTCCAGAAATGTATTAGAGCAGCCTACAAAACTTTATTGACTACACATTTGACATCCCACCATTTGACACCCTTAGTGATACAAATGTCACCCTAATCCTGAACACTTTTCCAAAGATTTATTATTCTTTGTTGCTACACAAATTAGGGTTACTCATTCTCTGGGTAATTCCCATCAACCATGAAAATACATGAAATATACATATTAAAGAGCTATGATTTAATTGTTGTTAAGCTATCTTTTGCTACAATGATCTTCACCTTCATAAATATCAAAGAAAGTAAGTATCTTGTACTACAAACATACAGATTTGCAAGTGCCATGTCCTATGTACTACTTAACCTCTGTTTGTTACCACAATATCTCCAGGAGAGGCTGACAGTCCTTTTCTACTTCAGAGACATATATGCTGTACATCTTTTTGATTAGCTATTTTTGTCTTGAACTTTAGAGCCAAAATGGACTAGAGTTAGTATTCAAACTCTAAGACCTTACTACCTTGATTTCAGTATCTCCACCCATCATAAAAAATTTGTCAATATGTATCAAAGTAAGTACTTAGATAATGGTGGCAGGTCCTTTTTGAACATCTACAAAATACCAAATATGGCTCCATGATCATTTGAATTCTATATTACTAATGGCCCTTGTAGAGGTGAGGAAACAGACACAGAAGTTCAGAAAGGTTGCAAGATTGAACAGCTTGCACATGAAAGAAGCAAGCAGCCTGGCTCCAACACCTGTGGCCCTAATTGCTTCGGTATGCAGTTCCATAGATGTTGTCTCATTTTACTTCATATTTTTCAAACCAGAGCTTGCATCAAAATCAGGAAGACCCTAAATCCTCAGCTTTTGATTATCAGCTTTGGCATGAAGCCAGAGATCTTCACTTTTAAGCCAGCATTCCAGTTCTGATAGTACTTAAAGTCCAAGAACCACACTTTGAGGAATAATACAGCTCCACAAAGGAGATTCTAGCACTTAAATGTTTTAAAATTTTAGCACAAAGATTACATCATCTGAAAAAGATTTGGTATATGTGAATTACTGATCAATACATTTTTAATAAAGTGACAGCAATGACTTGTCTATGATCAGATGTCCCAATGTTTCTGGGAAGATTGAAATTAGCACCACATTTTCCTAGAGAATAAACTTGTGATGACAGCACAGGAAACCAAGTCAATTAATTTTCTCCATCTCCTAGATGATCTAGAATCAATTCTGACACAGGAAATATGGGAAATTGAATTGGAGTTAGAACATAACTTGCGAGTCAAGACACAAGCAATTATGTTAGATTAGGAAATATTTGTTGTTTTCTTCAAGACTGCCTGTCTCTTTCCCCTTTTCATCACAATCTAGCTTATTGCTACAAATTTCTCCTGTGCATATTTTAACAAACAGCATATTTTTTTTCATTTAGATTATCCCTGGAGACCAGAGGAAAATGTTTGCTCATTCTTGTTTAACTTGAACAAAATACTAATGTGATCAATATCTACTTCAACTCTAATTGTTAGTTGCAATAAAACGTTATAATTTAATTATGTTTCATCTCAATCATTGAAACCATTTCATAATGCTTCATTTTGACCATGCTCATGTGAAAAATTAGACAATTTTTTGGAAAAAAATTCAAAGCACTGAGTTAGAAAATGGAGACTCACTAACTCAAGAACCTCGAGTTCATGTGACTCCCTCATGCTTGGGGGTTTTAAATCACTTGGAAACTCAGCTGGGATCTGGCATTTGAAATAGTGAGTTTATGGAGAAAAAAAAACTATGTATGTATGTATCCAAAATAGGCCCAATCATCTACCCTTTCTGGATTTGCTCAACCTAATTTGCTTCCTAAAGTAATTTCTATTTTATGGTGTCAACATTCTCCCAAAGCAAAGTTCTTGGGAACTGACACAGGCCTTCTCTTTCTGTCTACAACTCTACCTTTCCACTGCCTAGCACTCCACCTGAAACATCTTTGTAGCCCATAATGTTGGTGGTCCCAGGCTTCAAAGTCACTTTAGTTCTCTGTGCCCATCTTCCTGATACTGCTTGCTTGGCTTCCAATGGTTTCTGTCTCAATTCTTACTCATAGAGCTGCCTGAGGTCACCCGTATCCTCTCAGTGTTTCCTGTTTGTATCACACTGGGGTGGCTCATAGCCAATCACTGACCCAACCTGTATAGCATCATGAAAATCCTGCTTTCCTACATTCAAATGAAGCATCACTCATGTCCATAATCCCCTACAGAACAAAATGAATCTTGAAAGCTTGGCCTCACCTTCTCTGTGTTCCCCACTTCCTGTTTCCTTCAGGAAACTCCCTTAACTTGATAAACTCCCAAATCCAGGTACTCTTGCCAGAAGCCAACTTCTGGAGAAGCCAGTCTAAGAGATTCTGACATGACTGCCCAGGCATCCATTCCCCAAACTACTACCTGTTACTTCCTAGTGAAGAAGCAATTCCTGAAGCCATTGTGATAAATTTCACCAGTGATACACTTAAAAGAGACAACTGTTTGATATGAATCATTAGTCATATCATTTTCTCCATTCAAAATTTAACAACTTTTCTACATTTGCTGATTACTTCAAGACAACTTCTTAGACATGTGTTTTAAGTCTCCCACACTGACTTTAACCTAACAGTCCTTAGTCAATGCAGGTAAAGTATACATGTTATCCATAAATGTATTCACCTCACTTTCCAATCCTTCCCACATTTCCAAACTCCTCTATCATCCATATTAAATGTCCTCCCATTCTAAGTATGTCAATCAGGTCTACCCCAAGGAATTTTCTGAGTATGTGGTTAAACCTTTGTGTTTTTAGTTTCCTATTGCTCCTGCACAAACAGTTCTGTAGGTTTGTCTGTATCTTCTTGGGCTAGGACAAGGGTCCATGTAATTGGGCTACTAACTGTGGAATTTGGTATAAAAAAAAACCTGAATCATCTATGAATACTTTCAGAATGTGATTATTATAGTCCTAAGGTGCTTGCTTCCAGTACCAGGAGGACTGAATCTCAAGGTTCAGTTCCCTGGACTTCTCCATCTACTTCATCTTCTCAGCTTTCTGATGGGAAAATTATGATTTGATAAGATGTGTATTTAGATTGATTATAGTCAAATAATCCAAGCCAATCTCCCCATTTCAAGGACCATAACCTTAACTAAATGTGCCAACTCATTTTTGTTATGTAATATAAAATACTCATGAGTTGAGTAACAATGTTTAGTATATGGGCATCTTTGAGAAATCCTACTGATGACTGCAGTGGTCTCTTTCTACACTGAAACTCTATTGACTATCAGATCATCCTTCTCTTCCTTCTTGATTTTTCTTAATAATAATATAATCTCTTGGACTTCTTTGGGAGAAAGCTTTACAAGGATATCAACTCTCTTACACTTTAAAGTCCATCATCTAGGGAAGCAAAAACAGGAACTCAAGATAGAGACCATGGAAAAGGAATGCTGCTCACTGGTATACTTCCCCAGGCTTGCTCAACAGCCAGGCCCAACTGACTAGAGGTGGTCCTGGACACCCCTATATAAATGAACACTCAAGAAGGATACCCAGTACATGTCCATAGGCCAATGTGATGGCCGAAATTCCTTAATTAGTGTTCTTTCTTCTTCCTTCTTTGGAAGTATATACCAAGATGATAAACAAGATTAGTGTGGCAGCAAGATTGCTTCATAAATGCAGTGTTCTTTGCCAGCATTGACCTTAAAAAGCTTTCTCTTCCCCAATACTCAAGGTTGAACACAGAGAAGGACGGTTTTTTTATGCCATAGGAACATGCAAATAAAGGGGTGTGGTTCTCTTGGACTTTGTATCAATTTAGAAAGAAACAGTGAGATTTGTCTTGTAGGAAAGTGCAGAGAAGAGTGGATTAATCAAACGTTCTCATTCTAATTCCCCTTACAACTACAGGGAATCAGAAGAACCAGTAAAGGGACAGAAAACCAAATAAACAAACTATAAATGAATTATAATACCAAATGTCAGAATCTGTCATAAATATATTCTACAACTAGCCTTCAAAATATCATGATTCTAAGATAATTCTGAGTGGTTTTAAACACTTCTAAAATTCAAAAACCTTGTCTTTTTTCTTTACTATTTTGTCTACACACTTACTATTGTCCTTTAAAATTGCAAGTGTGTAATATAATATTTCATATAAATGTTTTATGTCTTTCTCATTGATAGTTATTAATCCATATGCCATATAGATTTCCAGATTACAATTATTTCACAGTGTTGGATTATCTACAATAATGACAATGATAAACCTTGTCTCCAGTCCTCCCTTCTTTCTTGAATTCTAAGCAAAATCAATGTCATTATTTTCTGTCCAATATATGCTTCTTTTGGTGATACTTCTGATGTGGCTGATAGAACTATCATCCATTGAACATCTGTGTTGCCTCATCTTTGTAAGAACACTAGGAAAGGCTCAGTTGTTAAGGGCTTTTGTTGTGCAGACCTCTTTCTGTTCTTACAGAGGACCTGGATTCAGTTTTATTCAGATTCATTATAACTGCTCAAATAACTATAGTTCTGGTGTTTCCTTCTCGTCCCCATGGACACCAGGCCTAGTATTACACAGACATACAAAAAGGCAAAGCATTCATGCACTACAAATAAAAATAAGTTAAGTCTTTAAGAACATTAGAAATTGACCTCTGTCCTTCTTTTCCCCATTTTGGACACTCAAATAGATGCCACAGCCTTAGAAATGTCTCCTTTTTAAAACTACTCTGTGTCCACTGGTCCCTGCCTTGCTGGTGTTTTTTGTTCAGATTATATGATGAATAGAGAAGCCACTATCATAATGCACAGGGACATGGAGAGAGTGAGCTCCAGTAAGAGACAAATGAAGGCAGGGAAGAAAAGATAGGACAGTAAATGAGATCTATTTAGATATTTGTCGTAACGTAAATGTGCTCATGATGTGATGGAACATGATAAAATGTGGAACAAGGAAGGAAAGGGAAAAAAATGTTTCTATGAGCAGAAAACATCTGGACTGGGACCAGATGGACAAGAGCCAGCCCTGGGGTATTTAGCAAAAAGAGTTGCAGGCAGGGGGAACAGGCAGTACAAAGCTCAAAGGGAACCAAGGCCGACAGAGTTCAGAGAACAGGAAAACCAGTATGGACACAGAACAAGGGCTGAGGGAGACAAGCAAAGGCAGACATCACAGAAGTAGGTAGAGTCTGCACAGAGAGAGTACTCAGCTTTACCAAGAAATGTAGTAGTTTTAAACAAGGAACTCTGAAGCTCTGAATCACCTTTTTTTTAAAAAAAAAATTTTTTTTTGATTACAAAACTGGTGCTGGCTGCTATTTTCATAACAGCCTTATATGGGGAATAAGACTGGGAATAAAAACGTTTTGAAAGCTGTTCTCCTCATCAAGGTTAGGAATGGTATTAGCTTAAAACAGAATTGCTCCGGCAGATGTGGTGAAACTTGTCAGATCCAAAGCATTCCTGCACAGAGAATGGAAGGTCCTTATTAATGAAAGTGTTTTGTGGGAGGCAGTGCATACAGAGTATAGAGAGATATTGAAGAGAAATAAAGATGTTGCCTTCATTTGGGGTCTGAGCCAATGTTTTCTCTTTATAACTATTTTAGTAAGGACTTCCTGTGACTTTGGTCTAGGCAAAACTACAGCAGTGTCCTTGTTTTCTTACCATTCTCCATTTCTCCCATTTAATCCTGCTGCAAAAATTATTTTCTAGATTATCCTATAAAAGTAAGGGCTTGCCAGAGCCTTACACATACAGAGGCAGATGCTAGCAGCCAACCATTGGTCTGGGAGTGGTGTCCCCAAGGGAGGAGTTGGAGGGTGGTACGGAGAAGCTGAAGGGGTTTACAGCCCCATGGGAAGAACATGTTGGTCACCCAGATGCCCCAGGACTCCCAGGGACTAAACCATCAACCAAGGGGTACACATGCTTCCAGCCAAAAATGTGGCAGAGGAATGCCTTGTTGGGCATCAGTGGGAGGATTGGTCTTGGTCAGGCGAAGGTTCAATAGATGCCCCAACAAGGGGAAATTGATTGGGGTAGGTGGGAGTGGGTCAGATGAAGGGGCATATACTTGGAGGCAGGGAGTGGGAGGAGGGGTTGGGGAGTATTGGGGAGGGGGGAAACTGGGAAAAATTTTACCACTTGAAATGTAACTGAAGATTATATTTAATTTTTTTTAAAAAAGTAAGGGGCAAAAATGTTGAATTATCAAGATCCGATTAGAAGACAGGAATTCATACTTGTCACTCTGAGTACAAAGGAGGAAGAATCCAAAGGAAGAGATTGTTTTCATCAGATATTCAACTCTGTTTGCCACTGTCTGCACTGGAGATAACATAGAGAATGAGGAACTGAGCACCGTAGCTGCCACTGGAAGTGAAACCAAGAAGAAAGTGGGGGTCGCACAACTCAGGACTTTACAGAGGCTCCCAATTCTCTGTTATTCCAGCTTTCTCATTCCCTAGATCCATGAGAATAGAAGCCTAGATATTTTGGTCTATATGAATTACTCTAATTGAAATTTTACCCAGCTCCCTGCAACCACCCAGGAAGCAGCAAGGAAAGCCACCCTCAACTTCTACCAGCAGAGTAAATCAAATCCTCTTCTTTTTTGACAGCTTTGTGCTTCCATAAATCTATGTCAACATATATCATATTGGATTGCCAGCTATCTATTTACAGAGCTGTCTCATCCACAGGACGATGAATTTCTTGCAGATAAGAATTATATCTTGACATCTTCTCACCCTTCCTTGGAGATACTCTTCGAAACAATAGTAGTCCAAGACAAGATAAAGGACACACACTGCTAGAACTTTTTGAGGTTCAAATTAGAGTTCAAGATTAAATGTTGTTCATGCATACGATGGGGACATAGAACAAATGGTAGCCATTGTATATTTGTTATCTTTATTAGTTAGCCTGGTGCTGCAAAAATAATCCATAAGGTTAGGAAGCTTTCCTAGCACTATGTGTTGACTTATGACTTATGACTATGTGTTGGACTTAGCTAGATGGTGGCTAGCTCAGTTCAAAAATACTGGTCTAGGATAACTCATCTCTCTTCTATGTGGTTTCTGAATTCCAAGAAAACTTTCCTAGGCTTGGTGACTAGGAAAGGTTGCGGTTTGTTAGTAGTTGTGACCAAAGAAGAAATAAGAAAGAAATTAGATTCAAGAGTCTCCGTCTCTCTCTCTCTCTCCTCTCTACCTTTCCTTCTCCCCTATCTAGTGATAGAGGTGAAACTGGGGAGACAAAGGCTGGGCAAAAGAAAATCCTACAACATAGCAAAGACCAGCAACAGTTCTTCAATGAAAATCCCAAGGCCACACAAAGCTTCAAAGATGGGAAAGCAGACAATACAATGCGATGGAAAGAGATTTATTTTTGATAATTGAGCATGTCAAAAAGGCTTACATATTTCTTGCTGTTCTCTCTTTTAAACCTTACCACTATCAAGAAAGAATGAAAGAGAGAGGGGGGGAGGGAAGGAAAGAAGGAAGAAGGGAAGGGGGAAGGAAGAAGGAAGGAAGGAAGGAAGGAAAGAAGGAAGGAAGGAAGGAAGGAAGGAAGGAAGGAAGGAAGCTAGCTCAGCCCGACTAAACCTCCCGAGGTAAAGGCATCCTATTCTATATAAGCTTCAACTTCAAACACAAAGGAGAGTGTAGCAAAGATCTGTAGATCTGTTGACTACCCACAGCCAACCCCACATGTGCTCCAAGGCAATAACAGATGAGTGGCAACAAATGCTTATTTTAGGCCACTAAATAATGTATTTATTAGTTTGTAATGTATACATTAGTGAATGATAGGCAGCTTATTATAAATCCACCATAATACAAATCTGTATGAAGAAGAATCTTTCAAATTATCAGAATTCTCCAAAAGCATTTCCTTGCGTTATCCATACACATTATCTTTCTCTCTCTTTCTCTGCATTCCAATATTCAGTAGCAAGTTTTCACCTTTTTGTATTTTGAAAATGGAGTAGAACTTGTAGCCAGGAATAGTGGTGTCACTTCTTTTCAGTAGAGTGGGTGGGGCCGGTCATTGTCTTCATGGCTGTTAGATAAACCAGGTTTAATGTGTTGCACATGGACCAAATTCTTTTACCCTTTTTGAGGATGGTTTTTATTCTTTAAAATGAAAGCAATGATGCAAACTATGTCCAACATATGCTGTCGGGGTTGCGTACAGTATCATCCAATTGTCACCAAGAGTTGATCTATGATATAATCAGCACAGCTGGGTGAGACAACGTAAGTTATTGGAATAAATATATAAAATGCTTTGTATGCAGTAATTAGTTAATGAACATTAGCTTTTCTTCCATTTCAATACTTTTAAGAGGCGCTCCATGTTCTAGCCCAGAGATGGGCATACTATGCGTCATGGGTCAAATGTGACCTAGAGTGTGGTTTTGTGGATGCAGTTTTACTGAACACAGGCACACACCTGTTGCTGGTTACTCTGCTTCTATGGTAACATAATAAGGGTCTACTGTTGTCTATAGTGACTAACTTATATAGGGCTTAGGAGTTTATAGAAAAAGTTGGCTGAATGGCCTCTAATTTTCTAAACCTTAAACTTACATTGTATATATAGGCTTGTTGAAAACTCATGCTCTCAGGCTTCAGCTGCCACAGAGTCTGAACCAGTATATGTGGGTAAGATCTGAGATCCTGCATTTCCAATAATAATTTTAATGCTGAGACCACATAAGTACTATACTCTAATTATCTATAGTAATATAATTATGTAAATATCTATCTTTAAAATGGCAATATTATGGGTCCTGGGGTTCACAGCTCTTACAGCACTTGGAAAGCAGAGATGGAAGGTTATCAGAGACTTGAGGTCAGTCTGAGTTATAGATGGAGATGTTATCTCAATAAAGAAATAATATAAAATAAAATAGCATATGCTATGATTTGTACATGGCTTGAGTGTTTAGAGAAGCTTGAACCCTGGTGTCATGGTATTAGGAAGCAGACTTTTGAAGAGTAGGTACTTCAGACTCAGAAAAGATTACTGCTGGGGCTGGAGAGATGGCTCAGCTGTTAAGAGCACTAACTGCTCTTCCAGAGGTCCTGAGTTCAATTCCCAAAAACCACATTGTGGCTCACAACCATCTGTAATGGGATTCGATGCACTCTTCCGGTGTGTCTGAAGACAGTGACAGTGTACTCATATATATCAAATAAATAAATTAATTAATTAATAAGTAAATAAATGGATTACTGCTGGTCTTGAGGAATAAGCTGGTTACCATGAAAGCCAGTTGTTAACACAGCCACTCCATGAGCTTGATTTCTTCTGCTCACATTATCTTCCTTTCCATTGGTCCACCATCCTGAGACCCAGCCAAATGGCCTTCACCAAAGGCCATTTGCCAAGTCTCTGATTAAGCCTTCAAACTCAGTGCTAAGAAAATTTATTTTCTTTGTAGAATACATAGCATTAAGTATTCCATAACAGCAACATAAAATGAACTAATAAACAGGATATTTGTCAATTAAAAATGAACTGAACCCATACTATAAAAACTTCAGAATGATGCTATATGAGTGACTAACAGCCATATGCTGTTTTAAGCAGAGTGTTCCTTGTAGATAATTCATGCTTATTCACAGGAGAAAAACGGTAATCGAGGCCAAGGACAATTACCACCAGCAAAAAGTCAGAAACCAAAGCACAAAAACAAAATTAAGAATATATATTAGGCTTTAATTATTAGCCTATGTACAAAATGAAAAATCTATCTTAAGGTTTTCTTAAATTAGAAGGTTTGGCTCCTCCTAATTGCACCATTTGTCCAATTCTCTCTAAAATATCTAATCACAGAATACTCAGTGACAACTGCATACTCCAAGGCTCAAAATAATTTCTATTTTCCCCTGCTAATAACATATTGCAGATGCTCTCCTGGCAGCCCTCAAGATTTCAGACTGATGGGTAACAAAGCTGCTTACTTAAGATATCAGGTCAGATCTGTTGTGATCCAATTTGTGATATTTGAAAATCATCCTATAATGAGCTTTTATAAATTATTGTGATTAAGCTGCTTGTTATGTGCTTGCCCTTCCTTGATCCCTAATTTAATTTCCTTCAATGATTTTTTTGTATTCCACCCTTCTTTCTAGTTCAGTGCTTAAAGTGAAAAGAGTAAATGGCTTCCTTTTAAAATTGCATAATATGCCTTCATTTTATCTTGATGACTTAGTTCATATTCCTTTTATTAGCAGAAAAAAATGACCTGGATATTATTTTGAGCCCATTTTAAATAAGGAATAAGCCTCAGCAAGCAAGAGACTTTTAAAAGGCCATGTGAGAGTTTATAGTCACAGTGGTGTCTGGTCCTGAAATGCAAAGTTAAAGTAATCTCTGGCTTCTAGAGTGTGGGATCTCATAGGGGACCTGGAACAAAGCCCACACACTCTATGTGTAGATGAAAGAAGGAAAAAAAAAATGTATGAGCCGTTACAACTAAATACACACCCACATGTTCTCACAGAATTGATTTTACATCTCATAATGTGTTCTAAAATAAACACCCTATGCCAACCAGAATATTAGAATTAAGGAAAATATGCTGTGCATGGAGAAAAATGTATTTATAGCCTACTTCTATTTCTTCTTTCCTTCCCTTTCCCATACATATCTATCTCCTCCATTTTTTCTTCCTTCTCTTTCTTTCTTTCTTTCTTTCTTTCTTTCTTTCTTTCTTTCTTTCTTTCTTTCTTTGGTTATAATTTACTTAGTAGTCTTTATTCCAGTTTATTAGAGTGACCTATAATACAAGAGACTGAAAATCCTTATCTCATAGAAAACACAAGCCATGGTATGATTGAAGTAATTGCCTGTGGTGTTATTTTTTCTTTTCTACTTGTGCATATTTAATGATTTTTGTACAATTATCTACATTTATGGAATAAACTAGAGGGGTAATATGCAGCATAGTACTTAGGAACATGGTCATCATAGGGCCTTGGTTTCCATCTTACTTAGGACTTGTGTGACATTAGGCACCTGAGCAGTCTTCCCACATATTAATTTCTCTGTCTACAGATTGGTATTTTAGAAGTGTTCCACCTCATTTAATTCTTCAAAGATCAAATGAATTACATTTAATGAAAAATGATAAGCGATGCATTAGCATCTTTGCAATTACTTCAATGATGATGATAGAAGGCACTGTTCATTTAATTCTGTCCTTTAAGTCTGGTATATTCTAAATGTTTGTGTCACTTGAGATTCATATATTGAAATCCTGAAGCCCTGATATAACGGTGTTAGGAGGTGTGGGCTTAGGTGAAGTAAGTCTATGAAGTTGCACCACTCATGATGGACTTGAGGTCTTATAAAATAGGTCCAAGGAAGTTCATCTGCTTTTATCTACTATCTGATGGCACAGGTTTGCAACCTGGATAACAGTCCTTGCACGAACATGATATTGCTGGGACTTCTTAGCCTCCGGAGCCATGAAGTAAAAGTTTAAGTTGATGGTAAGCCACCCAGATGGTGGTATTTTGTTACAGTAACCTTAATGGATAAAGCATTAGTTTTACTATCATAAGGAACAGTCCTTACTGGATCTGATCTCCATGTCTTGAAGATTCACACTTATATTCTTTGCAAGATGTAAATGCAAAGTCTTATGAGGGCTCGTACAACATACTGGAATCACATTTCTGGCAAGTCCTGCAAGATTCCAAACTAAGATACACATTTAATGCTGAGAATGTTAAATGGAAAACTAAACCTAAAATTCACTGCAAATTCCCCAGGAAATATAAGGGAATCCAATGGACTAGAAGTCTTTACTGTGAGACATAGGACCTGAGAGCAAGAACGGGCTTGTTTAGAAGATTTATACACAAAAGGAAAGGTGCCCATCTCTGCCTCACTACTGATTCTGTGAGGTTATCCACCTGCAAAAGAGCAAATTGGGTGGGAATATCATTGGGACTTTCCTCAGAATGTATTTGATCTTAATGTTTTGTTTAAGTAGCAGGAAGGAAATAAAATACTATGCAATCAATATACATAGAAAATTCACAAAATAGAATGAAGTGTGAAAAATCTGTAAATTATCGTGAGAAGCATTTCTCACTAATTTAAATGTTTTTTCAGAATAAATACCTAGCTCTTCTGGAAGTATCAGAAATCACAGAACCAGACTGGCCCTCATATTGAAACAATTTAAAATGATAGCCAAAATATAAATAATGTATTTTTTTTAAGTAAGCATGTGTGGACAGCGTATAAGCTTCTCATAGGTCAGGTACTGATTAAATGCGGAATCCAGACAGGAGAGCAGAAAGTCAAGGCCAACTTCATGCTGAGGGTATTTGCCAAGTCCAAATGATAGTGTAATTTGTTGGCTTTCACAGACAAGTTGGACTATCAGGAGACAAAAATGAATCCTCACCCAGATAAAATGTGCTTTGCAACAGGGTGTACTTGAGCAACACTGAATAAAGTTGGAAATAAAAAAATATATATTTGTCACTGCCTTCCTTCTCTAAACCTTTCCATGATTCATATTGCCTAGAATGAAAAGGAAAGTTGACTCTTTCTGACTTTGGCATTAGGTGAAAAGTATTTTCCCCTAGGAATTATGTTCACAGAATGGTCCTTTCTTTCATAAGTTTGCAATCAATTTGTATTAGCTATGCAGTTTACGAAAGTTCAAGCTGAGATTTAGCTTCAATTTCAATTCTTAGAGTAAGATTAACTTTAATAAACATCTCTGAAATATCAGTGGCTTAATCCAAAACACATTTATTCCTTTCCTACACACTTAATTCATGGCACAGTAACTATAGAGAACAAATTTTCTCACTGTGGCCCCTCTCAAGGCTTATAAAGCCTCTTGAAGCATGATCCACCTGTCATTAGGGAAAAAAGAAAAAAGATCTCATGTAGCAATAGTCAGATGTGGTGTATTAAAGTATTGAAAATGGCCCTGTAGGACTGTGGACATGGATCTGTAATACAGCACTCAGCATGCATAAGCCCTGAGTTCTATCCCCCATATTACAAATACACACACACACACACACACACACAAATAATCCAATTTCTCTATGGTTTTACTCTTTTTACAATGTCACTTTGAAGAGGCAGTTTGCTTCTCACCTTGAATCTGGGTTAAATGTCTAACTCATGTGGCCCAATATAATGTGCTGAAAGCAGCACTCTGGGGCTTCTGAGCCTGAAGAGAACCATTAGCATCCACACTTTTCCTGTTGGCACTTGAGTAAAATATTGTAAGGTTATTCTTATAATTCTCCCTGATTGTGGTTACCAAGAGGCCTTAAAGGATAGATGTTAGATGGGGGACA
The DNA here is from genome assembly GCA_036184795.1 of Tokudaia tokunoshimensis. Taxonomy (NCBI): domain Eukaryota; kingdom Metazoa; phylum Chordata; class Mammalia; order Rodentia; family Muridae; genus Tokudaia; species Tokudaia tokunoshimensis. The sequence continues at coordinate 113,014,725 of BTHU01000004.1, forward strand.
GAGCTTCAGAACTCCAGCTCACAATAAGCACAAAAGGCTACTATATGTAAGAAAGAATATCTAGAGCTCTACTGACCCAAGACTGCTTACATGTTAATGCAGTCATGTGGCACGAAAGACTAAAAAGCATGACACGGTGCACACCGTCAAAGTAAATCAAATAGCTGCTCCTCAAAATCATTAGGTCTTAAAGATGGTTTGTACCTCAGTGACTGAAGGTCAGTGGTAAGGTTTTTACAGGGCGGGTTTGGAAGCAAGTGCATGACTCAACTTTACATTAAAGGAATTAAACCACAAGACCCCACCCAACTCCAAGGGAAACTGGGAAATGCAACCTCCATAGCTGTCCAGTGTGAGGAAGTAAAAGTATTAACAGATAGCTAGCCCGCTTCTACTTAGACCCAAGCCCTTAAAATAAGCTGAGACAGATGATATCTCAAAGATTTTAACTTTCCTTCCCACTTTAAAGAATAAGCATGAAGCTCTGAAGAAACACATGTAAGGAATGATTGTAGATAATTTAACTATTTTTGCCATTATCAAACTACATTTTGATATCAGTTGAAAATGAACGGAATCCCCTAGATCTGATGTATGAATGCCGATTCAAATTTAATAGGAAATAATAATCGGTAGTTTTAAGTTTCTTTGCCAGAGAAATCTCAGATCGTGAAAAGATTTGCAGGCAAGTTCTGACAAACATTCAAGAAAGGGGATCATTTGAATATTAGTCACACTATTCTAGAGAAGAGTAAAAAAATGTTCTAGTAAATGTGTGACTTCTGTTATCATGGCACATAAATCAAGCAAGAAGACAGAATACTGGAAATTTAAAGGAGATTTCACTAACAAACATATGCACAAACTGCAAAGGAAAATTTGAGTCAAGTGAATTGAACAGATCATGAAAAAAATACATTAGTATTAACGGATGTTCTGGTTAATGTGAGGTTGCAAGTATATGCACACATAGCCGTAATTAAATTCACTGTTTTAACAGATTAAAAAAAAGTCCAGTTTCTGCTTTGATGTGTAAAATGCTTGAAAGCTATCCATCTGCCCTAATAAGAAGAAAAACTAAACAAATTAAAAACTATTCTGAGATCCGTCAGAGAACAGAAGACGCAGGGAAAACTGCCACCTCCTGAAACTGGAAATCCAAATTAGAATAAGAAACATTAACATTGTTGGAGAATTGGTTTGTATACATGTTAGAACTAAAAGGCTCTAGAGAGGTTTTTGTGTTGGTGACTTTATGAGTTTTATGTCTAAAAGTGATACCAGGTTTTGTCATTAAAGACTGGAGAAAAAACAATCTACACTGATTCCAGTAGAGAAAGCAGCCATCTTGAAAAACACTGGTGGTCTCTGATCTTCAAAGGTCATGTAACTAGAAATTTTTGAGCAAAAGCCTTACCTTGGTGGCTCAGTAAACAGTCTTGGTCATGTGTCCCCATAAACCAGTTCACAAGATATGGTGAAATGTAGAGAAGGAGAATTATTCAAATATGGCCCTGGTGGGAAGAGAGATAAATAATGGGATCCAGTCACCACAAGTCAGTCTTCAGGATACTCGCAGGACCTTTAAGGCTGAATTGAGGAAGAGCAGAGGGAAGAGGCAAAGGTGTGCATGAACTGTCTTAGTCAAGTGTGATCTGGTTAATCCTGGTTTCTATCTTGGTTTTTCAAGTTGGTCTCAAGAAGTCAGTATAACTGCCATCATATGGGTGGATCAGTCTGGACCCCAAGACACAGATTTGACTTTGTAGATAATTGCCCCTTTCTGAGTGGGGTGGTGGTGTCGTCCAAGATTTTGCCCTTCCTGGGTTCTAAACTGACTACAAATTAGGAAAGTCTTATCCCTGTACTTGCAGCCCTGAAGACAGATAAGGTTAGTCAGTTACTCCACGTGATTAACATGATAAAGTAAAGGAGAAAAACACAACAGGGAGGCAGAGATGCTAGGCTTGCACTCTGCTTTTAGTTACCTTGCATTACATTGACTACTACTAGTATGAAGTCAGTGCCTTTAAATAAATAAATAAATAAATGTAAAATAAACCAGAATCTTTGAGTGCCTGTGTCATTCTATCTCAAGTATTTTTTTAACTTTTTTTTATTAGATATTCTCTTTACTTACATTTCAAATGTTATCCCCTTTCCTGGTTTCCCCTCTGAAAAACCCCTTATCCCATTACCCCGCCCTCCGCTCACCAAACCCCCACTCCCAGTTCCCTGTCCTGGCATTCCCCTACACTGGGGCATCAAGCCTTCATAGGACCAAGGACCTCTCTTCCCATTGATGTCCCACAAGTCCATCCTCTGCTACACATGTGACTGGCGACATGGGTCTCTCCATGTGTACTCTTTCATTGGTGGTTTAGTCCCTGGGAACTCTGGGGGTTCTGATTGGTTCATATTGTTCCTCCTATGGGACTACAAACCCTTTCAACTCCTTTGGTCCTTCCTCTAACTTCTCCTTTGAGGACCATGTGCTCAGTCCAATGTTTGGCTGAGAGCATCCACCTTTATATTTGTCAGGCACTGGCAGAACCTCTCAGGAGACAGCTATATCAGGTTCCTGTCAGCAAGCACTTGTTGGCATCCACAATAGTGTCTAGGTTTGGTAACTGTATATGGGATGGAACCTCAGGTAGGGCAGTCTGTGGATGGCCTTTCCTTCAGTCTCTGCTCCACACTTTGTCTCTGTATCTCCTCCCATGGGTATTTTTTTCCCACTTCTAAGAAGGACAGAAGTATCCACACTTTGGTCTTCTCGAAAAGTTTTTTAACCAGCTCCTAATTTACAGAGGCTTTATCAGAGCCCACTTACCTGAAGAAGGAAAAACTCAAAAATCGACCTCCTCTGGCCTTACCTGTAAACTCTAGGAAGACCTGAGGGCAAGGTTCAGTTTCACCAAGAACTGAACTGGGTCACAGACTCCTTTTCCTTCCTGCACACTACTCTCCTATTATTAAAGTCCTTTTTCTACCATTTGCTTCATCCAGTGCACAATGCCTGGTTTCAACAGCAACCACACGACCAGATAAAAGTCTCAAGCTTAAGAGAAGGCATCAGAATCAGTCAGCTGCCACCAGAAAGTGGAAATTAACAGGTCAGCAATATTAAACAAGTATGATTAAACACTAGGGGCTCTAATGTAGATTCCCTACACATAAGATGGATTCTGGAAGCAGACAGACAGAATCCCAGAAAGAATTAAAAAGAAGTGGTTGGGATTGAAGCTAATAAGTAAAATGAAGAATGTCTTTATTAGCAGGTAAGGCTTTGCTATGGGAAGAAAATGTCAGCACAAAGCTCTGAAAGTGAAAAACTAAGAAAACTGACAAAATACACGACAATAGAAGAATATCACAAAACTTTAGGCCAACCACAGAGGTTATCAGTGGTGTGTGCTGAGACGGGATGGGGAAGGATGAGTGAAGGAAATGTTTGGAGCAGTAATTGCTGAAGAACTGCTGAATTGCTGGGAGGTAGGAAACCAGTGGCACCGAGGAGAGAACACCAAGTGTGAAAAATTACAAACAAACAATAAGCAAGCAAACAAACAAACTCAGCTACCTTGCACACATCATAATAAAACTGCAGAAAATTGAAATAAAGAAAAAAAATTAAGAAGCCAAAAATGGGCCAAAGAGGTCCATTTTCTACAGAGCAAGAGAAAGAAAATTTACGCTTGGCTTTTCAGAAAACATATCACCACATTGAGTTAGTTAAAATATTAAAGTGTTGGGGAAAACCCACAACACTGAATTCTATATTATATAAAATTATTTCTCAAAACTAAGAAGAAATAAAGAATAAAATTGAGGAAGTGTGTTGCCAGATTTCTAGTAAAACTTTCTCCTCTCTATATAGCAGATAGTCCCATCAACATCACTGAGCAGAGAGAAGCCTTTTTCCTTGTAATCTCTGCAATGAAATAAGCAAAGAGATCCAATGTAAGGTAATACCAATGGGGCTGTTGACACCACCTAAGAGAATGTGAAAGACAGAAGGTCTCGTAAACAGTTCAGCCATTACTGCCCTCTGTCCACTCTCCACACCCTGCAGCTGGTCATGAGAGATAGAAGAGTTCACAGGAAGTGGGAGGATAGCTGAAGGCAAAATTCCATCTGATCAGCTTGGGGGAGGACATCATCACATATGCTGAGCTTTTCAGTATATATGGCTACCAGGGAGTCATCCATAATCATATAAGTCATGCTAATAAACTCATTCAGTCATTCCTAAAGCTGGACTTGAATGGAAGCATTGCTTTGGTCAGTTTTTAGAGCCCTATACAGAGTGAAGAGATGTTCGTTGAAGATAAACTCAACTTGCTAGTTTCAACTTATCGAAAGTAGTTCATTAGTGCTGGCCAGATAGCTCACCAGGTAAAGGTGGTTGCCACTGAGCCTGAAGACCTGAATTTGATCCCCTGGAACTTCATGGAGAAAGAAAGTATCAACTTCTGGAAACTATGTACATGCACAGGCATGCATACACACACACAAACAAACACACACACACACACACACACACACACACACACAAATAAATATATTAATGGAAAAGAAGTAATTTTCTAAGAAAGGAAACCTGTCAAACATTTAGATTTAGGTTGGAGATGGCACAAAGAGATAGGAGATTGTTGCACAAGTATGTGGGCCCAAGTTCAAGTCCCTAGAAGCCACATAAAGAAAGAATTGGTAGCAAAATATAATCCCAGTCTTCAAGTGACAAGATAGGAGGTAGGGACACAAATGTGCACTTATATACATGTCATATACATGCACTCATATGCCACACATGTACACACAAAAATCAATAACAGGAGAGCATGAGAACATGGACAACCATAGGTAGAAATAGAGAAAAATATTTAAACCACCTCACATAAAGAACATGACTTCTCAGGTTTGGTGTACTGTTGTCATACTATTTTCAAAGCATGGGCAACTTTAGAAAATGAAATGTATTAATTATCTAGACAATATATTAAGAGAAATAAAACAAAAATAAAAAGTAACAGAAAAAGAAAGTAAAATAGAGAAAGTGGTACAGGTGAAGGGTAGATCTAATGCTAGTTGATGAAGGAATGCTCCTACAGGTTTCCATGAGGATTAGACCTTACACTCCCATCAACCGTCTGTGAGTTCCCCATTCTCTCACTTTGCACTAACATATGGCATATGATGCTCAAAATGATGTACAAGTATGCATCAAGTTAATTCATTAATATTCTTAAAAAATAAAGACATGTACTCAGCATGAGTTTAGCATCTTGTACTGATTTTAAACCTTTTAAGGAATTGATAAATCCTGTTAGCACTTTTTCTGCATTATTGTCTAAGGAAGTAAAATAAGAAAGAGAACATCAAGGCATAAGGATTTGGTGAAACGATAGAGAAGTGCTATAATTCAGAGAAGATGCAATTATTCTTAGAAAATACTACCAAAACCTATAGGCACATTATAAGATCAGATAACAGAGGTTAGCAAATAATTCTGAAGCAAAATAAATATATTAAAAAAAACTTCAATTACATTCCCATAAAATATCAACAGTGGATAAACTCCACAACTACTTTTAAATCACATAAAATAAAATTTGATTCTGTATTATGAGTTTCTGTAAAGGAACAGCTAGTTGCAATGTACACTGTGTTTCCTGTCTCTCCATATACCTGCGTAGAACTGTTATCCTAACAGTTGTGTCCTCTCACTGTTTAAGATGGTGTGCCTAGTGAGATTGCTTCTGTGGGCAGGATGATGCTCATCCCTGGCCCCCAGATAACAGTACTGAGAAGTGAGACCTTTGAAAGGTGATCAAATTCTGAGGGTTGCACTATCATAAATTAGTACCTTTACATGAAGGTTAAGGTTGCAGGCAGTGATCTCTTATTCTTTTGTCACAGAAGAACACCATGTTTGTCCCCTCTGAGGATGCAGCCATCTTGGAAGATGAATCTGGGCCCTCATCATAACCAGACCAAACAGTATCTTGATCACGGGCTGCCATGATTTCAGAACTAAAGAAATAAATTTTTGTCATTTTTAAGTCATTTATTCTGTGGCATTTTGCTATGCCAGCATAAACAGACCAAGATACTGACCAGTGCTCTGACTATTTTGTTAAAGACTGGCTTTCTGGGTTAATATCCGCTTATCAGTGACTGCATACCATGTGTGTTCTTTTGTGATTGGGTTACCTCACTAAGGATGATATTTTCAAGTTCTGACCATTTGCAATGAATTTCGTGAATTCATTGTTTTTAACTGCAGAGTAGTATTCCATTGTGTAGATATACCACATCTTCTGAATCTATTCCTCTGTTGAGGGACATCTGGGTTCTTTCCAGCTTCTGGCTATTATAAATAAGGCTGCTATGAACATAGTGGAGCATGTGTCCTTATTGCATGCAGGTAAAGTCTCTGGGTATATGCCCAGGAGTGGTATAGCCGGATGCTCCGGGAGTGTCATGCCCAGTTTTCTGAGGAACCGCCAGACTGCTTTCCAGAGTGGTTGTACCAGCTTGCAATCACACCAGCAGTGGAGGAGTGTTCCTCTTTCTCTACATGCTCACCAACAACTGCTGTCTCCTGTGTTTTTGATCTTAGTCATTCTGACTGGTGTGAGATGGAATCTCAGGGTTGTTTTGATTTGCATTTCCCTAATGACTATGGATGATGACACAATTTGCATATCAATAGATTTCCAAGAAGATGGAAGGAGAGACCCCTGGTCCTGGAAAGACTGGATGTAGGGGAATGCCAAGACAGAGAAGCAAGAGGGGGTTGAATGGGGAAAAGAGGGAGGGAAGGGGGCTTATGGAACTTTCGGGGAGGGAGGAAACGGGAAAGGGGAAATGATTTTGAATGTAAGTAAAAAAAAAACTTAGAAAATAAAAATTAAAAAAAAAAGACTGACTTTCTATTTTATTTTCTATTTCTCCTTGGGTGGAGTTAGCCCAGAGACCCCATAGCATTTATGAGTTCAATGCTATAGGATTAATTTTGTCAGACACTGAGTACAAATCACTTGTAGTTCTGATGAACTTACAAATTGGGTGCCCACAAATTCCTCCTCAAGTTTGATAATTTGCTATGATATCTCACAAACCTCAAGGAAATATTTAGTCATAGTTGCCAATTCAGTATAAAAAATGTTCTGAGGATGCAGATGGGCAAACAGAAGAGGTGTATGATGTGAGGTTTGGAATAGTCCTGAGAGCAACAGCTCCTGTCCCTGTGTTGCTGCTCATGCCATTTCTGACTCTGTACCTACCTAGATGTTGCCTGTACATCTGTAAGGGACTTTGTGGAGGTTTAGTTTCATAGACATAATGAATTTGGTCATTGACCTCCTGTAATTTAGCTAATGTGTAATTCATTTTCCCTCCCCAGAGTTCAGGATGGTTTTAATTATGCCTTGGTCTTTGTGGTGATGAACCTTCACTCTGAAGCTACCTAGAGACTCCAGTCACCAACTATCTCATCAAAATAGAGAAGATACTCTAAACATCCTAACAATTCCAAGGGTCTTCTATTAGGAAGCAGCGATGCAGCAAAAGATATTTCTAGCATTCCATCACTCAGAAAATTACAGGAATTTTAGAAATATGTTATCAAGTAACAGGCAAAGACCAAAAGAATCTTTTGTGTATACCATACCAACTGAGCTCTATATAAACGACAAAGAGTAAAGAAGAGACAACCATTTCTGAGGGTGTTAAAGGCTATCTACACAACATAATAAGTGCCTTCTGGTAGGTTGTGAGCCAGAAATCTTAGAGATCATTAAAATTATATTAGAGAGGCCTGCCTGATGACACAGGGCATGGATATGCAATATGTGATAAAGAGACAGGAGAGGAAGAGAAGCTGAATGGTTTGAGCACTATGAAGAGAGCTGAAACTGGAGACACAAGGATAGTGAGGAACAGCCTGGTGTAAGTAGCCTGCCCCAATGCCTGAGGACATGATGAAGTCCCAGCAGTACTGCTCCAGAGGGCCTTGTCAGTGGCTGTGGCTGTGTAGTAGCCGAGGTCAATGTCTGTGGCCCATGTTACCACCAAAGGTCATGGGGACATCGCTGGTCTGGGCTGCCACCTGAGACCATGTTGATGTCTAAGAGCCGAACAGAGCTGGTTCCACCCTTCACTGGCTTCAGCACTTGTGAGAGTAGAGTCCTGCACCTCTCCTAGGCAGCACATTAGAGCTGGCACTGGTGGCATGGGCATAGGTGAGCCCACCCAAAGGACATGAGGTCAGGAGGACTGGTCATACCCCTTGCTAGCTAGGTATTTGGATGAGCTATAAGAGGCATTGCTGGAGAGCTGGCCCTGGTGGTATGTGTATGAGAGGAATAGAGGGCTCATTAACCCAACTAACATCGAAGCCCAGATCCAGGGCTTTGAACTGGCCCACCGCAACATCTACCCCATCTATAAACTGCTGGGGCCTTTGAAGGGCCTGTCCCTGCAGATGCAAACCTGCAGAATCTCCATGACACACAGAAACAAAAGAATATCTGAGAATAATCCTGGTGAGGATCCAGTATTGATAATATAGTAGGAGCCAGAAGTCTTGAATCAAACCTATGACCGATTGCAATAAATATTTGCAAGTTAAGATATTTGGGCACTAGAGTATTCTATGTGACATACCATGACACTCTGAAGTGTCCATGGCAAGATAGGTTTTGTTTGTTTGTTCATTTGTTTTTGTTTTCTTTTGGGAACAAAGGTTGCAAGGGCAGAGAATGGATACAAAGGAACAAGAAGATAAGCAGGATTGGAGTGGATGATATGAAATTAACAGAGTCAATAAACAAGATTTTTTTATGATGACAATGGGGCTAGAGAGATAGCTCCGGGTTAAAAGCACTGGTACCTCTTTCAAAAGTCCCAGGTTCAATTCCCAATTCAACAAGGAGGCTTACAACCATTTATAACTCATTCCATGGCATCTGTAAGCACCAGGAACACATGTGGTACATAGACATACATGCAGGCAGAACACCCATACATAGAAAATAAAGCAATAGTACAAAATGGTTTTTATAAAAATGAGAGAAAAAGAGGAAGGAAGGGAGGGATGGGAGGGAAGGAGAGAGGAAGGGAAGGAGGAAGGAAGGATGGAGAAAGGAAGGAAATAAGGAAGGAAGGAAGAGGGAGAAAGAAGGGGGAGAGAGAAGGGGGAGGGAGAGAGAGAGGGAGGGAGGAAAGAAGAAAGAAAGAAAGAAAGAAAGAAAGAAAGAAAGAAAGAAAGAAAGAAAGAAAGAAAGAAAGAAAGAAAGAAAGAGTGATAATACCAACTTCCAAGGAAGACCGAGCAGCTGAAGTTCTTGTATGTCTTCTGAAGATGGAAAATCATAAAATCACATTGGAAAACAGTCTTAAAATTTGTGGTAAAGTTAATAAAACATTTATTATATACCCCATCAATCCCAATTTACTTGAGAAATGGATGCCCTGTTAGTGTAAACATTTGTGTGTGAGTTCTTGTAAAAGGCTTAATTTATTATAACTAAAACACTGAGATGTCTTAAATAGCCCCATAAATGGACAATCTGCGGCACAGCCCCAAACAAGTAATTCAGGAAAACTAAAACAAAACAGTCAGAACTAGTCTTTGGAGAGAAAAAGAAAACACGGGCAGACAGCCTAGAAACTTGCTCAAGCTTGGTCTGCGAATGTGACCCAGAATACATATGCAGATTTGCTGCCCTCAGTTCCAGGGCAAGAGTTGAGACCAGCCTGGTCTACATAGTGACTTCCTGGACAGCCAAGACTATGTAGAGAAACCTTGTCTCAAAAAACAAAATGAAACAAACAAACAACAAAGGCAAAAATAATACTAGTGGTATTTATGAACTATATTACTCATGTCTCCATCACAAAGCAGGCCCTTCTAACATCCAGTCTGGGAAGGAACTCAGAAGAATGAAGAGTTTCATGGGAACCATGTACAAGGTCAGTGGAAACCTATGCAGTCCTTACTCCTCAGGTTTCATCCATCATCATATTCCACTGCTTTTCTCACTCCCATCAGCATTCTGTTCTTCAGATTGCCAAATGCCATTCAGCACACTCCAGTTCAAAGACGACTTTGAAAATCAAAGCACCCTGTAGCATTCTTTCCATGCCCACAACACCGAGAAGTCTCTAAGCGAATGCCCCCAGGCTTACTGGTTTCTCTTCTCTTGGTTAAGGATGATGCTTCTCCTATTTCCAGATAAAGTTAAGCCCTCTACTTACTCAATAGGTACCTACAACCATTACACTACCTGAATCCACTTCTCTTCTGCCTCCCACCCCCACCCCCTGCCCAGGTCATTCTCATGAGGATTCTGGTTATTCAGGAGTCATTTCTCCTATCTTGAACATCTTTTAAGCTCTATTTTCACTTCTAGAAACCATTTAGTTATCAAACCCTTCATAGTAAAGCTATGTGAGAGAAAGAATATTTCCTACTGTCTCTTGTACTACCTTCTATTTCTCTTCTCCTCTTTCTTTTGAGCTACCAGACTTAGATATTTATCCTCCCTACCACATACACACACACAGAATGCTTGGAAATGGTTACTTCTTACGTTGTTTCTACTATAGAGTTCAGAAATGAGACAAGATCCAGTAAAAAAGATGGAAAAGTGCGTCAAGGAAGGTCAAAAAACCAAACTAGTGTATTGTTCTAGAGACCAAGGAAGGAAGTAATTAAAAGAACATGATAATCTGACTCAGAAACCACTAAAGGGAGAATACAATGAGGACTGGGAAATAACGACAGGACTCAGTGACAAAAGGGTTCAGTAGGTACCTTGGCAAGAGTGGATTTTATGAGAACAGTAGAGTAAAAAAACCTAAATAAAGGCTATTTAAGAGAGAACTGGAAGTGAGGTCTGAAGAATGGTACCTGTGATCAGCTCCTGGTCAGTTCTTGTCTGAGAGGCTTTAAGAATTTTCTTTTTTTTTTTAATTAAACCACAACTGACTGACTGCACTACAAAGATACAAAAGTGAATTAGCCACATGATAAGATGCAGAGGAAGAGCTGGAGGGTAAACCAGCTGAATTCTTTCAAGTCTTTCTCTTTGGATTCACACAATACATGTTCAATCTGCCACAAGACACAGTGGGAAATTTTGCTAAGTAGTCAAGCTCACAAGAGCCTTAGAATTCAGGATTTTTTTCCCCTGGGGCCAGTCATGTAGGCAGCATCTGACTGGTGTGCAACGAAGTTCCAGCTTGCAAGGGTGAGAACAGAAGAAGCAAAAAAAAAAAAATCACAGATGTGAACAGTTTAGACTCAGAGTGCCTCTCCCACTTAGTGATGACTCTCTGAAGCTTCCCTTCCTTGTGAAAAGGCCTTCAAGTCAGACCTGCTATGCCACCTCTGGGCTGCACAACCAGAGGAGGTCAGCAAGCAAAGATCGTGTCCTTCACTAAGGTAGCTGTAAAGGGGAGAAGAGAAATCCGATGACAGGTGGAGGAAACATAGTGTGTTATTTTTAGTGGAAGTGAGATTATAGGGTGTGTGTGAATGCTTATAGGAATAGCACAGTGAGGAGAGAAAAATATAGTCATATAAGACAGTGGGAAACTCGAGAGGAAGAGAAGGGTGGAACTCAAAAAAAAAAAAAAACCCGAAAGCAAATATGTTCTACTAACAACAGTTCTAAGATTAGAACTGATATTATTAAATGTAGAAAAATCAATAGCCTCCCTATTTCAGAGACTCCATGCTCATAGTATTCATTGACATAATCCTAGCTCTAATATGAAATATGAGAGATTGTATTGGAAACCCCCATAAAATATTGGTGATCAGGATAAAATAGACATGTGCAAGAGAAAAAAAACACCAGTTAATGTTCTTGAGATAAAGACAAATATTATAATAGAGTATTTTTTCCTGAAAGCAATTTAATCAAGGTTGCTTGTTCAAATAAACACTGATTTTAGGGGGAATTTAAAAGAATAACTAAAAGAAAACACTTTTATTAACTGAAGAATCCCCAAGTTACCCGAATCAAATTAAATGTATTGATTTACACCAAAATGTAATTAGATTTTGCAGTAGTAAAAAAAAATGCAAATAAAATGCTTGCTTAGTGTGTGGTAAGCCCTGGGTTAGTTCCCAAGCACTAAAACAAAATAAAAAGGAATAAATAAAAATAAATTGCAAAGAAAGATAGAAAGTGCTATTTTTCAATATAACTTATTTTCTTACAATATACATTAATTATAGGAAAGATTAAAATGTACATAAGGAAAATTTAATAACTTCAATTGTCCAAAGGTAGGCACTCACTGTAGATTCTAGCAATACTCTTCCATCATTTTTACACTTAGATTATTTGGTTTAATGTCTGTGACATGCAAAAATTTTAGTTACAGAATTTAGTTAGCTTTTATTCCCCAACAAAATGATTCAATTTCAGTTACCAAGTGGTACTAACTGTAATCATGTAAACTAAAAAAAAATCTTTCCTCTGGCTCATTTGGCTACCAAGTACCTTCCTAATAATTCAGTGGTGTGGAGCTCTCTTGCCCCAGAAGCAGTGGGTCACCCGTGCATTTGTTACTTAGTTCACTGATAGAGTGCAAAACTTATGACTGTGTTACTACATTACCTCCTATGGATAAATCCTTACTGCAGTTTGCAAAATTCAGAAAGGGAAGTAATAAATTAGCCTCTTCCCCAAAGTGATATTTCCAAGTAAAGATGAAGATGTTGTGATCAGAATGAAAGTGAGATTCAAAGAGAAGGTGTCTTAGTCAGGGTTTCTATTCCTGCACAAACATCATGATCAAGAAACAAGTTGGGGGGTGGGGGGAAGGGTTTATTCAGCTTACATTTCTATGTTACTGTTCATCACCAAAGGAAGTCAGGACTGGAACTAAAGCAGGTCAGGAAGCAGGAGCTGAGGCAGAGACCATGGAGGGATGTTACTTACTGGCTTGCTTCCCCTGGCTTGCTCAGTTTGCTTTCTTATAAAACCCAAGACTACCAGCCCAAAGATGGCACCACCCACAAGGGACTCTCCCCGCTTGATCACTGATTGAGAAAATGCCTTACAACTGGATCTTATGGAGGCCTTTCCTCAAGGGAAGCTCCTTTCTCTGTGATGACTCCAGCGAATATCCAGTTGACACAAAACCAGCCAGTACAGAAGGTAAATGGATTCTTGGAAGACAGAGCCCACCCACTGCAGGAATGCTGGAGTGGCTGCCGTTTGAAGGGAGTGTGTGGATCGATATCTTTAACATAAATGGGAGATGCTGGAATGAGAACATGGAAATGTCCCACAGGAAGGAGTGCCAATAAAAATCATTCTCTTACAGAAACTCTAAGAGGTATTTTCCAGTATTGAGAATACAAAGGGAAGTGTGTCAAAAGTGAATCCAAAGTTTGGAAGGAGTAGGACAGTTTATGAATAGAAAAGATGTTTGCACCAAGATACAACAACGAGAAGGCTGGTGCACAGCAAAGTGCTCTCAGTGATATTTTTATTCAAAAGTAAAACCACTTGATTCCCCAGTGCTTCAAGTGATTTTATATTAGCAGATATTAAAAGACATTAGCTTTACAATTTCTCATTTATGTATACTCTGAAATAGTAACAAGCAGCTTGCAAGGTCATCTTTAGTCCTATTCCAAACATAACACAAGGACTAGCACCATCACGTGGTGATTTTGTCTTCCTCCCATCTTGTGCTCTTTTTTTTTAATCCCTTTCTTCTATTTCTTATCACTTCCATATCAGTTTAAACAGACTCAAATATATAACCAGAATAAAAAATGTTTTGGATCTTTCCTTCTAATGCTTATTTGGTGCATTACTTTCATGCCACAAACAGAATTGTATCTTGATTTAGTGAGTGAAAACTATTTCTTTATGGCTATGCTGACACTTTTTCAAATCATAACCCCTCCCTCCCATCAATATTTCAGATGTTTTTGCCTCAGTGAGCCTCCTGGAAACTGAATTGTAGAATCTCAGACTATGTATGTATAACTGTTAAACTTGGTACATATGAACAAACATATTACAGAGCTCAGTTTCTTAAAGCTCCACTGATTTATTTTTTTTAATTTATTTAATTTAATTTAATTTTTTTTTTTTTTTGGTTTTTTGAGACATGGTTTCTCTGTGTAGTCCTGGCTGTCCTGGAACTCACTCTGTAGACCAGGCTAGACTTGAACTCAGAAATCCACCTGCCTCTGCCTCCCAAGTGCTGGGATTAAAGGTGTGCGCCACCACTTCCTGGACACTGATTTATTCTTTTTCCTGTGGATAAAGAGATCCCAGTGTTCAGAATTTACATTAGATTTGAGCATTTTTAATACATTTACTTTTTGCTAATCTAATAAGTAAACTTTTGTATTTTTAATTGAATTATTGAACTGAACAGAATTTGTACTGGAGCAGTAAGAGACCATGGCAAAATTAAGGTTGTCTAACTGAGAGATACTGTTTTTATGGAAATAAGTGTTACTGGAGTCTTATAGAATTTAAAACAGGGGCTATACCAGAAGTAGGGCAAAAATTTTGGATTCTGTTTCTGTTTCTCCATAGATATTCAGTTGCTCTGTGATGAATCTGCCTTCAACATTGATAACCCAGAAGATAAAGTAGGGATTATGAAATATTGATTAATGGGTGGGATTTATAGTACAAACACATATCATTTCTGAAACGGGACATAGCGAGAGGAATGTATAACTCAACATAATTTAAAATAACAACATATCAACTTTATTCCAAAGTCATGTTAAAAGTCATTGTTTTAACTCAATAATAGCTTCAAAGTCTAGTAATGACTTTGTAGTTAATTTTATTTTTGAAATGGCATTTTGCTATTTATAAAATTTAGGTGACACAATTTTTAATTTGATAAAATTTTAATACTGAGAGAACATTATACTTTCAATTTTTCCAGGTCTTCAAAGGTCTGATAAACTGAAATCTTCCATTCCCATAGGCACATGAAGGTGTAGAGCAGGAATTGTTTCCTTTACAAAAGGCAAACATCACAGGCACTTCATCTCCTTCATTCATTATTGCCTGCCTCCCCCGTGCTTAAGAAGATAAATCTCTCTTGAATTCCCTTAAATTTTATATTACAAGGTGAAAGAAATGAGAATGAGTTATAAACCTGATTAGTACATCAATTATACTTCAAAGGGAAAGCAAGTAAGTTTATTGTGATATTTGGACATTCTATTTCAGGAAACGAATTTTTTCCCTTTAGCACTGTTCTGCCTCATTCTTTCCAGCCACTAGCCCAAAACCTGATGCAGTGCTGAGCCATTCTGAATAAAGTCATGATATAGAGTGGTGTAGATTGCCACAGAAGTTTTCATACTCCAAAAAGAAACATTTCAACAGATATGGTTAGCAGGAACTGCTTTGGAATGAAGAACAGTCCCTTTGTCAACCATGCACATAACAGTTCACGTTTTGCTAAGAAAGTTCGTACTCTGTCTAAGGCCACTCTCAATATTTGTAGTCAAATATCAACTTCTTCACGAAAGGGCTCTGCACTTCAACTCTCCTTCTAAGTCCTTGACTCAGAACTGACTTATCTCCAACTCCAGTCTTAAAATGTTTGCTTTAAATAAGTAGACAAAAGTGAATAAACTGGCACAGTTTTTTCCCTTCTACTTAAAAAGTATTTATGAAATCTCTAAAGCGAGGAAATAAAACCAGGGTGGTTGTGTATATAGTTTTGTGATAAAGACACTATCCTAGCATGCACAAGGTTCTGGATTCAACCCCCAATAATTAAATTATATTTGTGTTATTTATGTTTATACATCATAGTGTTGGGAGAATTTTTGTCCTCCAACTATTCATCTTAAGCTTCCTAAGATGGGACACTAAGATTCCCAAGCACGCAAGATAATGTTGAAACCAGACCCAATTCCCCAGGATCCTTCCTCACCCTTCAGCTTCCACGCACTTTCCTTTCTCCCTCGCCTTTTCCCATTCTTTTTGTTATTTATGCTCTTCTTCTCTTTCCTAATGAAATGATGACAGCATAAGTTCATCCCTGTATCTACAAACACACACACACACACACACACACACACACACACACACACACACGAACACACAGAGAGATACACACAAGCACTCACAGAGACAGACATAGGTGCACAGACACACATACAGAATACACACAGACACACACAGAGACAGACACAATCACACACACACACACACACACACTCCAAGAATTTAAAATCATAAACTTTGTTATACAAATCTCACTAGTAGCAAGCTGAAATATGTCACTTGAGATGGACCTTTGAGGGTTAAACTAACTACTCGTTTTAATCTGCTTTCTCTGCTTCCTGTTCTGGATCAAGAACCCATCACCACAGATTCCCATGGACAGAACCAGATTGACCCAAGCTGTCACGCCTTGTGCACTATGATGGACTAAAACACCTGAAACCAGGAGCTAAAATAAAGACATCGCCTCAGTCCCGTATTTCGGAATAGCAACAAGAAAATTAACTGACATGGCAAATAGGTAGAAAGAGTGGAACCAGTACAATGATTAAGCTTTCCAACATTTACAAAAAACCTTTGGGTTAGTTTTCAGGAAGAATGAAGAAGACTTTGAAGATGTCGACTAGAAGCCCTAGGATTCTGTCATCAGAACTTGATCGGTGACAATGGAGTGAGTGGAGAAGACTAATACACCAATAGAAATCCAGCAGTGAATATGTTGTTCATGGGTTTTCACATGAGATTAGACTCCTATACGAAACAGGACTAGAGTCATCTGTGCTGCAGTCTGACAAATGTCTGGCTACTGTTTCCAAGGAAGAAAGGCTATCGATTATCAGCTATAGCTGTAAAGCCTATGAATCACAGGGGTGATCTGCTTGGCAGGATATTCCCCAGTGGTGCAACGGTGGCACTTGATATCTGGGGAAGTGGAGAGTTGTCTAATTGAACTTAAGTTCCATTCAATAGGAGGGAGTCAATACCTGGTACTGTAAATCCAGCCAACTTCCCATAGCTACAGAGGTCACAGACCCTAGAGGAGAACCTATTACTGCCTTTTCCCTGAAGCAATACTTTCCCTAACTGTATTCTAAGTACTTATTTTTACACCTACAGGTGATGGTATCTCTCATCCATCACCAAACAAAGCTTTATTTTGTAGCATATAGAGACCATTATAAATTTTAAATTTAAAAATGTTTTAGAATTCCAAACATAAGTACTACATTTTCAGTATTTCAAACCCTTTCCCAACTACTTCCATATCTCTTTCCCAATCCCTCTCAAATTCATGATCTCTTTATAATTATTATTGATAAATGTATTGGGGAAGAGCACTGGGAAATTTCCCCCTCTCAAAGCTGGAACTCTTCCCCTATGCAAGTGGAAACTATTACTATCCACAATTGGTCAAAATGCAGAGAATAGGCAGCTACGGGGTCTCTAACCTAACTGGTACATCCATAAAGCAACTTGTAACCATATGTCTCAGGAAACACTGTGCAAAAGGGTGGCAGAAAGATTGTAATAGCCAGAGGTTCTAGCCACCTGTTTTTAGGTATAAAAAAACAGTCTCCTATATATGTCAGGGAAGTTGCATACAGGAGATCTTAACAACATGGTTGCGTAAACAAGACCCAATAATCACCACACCTGTCAACATTCCAACCTTGATAGGGGAAGTTTCACAATGCTCCACCCCAATATATAACAATTATAATTACAGAAGCAGTCATGAATCTGAGAAGAAGTGGAGAAGCGACACGGGCAGATTGGGAGAGGCTTTGAAATAATATGAATATAATAATTATTCTTAGAATTCTAAAACATTTTTAAGTTTAAAACAATTAAGTCACATCCAGGTACATTTTGTTTGTGCTCTTCAATTTTTGAGACCAGGGACAGAAAGGCATGGTTTTATCTGAAGTCTACCACCACCCTGACCTCGTCCTTTGGGCACAAATGCAGGTTACTCTCTTTTCAGTTTGTAGTGCTCTTTAGAAGTACATAGAGTCTGTATGATGTGGGGATTGGCTGGCTTTTGAAGGTGTTCCCTGGTTTCACATGTGAGCTTCATGGATTTCACTAATGCAAGCAGAGCCACCATGACATAAACATTTACACCTTCCACATTATCATAAAGCAATTTTTCTAAAATCTTAAACAAAAGCCAAAACAAATTCCTCTTCCCATAAGTTGCTTCTGTTGGTTATTTTGTTTCAGCAATAACAAGGGTAACTAAAACAATATATTTTTCTTCCCTACTTGTTTTGCCATCTCCAAAATAATACTCCCTTCTTTATCATTTGTACGTGGTTACACCTTATAGATTCTGCTTCTGTAGTAGCCAACATAAGTTGATAGGGAAGGTAAAACAAACACTTCTGCACAAGTGGTAAGACTGTGAGGAAGGGTTTCCCGACCCTCTCTCCTTGCCACCTTTCTGAGGAATGGTCCTGTATAAAAACTAAGGATGAATATCTGAATTCGTATCTCATTCTTCCTTAGCATACAGCAACCTTGACAGAGGAGTCACTGGGTGTGTGATGATTAGTTTTTGTCACATGAACACAAATTGAAATCATATGGAAGGGGGAAACGTCAAGGGAATAAATGCCATCCTCAAATTCGCCTATAGGCATGTCTATGTGGCACTTTCTTGATTGTTGGTGGATGTGGGAAGACCAAGCCCATGGCTGTGGTGCCACCCTGAGGCAGGTTGTCCTGGGAGGCATAAGAAAGGCAATTGAACATGAGCCTGGGAGCAGGTATGTAAGCAGAAATCCTCCATAGGCTTGAGGTTTCAGTTCCTGCCTTTACTTCCTACTCTTGATTTCTTTCAGTAATAGATGGTTACCTGGAAGTGTAGGAAGAAATAAACTTTCTTCTGTAAGTTTTCTTTGTTTTCTGTTTTCTTAAAACAACAGAAACCAAGCTAGGACAGGGACCCAACCGTCACTGAGCAAAGACCGATGTTTGTGTGACGCTGGCCCAGGAATTTTGTAAGAAAATTCTAAAAGAACTCTATTTTAAAACAGTTTATTTGTTTGTTTGTTTGTTTAATGTATATGAGTACACTGTAGCTGTCTTCAGACCCATCAGAAGAGGGCATCAGATTCCATTACAGATGGATGTGAGCCACCATATGGTTGCTGGGAATTGAACTCAGGACCTCTGGAAGAGCAGTCAGTGCTCTTAACCACTGAGTCATCTCTCCAGGCCAGAACTCTAATGTTTGACTCTTTTCATGTTACAAAGATTAGCAAAACAGAATGAGCAGCATGAGGCCTCCCTCCTCTTAAGGAAGCAGAATCTATTATGACAATTAATTGAGACAGGAACAATCCAGGCTTTGAATAATATCTCTCAGCTTCATTTCAAGAAAGTTTATTAATCAAGTTGTTACCCCTTCTCAATTATCTCAAAGCGCATCATATATTTATTCCTTGATAGCGGCTTTTATTCTAATTTGGTGACTTACTTCATCTATTTGTTTACTAATTGTCAAAGCACCGTGTCTTCATCATCTTGCATTGGTCGGCCCAAGGTATCCTCTCAGTGAGTAATCATCTGTTGATTGACTTGTATAGTGATGAATTGGATCTCCTGTTTATGTTCTCGTGGTTGGTGGACAGACCTCTTTTATCCATCATTAATCACAAAGTCTTGAGAACATCAGTGAGCATCTGTCATATTCATCCTTTCCTCCTTAGCTCTCGTGATGTAGTTCAAGTCAAAGGACACAGCATCTCTTGCTTAAACTTTTACAATTGGAAACGTTTGTCTACTGCTGACTATTTCCAATGTTGGTCTTTTCTTTCCACTCTGGTCTTTCTAATACTCAAGCCTCAGCTCAACCCAAGTCTTTGTGTTCACCTTCATACCTCCCTAAGTTCATTTCCTCTCACACTTATGAGTCTATTATATGTTTCAGCATGAATAAGCAATGACTGAATATGACAGTTCTCAGTTTCTTTACATAATCACCCACCTCTTTCTGGAATGTCCCTCTCATGAATGTCAGAGTGTCTAAGCGACTCCTACTTATCTCCTAGCCTCAAAGTGTTTCCTCTAAAGCCTCCCACAAAGTCTTATTTTATCACCCCACTTCAACTGCCAATGTATGTTGGCTCTGAAGTTGAGACAGCATTTCCTCTAGTATCTCTTTACCTATAAGCTGTGAATTTATCTGCAATGGTATTTCTCTGTCACTGGATCAGTTCTTTACATTCTGAAACTTTATTATAACAGGTGGAGCATGCTTTGTACAGGGAAGTCATCAGTTCATTTTGGTTGAACGCAAGATAAGATGAGAGCCAAATACCCAAGTCCTTGACAAATTAATTCATTCCCTCATTCACCAACTACATTTTTTTTCCTTGAATATGGATAGGCTACTTTAATGAACTAGTGGAATGGGAAGTCTAGTAAGACTTGAAGTCACCTATGAGGCCAGAGTCACTGAAGGTCAAGCTCACTCACCTCAGTATTCTGCTTAAAGCCAATGATAAACATAATAACAATGCCATCTCACACATTTATAACTTAACCATTTTTAAAGCACTTATCATTGTATAATACATATGTTATATTTTAAATCATTATAAAAATTTGAGAGATTCTCCTGGGCTATAATCATCCCTTAATTATTGACAACAGAACTGAGTTTAGGAAGATTAAGTAACTTGCCTAAGATGACCTGCCATGATAGATACAAAAACACCCTGCTCCTCCCCCTTGCCTGATCCATGCCTCTAGCCCTGCGCTTTGCTACACCTCCCAGTCTGACTGTCACACCAGCTACATGACTTGTCTCGGTTAATGGGATGAGAGAGGTACAGACATTCAGAAGCAGGACAAGCCTTCATATGACTGGACTTGCTCACACTTGCCCTCCTGTCTTCATCATTGCCATGGACAGGACCTGTCTCGACTAGACTGCTATGAAAGAAACACCTAGAACAGATTCCAGTAACCTCTGTCATCCCAACCAAGGCTTTATAGACAGCTAGGAAGGAACCATGTAGTAAAATCCAACCAAGACTGAAAAGGTTGCCCAGCTTAGGACTGACTAAATTGCCAATCCTCAGACTCATGAGGTAACTATGTTTGTTCTCTTAAGACACTATATTTGGAGGCTGTGGTTTATAAAATGTTATTTCAATAATCATCTACCAGTGTACAAAATCAAAGCTAAATGTAAAGAAGATAAAGTTCATAGTCTTCTTGTTGAATTATTTTCTGTAGACATCGACTACAATGAGGAGTTGTTTAATGCATTAGCACATATATTAAGCACCAAAAGTTGAACATATCCAACTGAAATTGCCCTTTTATTCATTTTCTGGAGATTTTCCATCTGAAATAGCTGTCACTTGACAGTGCAGAAATGTCCATAATGTCCATTATGTATAGTTGAAAGCAGCTTCTCAAGGGAGGTTAGGTAAAGTTCCTGGGTCAGAAATGGCAGGAGAGAAAAAGCTGGGCAGAGAAGTCAAAAGCAATTAAAGATGATTAGCCACCCAAAAAAGGTTACAAGGCAAGAGGCATGAACTAAAATACAGAATTGGGTATAGTTTGGCCAGCAGAATCAGGGTGTAAGGACAGGAGTAGAGGAAGACATAACATTTTATAGCTTAAATAACAAAGAAAAATCATAACAACATGAATATGGCTTTCATGACATGAGCTGTTTGTCCTGGAGCAAGCTGGTCTCAGGTTAGGAGAATGAGCTCCTTGGTGCTATGAGGCTGAAAAAAGGAGACTGAGAAAAAGATACAGGTTTCCATGAAATGCAAATTGGTGGGGTCCTACAAATAAAGTATAGACCTTGGTGACGTCAAGATTCGGTGGGTCAGAATAATAGAGACCTATAAGGCAGACAGGACAAAAATTATCTCATCCTCTCTTGAATGAACCTGGCTTATCTCAAGCTGCTGTCGGGGTCAAGCACATTCCTAGCACTATGGTAAGGTCATAAAGCTTCACACACCTCTCTAATTGCTTTGTTTACTTACAGTGTGCAGGCAAACTATGTAGGGAAAACTGCCTAAGGTTACTCAGGAGCCATCACTGGTAGTGATGATTCAGAATGGCTGTAGTTATGTCAGTCTGAATCCATACTATGCTTTTTAGTGGTCTCGCACTTTGTCAGTACTTGGGTGTATTGCTCAAAATCTCCTTTGGGGTAAACATAATATTGACTCAGTGGGCTTCACACTTATGATTCTATTATAATCATGTGTTCTCCTGCTTCATGGGCCCCAAACTCTATTGAAGCAAATAGAGATGATCTTCAGGTTTCTGTAGTCTCCATGGATACTCTGAATCAAATAGGTGTCTTACATAAGAGACTTAAGTCACTGTGCTTATATAGGTGAGGGCTACAAATAGAAAACTTTAGTATTTTTTGAATCACTGTTTAACTTACAGGTGAACAACACCAAGAAATTTAGCTTCCAATTGCTAAAATTGGAACAAAATATTACATTATATTTCATACAACATATAATGGTCATAATGAAATGACAGATAATACCAAGAATAGACAAGAATAAGGAGTAATAACTCTCTGACAATACTTTAGGACTGTAAGTCCACACAAGCACTACTGGAGAATGTCAACTAAGACAGTGTATATCTCTCATCACTACTCCTAGGTATAAATTTAACAGAAATTTACTTACATTCACTATGTACAGGAAGGTTCACAGCATCAATATTTATAATGGAAAAAAATGGGAAATAAGATGTTTCTATCAATAATCAACTTGATGATTGTTTTTAAATATAACATGTGTATGCATTGATAATCTAAAATGTACAATTACATTCACAATCAAGAGGGCCAAATGGAGTGCATTCCACGAGACTTCCTCTATATTCAATTCCAATGCATGTCAAGTGAATTCCAGGTGAGCAAGGGGAGTATTGGCTCTCTAGTGCAAACAGGCAGTGGGGTCAGGGCTTGAGAGACAGTGGCTTTACTCCATTTGTTGATATAATCACTAGCTTCATCTGTATCTTTAGGTTGTGAAGAGTCACCGAGCTTTACATTTGTAATTTGTGTACACCCTTCCATATATGCCTATTCCAATAAGTATTATAAGAATTGAAATTGAACTCCAGATCAAACTATTGTGATTTGACGGAAATACATCTGTCTTCCAGTTGCTGAAGTAGAAAATTATTCTTACTGGAAAATTATCTTTTAGTTGTACTTAAAAATAGGGACACAGGTACTTTTTCTGTCTCCTTATATGAATGAAATCAGATGAGGTAACTGGCCTGAGTGAAGGAAACTTTGTAGACTATAAAAATGTAGACTTGGAAGTATCCTAGGGGGACAAAAATAAGTGTGGTTTTCATTCTAATTTTTAAATGCTTTTGCACTGTTAATGAGTAGCTCCCTTTGCAAATGATAGCCATTTAAGTGTTTTAGATCAAGTTTTATAAAAGCAGGTTTGTCAATTATATAACGATCTTTAATGTACCCAGATTGTTGCTTTTGTTTCGGGAAACAGAAAATTGCATGATAGCTTGTAAATGGCACAGTTAATTTTACAGGCTGGCAATGCTTGCAAAGTGAAAGGTCTGCGTACAGTGCAGGGACTCACATTTAATCGCATCAAATGATACATAATTTGATTCGTTCAACCACATTTTTAGAAATTAATCACTGAGTGTCAGAGTCTTTCCATCCCGCATGACTCACTACATCAAATGAAAACTGGTCCTTTTGCTATTGCGCTGCTAATCAGTAATAGTCGGTTTTTTCGATTTAGCATTTCAATCCAGTGCTCAGCATCTGGAAACATTTGAAAAGGTCAGGTTGCTACTCCCTTAGTCAATTTAGTAAAGTTTCAAAATTCCTAATGAGCTTCCTTGTGCCTGCTGACATTCTTAGAATCACCTTTAGAAACCAATGGGAACTTGCTTGTTAGATTAAAAATTGAAAGCGCAGGTTAGCAAAGAAAATTGGGACTTACAGCCTATAGCATCCTCCTCTCCCATTGATATGGCTCCTCTGTGTCTCAGTTCTTCTATAGGTCTACATAGAACTTTGAGGATGTACAATTATTTGAGGAGTGAATACTACTTTGTGTATTATAAGATGATTAGCTGTATGTTGGTCAGCTCTTTACCTTTATAACAGACACCTATGACATTCAACTTCCTAGAAGAAAAGGTTTGCCTTGGTTCCCAGTTTTGGAGGTTCTAGTTTGTAACTTGAGACAATCAAAACTCAGTTGCCTTTGGCCAGAGCCAAATATCAACTTGGATGTAGGAAGAAAGTGAAAAGGTGTAAATTTTCCTTCTGAGGTAGATGATGGGGGAGCTGCTTGCAATTTTGCCTTTGGGAATCCTTCAAGACTCTGTGCCACCACAAAAAAAAACAAAAAACAAAAAAAAACAAAAAAAACTTCTTGAACTTTTCACTTTTCAGAAAAAGCTTGGGCGCAACGTTATCTTCACATAGTATGTAGCTACCACCTGGTGATTTGGGCTTGCTGTCATGTAGGCATGAGAGTTGCTATCTGCTGTGTGCATCGCTAAAACATGGCTGTGAGAAAGATTTTGAATTTTGAGAGAAACGGAGGAGGCAGCAATAGTAAAGATGGGAAAAATGATGAGCTTTCAGGGGAATAAATATCATGTTCAGATATGCTTCAGAAGGGACTGTGTGATGCTGCTGTGTCTCCATGTGGAGGACATCCTGGTTCCGTTTCTGTTAATACAAGTGCCAAGATCACTAGACTTCAATGATGAGCTACTGAATCTCGTTTCCTTTCTTTCTGGCCGCAGAACTCTTTTCAGCTCGTGAACAGGAACTGATAAGGGAAAGCACAAGGGAGTTAGTTTCTCTGAGAACACCCCAAATCATTGAGGGATGACACCTACTGGCTAATGGTTCTATTTCTCTGGTGACTTGATCAGCAGGAGGTAGTGAGTAATGATTTTCAAATTTCTGGCCCTTCATTGGAATATAGCTGTGTGTGTGTGAGTGTGTGTGTGTGTGTGTGTGTGTGCTTGTGTGTGCTTGTGTGTACTCTATGCCAAGCTCCCAGAGTCCTCAGCACACTGCAGTTCCAGCTGCCTGCAGACTTACTTGGCTGCTTCTCCCTGATTGTTTCACTTCCCTCACTTACCACCAGCTTTCCCATGGACCACTGCCAAGCAAACCACTTTCATTTGAATTCTATTTGTGAATTCTGTTTGTTTCTGAAGAAAACCAAAGCAAGGAAGTCTGGTGGTATGTACTTGTTTTGCTGTCATATTGGATCCTGGAAAGCTAACCTGGGAGGAACTCAAACGACGGGGAGTCTAGTTCAAGTTATTATCTGGTGGGGAAGAACACTTTCTCCAGATACACACAAGAATATTGAGTCTTTCCTTCATCATGAGCAGGCACAGAGTACTAAACCTTTTCAAACGACAAGCAACATAGCATATCCAGGTGGTGTTTTACGGCTGTTTGTTGTTGACCTTGTCTCTTTTTTGTTATTTACTCATGTTGGCATAAAATGTTACATGGCAATTCAAAACTGCATGAAGTGTAATTTACTTGTATAAGATTATTTACAATAGCTGTTTAAAGGCATATATATATATGTGTGTGTGTGTGTGTGTATATATATAATATATATTTCTTATACATATATTCTTCTAAATCTAAAAGATTCATTTTGAAACTGGACAAGCACCAAATAAGTATTCCTACAGAAGAAAACACATTTGTCTTCAGTCTTAAACCAAAGTTTAGTTATGTTGCCCATTGGTAAAATGCAGAGCCTTTTACTGTAATGCTTGGATCTGTGTATGTTTGCTTCAAAACACAAGCAAAAAAGGTTTTACATACTGTATCAATCCACCCTATCAATTGCAGAGAAGTACGGAGTAAAACAAAGGTTCAAAAGATCAGTAAGCACCCAGAAAGAGTATGTTGTCATTAACATATGCAAATGAACATATATTTAATTTTTTGAAATCAGAATTTTTTTTATTTTTTTATTTTTTTTGAAATCAGATTTAGAATTTTGACAAAACGTGCAGCATTTACAGGCTTTTTGGAATTCAAGAAAATTTATGAAGCCTTTTCATCCTATTTCATATTTTCATGGTTTCCTGATCAAAGATTATATTGATTTTTATTATTTATCCACATAGTCATTTTAAAAAGATGTTTTTAAAAGTGTAAAATATAAAGAAAAATCCTTTTTAAAAGGGATACAGCTGTAGGAGTTCTCTGGTGGAGTTCTTTGGGTTGCTTAAGTATACTATCATATCGTCTGCAAATAGTGATAGTTTGATTTCTTCCTTTCCAATTTGTATCCCTTTGACCTCTTTTTGTTGTCTAATTGCTCTAGCTAGAACTTCAAGTACTATATTGAAAAGATATGGAGAGAGAGGGCAGCCTTGTCTAGTCCCTGATTTTAGTGGGATTGCTTCAAGTTTCTTCCCATTTAGATTGATGCTGGCTACCGGTTTGCTGTAAATTGCTTTTACTATGTTTAGATATGGGCCTTGAATTCCTGATCTTTCCAAGACCTTTAGCATGAAAGGATGCTGAATTTTGTCAAATGCTTTCTCAGCATCTAATGAGATGACCATGTGGTTTTTTCTTTGAGATTGTTTATATAGTGGATTACATTGATGGATTTCCTTATATTGAACCATCCCTGCATCCCTGGGATGAAGCCTACTTGATCGTAGTGAATGATCGTTTTGATGTGTTCTTGGATTCAGTTGGCAAGAATTTTATTGAGTATTTTTGCATCAATAATCATAAGAGAGATTGGCCTGAGATTCTCTTTCTTTGTCGGACCTTTGTGTGCTTTTGGTATTAGTGTAATTGTGGCTTCATAGAACGAGTTGGGTACTGTTTCTTCTGTTTCTATTTTGTGGAACAGTTTGAAGAGTATTGGTGTTAGGTCTTCTTTGAAGGTCTGATAGAATTCTGCACTAAAGCCATCTGGACCTGTGCTTTTTTTGGTTGGAAGACTTCCAATGACAACTTCTATTTCTTCAGGGGTTATAGGACGGTTTAGATGGTCTATTTGATCCTGATTTAATTTTGGTATTTGGTATCTGTCAAGGAAATTGTCCATTTCCTCAAGATTTTCTAGTTGTGTTGAATACAGGTTTTTGTAGTAGGATCTGATGATTTTTTTGAATTTCCTCAGTTTCTGTTGTTATCTTTCCCTTTTCATTTCTGATTTTATTAATTTGGATACTATCTCTGTGCCCTCTGGTTAGTCTGGCTAAGGGCTTATCTATCTTGTTGATTTTCTCAAAGAACCAACTCCTCGTTTTGTTGATTCTTTGTATGGTTTTATTTGTTTCTACTTGATTGATTTCAGTCACTATGTTCATAGCAGCCTTATTTATAATAGCCAGAAGCTGGAAAGAACCCAGATGTCCCTCAACGGAGGAATGGATTCAGAAGATGTGGTATATCTACACAATGGAATACTACTCTGCAATTAAAAACAATGAATTCACGAAATTCCTAGGCAAATGGTCAGAACTTGAAAATATCATCCTTAGTGAGGTAACCCAATCACAAAAGAACACACATGGTATGCAGACACTGATAAGGGGATATTAACCCAGAATCTCGGAATACCCTAGACACAATTCGCATATCAATAGATTTCTAAGAAGATGGAAGGAGAGACCCCTGGTCCTGGAAAGACTGGATGTAGGGGAACGCCAGGACAGAGAAACGAGAGGGGGTTGAATGGAGAAAAGAGGGAGGGAAGGGGACTTATGGGACTTTCGGGGAGGGAGGAAACGGGAAAGGGGAAATGATTTTGAATGTAAATTAAAAAAAAATAAATAAATAAAATAAAAAAATAATTTCTAAAAAAGAAAAAGAAAAAAAAGGGGATACAAATGCAATTTGGAGGAGACATCTAATTTTAAATAATTGGCATTGCGATAATTATGGTAACACTGCAGAGCAAGAACACTGGAAAGGAACACAGTGACACATGACAGGATTAATCACAGATCTGCTGTTCATATACACGGTTCTTGTAGCCTGTATGCACTGATGCCTGAGTCCATGCCCTCTGCGAGCCTCTCCCCTGATGCTGGTCTCACCCACAGAACTGGCTTTGACCACTTACACAGGAGCAGCTTGATGTCATCTTCGAAAATGTGCTTGTGCTGTATCGGTTTGTCTTTTATTGATAGCATCATAGCCTAGATTAGCTCTTGGTTCTGTGGCTGGATTTTAGGAGACTCCAAGAGGAGCAGAACTGAGTGGTCTCATTTAAGGCTGGGCTAGAATCTCTGACTTCCAGCAACCCACCATCTAAGAGGAGTTGTTGGAAAGAGTCCAAGAGAATTTACTGGCAGCCTTCCTAAGAGCAGATTCACCCAACAGACCAAAAGACTAGGAAGTTAGTAAACGCTGAGAAAAGACTTTAAATGGTGTATCAATGAGGTCATACATTCTTTAGCCTTAGGATAAATGTGGGATACATGTGAAACATTGGGCCATGGTCATCCAGGTCATCCTGACACAACAGAGCATGCCTCTGTGAACTCAGTGATGCCATAAAGATAATAAAGAACTTCCATGCAAAAGTCTTTTCCTGTTTGTTACATTTCTAACCTGGAATGTGTAGCGTAAGGGACCAAGTGTCCTGTGGTGTTCTTACTGTTTGTGTTTTTGTGCTGACCAGTACGGCTCACTGCACGAAATGGTTTGCTGTAACATTCCTCCTCTCCTCCTCCTCCCCCTTCTCCTCCTCCTCCTCTTCTTGTTGTTCTTGTTTTTCTTGTTCTTCTTCTTCCTCCCCCTCCTCCTCTCCTTCTTCCCCTCCTACTTCCTCCCTCTCTCCCTTCCTTCCTTCCTTCCTTCCTTCCTTCCTTCCTTCCTTCCTTCCTGCCTTCCTTTGCAGCCACATTGGAAACACTTATTCTAGACAATGAGAATTATTATTTTGATGGCATTGCTGTATTCTGGCATGAATAAACTCTTTGTTCTTGGACTTGGTATCTTGGCATGTCTCAATTTGCCTCTTAGTTTGACAGTAATTGATTTAAAATAAAAGAATTTTAACCCCCTTAATCTTGGTAGACAAAACTGCATCATGAATCTGTATCTTTTAATGGCCAGGCTCAGTGACACAAACCTGCTATCCCAGCTATTTGAAAAACTGAGGCAGGAGCCTCACTTGAACCTAGGAGTTAGGATATTGCCTGAAAAACATCAGGATCCTGTTTCAATAATTTAAGAAAAAAAACCATTAAAATAGCATTAAGAAGAAACTATGGTGCTTCCCCAGCTCCACTTGAAATTCATTTTTCTTCCCACCCTCTCATAAAGTGTTGCTTATAACTCCCACCTTTAGATATTTAGTCATTGTTTTGCACGTGTTTCTACATGCACAGAGAAAAATTCTATTTACCCTTTCTTTCTTTTTTGGGGGGGGTTTTCGAGACAGGATTTCTCTGTGTAGCCCTGGCTGTCCTGGAATTCACTCTGTAGACCAGGCTAGCCTCGAACTCAGAAACCCACCTGCCTCTGCCTCCCAAGGGCTGGGATTAAAGGTGTGCGCCACCACTGCCTGGTTACCCTTTCATTTTTAAATAAAACTTTAATTCAAGTGTTCCAAACATGGACACTAAGAGGATAGAGAAAGAAAATTTCATTCCAGCCAAATCTTCTACAGATGTAGCACAGTTTTATAACAAGCATGGGATTAAATTTCAATATGGAATGGACTATGTTGCGAAGAAACCTGGCCATATTATCCAAAGCATCAGACTTTTATTAGCAAGTAATCTAAAGATATATTAGTGATACTCATTTAAAATGGGTATTAAATATACTGCATTGTTAGTATGTTTCAGCATAATTTTATAAGCTGATACAAGTGAATACATATAAGTAAACATTTGCTGTGCATTTCATACCAAGCACTTGAGAATGATTTAAAATGAATATAAGTGAGATTTGTCTCATATATATATAATTATATATTTACTTATAATTATAAATATATATGTTATATGTGTATTTATTTATTACATGCATATACATATATGCATATATAATGTACACACACACACACACACACACACATATATATATATATATTAGAATCACTCAAAGAGTTTATAAACACCTAACTGTCCAGTTATCTAGACCAACTATGAGTTATGACATAGACATATGAAAAATTTCAAATTTCTCAGCTGATGGCAACATATTCCTAGGAATGGGAACAAAGGGCTTAGTCCTAGTTCCATGTTGTGCAATATGATAGCCACAAGTAACTAGGAAGCACTTGAGATATGACTAGTCTGAATTGAACTGAGCTTTTAAGGAAAAGAACATACACGGCTTCAAAGACATAGTATGAAAAGAAGTAAAAGTGGGTTTTAAAAATATATTATTTTATCCATTGCATGTTGAAAAGGTATGTTGGTGTAGTAAATTGCAAATAGTATCAACATTAATTTATCTGTGTTGAACTACTCTGGTGCTACATGCCTGTGATCCCAGTACTTGGGAGGTTAAGTCAAGTAGGCAGCTAGCTCCAAGCTATCCTGGGCTATATAACAATTCCAGGCCAGTATGGACCAAAAGTGAGATCCTGCCCCCTAAAATGTATATCCTTACTCATTTTTAAAGTGTTACTATAGAAATGTCTTTTTAGTGAGCAGTTCTTATCTAGACTGCCCTCCTCCCCATAAATAAATGTGACATGGAAATAAGTATTCTAATGTTTATGTGATCTTAGAGAAACTGGCTTAATAAAGTGTATGCTCACAGTCAAGAAAATAGTGTACATTTCCCTTAGAGTTTAATGTTTTTTTTTTCTTTAAAAGGGAACTATAGCTCAAAGTATAGCTCTTACCTTTTATTATTGCTAAAATAAAGTTGTTTACAAGAATTTAGTTTTCATGATTGCACTAAATTTAATATTTTAAACATAACACCGATACAAAGTGTCTTAGTTCAGGTTTCTATTACTGTAAAGAGACACCACAGTAACTCCTATAAAGGAAAAACATTTAAGTGGGAGTGACTTAACACTTCAGAGATTTGGTCCATTGTTGTGAAGGAAAGCAGGACAGCAGGCAGACAGACAAGGTGCTGGAGAAGGGGCTGAGAGTTCTGCATCTGAATCAATCGGCAGGCCAGCAAGAAAACAGAGTAACACTGGGTCTGGCTTGAGCTTCTAAAAGTTCAAAGCCCACCCCCAGTGACACATTTCCTCCAATGAGGTCACACTTCCAATAATGCCACTAACTAAGAAGCTATGGGTGCCATTTTCATTCGGATTACCACACAAAGTTTACATGGGATTGGAGACACAGGAATAATTAAGATGTGTGAAATTTATCTTGTTGCTTTGGGGGTTTTGTTTGTCTGTTTTGCTTTGGGAGATTTTTGGATTTTGCTTTTTTGAGATGAGGGTCTCACTATGTAGTCAAGGCCTGACTTTAACTTTGGATCTTCTTTCCTCAGTATGCCAAGAGGTGGGATTATAGGCATATGTCGCCAAATCTGATGCCATCATGTTAAATACTGCTTCAACATTTGTCTATGAGATAAACTCTTAAGAAAAGAAGAAGAAGAAAGTAGAATTTCAAATTATTACTGCCATGTTTGCTGATCTCTTTGTTAGATTTTAATCATTTCAAGATCAAATGCTCTCACATTAAGAAATGGCATTGCCTGCTAGATAAAGAGACAACATTTTACTGTAATATGGACCTGGATATGGTGTTTTGAATAGAATTAGTATAGTGAAAGACCGTAGGAGAGGCTACATGTGACTCAAGGCAAGATAGTTGTGTTTAATTTTAAAGAATCAGGAGGTAGCATATGATGTAACTTTGTAAGACATCATTCCAAGGTTTAACAATCTTTGAACAATCTGACTCATATATATTGCCACTTCTATGATCACCACTACCATTCATCAAATGATAATTTTCACTTACAGTTTGAGACCAGTCCCATCAATTTTATTAAAATTCTTCCATTTCTAGGATAGATTACCCAGATTAATTTATTTCCAATTGCTGTGACACCCTCACAAAAATGAAGGTATTCACAGATTCTCATAAGAACATATCCTGATGATTTAAACATTTTCCCACTGATCATTTGTTTTTGTGAGTTCCGGAGTTGAAGTACTTTATAGAGCAATATTTTATGTTTTGCTGAAAAGGAAACGAATACTACCTCATAATATGGCTGGTCACAGAAGTATGACATCATCACGCTCCACCTTATAATAGCTACCAACCCACTGTCCCATTAGCAGTCCAAACCAAACCTTTTGTTATAGTTGCTTTTCATGTACTTGAGTTATAAATTTCTATTACATCAGGAGAATTATTATTTTGTACTTTACACTTAAATTCTCTTTTAAATAAAATAATCATGACAGCAAGAAAAGATAACAAAAAAGGAGTTTTAGACCTAAATAAGCTATACTTCTGACTCACCCCACCTTCCAGTGTCCTGTCATCTGAGAAGCTGAGAATCAGTGAAATGAGAATATTAAGTTATCTAAGACTTATCAGCCTCAAATGAAACCTATTTAAAATATCCTGTCATACCTCATTGGCTTTTACCAAACTGAAATGGAAAGTTAGGAACCATGGTGAGGCCAGCATGAGGAAAGAAAGCCCCTGGCATTAACTATCTGATGAAGTATAATTGGCCAAATCATTCATTTCCTCCTAAGGTACCTGTCATATTCTTCTAAATTATAGTCAGGATTCTTTTTCCTGAACTATTTAATAAATTCCCTCAAGATAGAGGCATTGCCTAGAATAACAAATTGTGGTATTTGCAGACTAAATGGAATATTTTAATCATTTTTGCATGCTCCCTCAGCTGTTGGACTCTCCAGAAAGAAATCAATAAAAATGCTGATATAGATTGAGTGCTCCAACATGCGGCTACTCTGGGAAGTTAGGAATTTTGTCAGAAGTAAGCTCCTGGGTTTTTCCTATCCTGGCAGCAAACAGAAAGAGCAGAACCAGAACAGAATTAGAGTAAAATGTGCTGATGTGGTCTTCTATGTCTATCTTTGTAAGTCTGGTGTTTTATCATATACCTAGCATCTACTTCTTATCAGTATCTATTTAGAAAATTTATTAATAAACAACTAAAATATATACATATGTCCCCTTTCTTGTGTTGGAGCTATGAATATCAATGTTTTTCTTTCATCTCATAAATCTGGTTTTTTAAGTATTTATTACCCAGTGAACTGAGAAAAGCATTTTCAAAGTGCAAATATTTACCTCTCCTGCTTTTATTTTATGTTTGATATTCATTAAAAGACGATAGCATTTGTCATTTAATCATCTTCTACTATTCATTGGACTTTAACATACCTGAGTTTGATTTTTCATCATTTTATAAGTTAAAGATAATAATGTTTGCTTTTTAATCAAAATTAATTTACATAATATTCTTGAGAAAGTTATAAATTATATCATCCAGAGTTGTCCCAAGAAACAGAGCCAATAGGATGAGTAGTGTGTGAGTTACTTATGTTAGCCAAAGCACAAAACTTAAAGTGGTTCCATTGGCTTGACTTTCAGCTTTTGTTAGTGGTCCATGAACTAAGCAGTATTCAGTCTATGAAACAGAGGGTTGTTTCTATGAGTTAAACAGAGAGAACAAATCTTATAGGCAGAAGAGATTGAAGGATGATGGGCTAAGAAACAAATAGAAGTTTGTGTGCTTCAAGGTCGTTTTCATTATAAAGATGTAGCAAAGATTTGTTTGTTAGTTTATGATGATGGAGTCATCATTTCTATCCCTATTTGTCAAAAGATCTGATCTTACTTGTAAATGGCTCTGTCTGTTTTGATTTGGGATGTGGAACTTTTTCATGAATGACTCAACTTCAAATTTTGCATTTTTCTTTAATTTACATGTATTTGTCTATGTCAGATATGCAGCTTATATGTGTGTATGATAAGTAATACACACATATACACACATACACTAGAGTATGATATGCAGCAAGAGGAAAGCAAAATAGAGATAGAGACAGTGACACACACATACAGAGATGAGAGAGAGAGAAAGAGAGAGGGGGAGAGAGAGACCTTGGGGCAGAGCTGCCTAAGGTTGACTGACTGCTGGTAAAATTCTTTTTGATTATAGAAAGTCAGATTGTGTATTGAGGTTTTCAGCTGATTGGATGAGATTTATAACAGTGAATAGTAAAGTGCTTTTCTCAGAGCTACAAACGTGTTAATGACATCTCAAACACACCCTACCTGAACCATGTAGAATAACTACAATCTAGAACTTATGCCAACCAAGTCCATCATAAAACTAAGCACTGTACAGATAACTATTAAGATCCCATAGCACAGATGGGCATGGTAAGACTCAGAGACATTAAGTGACTGGGGCACTAGCAAGTTGTTTATTATGACATGTGCATTCTATTTAAGGGGTTTTGATTTGGAAAGCCCAACTGTCTTTCTTATATACCTCATTTTTTCATATTAATGTTTTTCAAATGAACAAAAAGACATTCTCACAGGGCCAAACTCACACTAAAAGAAGTATTTAGCACCTATGTCTGTATGTTTTATGGGTGTCATTTGTCCACTGATAAACCTTTACCAAGGATGATGCTGGCACCATGCCATACGGAAGGTGCCTGCCATGATAAATGTGTCTCTACTTCAAAGAGAAATTAAGGAATACCAGACGACATCTTGTTTCTTATATTCTCTGGAAATTTTCCAGCTATTCTCAATATTCTTTCTCTTTATATTTTATCCTATATTAATTATACATACTAATGGGCATGGCGATATATATATATATATATGTATATAATGCATTTTAAGCATATTTAGCCACCAAAATCCTTTCTTGGCTAGTTGCTCCCATTGACATACTCTTCTTTGTCTTTTCTTTCATTGTATGTCTTTTTCTTTTCTTTTCTTTTTCTTATGATTCCTGAAGTTTAGTTAGAATTGTTCACAGGAGCAAGGAGTAAGGAGTTATTTTCTGGAACAGCCTTGGACCAATGACTATAGCACTGGAGGAAAGGTCTTTCCATCTCCTAGCAACCAGAATTTAATTCATAACCTCAAGGAGGGGTAAGGCCCGCTGAGCTCTTTCCTGCTTTGTGACAGAGTGTTGATGACTCCAACCTTGAAGAGGTCTTGTGCTGATAACCATAGTAACTAACAACTCAAGGATTAAGACCATGCCACATTCCATAATAAGTTAGTCCTTCCTCCTCTCTTATATTCTTTCTGGATTTACTTCACAATGTTCCCTGAGCCCTTTGGGGGAATTATACAGATGTTCCATTTAGAGTTCAGCTTTCAACAGTTATTCTCAATACACGAGTCTCTTCAGTAACTGCTGCCTACTAAACCAAACAAGTGTTCTTGACCAAAGCAGATAATAGCATCAATCTATGGACATAAAAATATTCAGAAAGCAACTTGACAGATATGACACATCATATCCAGTTAGCAAAATGACAACAGTAGCTTTTCCACTAGGGCCCATGATCTTCCAGCCACGGTTTTTTGACCATGTCTATGATAGCAGATAAAGATTGTTTTCCTGGAAAGCAAGCCCCAGATTAAAAAAACAACAACAAACAAACAAAAAACCAGAAAGGGTTGGTTATCCCCCTAACAGATTTGCCGTTACTGTACCAGTGAGTTCATCTTGCCTGGGCAGCTAGTAACATAGCATTCAGGCTCCACAACTAAGGAAGACTGTTCATGACAGTCCTCCCTCAGAGCCTGTACAGCACCTTCTGGTATAGTATAGTTGGTTTTTTTTGTTTTTTTTTGGTTTTTTTTTTTTTTATGTATTGCAACCAAAGCAGGTGTGGTTTCCTCAGCAAACAAAAGTAACAACAATCCTCTGTATTGCTTTATGTGCCTTAGGGACCTTGCTGACCAGTAACTCACTTAGGATTCCACTACTTCTTACACAGGAGATAGCTAAGCATTTCAGACATTGTACCTCAAAAGGTCAATACAGGATTCCTCTGTCTCCCGTTTTAAGCAATTCCCCTTTATTCACTATTGGAATCTTAGGCTAAGCGTTCAAGATTATTTCCAGAGGAGATCCAACTACATTCCCAGCTGCCATATTAACCCTTCCAGCAGCGTTCAGGATATTCTTGCCTCTGAGCGTTCACAAGC
This sequence comes from Tokudaia tokunoshimensis, assembly GCA_036184795.1. Classification (NCBI taxonomy): domain Eukaryota; kingdom Metazoa; phylum Chordata; class Mammalia; order Rodentia; family Muridae; genus Tokudaia; species Tokudaia tokunoshimensis. The sequence goes on from BTHU01000004.1 coordinate 113,050,943, forward strand.
TCATAGGTTCCTTCAAAAATGTTGCCCTTATGTGTATCTTTCCCAGCAGGTGAGTTTGTCTTCTCACTTCAGCTCTGCCTATTTTTCCATCTCTAAACTAAGCTTTCTTTAGCACTCCAGCCATTCTCCTTCCTTCTACCATTGAAGAGTGTAGTTAACGTTTGCTCTTTCAGATGCTGAGTTCTGGTTCATACACCTCTCTCATCAGTCTAAAGGGAGTTCCAAAATCAAAGGCAGCATGTCTACTCCTCCGGAAGACTGCTCCGGAGTCTGCAAAATAGATGATCCATAAGTGTTTAATATCTGATGTGATGAGTGAACTAGAGAAGGAAGTGGCAGTTTGTGGGACAAGGACACAGAGGTCTCCAGTGAGACTAGCCCTAAAGCTCCTCTCCAGTCTTCCCAGCCAATCTTCCAGAGTCCCCGCCCACTACTCTCAGGGCCCGGGAAGGGGAGGGCTCTGCGCATGCCCCGTATCCAGGGCAGCCTCCGGGAGCGCCTCCCGGCCCCTCCTGGCGCTCGGGCGTGCGTTCACGGTCCCGGGGAGCGTGCCCTGCGTGCGGGTGCCCGCCTTGCCCGCCGGGCTCTGGATCCGAGTTCCCGGGCCCGGCCTGCGGAGCGGGCATCTGGTCGAAGGTGCGAGCGGCTGTAGCGTCCGTGGCCACGCAGAACGCTGACGGTGAGTGCTGGCGAGTGGCGGCCAGCTGCGCGCGTGCGCGGCGTGGGCCCAGGCGGGGGAGCGCGCCCGGAGGCGGGAGTGGCCGAACGAGGGGGCTCGGGCGGCGGCAGGAGAGAGGAGCGGGGGCGTGGGGGGCGACGAGACACCGGGGCTTCGTGCGGGTTGCAGGGCCGAGGGTGCAGAGCAAAGCGACCGACGGGACCCCACAGGGCGAGGCGAGCCTGGCCGCGACCGGGCAGACGACGTGGGCCAAACCACCTCCGTGGGGGCGGAGGTCCGGGACGAGGTGGTGGCCACTTGCATCGTGCAAGGCGGAGTCCGTCCCGAGCGCACCGAGAGTACCTAGGGGCTGGAGCAAACTTCTCCCAAGAAACTTATTGGGGCGTGGCCGAGGGGGTCGGGGACTGGGGATTCTGAGGACCCACGCCCTGCCTTTTCGCCCTGATCTTTGCAGGTGCGCCCTCGCCAGGGGTCCTGTTGCTGCAGAAGTGCATCCTCTAAGTTCCCGGTGCCTTGCAGGGCCCATTCGCTCTAACCTAGAGGTTGAAGTTTGGTGGCTAGGTTGTTCTTGGTTGTTCGTTGCCTCGGGAAGGAGAGACTTACTGCCTTTATCTCAAAGAAAGTATTGTTAGGGCCTGCTGTATAGTCTCTGTGTCAAGCAACCTATTGTCCCATGTGCGCGTGCAGAAGACTAGCTCATTCTATTTATTTATTTTTAAAGAAGGCCGGTGGAGATAAGTGGGTTTTTTTCTTTTTGAAATACTCCCGCCACCTCTGTACATCCTGCCCTAGGATAGTTCCTAAACTTGTCTGTGCGGGAGATTCGCCGGTGAGTTTTAAATCTCACGTGCTCCCATTGACTAATTCAAACCTAAGGCATTTATTTGTAAAAAAGATCTGCGTGTAATTCTAAGTTCAGAGACACTGGTTCGGTAAGAGAAAGTCAGGACTTTACGAAGTAGTAACATTCGGTTTGTAATTGCGGGGATGAAACTCCAGTTCACTCCTCCTTGTCCGGAACACAGAAGAGCGGTTTGTTTCTCTCACTGGAATCTCGAAATGCACAAAAGTGGTTTGTTTCCCTCAGAGGAGGGAGAAAACTTCCTAACAGTCAAAGTTGAGCTAAACTGTATGACTTTGGCGTTTTTGAATTCTTGTTGGAACTACGGTCCTCCCCCGCCTCCTCCTTGGCCCCTTGTTACAGCCGTGAGGCTATCTATCTCATTTTGACCTTTCCTCCCAACCCTCTAACAGGGCCTCATATTTAATGAACCTCAGTCTCTGGGAGAATATCCCTTCTTAGGCTTCTTGAATCTAAAGGGTTACTGTGGGTTTCCATAGTAACGGGTCCTCCAGGGGAAGTGGGCGGGACCTGCTACCATTGGGTTCCAAGCGGGACTCTTCCTTTTCATTTCCCCCTTGTAAGTTCTTCGGCCGCATTGCAGGTAAAGCTGAGGTTGTCCGATTCCAGGTTTTGTTTCTGAGATAATTAGAAATTTCCATGGAAGAATACTTCTCAGCGTTCAACCCCTTCCTGAAACACTCATTTGTCCACACTTGATTTGTTTAGCAAAGTTCCATGTTCCTAACACTGAATTGTGAACGATGTCTTTTAAAGCACTAAAAAAAAAAAAAAAAGAAAGAAAGAAAGAAAAAAATTACGTTTTACCAGCTTATATACATGAAATGCAGCCAGGCAAAGCTAAAAAGGAAACGGGGAAAAAAGGAAAATGGCTCTCTAACAATTTGTGAGGGAAAATGCCACTGTCAGCGTTTTTACATTGTTTCATTCCTAGAAGGTGTTTTCCAAGACTATTTACAAAACTCGAAACCACTTGTGTAATATAATACTTTAAAAATGACAAAGAGAGAGAGGCATGGAACTCCTTCTAGCAACACACATTCAAAGGTTTAAAAAAAAAAAAGAAAAGAAAAAACCCAGAACAACCAACCAAACCCCCAATAAAGCAGGGTAGACATATGTTGCCTGTGTGTTTCAGACTTCACTGTATAAGTGCTGTGGATTCGAGTGTATGCTTAGGACTGCAGTGATTTTGAGCATATATTGGGCCTCTTCTCTAGTTTTTGTTTGTTAATACAGTTTCTGTTAACTTGTTATCAACCGAAGCTTGCAAGGCTAATTACTCACCATTATACTGTGGGGAGGAAATGTTGCTGGGGATCTGTAGTCTGAACCTGGCAGCATCAGGGTGAGGAAATAAGATTTTTAAATTTTTTTTTAACCAATTACAGCTTTTCTCCTCACACATTTAAAAAACAAACAAACAACAACCCCCCCCAAAAAAAACAAACAAAAAACCCTGCAAACCCAATCTAGTACAGTAAAAGATCCTTGAGGACAGGTATTAATATACTGTCATTGAAAGGTTGTTTTGAAAAATTAGTTGCAGCTATAGCTGAGAATTTCTGCTGTTTCCAAGATTTTTAAAGCATCTTAAAGCAAATAGCATTTACATTTATTTCAGACTTTGGGGGGCTTACTGCAACGGATAGTAGGGAAATTAAAATCATAGTCACATCCCCTGGCTGTCACCATCTGTTAACTGCTTCTCCCTTCCATTTGGCTTTTTGTGTTTTCCTATAAAAGGTCAGACACAAAGTTGGCTTTTTAAAGTTTCTGTTTGCCTATTGAAACAGTCTCACAGTATTAGCCCAGGCTTTCCTGGAACTCACTGTGTATTCCAACCACCCCCCTGCCTCAGTTTCCCGAGTACTGCTAATAGGATTATAGACATGTGCCCTCATACCTGGCTTTATGTACTTTTAAATAGAACGTTTTTATTGGCGTTATATCACACGTGTCTCCTCTGCCTTTAAATCATATGAATAAAGGTTTTTATGCTGGATAAGTCCATTCGATTGAGTCTTATTTATTTAGAGATTTTTTTGTTTTGCTTTTAAATACTGCTTCTATCCATTTTCAACACCCAGAATATACTGTTGCTGGGTGTTCTCAATTATTTACTGCTTAAATATGCTTTCTTAGGATAAGGGAACTGTAGGGTAGAGCTTTGGGGAAATGGAATGAACCAACAAGGAGAAGAGTAGCATGGTGGTAGGGCTCAGTGCAGTCTAGGAAACAGGCACAGCTTACTTAGGTCAGTGCCCTGTGTGAAGGTCTTAGCGTCTATGATTTGTTGGGCAAGATTTACAGCCAGGTGAACTTTTTTATGGTTCCTGAGGTTTGTTAACTGGCTTTTGCAATGACCTGTCCCTTCCTGACCCACACTGTGGTCAGGTGTTCCAACACTCTAGTGTTTAATCCGTCCTGGTTTTCTATAAAGATTGATTTAGCCTTAGTATATTTTAAATCTATTGAAGTTGGTGATTTGGGTCTACTTTGCTTTTAAATGGTGATTTTTTTTAAAGTGAGTTAAATACATCATATATATATATATATACACATATATATTATATATAATTTTTAATTATTCATTTCTTGTTTTGGCTTTGGGTATTTTGAAGTGTTGTTGAGATTTATTGAAAATTGCATATAGATTTTAAGAACAGGGTTTAAGAGAAGAGGTACTCAAGAAAGGCCTATTTGGAGGTATTAATGTGGGTTCTTCCTGGAAGAGTGGCTTAATTACTCATTGGTAATTTGTGTTATGGTGTTTTCCAGAAAACAAAATGCTTCCATTTCTTTAAAAATAATATTTAACCCATTTTTATATTATAATGCACTTAACATTATTATCAGAATTTTATACTTCCATGTTTTTAAGTCCAGTTGTCTATTTTGTCTTTTATGAGTTTTCCTGATAAATGGTCATGTTTGGCACGTCCAGGGGCAAAAGTGAACTAAGCAAAAACTTTGGAGACTTGAATCTGTTAGCCCTTTTTCCATCAGTACAATAATCCACATCTTTATGCCAGAGTCTTAAATTTAGAACACCTAGAAATCTAGTAGATCAGGTCACGTGTTTTAAGAAATCCTTTACCTGTCCTTTCAAATAAAGAAGCTAGATTTAAATTAATCTGCAGATTTGTAAAGGTCTCCCAGACTTGTAGTATTGGTGGCCTTCTATCCCAGTCTATTAGTCTGTCTTCCAAGTGGTAACTGAATGAAAATAAGGATGTGACTCCTCCCAGGTATGGTTAAGGGGAAGGGTTTATTGTAGATTTGAGGGAGAGAACAGCCAAAGAAGCATCTGGAAGCTGAGCTGGGCCAGCAAACTGAACTGGCCTGTAGGGGTTGGGGGGTGAGGGAGGCAGCAAGAGGGAGAGAAGAGAGAACCAAAAGAACATGTGGGAACCAAGAGAGGAGCCAAGAAACTAAGTGGCCAAAATGACTGAGTTGTCTAGGCTCTGAAGTTTAGGATAGGGACAGAGAGAGAAGAGCTGGGAACTGCCCGGTGCTGAGTGAGACTTTGACCGGACAGCAACCAGTTTGGGCTGTTGCTTTTTCCTGCATATTTCTCTGACTCTACTTGCCAGGTGGTCTTTTTGGACCTGCCAGAATAGTCTTTCAGTGTCCTCTACTGAAGGAGGGTCTAAAATTTATGGAGAAATCAGGCTGGCTGCCAGCATCCTCCTTGCGTAGTTTCGTAAACATGTTTAATTTACTTGTTGAAGAACCCGTCTTTAGTCTTGGGTTCTGGAACTGTCAGTGTCGCACAATGAGGAGGTGGAGAGGGCATCTTGCATTGGAGAAAGTTCTCTCTGCTGTTACTTTAGTGTATATGGAAAGGAAGTGATTGGATGTTAAATCCAGTGTCGTTTAAAGACTGAAGATGAAGCTTGAGAACTAGAAATCCCTCCTGCATTCGGCAAGCACCATGCTCTTGTAGAGTGGTCAGTGTTTCTCTTGGGAGACAGGAAAGATGGCTCTTCAGACCTCCCATCTGGCTCAGCAGAAGTCACTTTTTTCAACAAGGCCTTGAACTTTTTCTACTGGGCCTCTTCGTTTTGTTCCTTTTGTACTTTGTTTATCAAACTGGCTTGCCAGTATGAGGGATGGTTTTGTGTATTTGTTTTATGATTGCCTGTTACTCCAAAAGCATTGCCTCTTTTTCTCATGGGTGCAGATAATGGCACGTGTATTTGCTCTTTTATAATAATTACATCTTAAAATTTCGTCTTATGGTGAGTTGCACTAGCATTTTGTAGTCTTATAAAATGCTTCTGGGACATGAACAGTAACTGTTACTGTATGAATTTGTGTTTTGTTTTGATAGACAAAAGAGGAGAACAGTTTGACTTTTGGTTTGTCATGGTTTCGTGTCAGAACAAGGGAATTTATCCTTCTATTTCATTTACATTTAAGACTTTTTAATATTTGAAAGAATGGTATTTGAATGTTAGTAAATGACCATTGGCATCAGTCACTTATCACTGGTATTTCTTAAAGTATCAAATGATTTGAGTCTCAATTATCAGTTTGGATCAATTCCATCTCTGCATGATTCTTTAGAAAGTTAAATTCACCAGAAGACTGAAATGTAACATATTCAATCACAATCATGGTTTCTTTGATGTGGGATAGGAGTCACTTACTGTGGTTATTTTGAAGAAAATATTCCTGGTTATTAAACTCTCACCTCATATGTTGACAGCTTTGGAAATAATTGGCCATCACTTCTTAAGTCACTTCTGTACTTGATTTGCATAGTCTTTTGGTTTTTTTAATTCAAATTTTCTTAATGTATGCTCATTTTCTCTTTTTTACTAACCTGCTACTTTGAAATAGACCAAAGCTTACTTCCTACCAGCCTGAATGCAATACTCACAGTACTTTAATATAGTACAATGCACCTCCCTGCAATTTCCAAATGTTTGTTATTACTTGCTCAGACAGCTCCAAATACTTTTTTCACTAAATTGCCTTATAAGTCTTAACAAGCCCAACATTGAATGGTCTTTCTCTGTGAACCTGGTCTGTCAGGCAGCCCACTTCCTTTCTAAGGCTATTAATTCTAAAACCATTGATGTTACCTTGACCTTTCTCTCCTAGACCGACATCTGGGGTTGTTCAGAACTGTGCCTTCAACCAAAACCAGAAAGTAGCTCCTTTCCTCACCTTTCCTATCCTTCCAAGGGAAAACTAGTCTCCTTTCCTTAACTTGTCCCTATCGACAAAACTACCAGAATGGCTTCTTTCTCCTCTCCTCTCTGTTTCCTTAACTTGTCCCTATCGACATAACTACCAGAATGGCTTCTTTCTCCTCTCCTCTCTGTTTTGTCTCTGCTATCACCTGTTCTACTTTTCCTAGTTGTTATACCCAGGGCTTTGATCATGCGAGAAAACTGCTCTCTCTACCACTGGTCTATGTCCTCCACACCAAAATGGTCTTTTCAAATTTTAAATCAGTGTAGGTTTAAACTCTCCAGAGCCCTTTTTGTCACACAGGCCTGTTCCTCCTGATTCACTTCGATTACACAATCCTGTCCCACTAACTCTGCCCTTGCCTCCCATTTCTTCTCTCCCACTCTCTGCTCCAACTGTTCATCCTTCCCTGCTAACCCTTGAACACAGTAGGCACATTCCCATGTTAAGTCTCTGTGCTGGACTTTTCTCTGCCCGACAGACACTCCTGTCAGGCAGATCCCTCCATGAGCTTCTTACCTCCTTTAAGTCTTCATACCCTTCCACCTTTCTTAGTGAGTGCTAACCCACACATAATGTCAGAGGTACACTCAGCCCTTGCACTGTGTACCTTTTTGTATAGCATAACTTACCTTAGAAATTACGTATAAGGTATCATTGTTTTGGCTTTGTGAATTGTTTCTCCCCTCCATTCCTGTTATACTCTTGGGGTTCAGAAGGGCATGAAATTGATGTTGACTGTCCTAAATATCTACTATATAGAGGGTGTACAGTAAATATTTTTGTGGGTGAGTATAGTCTTCTTACTCCCTTTTCCTCCAGTGCATTTCTAAGAAAATATTAAACTGATGATTGATCATCCTACCAGCAAGGATGAAGTTCAAGAATGTGTAGCTTATGGTGAACGTAATGCAGAGTGGCTCTGAGGATTAAATGGGATTATTACCTGTGAAGTACTAAACTATACACATGGGTGAGACCAGGTCATTTAGCTGTCAGGAAAGCTGCCTCAGCCTCCCTATTCCCATCCTAATTATGTAGATTCTAGACTCTTTGGGTGTCAGTATTGTAGGGTAGGCAGTGGCACTGCCTAAGATACCTTTGAAACATGCTTGAGTGCCTTGGTAGCTCTCAGTGATGTTCTGTCCCTCTGCTTGGTTCTTTACCCATCTCTGTCTGTCTCTAAAGTTAAGATAGACCTCTCCCCCACCTCAGATTTTAGTATCAGGGTATCTTTTATGTGCCCCTTAAGTCTATTTTCTTCTGGTGCTCTTCCTGAAATCTCTTCAGTGACATGATTTTGACCCTGCAGAGCCATTCAGAGGCACATTATTAGATGTAATATTAAATCTACAAAAACAGAGGGTTTCGTTTGTTTACCTTGAGTTTCCCAGAGAAGGGGGGCATTGCTGTCCTCCCTGCATTAGTCACTAGTTGTCACTTTAGTTTGCTTAGGTAGGCTCCATTTGGGTTCTTCAACTCTAAGAATGCAATAAAAACTCACCCCCTTTCCTTTTTCTATGGCAAGACAGTGTCCTCTGACCTTCAGATTCATACTGTGACAGACACACACACACACACACACAGAGAGAGAGAGAGAGAGAGAGAGAGAGAGAGAGAGAGACTGAGACTAATTTTAAATCATGGTGGTGCTCTCTCTAGACATACATGAAACCAGTAGCTCTGTTAACTCAATCCAAAATTAAGGATTTTTTTTTTACTCTTTTATTTTTCTCTCAAGATGTATTTAGTTCCTTATGTGTATGAATTTTATGGGAAAGAGTAATCTGTATATTCAATCACATAGCTTAACATTTTAGCCATGATCTGCACACGGAAACTGCATGCTAGACAAGCATTGTTCTGATGAATTTGCCTTGTCTTTGAAACTGATCAGCTCTACGTTTTGTTATTAGGGAAACTTAATAGCACAGTTACAGCTCATTTTATATTGAGGTCTCAGTAGTCAGTACCATTGCCCAAAATGGAAAGGAAAGAAAGGCCTGACCTCTTGGATGGTGAATCACGTTTCCTGTAGGTTCAGCCGTTAATGGTTATTCCTTGGAAAATACACCTGTTAACAGACCCTAAATTTGCTCTTTCCTAAGCCCTATGAAATTCTTTGGTTTTATTATTTTTTAATGTACTCATTTATTTGTTTTGTCTGTTTTGAGTTGCTGTCTCGAGTCTCTGTATCGGCTGTTTTTCTGTTTTGTTTTGTTGTGCTTTTATGTCATATTCCAGTTCATTACTGAGGGACTGACTTTGGCCCTTGGCTGCTATTATATTTTAAGTCTCTGCATAGAGAAGGGCTTCTAATAAAAACCACCACCCACTTTTTTAATGTTTGATAAGGGAAAATGTAAGTAGTTTAAAGTCAAAATGCTTTTAATGTGACTTAGGCTGATCTACATGCCTAAATAGTCTGGAAATCCATTAAGTTCTTAATCTTACTATCAACAGTACAAGTGGTGAGAAGGTTCCCAGAAGCACCTTAAGGGGGAGGGTTCAGGCTTCAAGGAGCTGCTGGCAGCTGGCCAGATCTCATCCAGTGCCCTTCCCCCTGCTTCCTGTCCTGCTGTGTAGACTGGGTGAGTGCAGTCTCTTCCACTCGCCCTCCCTGGTAGCTCAGGGCCTTAAGACGCTTGAGTGCCTGAAGTTGGGGAGTGGGCTGTTCTGAATGTGGCCAGCGATGGAGAGAAGGGTGTGCAGTCGAGCCATCCCCTAACTTCCTCCACACGATGCCAGCACATAATGAGAAAATGCACATAGCTTCTTTATTTGGATAGAAGTTCCAGTTAATTTGCTACTTACCATTCACTAAGTGTTTCTGTGAGATCCATTCATGTCTCCCCTGAAGTTTTTAGCTGTTTTCATCAGTGTCATGAACATCTCCACACAGCTTGCATCAGTCCTGAGCTCCTGTTAGCAAATGGCTCTGGCATGGCCTCAAAGCCACCATTAGGCAGGATGGATCTGACTATGTGAAAGGGTCTTTTCTTTTCTTTCTTTCTTTTTTTTTCTTTCTTTCTTTCTTTCTTTCTTTTTTTTTTTTTTATAAAAGACATTTACTTGGGACTGGCTTACAGGTTCAGAGGTTTAGTCCATTGTCATCAAGGCAGAAGCATGGCAACATACAGGCAGGCATGGTGCAGGAGGAGCTGAGGGTTCTACACCTTTATCCAAAGGAAACCAGGAAAAGACTGGGCGTCTTCAGGCATCTAAGAGGAAGCCCAACCCTACAGTGACACACTTCCTCCAACAAGACCACACCTTCTAATAATGCCACTCCCTGGGACAAGCATATACAAACCATCACATTCCACTCCCTGGTCCCCATAGACTTGTTCAAACAAGAGTTTATGGGGGCCATACCTAAACATAGCATAATGCAAAATACATTTAGTCCAACTTCAAAAGTCCCCACAGTCTATAGTATTCTCAACAGTGTTAAAAGTCCAAAGTTCAAAGTCTCTTCTGAGATTCATCCAATCACTTAACTGTAATCCCAAAAGCAAAAGATCTGACTATGTGAAAGGGTCTTTTCTTTTCTTTCTTTCTTTTTTTTTTCTTTTTTCTTTTTTTTTTTTAAGTTTAATTGCCATGTAGATTTCCAAAACAGTATTGGTGAACTTTTTAGCTCTTCTTATACTTTGGATGGATTTTTTTTTTAATCAGTGTATGGTTTTGTTGATATATGTCTCATTTTTTAACCAGTGTGTGATTCCGTGCATTGTGGTTAGAAAACACTGGTTCACTGAGTTATGTAAACCTTTCAAATGTTGGCACGTTTCATTATCTAGTATCAAGGAGTCAGATAATACTATAGCCACTTTCATCCATCCATCGACACAGTGTTAATTAAGTACTGGGAAGCTTTCTGACTTCCTAATCATGGTTTCCGAAACTTCTGATTTTTGCTGAGAGACTTGAAATTCACCATCAGCAGGCAGTAAACATTGTCAGTTTTCCTTGAAATGCCAGGCTTAACTTCTTTTGAGAAACTGTCTATTAGAGTCTTGATAAGCACACCTTGCTAAGTCTCTCAGGTAACAATGGCTTACAAGTGCTGCAGGTTTGATTTACATAAATTCCACAAAAGCTTCTCTTGAGGCAACCATTCTCTTTCAGTTTCTTCAGAGATGCCTTGTGCAGGCTTCTTGGTTCATAACATGCTATGAAAAGGTGTATACTCAAGCATTGAACTTATTAAGTCAGATGTTTTTACTGCGGCTTCTCTTGGATGCTATGAAACATTACATTACTTTGGTGCTAACTAAGGAATAGAGATGGGCTAATCCTCAGTCATGCGGGCTGCCCACCAGGTGCCCCATTATTGGTGTGGCTCCGAAGAATGAGGAAGGGAAAGTGATTTACTATGTCCTCCTTCAGTATATCTTACCTTCTTCATTCTAGTGTCCACTGGGGTGACCTGCCACAGGCTTTGCATGACAGTGAAAAGAGTCAGGCTGTGGAGCCTTCTTTTCCCTTGGAGCTTGAGAAGAAGATCCCTTCCTTTCTCTTTGTGGCACAGAGCACTCCTGTGGAGACTTGCAGTTCTGCATCATGACTGCCAGATGCTGCTCTGGGAGTCTCTCACTGGGGCCTCCTTGAACTACTTACCCTAACAGTGCAGTTCAGAAGGCTTTAAGATACATGATACTTTTAATTAAACAGGTCCACACAGAATATAGTTACATTATATCTCCTCCCAGAAATACATTTTTTATAGCCAGGAGAATTTACCATTAAATTTTTTTCTTTTTCTTTCTTTTTTTTTTTATTCAGCAGAATAAAGTTCATCTTATCCCAGTATTGTGAGGGAATGTGCAGATGAGAGCTGAACTCTAGATCTGCCTTGATCCCCTTTCACACAACTGACAGATTGACAAAAGCGCCTAGAACAAGACACAGATGTAAGCAGTGTACCATTCGTCTGTTAGGAAATGAGCTGAACCTAGGCGTACACAGGTGCTGGGAAGGCATGAGTTTTTGGACTGCCCTATTCACACATGCCAATTTAACTGCTACGTTTGAAGATTGGGTGTGTCTATGTAGTGGAAATTCGTCTATTCAATGTTAAATACAGATGAAAAATATCTCAGAGCCACAAAAAGTCTTTTTAATTATAATTTTTTGGGGGTTATTCATATGACTGCTTTGCTTCTTTCATGTGGATCACAGAATTTATCATCCTTTCCAGTTCATTAAATCACTAAAACTCTCTACTGGTGCTATAAATAAATATGCCCAACCATGCATTGGGATTGGTTGAAAGCAGCTTTGTCCTGATAAGTGATCTTGCCCCTGGTTAACCCACACTTCTCTGTGAATGTGTGCATTGCATTAGATGTTAGACTTCTATTGAACCAGAACCCTACTTTAAGCACATGTAGGGACTTGCTTAGGTTAAGCTTTATTATTTTCAGTTGCATTAGCTACAAGCTAAATGTAGTATTACAAACTTCATGTGTGCTGGAACTTGTTTGGGAGAGCCTCAGGATACATTTAATAGCTGTAGGCTCTTTGCACCTAGTTTAAGCTTGCATCAGACAGTTGGAAATACGTAGACTTCAGTCTCAGAGCATTTTACCTTAGGATCAGCTGTACTGCATACATTTAATATAGACTGCTAACTCGACTTGGACTTGTTGAGCTTCAACTTTGCTTTTATGTAACCAGAGAATGCCAGGTGTGTGGGTGTGGCCTGTTAGCTCCCTTGATAGGGATATGAGATGCAGCCCCAGAGAATGAACTCTCATCTGCTGACATAAAGCAAGGTAGTACAGCTGGATATGGAGAGTCGAAATATCAGGAAGTCCTGAGCTGCAAGGTGAAAAAAGGGGCATGCTTGTGATCAGCTTATGGGAACGGGGGGCTGTGAGAATGACAGGTTGCCAAAGACCATCTGTACTATGAAGAAAGAAGAGGACAAATCAGAAGAGTTCTAGTGAGTGAGTCAGAGTGGGATCATAGAGACCCAGAGTACATCGAGAGTCGTGTGGCCTTTTCCTGATTGTGAAAGCAAGATAGGGTTTCTTTTGCCTGCATAGATGTATTCTCCTGGTGTGCAGCAGAGTCCATTCCCATTGTGTTATGATAGTTGGGTTTTTTTTATTTTTTATTTATTTATTTTTTTTTATGGAGAGCATCTCAGTACAGCTGAGATTTGGCCACCTGCCATTTAATAAACATCTCTCTTTCTTTCTCTCTCTCTCTCTCGTCTCCCTGATTGGTGTTATTTTAAATTTTACTAGGGGATATTAGTGTAAGTAAATAGTGAATCCTTACTAGTTCCATGACATGCCCACAGCTGCCTATGTAAAGAGAATTAGCTGATTTAGAGATAAATTATGTTCTGTCTTTGGAGGCTAAGGTTGACTTTGCTCTGATTCCAGTTGTCACCACTCTGACATGGATCGCCTATGAGACCATGCAGCTGTAAACTATGTCAAAATGTGTTATTAAGAAAAGTTAAAGAGTTACCCCCTCTGAAGATGTATGCTCCAGTGACAGTTAAGGGTCACAGCACATGCTTGTGTCTGAGCATTGGGTGACGTATATTGGGGAAACCCAGATTTAATAGCAGGTTCTTGACTTTTGAAAAAGAGACACATTTTAAGAGCAGTTAGATTATTTACAGTACACTGTACCTTCTTAACATCTTTCCCAATACACCTAAGGAGTTGCACTTTGAAGCTAATTAAAAACCCAGGCCAGGAGAGATGCAGTAGCTGTTGAGAGTGCATATTGCTTTTGCAGAAGATCTGGGTTCTGTTCCCTGCAACCACAGGACAGCTGACTACTGCCTGTAACTTCCAAGCCAGAAGATCCACTGCTGTCTTCTGTCAGCATTAGTACCTGCATGCATTTGGTGCACATAAACCCATGGAGACACATGGATACACACACACACACACACACACACACACACACACACAAATCTTACAATTAAAAGTAGCATAAGCCATCTTTAATTTGAACTGAGAAGGATTTTACTCTGAGCATTTGCTGGAAGCTAGTTTTTACACTATCCCCATCACAGGCTTCTTTTGCAAGAGAATGTTGTTAATAATTTTGGTAATGCATATATCTTCTTAAAATTTCATTTGAAAGTGTGTGTTTCAGAGAAGGTATGTTAGAACCAAGCATGGGGGTGCAAACTTCAGATCCTAGTACCTAGAGACTGAGGCAAACTCCTCTGAGTTTGAGGCTAGCCAGATCCATGTAGCAAGACCTTATTATAGGAAGGAAGGATGGAAGGAAGGAAGGATGGATGGAAGGAAGGAAGGGAGGAAGGAAGGAAGGAAGGATGGAAGGAAGGAAGGAAGGAAGGAAGGAAGGAAGGGAGGGAGGGAGGAAGGAAGGAAGGGAGGGAGGAAGGAAGGAAGGAAGGATGGAAGGAAGGAAGGATGGAAGGAAGGAAGGAAGGAAGGAAGGAAGGAAGAAGGAAAAGCAAGTAAAACTGAAGGTACTCTGTCATCTCAGTTGCTGCTGTTTCCTAGTGTATTCCTAGACTTCCCTAAGCATCCAGCCCTTCAGCTTTGAATCATAATCATTTATGGAAATTATATTTTATTCTAATTATATATATTATAAAAATGAAGGAAGAGACCTCATTTAGTACTAGTAACTAACACCATATGGATGTCTGTATAGTGGTAAATAAACACAGAATTTTAACTGATCCTTTCTATATGAAAATAAGGTATTTCGAATAAAAGTTCAATTCCAGTAATAATATCCTTATGATACTATTCAAGCACATTAAAGGATAAAATTGAAAAGGTCTTGATAATTTTTATTGGTCAGGTGTGTCGGTACCAGGACCTCGGAAACCTGTAACATCACATAGGCTACAGCGTGACCTATATGCCTATTGGCAAGGCAACAGCCACCATATTCCCAGAATCCATTGGGCTCACCTTTACCTGCAACCACATCACCATCTCTATATATAAGAGAAACACCCCCCTCCCCCTTTCCCTCTTCTCTTTCCACCGCCACTTTTGCCCTTTCCCTTCTCAATAAACCTCACGTGGAACTGTTTGGCCTGGTGTGGTCTTTCTGGAGCTGCCGCTGTTGGTGTGACCAGACAGTGGTAAACTGAAGGGTTATTTTAAGTCTTGAATGATAGGGGAACAGCATATATTTAGGTAGCATTTTGTTTAGGGTTCTTATTTTTTAGAAGCTTTTCATTAAGAGTTATGGGTGCCGTAGAATTATTTCTTTTATAGATTTGGAATCCCACTAATAATTAAGAGCAGTGCAGAAAAAATATCAAGTAGTTTGAGACTGACTCATCTGGATTCTTCCCTCTCATTCCATGGGCTCACTGGAACAGGGTGACTTTCCCAGTAGAATAGGATGTTCGTTATTTAAGTGTGTGAGTGACAAGTGTTTCAGATTTCATGATCTGATCTGATTGTGATGTTCCTGGTGATTCTCCTCCTAATATGGGTAAGGGTTGAGTCCACCAAAATAAACCACCAACTTTGTGATACACTTATGTGTTGTTTTTTTTTTTTTGTGTTGTTTTGTTTTTATAATTTACCAAAGCACATTAATTTTCCCTCGCTGTCATCTAAAGCAAACAGATGATCTGGAAAAGGTCACAGTGGTGGTTGTTTGGAGTTGTTCCATTGTGGCCATTCCCAGTAGGATTAGAGTTCCCTGTTGGATCAAAAACAGCTTCCCTTCAGAGATCTTCCAAAGAGATCTCAGGGCCTGAACTTTCTTTGGATTCATTGTTTTTAAGTATATACTAAGTCATATGGGAGAGGATATGTGGTTATTATAATCATGTTTCTCACTTTTAAACTAACATGTTAATATAGGTTATTCTGTTTGAATATACACAGTATCTTTTTGGTTATGGATCTAGTCTTTAAGGGCTGAACCATCTCTCTAGTCCATATACAGCATCTTTGTTTGTCAAATATCTGTTTGTTTGTTTGTTTATTATGTATACAGCATTCTGCCTGCATGTACGCCTTCAGGCCAGAGAAGGTACCAGATCTCATTATAGATGGTTATGAGGTACCATGTACTTCCTGGCAATTGAACTCTAGAAAAGCAGACAGTGCTCTTAACCTCTGAGCCATGTATCCTTCCTACATAGCATCTTTCAAGGACTTGTTTCACGCCCCTCCGCCCCCAGTTTTATTTTACACAATTGTTAGTCTTAGATAAATCTCCTTAGCAGCTATTACTCAGAGAGTTGCTTGTCTCTACACATTTCTTTTCCTTACATATTTACCTGTGAAGTGAGAAATATAATGGAATTGGGATGCTTTGCCAAGGCTGGCAATGGACATTCTCAAGATTTCCACTTACATTTTCTACCATATCAACAGTTGTCATAGAAGCACTCTCAATTGAGAATTGTGATGATATACTGTATCAGATGCCCGCATGATGAAAGTGCAGTTGTTCTACTGCAGGTCAGCCAGAATTCTAAGTCCTCATCTTGTCTATCTAAGGGAATAGTTAACCTAGAAAAAAGATCACTTTCTTTCTGTTGAGTCATATAAATTTGAGTTGAATTATTTCACTGACTTCAGGATACCACTATTTTATAGAGTACAAGAAAATAGGCCTAGTGCTTACAAAAATTAGATGTCTTATAATCATTACAGTCCAGATTAAAGTCTATGTATGTTTGTGGGAGAACTTAGTAAAACATTGCATACACATTTATGTATTATCATAGTGTTAAACTATAAAGGAAACCATAGCAAGTAAATAATTATTTCTATTACGTATAAACTATTTACTTGTGTGTGTGTGTGTGTGTATGTGTGTGTGTGTACGTACATGTCTTTGTATATGCCCGTAAGTGCCGAGAGAGGGCATCAAATTTCCTGGAGCCAGTCAGAATGTGTGCTGGGAACTAAATTTCAGTCCTCTTCAAGAGCAGTAAGTGCTCTTAACCACTGAGCCATTTCTCCAGCCCTGAAGTACATTAAAAAAAAAAAAATCCAAGAAACCCAGAGAGGAAGTTATTTATAAGATCATTTAGGATACATAAAACTTTTGTATCTAAATATTTAGATATCTAAAATACTTTCTATCAAAATATCTTAACCTTTATAAAATATATTCCTTTAAACAGCTATCTATAGAGTATCACTTGATAAATCTTAAATACTCCCTTTCAAGATCATCTCCTTTAATGTATGAATGAACAATTTGAGAATTAAATGAGTTGTTTAGTATTCAAAACAAGGTGTGTACTGAGATACAGTATGTTACAGAGCTATGATTATTGGGTATGTAAAATACTACAAAGAATTTTTTAAAGAATTAATTATTCCTGCCTACTGAGAATTGATGTGTTCTGATTTTGAATGCTTCCCATCTGATTTCAAGGTTAGCTGTTGTTCTTTGCAGTAAAGGAGTTGACTTAGTAAAACTGACCATCCACCTTCTTTACCCTTCCAGACAACTGAGGTATGCCTTGCCCAAAGGCTTGTATTAGGTATCATTGCCTTGGTGCTAGAGTTCAGAATGGCTCATTGAAAGAGTCCAGTTAGAGATGGCTAGTGTGAGCATTGCTGGTCAAGAGGCTAGATGACTGCTTGCAGCTTCTGGCTTTGTTGTAGGTACAGCAGGGCACTAGCCAGCATTGACCGCCTCATTGTTTGTGGCTTCCAGGTGTAGACTTGGTGATAACTGTTCTGCATTCTGACGTTGAGCTGTGGCCCTGTTCTAAACACATAGTTCAGAATCATGATCATCCAAACTTGGAAATCCAGCAAGCTGTAAAGGAGCTTGGAACCACTTGGGGCCAGAGCACTCCTGAGAGATGAGATGCCAGCAGCTGTGCTGCTTGAAGATGCTGCAAGGATGGGAAGCCAGAGCCTCATGTGTTGGTTGAGTTTATCCTAAATGGTGCTTTCTGCTTGAGTCCAGTTGCCACTTATCGTGAGAGCTTACCTTTGTAGACCATTTTAACATTTATCAAACTGCTTTCACAAACATGTAATTTTGACTTCACAGTAAACATGAGAGGGCTGAACCATATGTAATTATTCTATTTGGCAGATGAGGAAAATGAGGCTCTCAGATACTAAGTAACCAACCTTAAAGTCACTTGTTACTGGTTTTTACCTTTTTCACTATTCATGCTGTCTTGGTTGAGTCTTTATCTCATAAATTTAGAAAGCATGTAGCATGTTTTTGGCAGCTGCTGCCATCTTTAGAGACTGCCAGCATTTTGTCACTTATCTCTCTAACCTCCCAGACCACAAGTATAGCCCTTGCTTGGTACTGAAAGGACAAAGAAGCCAATCCCAGGCCGCATTCTAGCCCAGCTCATCAAGTTGAACTGCTTTCCTGTTATGTCCTGGGACTCGGGGTTGAGAATGATGCTCTTTTAATCTACCACACTGCTTGATTTTTACATGTCCTGTAGTAAGCCATGTACAAGTCCAGACAACGAGAACAGAGTTAGAACAAGCTAAACAAGACCTGACAGTGTTGTTGTTGAGGATACAGAACCCCATGTTAACCTGGAGTATCTGGTTTTCTGACCTTCAATTTACCTGGAGAGCCTCCTGAATATCAGCAACTTCCCCAGGGCTCTTCCTTCCCATTAGAGGACTTTCTAGATCCTGACCATTTATTTCCTGAAATGCCCCAACAGGGGTGTGGACCATGTATGTTCTTGGCTTTTGTCTTTGTGAACTCTGCACATATATTTTTTATAGTAGATTAGAAACACAAACAGAGGATTATGTGTGGTGTGGTTGCTGTAAATGATGCAGTGGATTGAGCAGGACAGACAGAATGTGGCAAGCAGACATACCTTGCAGTCCATGTGTCTCCCTATGGTTTACAGTGGGCCTTTCTTTACAAATCCCTCACACTTCTGTACTGCAAGTGGCCTGTCAGTTAGACTGCTGCTCTTCAGAATTCCAAGAGTCCCTTTCCCAAACTGCCTATGTGAGCTGCACTGTGACAAGCCAACTGGGAGTCCTCCTGTGAAGAAAGGATGATCTAAGTGAGCCTAAGCTCTGTTGATAATTTTCTCATTAATTCAGAATCCGAAGAAGATGGATAATGGTGATTCAACTTTCTAGCAATTATAAAATCAATAGAAACCCACTGTGATTAGCTAACCTTTGGACCCAGGTTTCTGCTCCTCCCTGTTGTATGCCCAGAACCTACTACAGTGCAGGCTCTGAACTGTGTTTTGGAAATGCTTTCCTTAAAGGTTGAAGGGCTTCTTGACCTAGTTACCTCATTAAGGGAGATTAACTATGTTTCAAAAAGCTCTATAAATGAGGAAGTCTAGGAGCAAGTGAGAAAATGCTAGTAGGGAAGAGGTTTTTCGATGAGTTTTCCAAACTGTTGGTGCTGTGTCTGGATTGGAGAGTAAGTAGATGAGATTCTATTTGTATCTATATGAGGGGGTGTAATGTATTTAATGTAGCAAAGTAGAAACAGAACCTGAGAACAAAGATACACAGATTCATACTAGTTTGTTTGTTTTTCATAACATTTTACTGCTGTTATTCTCAACCTGTCATGACCCATTTGAGAATTGGATGACCCTTTCACAGGGGTTGCCTGAGACCATTGGAAAACAGATTTTGCATGAAGATTCACAACAGTAGTGAAATCACAGTTATGAAGGAACAATGAAAATACTTGTAGGTTGGGGTCACCACAGCATGAGGAAGTGTATTAAAGGACCTTGCCTCTGTTTCCCTGTATTCTGGGTTATGTATTACTCAGAAAGGCAGGTGAAAGCTGTTGTCTTTCCAGAAACATCATCCTACACTGAGATTTTGCATGTAGTTTGGTGGATTTCATGTGCACTCTCTTAAGTACATGGGGTCTAACCATCTTTTCTTTTTGATGGTCCCTAGTCTTAAGTTTTTGATGGAAAGGAGCCTTGGCTATTAAGCTTTAGGTACCCCACAAAATAATCCAGGTTCTCTAACCAATCATTAGAAGGATTGACTGTATCAAGAGCAACATTAAAACATAAAGAATAAAATAGAAAATATCAGCTTGAACTTTATATTTCCAACAATTCTGATATGTATGCTCTGAGTCAGAATTTTTTTTTTTTATTTTTTTTTTTTATTTGGTTTTTCGAGACAGGATTTCTCTGTGTAGCCCTGCTGTCCTGGAACTCACTTTGTAGACCAGGCTGGCCTCGAACTCAGAAATCCTCCTGCCTCTGCCTCCCACGTGCTGGGATTAAAGGCGTGCGCCACCCCCGCCCGGCTGAGTCAGAATATAAAATAGGATCGTTGCCCTTCCAAACAAGTCCACAGTTCAGCTGAGAAAACTGGGTCCCTTAGAGACTGACTGGACTTCAGAGCCCCATGCTCTGACAGTTCAGTGGCTTAGCCGAAATGGAACAGTTTCTTGGTTGCTGATGATGCCAGTGTGCACAGCTAGCTTTTTGAGACAGAATTAGGGAGTTGATTATTTAAGGGTTGGCTGGTTCATCTGCTTTGAAACCCGCTGTTGACCTCTAAGAACCTGGACTAGAATTTCTTTTCCAGAGAACTATACGCCATAGACCCGCTGACTTGCCTGGCTGCTTCCCTGGATCCTAGAACGGTGCCATTAAGCAGAACAGAACAATTTCAGAACAAGATAGGAGAGGTTAAATTCTTGGTTCAAACTAGATTAAATTATCTTGAGTTGTTTGCTCATCCATTTGAATTGAAGGTACTATGTTGGCGGGCCTTGAACCTGTATCTTTGGGGAAGTCTTTCTCAAACTTCAGTGCTGTTCACTCAGTGGGAAAGTTCTTGTTACAATGCAGGTGTGGTCCGGAATCTTATTCCAAATTCCCTGAAGGCTCCTGGGGCGTGCTGCTTCTGGCCCTGAGACTGCAGGTTTAGCAGCAGTGTGTGGCCTGTCTTATCACCAGAGGAGGAAAGTGTGTGTCTTAACAGTGTCTGTCTCTCTCTGTCTCTCCCTCCCTCTCTCTCTCTCTCTCTCTCTCTCTCTCTCTCTCTCTCTGTGTGTTGGGCATAGGCATTTGTGTGTTATGTATATGATATGTGGGATGTTTGTGTGTGAGTGTAGTGGGTGTGGCTGTTTGTATCTGTATGGTGTATGTCTGTATGATGAGTGATTTGTATATGTAATGTATATTGGTGTGTGTGTGTGTGAGTTGGACATTGAGTGTCTTCCACTGCTCTTTGGGTTATTTTTTGAGGCAAAGTCTAGTCATTTAACTGTAGCTCACCAGTGAGCTAAAGCTAACTGGCTAGCAAGGCCTTTCTAACCCTTTACCTACTACTAGAGTTAGGGTTATAGGCCAGGCTGCTGTGCTTTGCCTGGCTGTCTGCCTGCCTGGCTGCCTGCCTGCCTGCCTTCCTCCCTCCCTCCCTCCCTCCCTTCCTTCCTTCCTTCCTTCCTTCCTTCCTTCCTTCCTTCCCTCCCTCCCTCCCTCCCTCCCTCCTTCGTTCCCTCCCTCCCTCCCTCCCTCCCTCCAGTGCTAGGAATCCAAACACAAGTCTCCATTCTTTCATCCATTCTTACTCACCAACCAAGCCATCTCCCTGCCCTCCTAGATACTTTCCAACAGGTTATTATATCTCTAACATTATCCTCAAAGTATAAGTGAAGGTGATTTGCAAGGGTATTGATGTGTGATGTCTTAGCCCTGCAGTCTAGAATACAATAATTGTCATAAATAAGCAGCCACTTGGTTCCATCAAAAATGGGAATAGGTAACCATGCCTGTGTCTGTCTTACACTATGTGCTTGCAGAGGCTTTCAAATGGGTCGCCTTTGGAATGACTTAAGATTAAGATGCTAGGGGATTTAAAGACTGATTCTGGTATGTAATACTGTTAGTTATAGCAACAGTGTTCCCATTTGCTGAGGAGTCACCATACAGGTGAATGTTACATAGCACACAGGGCTGTGACTCCGAAGGATGGGGTCCAGGAGCAATAAATAGCCTCTCTGCTTTGATCAAACCAGAGCAATCTCATAGATAGGGGCGGGAGCCGCTCTAGTTACTAGTCTGTCTTTACAAACTGTGAAGCTCCAGTAGATGCTGTTTTACTAGCAGCTGCTGAGAAAGCCTTATTCTCATCTAAAGCAAAGAGACCTTTTGCCTTTTAACTAGTTAATAGGAGACTTTGATCATTTTAAATAGCAGTACTACTAGTGCTGTGTTAGAGCCGATGGATTGTTTAAAATTTGTATGACAAGATTAAATTTAGGCTTAGGAGTTGAGTTGGATTTTGAGATCCTGAGCAGTGCCCTATCTGACTTATCTTTAGTGAGTCACAGGGTTTAAACACTGATTATCAGATTTGTCTCATTTGAATGCTATTTTCTTATCTAGAATTTACTTTGTGCACAACTAAACGTGCTGGTATAAGCTCATTGTAACTAACAGTGTTTTGTGACCTGGGACACATGTCCAAGATCAGTGCAGAGCTAGAAAACATTGAAAGCAAGCTAAATGTAGCGCCTTAGCAAAACATCCCGAGACTGAAAAAAGACCCGTCCCCTCCCCAAGCTGTGCTTAAATGTGTTTGGTTTAATTTCAGTACATTGATTCCCTTTGGCTGTATTGTCTAGGAGATCCTGTTCAAAATACTTGCAAGTAAACTCTGCTAGGAGGAAGATTTTTGCCAGAAAGAGAGATTAGACGTATGTGTTCCCATTCTTTGTTAATGGCTTTTGCTTGTTTTGGTTGAAATGAAAATGTTCCTTTACTAAAGAGAAATAAACCCCTCCCTTCCTGTTTGCAAATGTCTTTCGTTTGCTGTTTATCTTAATTAAATATACAGTAGAAAAGAGAATGTAACTGCTGCTCCTTTAATATCAGAGCTGTGCAAGCTACAATAGGTGTCACTGTTTGGCTTTATCCAATCCTGATTGGTGGCTTCAGCTATTGGCTCAGAGCTCTGGCTGTCTGACTCCGTCTGCAGGACTGTAATACCTACTCTCCTCTCCCGATCCATTCACCACACAACTTCGCAGGCTGCACTGACTCGCTGGGCTCGCCACATCTTGCTAACCTAATTCAGAAAGCAAGCGCCTCAGCTCTCTGCCTGCCTCCTTTGCTCGGCATAAGCTTTTCAGGTGATCCAGAAAACGGCTGTTTTTATGCGCAAATAAGAAAAACAGGAATCATGATGGGAATGTATTTAACAGATCCGGTCCTGGATAAAACTTAAAACCAGTTTCTCTTCAACATAGTGAAAAGGTCACCTTGCCTGGCTGGGAAAAGCCGGAAAAAAGCAGCCTGTCGGTTTCTGTTAACATCTTAGCTCCGGCTAGCCTCTTTGCCTTGATGTTCAAGCAAATTTGTGATATCTAGCTCTAAAGGGAGACATCCTGTACTCATGGTAGATGATAAAGAAAAGAACATGAAATGTCTCACCTTCTTCTTGATGCTTCCAGAGACAGTAAAGAACAGGTCCAAAAAAGGTTCAAAGAAAGCAAACAGCAGCGGTGGCGGCGGCGGCGGCGGCGGCGGCAGCGGTGGCAGTGGGAGCAGCAAGTTGCCCCCAGTTTGTTATGAAATAATTACCTTGAAGACTAAAAAGAAGAAGAAGATGGCTGCTGATATATTCCCCCGTAAGAAGCCAGCCAACTCCGGCAGCACTACTATCCAGCAGCAGCACCAGCACAATCTCTGTAACAACAACCTCATCCCGGCCCCCAACTGGCAGGGTCTTTATCCTACCATCAGAGAAAGGTAAGCACCCTTGCTGGACGGCCAGCTTATTTACTTACTTTCAAAGTTTGACAGTGTTGAAGTCTCTGCTTTTGCATGACCTGTAATGCAATTTGACATGAATCTCCGTTTCCTCTTTCCCAGAATCGTTACTGGTAATGGAAAGCTGCTTTGTATCTTTTCCAAAACAGTACAGCTGTTTTCTTCTTGGATAAAAATATTTTTGCAAGCTGTAACGTTTAAGCATCAGGGTTGTATCTGTGGAGGACAGAGGGGAGAAACTCTGCATTTGTCCTAAGCCATGTAAAAGTTTAGATAACTTTTAAAACTTTAGTTACTTCCCATGTCCGCAGTGATTTCAGACAGCTGTGTAGCTGGACCCTTTAATTTGCTCTTTCCTGGGAAATAGAACACTGGACTGTTGTTGCTTAGCTTGAGAACCTTCTGTAAGTTGTGCGTGTTGGGGAAAGGGATGTTAGGAGTACAGGCTGTTGTGAATTAACGAACTGCCTCTTGTTTGTAGAAATGCGGTGATGTTCAATAATGACTTGATGGCAGATGTACATTTTGTGGTTGGGCCACCAGGTGGGACTCAGCGGTTGCCAGGACACAAAGTAAGCAACAGCTGCATGACTGGTTTAGCCTGAGATTTACATAGAGGGACCCTGTCAGCACAGAGCTTGCTGCGGGCAGTTTGCCGAAGGCAGGCACTGCATGTTTCGCCCAATTACAGAGAATGCAGACCTTTGGCCACACTTAATTTTGTCTTTGTTTCCTTCTACACGGTTGCATGTGTCACCCAGATTTCCTTCACTCTCCAGTGGTAGGAAATGTTGTAACTGGTTTGGAAAGTCCTCTGTTTACTGTTCCTATAGAAATCAGATAAATAGCCCATGGTTTTATCTATTTCACAATGGGGTGGGGGTGTATATTAATGTCAGCGCTTTGAGATATCATTTTGTGTGAAAATCTTATGCTCCCCTGTCAGGATACACTGTAACCTGACTGTTTCAGAGATGCAAGTTATGCACATTACATACCCCCAGCCCTGATTTGCTAGCTGTTTTTTTGGGATTGACTTGCTAAAAATGCTTTCAATTTAGTGCGTGAAATTAGATTTCCCTTTCTCCACAGTACGTCTTAGCTGTTGGGAGCTCAGTGTTCCATGCAATGTTTTATGGAGAACTTGCTGAGGACAAAGATGAAATCCGAATACCAGACGTCGAACCTGCTGCTTTCCTCGCCATGCTGAAGTAAGCATTATTTGTGTGTTTGGAGACAGTTTGCTTGTGCTTTATTTGTGCTCTGCGGGCTTCTAAGTGAGATCTGAGTTCTGTGTAAAAGATTCTAAAGAGAGAGGGTGCTGCTTGCCTTGTAAATAGTCTCAGAGAAAGCTGCTCTTCATTTTTCCGTGGAAGTCATATGGAATGTTGTGGGCATTTAGAGCCATTTCTTAGCCTGGAGCCTAGGGGCACAGAGCTCATGCAGTTAGCTGCTTTTTAGCGACATTTTAAAAGAGAATAGCTTTTTGGAATAAATACTATTTAATAGGTATGTTCTCCTCCTGAAAGCAGTACAGTTTAAGAAGGCTTCCGAGAACTAGTCCTTTACTTCACATTTATAGCAATGATGTACCTTGTTTAGGTAGCAACACTGGGAAGACACATATCTTCTGACTTGTCTAATGCCACCAGAAGTGGGACTTATTATCTCATCTTTGTCCACATATATTTCACCCACAAAATTGGACATGCTTATGGTGATAAAGAGATTTTTGAAGGAGTTGTTTCTTATAGTTGTCTGTACATTAATGCAAGCAATCGTATAGTAGTAATATAAAAGTGTAAAAAAAGATTGAGGTAGTCACATATTTACATAAAGATATTCATATCTTATAGATTCTTTACAGACTCTAATGCATGTTAATTGGGTACCAAGAATCATC
Source organism: Tokudaia tokunoshimensis (assembly GCA_036184795.1). NCBI lineage: Eukaryota > Metazoa > Chordata > Mammalia > Rodentia > Muridae > Tokudaia > Tokudaia tokunoshimensis. Next base: position 113,076,309 of record BTHU01000004.1, read on the forward strand.
TTTACCAGTGTCTACTGCTAAACAATGGGATTAAACCTAGTTATATTTATAAGTTGCATTTATAAGGATTTTCTTAAATGTTCAAGGTTATATGTTTCCTCAAAAAAAATGTTTTTGAGGAAAAATTGTCCAGTGGGTCAAAAAGTTTGACAATATTCTCACAATTTTTAAAACAATTATTATTTATTATTTTCTGCTTACTGAAAAATAAGTTCTAGTCAGTTTCAGAGTTTTTAAGTATGTAATTCCTTGGTCCTGTAATGGCTTCGAAGCCTAATTGACCTAAAACTTTCCCAGTGAGGAGCAGGGAAATTAAAGGCAAGTGAGCATGGGAAGTACCATAACATTAATTGTATCATCACTTTTTAACCTTCAGAACCCATTAGAGATTGTCATGGGAAACCTCTTTTACCTGCTAGGATCCTTGCCCTCCCTCACTGCCTGTGAAGTCAGCTCTGTGGGTGACAGTGCCATCTGTTGTTGGTGGAATGCAGCCCTAGTGAGCATCTTGGCCTCACTGAAGTCCAGTAGGATGCTGTATCCTAGACACATGTATAGTCAGGAAACAGGAGCAAGAATGGCAGAAAGTTACATCTTGCCCATCATTTGATACATTGTTTGCCAAATATCTTTTCTTACAGATGTAATATCTAGAGCATATTAGTACAGTTTTTAAGAATTATGGAATCAGGTGGAGTAGAAAGAACAGGGGTCGAGTGAGGTTCCATTTGCCTTTGGTATGCTATAGTTATAGCAGTAGGAACTGAGGTTTCCCCCTCCTTTGTCCTAGAGGAGGAGCTGTACTCAGAAAAGGAGTGGCAGTTCCCTTGAGTTCCAGGGTGAGGCTACAAATCCAGCCCAGATTCTGGATGCTCTCCTGGTCCTGGCCTTAGGCAAAGCACAGCTGTCCTGCAGCTGTGTTGTTGAGTGGTCTTGCCGGTGTAACCGGCTTAGCCTATAGGGAAAGGAGTTTCCTGGAAGCAAGTGTATATTACTGAGGAAACTTTTTGACTTGCATACGTGTGTGTATGTTTTTTTTTTTCTTGCAAAAGCTAATCTTGATTTCTTAGGTTAGGTATGTTTTACAAACATGAAATAAAATTACTATAAAAAATCAGACAAAGTACTCACTGTTTTAGCTTAAAAACTTTGATAAGTTTTATCAGTGTTGTTCACGGGCAGAGTTCTCACTGATTATTCTTTTGTCCTGTAATATAAGGCAGCAGGCTGTTTCCACCCTCATAGACTGTCTCGAGAAATTGCCACCATTCCCCTAAACACCAAGAAGTATTTCATCTCCTAAGATAGGTACAGTTCACTGAAGCACAGAATCAGTATTCTTGTAAGCTCTCTGTTTTGTCTCTTAATAGGTGCAAGTGAAAGTAATGTATGCTTTAGTTCTGAAAATATGAGGACTAGGAGTTTAGAACTTTAATACTCAAAAGATTTGGGGGAGTCACTGAAAAGGTAGTATTGAAGTTTATGTGGTGATTTATTGAACTTGGAACCACTTCAGAAATATTTAATATCAGGCTTTATTTTGTGTTTAGAAAAGTCCCAAATCATTAAAATTTTTAATTTTGACCTTATAGCTTCAAAAGACATTTGCTTTTATTTGAAACAGAAAGTGGAATAGAATTATATATGTTTACTTTAAACTTTGGCGGGGCTGAAGAGAGATAGCTTCGAGGTTAGGAGTGCTGCACCTGCCAAGGACCAGGATTTAGGTCCTAGCACCTGCGCAGATGGCTCACAGCTGCCCATAGCTCCAGTTCCAGGGAGCCGGTGCCTTCTTCTGGCCTCCAGGACTGTCCAGGTGCCCAGACATACGTGCATGCACACATCTATAAATATTTTTTTTAAACTATGGGATTGGGAATGTCAGTGCTTTAACATTTAATACAGTATAATAGAATTTTGCTGTGTTTTCATAATCTTATCTCTGATAAACAGTCATCTTTTAGATAATTACAGAATCTCCTATTTTGTTGAAAATATACTATAAGATAGAATAGTAACACAGAGTTAATCCCTTTAATTATACAAGCTTACTGCTGAGCTGAAATATTAATACCTTATGAATGTATTTCAGATGCTTCTTTAACATGTTTGTAGTAACTGTCACATGAAATTATATTCTTGGACAGGCTTGAAAGCAGTGGCTTCCTTCCTTGCTGCACATGCTCATTTTGTGGAAATCGGCTTACATGTTTGCTACTTTCTTTCAGATACATCTATTGTGATGAAATTGACTTGGCTGCAGACACAGTGCTGGCCACACTATATGCTGCCAAAAAGTACATAGTTCCTCACCTTGCCAGAGCCTGTGTTAATTTCCTGGAGACCAGCCTAAGCGCTAAGAACGCCTGTGTACTCCTCTCTCAGAGCTGCCTGTTTGAGGAGCCGGACCTGACACAGCGTTGCTGGGAGGTGATTGATGCCCAAGCCGAGTTAGCACTCAAGTCTGAGGGATTCTGTGACATCGACTTCCAGACACTCGAAAGTATCCTCCGCAGGGAAACGCTGAATGCCAAAGAAATAGTGGTTTTCGAGGCAGCCCTGAACTGGGCTGAAGTAGAATGCCAGCGGCAAGATCTGGCCTTGAGCATTGAAAACAAACGCAAGGTCCTAGGGAAGGCCCTGTACTTGATCCGCATCCCCACCATGGCCCTGGATGACTTTGCAAACGGTGCTGCACAGTCTGGGGTACTAACTCTCAATGAGACCAATGACATCTTCCTCTGGTATACTGCATCCAAAAAACCGGAGCTGCAGTTTGTGAGTAAAGCCCGCAAGGGTCTGGTGCCCCAGCGTTGTCATCGATTTCAGTCGTGTGCCTATCGGAGCAACCAGTGGCGCTATCGGGGTCGCTGTGACAGCATCCAGTTTGCAGTTGATAAGAGGGTGTTCATTGCAGGCTTTGGGCTGTATGGCTCCAGCTGTGGCTCTGCAGAGTACAGCGCTAAGATTGAACTCAAACGGCAGGGCGTTGTCCTGGGCCAGAACTTGAGCAAGTACTTCTCAGATGGATCCAGCAATACCTTCCCTGTGTGGTTTGAATATCCAGTTCAGATTGAGCCAGACACCTTCTACACAGCCAGTGTGGTGCTGGATGGCAATGAACTCAGCTACTTTGGACAAGAAGGCATGACGGAAGTTCAGTGTGGCAAGGTGACTGTCCAGTTCCAGTGCTCCTCAGACAGCACCAATGGCACTGGTGTACAGGGAGGGCAGATCCCAGAACTCATATTCTATGCCTGAACTTTTCTTCTATTATGCAGCATGAGGTGCCCATATGGGCCCTCCTTGCCTGATGCTTAGCTCATCTGCAGATATGTGGTCAGCACAGGTAATTTGTAATGAATGAAGCAGTAGGCAGTTTCTAATGTCTTTGAACCTTTTAATTATGTACAGGCTAAAATGCAACATTCCGCTTTTAACTATATGCTTAGAAGAGCCAGGTTCTTACTCAGGCTTTGTGGTTTTCAAGTTGCGTCTGTATGCCTAGGGAGATCATGTGCTTTTCCAAGTGCCCACCAACCTCCTACTTCTGTACCTCTGAAGATTTTGGATCAACTTGAATTTCCTTTGATGAATGGAAATATGTATCCTAAAGTAGCATCATTATTTTTAAACAGACCCCCTTTCTCTCAATAAATAAATAAAAACAAAAATCAGGTAAACCTCAGTGTACAAATTTGAAAGAATATTTGCTTTGTAACAAGTAAATTTAGAAAGTAAACAGTAGGCCAGAGGTCATGTTTGACTTTATTCTTTTTATATTTGTTGCTTCTGGGCCTTGCTATTATTTTCTTTGTATCTTAAGTTCATTTATGTGTTACCCATTAAACAGTTCAGACTCTTGATGTAAGGAATTAGATGTTTGTTTAGGCCATGACTTCAACTACAAAGCAGACTTATATTCTTTTAGGCTAGAAGACAAATACCAGAATGCAGACAACTTCTTTCAGAAGTGATGAAATCGGAAAATGTCATTGTTGATAGAAAGAAAGGTTGCAAACTTGCTAATTTATACTATAATGGGTAAAAGGGAATCCTGAAAATGCCTATACAACCAGCAGTCAGTTTAACAGTGAAAAGCATACACAATTCAGAAAAGCCACTCTTGCCTGGTAGTTTTGACCCCCCCCCCCCACACACACACACATACACACACACATACACACTCACACATGCACTATTGGCTTGTTTTTAAGTCTTACTGCATAGGACTCCCATTTCTCCTCCCCCTCTCCCCTGTTAAAAGAGGACCAAACAGTTCTTTAGAGGTATGGAGTAACGGTTTTGTAGCACTACTTGTCAATGTGATAAAGTACTTTTTATGCTTTTTCTTTTAAATTGAAACATTCTTTATCTGATGTTTGACCATAGACGATCTTATTTGTTGATTATGAACAAGCTTCTGGACTGCTAGAACCTGGCCTCTGGCCATCTTAAAGTGCCAATATATGACTGCAGGGTTTTTGAAAAATGGTTCGGAGTGACACTGGGTTATGCCGAGTATTCGCCTCATCAGCATCACATGCAGTTCTTATTTGTCCATGATACCATAAGCAAAGAGGGAAAAGCTCGTAGACACCTTCTCCTCTTCCATGATGGCTCGTGTTGGCTTAGTGCCTGTGGCCCTGGTAGTGTCCAGTGTAGTCACTTGAAGCTGAAATATCCATGTGTTTCTGGGCAGCTTTTCTGCTCAGTGTGATCCTGAGATGGCTCCCCGCCACCCAGAGTGTGGTCCCTGGCCGCCTCCTTCTCCTGCTCTGTAAGCCAAAGTTGACTTATCTTGAGCAGGGGCTAGTCCTGGGGTGTGTGTGTGCCTGCATAATATGTGCATGCAAGTGTGCCTGCCAACTCAGGAACTGCCTCCTCCCTGCCTGGCTAGTGGTGGGAGTGTCAGAAATAACTCCCACACACCCTGCTGGTGCCAGCAAGGCCCAATGAGTGACTGCTTCTACTCACTGGGCTTCTGGGCCATTTCTTCCCTTGCAGATATGGGCTTGTGGCCTTTGGCCAGCTTCCCTGGTGGAGGAGAGCACTGGATTATGGGAAATGTTTTAATCATTTTGCCATTACATACATCTGTAAACATAGGTGACCAAAAGCTGTTATTGATGACTAGATGAATATTCCTAGGACAAAAGCTGTTGTTGATGACTAGATGAATATTCCTAGGACAGCTTTCCAAAATTATCTCTTAATTGCTTCCTAATAAAGAGGATGACAGGTTGTAGTTTTGGCAAAGCATCAATGAGATAAAGGTACATTGTCAATTAAAATTACTTCAACAAAGGTTTTTGCTTTACAGTTATGGTTAAACATTTCAGTAACTCATAGCTATCATACAATGGTATGGTACATGCAAAGTGACTGGAAGGCACTTACTTTTAAGCCTGAGGAGAAGGAACTTTGTTTAGCACAGATTGCGTCCTGTGAGATAGTTGGGCTGGGTGTGATAGCCTTAAAGGGGCAGTGTCTATCCTCAACTCACTCTTACTGTGACTGAGCCACCCTCCATGTGGCTGGGCAAGTGCAGTTCACTGAGGATGAAAGAACTTAACTTTCTACTAATTATTATTATTATGCTTCCAAAAAGATATATCCACTTTCTGACTTGGCCTATGCCAAGAACTGTGGGTAAGATTGAAAAGCTGAACCTAAAGTAAGAAATTTTAGATTCTGAACCTATTCTCCTATATGCATTTTCAGCAAAATGAAAGATAATGCGCTTGCTTTGGTTTTCTTTGGTAATTTTGAACTTTGTAGTTGTAAGAATAAAAACCATTGTTCTGACAGGGCTGGCAGCTCTAGTGTATAAACACAACTTCATTAAGCAGAAAACGCTGTAGATGCTTTGCCCAGCATACCTGGCAGTCTTCATCATTGTTCATACTGGGGATAAGGGTAACTAGGCTAGCAGTTCTAATGCAACATTCTTTAATCATATCTTAAGATAGTATTTAAGTAAATGGTCTAATTTCTACATAATTATTGCACTGAACTGTCTTTTTTTTTAAGGTGTTTAAATAAGCTCAGCTAATTCAGGACACTGCAGCCAACCGTGCATCAGTGTGCTTGACTTTAGCAGCTTACAGCATTATTTATGAAGGAAAATATATATAAATATGAAGTACCTCATGTTGAATGTTATTGTACTGTATTTTTAATGTAACAGTGCAGATCTTGTTAGACACATGAATGTGTATAATCATGTTAAATGCAAATAAAATAAAACTGGTTCATAGATTTGCTTTTTTAGCATTTTTGTTGCCCTTGAAATAGTAAAGAAATTACTTCTGTCACTTTTGGTGCCACTGCATTTACAATGATGGTTTCTTAGGAACATTTGTTTGCAAAGTGTTCAATATCTTTGATTCCTAAAGAAGTGAAGTTTGAGGCAAAAGCATAGGAGGACAATGAATGTGTTGATAACTTACATTGTTCGAAGCCTGAGTGCTCAGTAAATAAGAGTGAGTGAGTGGATGCCTGTATATTCCTGTTATGGAATTTGTGGTTGACTGGTATTCTGAGTTATCGTTGCCATAGTTCTCTCTATGTACCCACTGTACTAAGAGAGTGCTGTACTGAACCGCATCTGGCTTCTGATAGGACCTGCATTGCTGTTTGCCAAGGTCTTAATTGGATCCAGAAGTAAAATAAACAAACTGCCAAATAAGAATTTTAGTGTAGTTGTAATATACTCAGTTTATTTCCCATTCTGCTCCCCAGTCTTACTTCTCTTTGGCCTTTTGGATAACAACCAGATATATATCCCTGTGTCACGTACATATTGCATTTAACACAGCCATATACTCCTTCATAATTATACATACATAGTTATGCACACATATGTATTTTCTTTGTACCTTTCCAATACTTTTTCTGTAGACTTTATTATGAATCTTTCACCTATCCAGGTTCAGTCTCTACTATTTACTTGCTCAAAAGTTTTTCGGAATTACTCCTAAGTATGAGAACTGGAATGTCCCCCACCCCACCCCTGTCCTCATCAGCTTAGCCATAGCTACAACCTGAATTTCGAAGCTCTTAATCCACCAAAGTCTTAGCTTTTATCTCTTCTTTGCTGCTATTTAAAGTTAATCTACATGTTTGGTTTCATTATCCCAAGACAGTTGGGAATGATCCCGCGCCATTGTTGGGACCCAAGATTAACATACCACTTAAATTACACCCTCTAGGTTGACTCACTTGCCTTGGAAGACTTTGGACCAAAACTTGAGAGAAAACTACAAAGTAAACTAAATGGTATAAATTGTAGGGGTCCAAAGAAACTAGTGGACTATGAATATCTGCTGAGTCTTTGAGAAGCTTCAGTAGAAGCTAAGCACACCTTTGGATTTTCAGGTATTACGTTCCAGTGTTCTTCGCAGCAGTATCTTCCACTCACTGACCAATTGTTTTTCTTCTCTTAAACTCTTCCCTCTACCTTTTATAATATATATTCCAATAAAACCACTTCTGGAGAATTTTCTTTCAAAACAGAGATTATGCATTTATTTCCATAACCAACATTGGTGGGTGGAAAGTTTCTCAGTTGAAAAGTTGCCAGTATTGGGTAAGATGAAAATGTAAAAATGGATCAAGGATGCCGTACTGAGTACACGACGCTGGCTGCTGCCATGTGGCATCTGAGGAACTTTGGCCCATGTTTCCTTTATATCAACCTCTCCACTCTGATTTTGAGCCTTTCTAGTGGGCTAGTGATGATTTCCATTATGCAGGCTCAGTCCTTATGATTACTGTCTAGTTGCCTGCTAACTGAAATGTCCAGTGGAAAGCATTTTTCCTAGCAGACTGTTTTATGCTCTTAAGTCTAAAAAGCCCCAAATCTTGAGGTTGAGCAGCTCTGCCACATCTGCTTTCTGGGCCCCTCCATAGGACAACTACTCATTACACATCTCTTTAAACTGCTAGTGATGAAGAGTGGTATGTTAAAGGTTTCTGTGAGGCAGTCTTCCTTTACTAAGGCCATAGTGGTATAAAAAATTACTAAAGTTAGGACATTCTTTGGTTTTGATTACGTTGAGGGAAGTTTTATATTTAAGAGACTTTCTTTTATGTCAACTATTTCATCTGTTATTTTAGAAGAGTGAACTTATGACAAAAAACTAAGTAAAAACAAGTCATATGAGTGAGTGACTTTGTTAATTTTAACATGAAGACACTTGTGTGAAACCAGAATAATCTGAGATATTTTGATATATGCCAGTCTTTACTAGGGCTATCCAATTCGCATTTTCCTTTCAATCAAAAGAATGGTAATGACTATTTAAGTGTATGTGAATAATATTTCAAAGAGAGAACCTCTTTCTGTTATACTGCAGAAGACCTGAGAATGTTCTTTTGAGACATTTTATGCATCTAATGGAATTCTTATTTTTGTGCTTCCTGAATTGTAAACCTTGAAAGTATTTCAGCATCTCTTATTATGGTGTTGAAACTGCCTGAATCCTTAACTAATTCAAAATTGAAAGTTGTCATCAATCTTTACTCTTAATGAAAAATTCCACTTCTAAGAATATTTATAGACAGTAGTGGACTGGAGATCAATGTCTTTCTGGCTCCAACAAGACACAGGTTTAATGAGTCATTCAGAGGAAAACCCACTGCTCATTCATTGATCTTTTATTGGTCCTTTGCTTCATCACAAGCAGTCAGAGGTGCAGGCAGTTAGGCCAGGAAGATGTGTGCTGTATCATTTTGGGAGCATGTGGTTGAAGTCAAGGATGCTCTAATGTTGGATACAGAAGAATCATGGGTGACTGAGCCCAGTTCCCCAGAAGTTCTGATGTCAGTCCAAATGGAGCCCAAGTGACTATATCCAACAGGCTTCCTCCCAGTGCTAATACTGCTGTCTGCAGATTGCACCAAGTATCACTGACCCGGAAAGGGCTGTCTGAGTATGAAGCAGCAGAACTGAGAGGAAGGCTGGAGCTCCTAGCAGTTCATTAACATGTAGACCACCTTCAGCCTGGAAGAGAAAATGATTGCTAGCATAATCAGTTGTAGTGTGGAGCCCAGAAGAAATCCCAGAACAAAAATCCTGAGACATCCCAATGTGCCAACAATAAAGGGTCCATGTAGAATAAAGCCACAGCCTGTGTGCTGGGTTTGGAACAGGACACTGACCTAACAGGAGCAGGAAGCAAGCATTCTATGGGTCAGACTCTTTTATCTGGCTTTTTAGTCAAAATAAGATAATGACACTGAACAGATTTCAGAATAGGCAAGGCAAGCTTGTATTTTAGGCACAGATTTCTGGGCAGGATTGATTGAATCAGGCTGGAGGCCAGGAGAATGTTGGGTTGGGAGAATAAAGGAAGATTAAAGCAGCTAGGAAATGGTTAAAAGGATGAATATTTGAAAACAGAGAGATTCCCGGAGCATGGCTGAGTTTTGAAATAACCATTATAAAGCAACTTAATGAAGATGGAGAAACCTCTTGCCTTACATTTATTCTTAGGGAGTTTTGCCTTAACCAAGTAGTTGTCTTATAGAAACCCTTTGAGATTCTCCCCTTACATTCTTTAATGAAACTGAAATAAAATGTAGAGATGATATAGCAGCTAGTGTCTCAGGCTGAAACTGGACTGCCATCCACGTTAAAACCTTGGCTAAATCTGCATGTGACCTGAAGCAAGTTGCTCTGCCTCTGAACTTCCCATATATCCAGGAAAATGGCGATAATGCCTCCTTAGAAGGGTTAGGCGATGACAATATCCCAACACTCTTGTGGCAGTGCTGGTTGAACAGAAAATACACCTATAAGTGCTCAGCAAAACTGAAGATGAAAAGTCACAAGGTAAAGCATAAGTGTTCCTCATGTGTACATATGTATTTTCAATTTACACATCGTTTTAGCGAGTTGTCAATGTAGAGAATTTGAAAAAGCCTTGGTGCTGTTGCTTTAAATCCCCACACTCAATAGCCACCTAGTTTGTAAAGCTACAATGGGCTGTATTATTGAGGAATTCTCATACTTTAATTAGCTTTCTAATACAAACTTTAATTTTATCATGTTAATGAGATACAGAAATGATTTATTATGGTGTGAATGGTTCTGACACATCAGATGCCTTCTCTGCTAGGATTCTTCAGATGACTGTAAAAGCTGGAGGAGGGTACAATAAAGGATTCTTGAGACATTTTCCAACACGTCTGTTTCGAAGGTTTTTATTTTAATTCTTTATTAGCTTCAATGTTAAAATAATCTCTTCTTGTAGTGTAGTCTTTGAGGATTTGGGATATGACTCCTGCAAATATTATGTGATTAAAATTAGTTTTAGCATTGATATTGTTTGTTGTTGACAGCAGGTTTGACCTTTACTGAGAGGGATATGAATGGTATGAGAATTTTGAATGGTGAGTTATATTCATTTAAGTAACCACAGGTGTCCCAATAGTACTGGTGATTCTAGCCTGGCCCCACAGTTGTTGGCAATAACATCTGTCTACCTTGCCTGGGAGTACCTCCATTCCTTCTACATCTACACTACAGCCAGCCAGAGCCAGACCTCTTTCCCTAGGGTACTGACCTTTGCAAATGAGTCCTCCCCTCAACACACATTTTTGTTCCTTCAGAGTAGATTCTCTGCTCGTTTCTAAAAGAATTCTCAACGGAATTCATTCTTCAACGATTTGTATTTAGGATGGGGACTGAGGGCATCTGATATATATGGTACTGAGGAGGCGTGGTCAGAATCCCAAAGCTGCTGACAAATGGCGAGCCCCTGAAGTGGGCTGCTTGTGCTGGGGCACCTGCTTTGTTTCTCATTCTTCTGGGGGATCTTTCTCATGGCTCAAGAAAATGACCCACAACAGGAAGAAAGATTTCTCATCTCTCAACACTTGGGCTCACATTAGAAATCACTTCTACAGTATTTCATTGGTCGAAGCTGGTCACCAGGCTGCCACTCAGCTACTATGTGGGGAGTTAAGTGCCCTACCCCTTACTGAGGAATGCTTCAGAGATACAAGAACAGGACCAAGGATTCAGAACAGGGTGACTGTTTGGACCATGAGTACAGTCACTGGGACACAACATTTGACCTATGTCTTTTTTTTGTTTGTTTTGGTTTGGTTTTGGAGACAGGGTTTCTCTGTGTATCCTTGGCTATCCTAGAACTACCTCTGAAGACCAGGCTGATCTTAATTCACAAATTCATCTTCCCCTGCCTCCCCAGTACTGGAGATTAAAGGCATGCACCACAGCTACCTGGTTTGACATAGGCATACGAATGGGTTTTATGGTCTTTCTGATCCTAGAACTAGATTCACAGGAGTTACCTACAGAGACATTATTTGCACTAAAATCAGTAATCATGAAGAAATGATAGGGGAAAGGTAAAGTCTCTACCACTCTCATGACATCAGCTCCCCAATACCATTGTGGCAGCTTTTCCTCTCCATGTGGTTCTGCTAAGTGATCCTTCCCAGTTCTTGCCCTCCAGGCAAAGTTTTCCATCACTCTCAGATCCCTATTTTACCTGGAGTCAGTGAACACCTCAGAGGTATTTTTTGTTCTAGTCACAGCTTGACTTTCAACTGTAATCCTGTGGACCTCTCTCAAGAAGCTAAAATAAGAAGGTATGAAGCCAAATTGGAGTTTTGTTGTGTTTCTCTGCCCATCTTTAGTGACAGCATTGCTTTCTGAAGACCTTAGATGTTCCTAGGCTTCGTCCAGGTACAGACTAATGAGGACACACTCAGTTCTGACTCAAAAGAGTCAGAACGAAAGGAGTTGTACTTTCCTTAACAGCCCACCCAGTTGTTGCTGTAAGAGGGAGCTGGGCAAAGGCTGGGCTTGTAGAAGGAGAAGTTAGGGACTCTACTTTCCAAGAAGCCTTGTATAGCTAATCTACCGCTTCTTGGACTCATTTGTTGATTTCCTCAGGACTCCCTCCCTGACCCACAGTGTCCAACATGGAAAGCTCTGTGGGTGGGTGCTTAGGGTCATGATCAACACCAAAATAGAACAATGATGTTAAAGCTTGTTGATATTAAATTAGTATTGTCACTCTTTTTCCGAAGTCCAGGGCTATGGGTATTGGTTTGGTTGACAATAACATTTGGGCTGAGTGAGAACCATGTAGCCAGTGGCTTCTGAAAGTTATTCACTGGTGACAGAGGAACTGGGGTTACAGCTGAACCCCAGGTCAAACCTTCCTAGCTGTAGAACATTAAAGGTTCCATTTCCACTTTACCTATCTTCTCTATACAGGAAGAAAATGCCTCCCCATAATGATAATGGTTCAAATCTAGCCAAGCAGAGGAAACTACATCTATTCTAGTAGGATGTATTGTTTGTCTGTTTGTTTGTTTGTTTGTTTGTTTGTTTTAAGGCAGGGTCTCACAATGTATCTCTCACTGTCCTGGGACTCACTATGTACACAAGGCTTGGCTCTGCCTGCAGAGACTGGGATTGAAGGCATGGACCACTACACTAAGCTCTAATGATTATAATAATATTCCAATATACAAATTAACTAGATGGGCGAGAAAACTGCTTAAGTATTTGTATATTTTATTAAACATTTATAGTAGGTTTCCTCATCATTCTTTAATACCTTTAATGTCTCATTTTGAAGGCATGATGCAAAAGGGCAATACAAATAAACTAAGCTCTTTCCCAGAACTCAAAAGAAATGCCCACCTTCTTAGCCAAGCAATGACTAGATCCATATATTCAAATCCACCCATACAAGCAAATTTCTTTGGCCTCTGAAGTAGTAAAGTTCCAAAAATAAGCAGGGAAGTCTTCAGAATACTAACACAAAGTAAAATGGGGAGGATAGAAATGGTGGGGAAGTGAAAAGGGGAAGGAGGGAGAGATTCTAAACAGCATGGCACACTTTCCTCCTAAATGAAAAGCCCTTGGAAGGATGAAAGAAAGCCTCAGCTTCCTTGGGGGCAGGGATGGCTCTGGCCTTGAGCCCTGCTATGAAGATTAATGAAAGTGATTCTATTAGGTCTTCTTGCTCTGGCTCCCAAAGCCTGTAAGGATTTTTTTTTTTGGGGGGGGGGAGCAGTTTGCTAAGCCTTTTGCTTACAGTTGTATGGATGACCTTTTCTGGATTTGCTTGGTGTTTTTTTTTTTTTATCTTCTGGGCTTCCAATGGAGTCCAAAGTGCAAGTCAAACTCATGACCCATTCAGGGCCAAGGGATGAGGCAAGAAATAAAGTCATTTCTGACAGGTTCCAACGGAATCCTGCCCTGAAGACACATTGAGGCTGAAAAGATACGTGAGCTTCGTGAGCTTCCTACTCACCAGGAAGAGCCAGGATTACTCCGCTCCTGACAGCCTCAAATACACCCTGAGGCCAGCAGATGCTTGAAATCTCCTTCCTGGTCTTACTTGCCCTGCCCCAGGCTGAGTGAGCTCAGCCTCCCTTAGGAAGCCAGAGGACCTTTTGGGTCTTCAATCATGATTTTCCTTCTTTTCTCAATGACTTCAGCTCAAGCCAGCTCTAATTTTTGACCTTGGCCAGCTTAGCCCTCAACTCACTCATTAGCGAAAATTTAAGATCAAGGAAACTTCCTTTCATTAAAAAAAAATAAAAGCATTAATATCTCAAAATCAAATGGTCACTTCACAGAGGTAGAAGAATAAGGAAGGGCCAGATTGGTTGAAAAGGCTACAGTGACCCTGTTGGGACAATGGTAAGAATTAGGCTGTGGAGCTGTGAGGGTCACCAGATCTCTATCAAATGGCTTCTTAGAATCTAAATATACAGAATGAGCTAGTTTCTGAGTTTTGTCATATATGACTTCTATTACATGAGGGACATGTAGTCTCCCAGTGTCCCAGTCTCCTGTCTCAGTGCCCTAGTTAGACAGCATATCACTATGTACAGCCAGAAGCCAGTCTCTCATTGGTCATTATTAGAGTTGTCTTGTCAACATCATGCCTGATTGTAAACAGCTCTCAAAATCATTTGGATTCTTTTGTCAGGGAAAGCCGTTTGACCAATCCTGCTGACCTGTTATTTTGTGCTAACCCTGAAAATGTGTATAAAATTGATGTCACTGGTTCCCTTTCTTCCTCAAGCACTTTTCTTTCTGGTTCACAATGAAAACATTTGTGCAGTCATCAGTGGTCAAGAGTAGCCCAACGTGCACTGGGAAACCTCTAACTGAGAGGAATGTTTATTTATCATCTAGAGATGTCCAACAGGAGAGCACATTCCCATCATTCAGGATGACAGAACGGAGAATCTCATTCAGGTACCAAGACAAAAACACAGAAACAAACACAAACTAAGAAAGGCACTCTGTGCTTGCTTCCACAGCAGAGGAAGTTTCTCCTGAGGACTGACATGTTACCACCAAACAAAACAAACGGAAGCAAAGGTTTACAGTCTGAACTTCCTCAAGAGGGCACGCACCTCACTGTAAAATCTACCATTGTGCTTTTGGAAATTTCCATTATAAAAATTATTTAAAACTGAGGAAGGCATAGGTCAGTCCTCAGAGCTAACAAATAAGATGTACTTCCTGGGCAGAGTTAACTTATCCATTACATTTAATTTATGATTCTAAAAGGGCATGCTCTAAACACTTAAACTGAACACACAATTTCAGAGTGAACCTGGCTTGTTTTAGACTCTTGTGTGGACAAAGGGGCCTTGTGGTCAACTCTTTTGGGGCAATATGTAGAGATAATCTCCTTTGTACTGTGGAAAAGCATTGACCTATCAATAAAATGCTGATTGGCCAATGAGCTGAGGCAGGACTTGTAGGAGAGAGAGGAATTCTGGGACTGAGTCACATGATAGAGAATTCACCCAGACACAGAGGAAGATGGTCACATAAAACTAAGGACCAGGTAACCAGCCACTTGTCATGGCTTAGATGACTTTAAAGGGGATAATTGCGTTATGAACTAGTGGAAACAGGAGCCAAAGCTATTGACCTAGGTATTTATTCATATATAAGAAGCCTCAGAATCGCTATTTTGGGGAACTTATGAACAGATAGGGAAGTCCACAATTACAGCATTGTATATGTAGACTAGATTTCCATACTCCTGAATTTTAAAGCTGAAATAATATATCCTAAATGTATGGATTGATACTTATGATCAGCTGCTTAAATGAGGGTTCCCAGTTCATAAAATTCCTAATTAAATAGAGAAGCATTCTAAATTCTTGATCTTTGTTAATCATATTTAGGAGAAGCCTGGAAGTTTAGATCATGACTTCATTAGGGCATTCACACAGTTCCCCTGGTGGCAACATAATCTAATTTTAGCAAATTTTAATTGCAAGTGCAGCAAAGGTTTATGAGCATTTGAGATGAGTCTCAGATACTCTGGTCTCTGAATGCAGTGCTCTGTGCCTTCCACCACAGACTCTGTTTAGCCATGCCTCACTGTTACAGTGCTCCGGACAGTCATACAAATGCCTGTCTGTACACTCTATGTGTAAATATTATGAGTTCTAAATTAAGCTTACAAACTATCATATGTTGGACTGTCTTAGTCAAGTTAATAGAACTGCTGAGCAAAACAT
This sequence comes from Tokudaia tokunoshimensis, assembly GCA_036184795.1. Lineage (NCBI taxonomy): Eukaryota > Metazoa > Chordata > Mammalia > Rodentia > Muridae > Tokudaia > Tokudaia tokunoshimensis. Next base: position 113,091,855 of record BTHU01000004.1, read on the forward strand.
GCCCTATAACTCTATTTTGATCGTTCTTTGTAACAGCCTAGAAGTCAGGTTCAAGTTACAAACTCTTGGCCCTGCCAAGCTCTGTACCTCAGAATGTGGTTAAGGGATCCTGGGCCCATGTGCAGAGCTTGTAGCTATTTTATTTCCACCCTTGATTTTATGTAGAAGAACAAGATGTCTTTTTACTTATTCAGGGTTTCCATCATCTATACATTGAAATAGGTCCACTATAGCCCAAGAACTATCTCTGCCATCTATGTGAGAACATCCTGGTGGTATGGCCTGTGCTTAAGACGAAAGGAACTTGACACCATTGGGACTGAGAAAACTGAGTCCACATACTACCTGATGCAGAGGTTTGACACATGGGTTCTAGGTGATCATGCTTCCCTGGTTAAGAGGCTTAGAGGCACTGTGAGGAAACTATTGTTGCATTCTACTTTGTTAGTCTTAAAGGTGGAGTGTTCATAAAGTGTATTATCAAACCTTGTATACTTTTTATTTTATGCCTAATAATTATTCATAATTTTATAGCCTTTGTTTTTTCTCTTTTTCAATAGATATGCATCTTTCTTGGTACCAAAGTATAGAGGATAATTTCATGTATCAATTTGTGTAGGCTAAGGGATACCCAGATACCTGATAAAACTTTATTTCTAGGTATATCCATGAAAGTATTTCTGGAATGAATTATTATCGTTGAACCAATAGATCAAATGTTAAAATAAAACAAAACAAACAACAACAATAAAAATCTGACCCTCTATCCACCCTTGCTAATGTGGATCAGTTAATATACTGAAAGCTCTAAAAAGAATAAAGGGGAGAGCAAGGGCATAACCTCTCTCCTTGAGTTAAAATGCCCACATTCTTCTGCCCTTGATCAGTCTGTCCATGGTCATCCCATCCTTACTGCCACTCTCTTCTGGCATTCATATTTTGTCCATAAGGTACTTATACCAGTGGCCCGGTGTTCTAAGCCTTAAGACCTAGACTGAATTATACTAATGGCTTTCTTGGCCTCCAGCTTACTTTTTGACCTCTAATATTACATGATTCAATTTCAACATTAAATCCTCTTGTTCATCTGAAGAACAGTGTCTATGCATGGAGATATAAGAGTGGACAAGACAGACAAAAATCCCTTTGTCACAGAACTTTCTTTCTAGTGAGATACTATGACGAATGAAATGTGTCAGTTTTAAATATGATCTTGAATTACTTGCTGCTCTGTCAATATGAAGCAGGATCATTGCCTACTCCTTTGAACTTTGCTGGTTCATAATATCCAACAGAAGTAATAGTGATGCACTGTGACTTTGAAGGCCATATCAAAGGTCTTGGTCACTGTCGACCTCAGACACTCCCAGAACTATTAGTGATATGGGGTAGACAACTACGATGAGACAGTTGTTTATGTTGGGGGTGGGGAACAGTTACATGTTGTATTCTGGGAGCATAACAAGCTGAGTCCATCCTTTAGGGCAGTAAGAAGATAGGAATGAGAAGAGAGTTTGAAAGTGGATCCTCTAGGCCTAGATGTTCCTGCCCCATCCATTCCAGTTACTCCCCAGCTGAATTATCAGATATCAGGAAACAGAGATCATTATATATCTTTACTCTGTCCAATACTAATTCACAGAATTCTGAACAGAACAAGGACCTCACCATTCACTGCACTAAGTTTTGAGAAATTTCGAATAATAGCCCCTACATTTATGCTGAGCTCAGAATTCGGATTCAATTTAGTGCATTCAGATGCCTCTTGCTGCTTAAATGAGTGTCCAAATGGTCATCTCAAAATCTATTTCGAGAGGAATTATTGATTTCTTCTACTCCTGAACCAAACAACAAAACAAACCACCGCCACCAAAAGAATGTACCTGCTTCTCTTTAGGCTTTCAGTAAATGCCATGACTTCCAGTCGAGTTGCAAGGCTCTTTTTTCAGCACTGCCCATATCTAATCTATTAGTATATCCTGCTGTTTCCTTAATAAAAATAGATCTCCAGTCTGTGCATTTCTCCACATCTCCTCTCCCTGTGTGCAAGCTCTCCAGGCATTGTCTCTGAGCTGAAACAACTCTCCTGACATCCAAAGAATGCTTTTTACTCAGCACCCAAGAAGTGTACAACAGGATCCCTAGGTCAGGACAGTGCAGTTCAGTGCATGGGTGTACACATAATTGCTCCACATCTTCCCAGTCCTTTAATAGTAACAAATGTTATGCATGGAACTAGAAAAGCTAAAACGGCAAACCTGTGATCACATACAAAATATGTATGTTCAGAAAATAAAATGGAGTAGTATGTACACATGAGCACACACACACACACACACACACAAATGTTCACACACATGCATGAGCACAAATGTCCACACATACACACACACACACACACACACACACACACATTTTAGTGTGTGTTTCCCCTAGGCATGATAATATGCAGCCATTTTGAAGCTAAGATGCTGTAATAAATTATAGGAAACCTTGGTCTGCAATCTTGAGAGCAAAATAAGCAATACATACTAGGTAGCTCAGTATGTGACCATGGAAATGATACTCTTGGCATTCCCTAGTGGAAGGAGAGAAGACTGAGTCCATCACCCAAGGTTCTAGTTACCACTCCCTTTTTCCTAGTTCAACATAATCCTAAAAATGTTGAAGTGCATAAGAGAGTGAAATTGGACTGAGTTAGGGACCTGTTAGAAGTGCTACCATTTGGGAGTCACCCATACTTCTGAACAGAGTCTAGGAGGCTCTGAACTGGAAGGAATCCTTTCTTTGATCTGTTGGCTCCTTCTCTATTTGAGGAGATGTCACAGTTTTGCATGGCTCCAAGGGTCTTGGAACCCTGACTAGAGGTAGCAAGGGAATGAAGAAAGGACAGATGTTTAAAATGCAACAACAACAACAGAAACTTGAACACAAAAAAGCTGGGATCAAGTAAATGAACTGAGCTTTCTGGTGGAGAAGCCATGGCTACCCAAAAACTCAGTCTGATAATTATATATGCTGAGATGATCAGGGAGGTGGGGTTGTTGCAAACATCTGAAGAAGGAAGTAAGGTTTATGGGATTCAGCTGAAACAAGAAGGAAGGTTTTTATAATCTCAATGGAGCAGTCTCTGTAGGGGAAGCAGTTCTAGGGGAGCAGCATTTCAGACATTAATTTGCCAGTATGAAGGCGTGAGGGGAAAACAGTAGACATTTTCAGGACACACTATCAACATTTGCACTCAGGCTGGAGGCTGGAGAAATGTTTGGACATGGCCACTCAGGACTTTACACACTGAAGGATTCCTGTTCTTCCCATAGGGTGAATAGATGCTTTCTTTTCCTATTAGAGTCTTCCTAGGAAAGTACTTCAACAACAACAACAACAACACACACACACCACATGCACATGTGTGAAGAAACATTCCTTTCATTCATATCAGAGCTTGAGCAAGGACTTGGACACTGACAGAATGACTCCTTTGGCCTCTTGAGGGTTTTGGGGGGGGAGGGCACAAGTTCAGGTACCAATGAAGCAATATCATTAGAAAGAAGAACCCATGAAGGGGCTATCCAGAAATAGCCATGTGGGCCAGTGAGGCGTGAGAGGCAGCTGTAGCTGATGGAGAAGTTACAAAGAGCTTAAGAGGAGACATCAGCCTCTGACAAATGTAGTGAGTGCTAGAAAATGCAAGAAAGGAAAAGTCTGAATTCTGTCATTTGTGTGTGGTCGCCACTGAATCTGTAGCATCCAGAACAGGGTATCAAAGTAGCAGTCCCTGCCAAATAAAACACAGTAAGGTCTGGAGCATTTTCAGGCAATATTGGAGACTCATATAGAAGAAAACACAAAGTTTTCAGGTTTGATGTACAGGCCTAAATCTTTAAGATATTTCAGCAGCCCCCTCCCCGCTACGTGGTGTGCAGGGGATGATCCTTGTGTCAATGGACTCAAACCGCTATGCAATTTCCTGCACACTGAACGTTAGGCTATCATAGCATGATGCTGTGTTACTTTAGCAATTGTCAGAAAAGACACCATAACATGTGATTTGTATTTTGAGGTCATTCACACTTCTGGAAAGCCAGAAGCCCTCATCACAAAAGGACTAAGGTAATTTTCCTGTGAAAAGATGCAAATAGTGTGGAACTGAAACCTCTGCTAACAGTCAGCAAATGCATGAGGCTGTTGGCCAGGCAAAGTTTTTAGGAGCTGGGAGCAAAGACAGATTCTCAAAGACACAGTGTAAAACTTTGAAATGCTAGCATTTTGACAAATAGTCCTTGAGTTGCTTTTGCTGCTTAGTTAGAACTAAAGCAAATCACCAGCTTGGGGCCCTAACCTAGCCTCAAAGCTGAAGGGTAAAACCAACAGCAGTCACTCCTAACTCACAGCTAAATAAAACTGAAAGATAAATTCGTACGGATAAGTAGACTGCACACATTCATCTTGAGTTTGTGGCCACAAACTCTTTACTGATTGAAATGTTTAGATCAATGGTAATAGAATTAATGTGACTCTTTCTTCTATGATTGGTCAAAGGGCTGAAGCAGTTTTCCTGCCTCTCACTGCTGCCATCCAGAGCAGTATGCAGTCTTTATGTTCACCTCAGTAAAAGGTTCTGGGAAATGAATGGATGAAGACTGGTTACACTTAGCTTGGATTTCTTTTCCTGGTCTAACCTGCCTTGCTCTCTGTATGAGATCTGCTCTCTTACTGCTCTCCCCTTTCATTAAAGCTTGCTTAACCTTTCTTCAAGTCTCTAGCTGATTCTTTATCTGAAAAGGTGTTCTAGGGGAAGTATCCATAACCCTAGGGCACCTCACCTAGGGACCAAGGTGACTTTTTTCCTATCAGTTAACAGCAGCAGTGAGTCATCTTAGAAGCAATTCTTTCTACCCTAGTCAGACCTTCAGCTGACACCTAGCCTATATCTTAGTGTGAGGCCCAAGAAGAACCTTCCCTGCTAAGTCTGGCCCAGAGTTGTGACCCTTATAAAGTGTATGAGGGTAACAAACATGCGATTTTTAAGCCCCTGCAACAGTAAGATAACAAGTTTGGGATAACCAATATAGACTTTGTACCCCAAATAAACTCAGACAGGATGTGCTTTCTCCCAAAGTCTATGAATTCCATATTTTTTTTATTAGTTTAAATTCCAGTAGGCTAAGATGACTGAGTTCTGCTTCAGGAGGCTATAACAGACTACCCTATGTTCATTAATATGGCAACAGGAATCTAAGGCAGAAGGAGGAAACTATATACACTTTTTAAGTCTCTACATGTGTCAAATGTATTACTGTCCCATTGTTCAAAATAGAAGACCAAATACAGTCATCCGGTAAGGTAAAGATACCCAAGGGCAGGATGTGGGCAACTGAAACACTGTAGGGTTATCGATACTATTTGATTTCCATAGATGTTTAATACAATTTAACTTATGCTATTATTTGTAGTATTTAAATTTTATTTTAATGTGTATTTGTGCTTTGTTTTCATGTATGTGTGTGTACCCCAGATATGTATGTATTGCCTGCAGAGGCTGAAAGAGGGCATTGGGCATAGATTTGCAGTTAGGTGTGAGCCATATGTGGATTCTGGGAATTAAACCCAGGCTCCTGGAAAAATAGCCAGTGTTCTTAACTGCTGAATCATATCTCCATCACCATCATCAAATTTCTTTCAGTTTTAATCAACAAATCCATACATATAATGTTTAAAGTTGAGTCCTTAATAGTCCATCTGACCAATATTCATATCAAAATCACTTGGAGTTGTTTTCTTGCTACATTCTCTGTAAGTTTTGATGTGCTACTTGCTAATAAAATCTGACTATTTACAAATAATGATTTTTATAAATTCCATTACACTGTTGTCTTAGAACTCTAATCTACTTTTCTAACACACCTATTCCTTCATGTTTGCTTCTAAGAGCAGCACGGAGAAACAAAGAAGAAAACCACCTGCTACCAGAAACCCATAATTATTTTTCCCTGTACTAGAAGGTGCCTCTGTTCCTCTCAGTTCCTGATCAATGTCTGCCCTTTGAAATGGAACCTCCAGTAGTGATTTCATACTGACTGGTGTTTAGACAACATTTTCTACCTGCCAGGATACAATGAATCTAATGTATATTCCTGCTTTTTATATTCTTATTTAATTGTTTTAAACTTATTTTAATCCTTTTCCAGTGTATTTAAAGAAAAAAGTAGTACATAAACTCCAGGAAACAGGCTGAAGCAACACTTGACAGTGTTTTGAAATAAAGTTGTTTAGAGGTTTCCTTGCATTGGTTGACATTGCAGGAAGTTGATCTGTTACAGAACCTTCCAGAAAAAGTATCATGAGTGTTAGTAGCCTTGTATGTTGTTGGATACTCATAGGAAGTATGGTGCCTTTCTTCTTGGAAGACTTTGTGAGCTCCAAAATCATGGGATTTGGCCTGTTTTCACATGGAATGTGAGAACCTGTCAGTATTTTAAGAAATGGTACCAGGAGATGTAGATAAGAATTTTCAGTAATGAGCCTTCAGAGCTAGTGGTTGGCAATTTTGTTGAAGCAAGCATTTCCTATGAGGTTTTTGGGATGCTGTGTTTTGGGTTAGAGGCCCTCAGTCCAGGGAAGCTCTTCAGGCATACCCATCTCCTTCCATCCTCATATACCTGGGAAGTTTGGTAAAGCCATGATGGAAGAGGGACAAACAGTATTCGTTTCTCCTCTCCCCACATTTCTCCTACACCCTGCTGAGTGTTCCCTGCTCATTAAGGCCTTCATTTCTGTTTTGGCATTACACCTCCAGGTAGATGACATCACATGGATTGGGTCCACTGTCTTATTGGTTTCAGGAGAGTCTAGGATTTAACATGTAGTCAAGACTGTCTAAGAAAATCTATGAGCCAGTTAACTGTTGTCATGTAACAAACTGCCACAGTACTCAGATGTTTCAAATTGGTAGTTCTCGAATTTTCTGATGCTGTGACACATTAACACAATTTCTCATGCTCTGATGACTCCCAAACATAAAATGGCTTCATTACCACTTCACAACTGTAATTTTGCTACTGTTGTGAACCATAATGTAAATATCTGACATGCAGTATATCTGATATGTGACCCCTAAAGGGTTTGCAACCCACAGATTGAGAATCTGTTTTAAACACTTAGAGTTTGTTATAATTCAGACCTCCATATATGTGTTCTGCAGCTCTTCTCAGCTGACTTTGCCTGTGGACCTGTGGCCAGCAGTTCTGGAAGGACTCTTTTGTGTTTGAGGGTGGGCTGTCTATAGGTTGGTCTTGATTGGGCCCAGTTGATGTGACTTATCTCTGATCCATGTGATCTCTCACATCCCATCAGGATAGCTACAGTTTGTTTTTGTATTTAAGGTAGCATTTTGAGACTGTGACTATGAAGTTCTCTTGCCGCTTAAGCTCAGAACAAGTGTAAGCTGTAAGACCAGAAAACTTCAAAAGGTAAGGGAAGAGGCTGTACTTCATGCTGATAGAAACCATAAGTTCATATTATAAAGGTTATAACTTCAGAGAGGGAGTTGAAAATTGGAGACATTTCTGTAAGCAGTCTTCCAGAGTCAAGATGAATGTCAAGATAAAGATTGACTCTCTTTGTCTCACTGCTGGATACAAGGAAAGTAGATGGGAACCCCCAGTGTTGTTGGCAGCTTCATTCCTACTAGGAGGAGAGCCAGCTGAAGGACCATGCTAACACACAGTGAGAAATAAGGCAAGACTCACAAGAGGAAAGTGCCACAGCTCTCATGATATTGTGGACTCCTGAGTGTTGGCCAACAACCCATATCCCTCCTTGGATCTTATAGATAACACCAGTAAATTCTGACATTATCCAGGCCTGTGTGATTGGCGTTTTATCTTTGGAACACAGACACACAAATAGTCCTATAATTCAATGAAGGGATACTTCACTTCTCTTTAAAGTAGTGCCCCCTCACCCAAGAAAACCAAGGATCGTCCATGGAAGTGAAGAGAGTATACAGAATTGCAGAAGGCAGTGACTAATAAGAAAGTCAGCATCTTAGGACTGAATAGCAGGAGAGCTTACTCCAAAGAAGCTCATATCAGTGACTCTAATCCTGTATTTATGGAATATTCAACAGGCTGAAAGGGTCACTTAAATTTTCAGATAAAATTTACTGTCTCTTATGGGAGAAATTACACATTTCAGTAGGCAGTTACTCGAGCTCTTTTTAATTTACGTCTTCTAAAATGTTCCCTCAGTTTATTTTCTCCATATTTCCACTAGCCAGGATTTCTGTTAGATATATTTACATCTACAAATGTTATTCATATACTAAGTGTGCTTTCCATGAACTTACATAATCCATTAAGATTTTAAAACTCTCTCTCTCTCTTTCTCTCTCTCTCTCTCTCTCTCTCTCTCTCACACACACACACACACACACACACACACACACACACACACACAGGCATATTTTCAGTAGTGAAAATTTTCATTTGTTTTGCAATAGCACTAGATAGACTGGAACTTGCTATGTAGACTAAGTTTCAAACATAGTGAGAGCTGCTTGCATCTACCTCCCGAGCGCTGAAATTAACAGTGTGTGACACTGCACCCAGCCCCAGTAGTTTTTAAATGCTGTAGATTCACCAAGAACAATGAAACACATCTTTGCGAAGTATTCATGGCTTCTGTTAGCAACTCTTTACTAATTTAAACAATAAGTAAATGTATCAAGCTTCAACACTCAACATCACTAGAAGCAATAATACCACAAGGTTCAGCTTTGAAGATGGAGGAAGCCTTCTCAATCTACTATGACCAGAAGTCAAACATGGATGGAAATATGATGACAGAATGACATGGGAAGTCATACACAATTTCAGATCAGCTCTACATATCAGGAAGAAAAACCACGTTAGAAAAAGTGTAAACAAATTTGTATCAACTTCGAATTGGGTCTAGTCTAGGGAATGTTTGTAAATATTTCAAATATAAAGACAGTAAAAATGAATGTCTGAGAATTTCCATCTCAGCTCAATGATGTAGAATGTTTGACTTAAGCAGAATAATCACGTATATCCCTGTATTGTACATCAGTGTTGTATATACACTGCACAATATCAAAAGCACTGGTCATGTAGACTGTGAAGTAAGTGAATCTCCCTGCACTTGTATGGGCACAGTATACAATCCGCCTATGTGTGGTAGCTGTGTATTAATATCCCTTGTGTTATTTGTTAAACAACTGCTTAGAAATGCTGTCCAGTTTCATAAGCTCTGTGTATCTTATGCTCCAGTCCTTTGTTCTAAGCTTGTGATGGTTTGGATGAGAAATGCCCCCCATATGCTCAAATATTTGAACACTTGGTCCCCTGTTAGTAGTGCTGTTTGGGGAGGTTTAATGGCCTTGTTGGAGAATATACATCATTGAGGGAGGATTTGAGAGTTCATAGCTTCAGTCCTCTTCCAGTTTTCTATCTCCTCTTTGTGTTTGTGGTTGGAGACTTGATCTCTCATCTTTCTGCTCCAGCTGCCTGCTGCCATACCTCCCCCACCAATATAGATTCTCTGTCTGGGAATCTAAGTGAAAATAAGTTCTTTCTTCATAATAATTGGTTTTGGTCATGATGATTTGTCAAAGCAAAAGGAAAGTAACTAATACAAAGCATTTCTTACTAAGTCAAAACATGGGCCTAGAGTCACTTAGTGACAGTTGGTGACCCTGTTTTCTTTTCATCAAGCCTCTCCCAGGAGAATGACTATGGCTGGAAAGGAAAGAGGTAGTATTCACCTCACCCCAGCCAATTGGTTGTTTCTCAGGAGCTATCATCAGCTTTCCTGAGAAATGCTTTCTTCTTCATCACAGTTAACAGCCTTTCTACTGTCTATGTAGAGGCTTTATGGACACCTGTCACTGTGATGAAGTCTTCACTTATGCCTTTCTTACATTGTTAACTTTTAGGGAAAATCTGTGTTGTTCTCAGATATAATGGTAAATGTTCTAACTTATTATTTACTCACTACTCCACACTGTGCAAAAGGCCTTACTATTGTCACTGTCTCTTTCAAGGTAGGTATAGCTTTCTTGGATCCCAAATTTTAAAGACATTAAATATGAAAATATTAAACGGTTTAGATCAAACTGGCCCATGGGCACAGTGACTTCCAAAAAAAAAGCCTCTCAGACATGTCATAGAGCCAAGTCTGAACTAGGATATTGTGGTGGTTTGAAAGAAAATTTACCCCTTAGGTGCATAAGGAGTGACACTATTAGGAGCTGTGTCCTTGTTGGAGTAGGTGTGGCCTTGTTGAAGGAAGTAGTCACTGGGAATGGGCTTTAAAGTCTCAGATGCTCAAGCTATATCCAGTGTGTCAGTCATTTCCTGCTTCCTGCAGATACAAATGTAGAACTCTCAGCAATCTCTCCATCACCATGTTTGCCTGCATGCCACCATGTTTCCCACCCACCGTGATGATAATGGACTAAACTTCTGAACTGTAGTTCAGCCCTGATTAAATGTTTTCCTTTATAAGAGTTGTCATGGTCATGGTGTCTCTTCACAGTAATAGGAACCCTAACCTAAGACAGATATGTAGGCATTAGGGCAGACAGTGTCTTACTCCATCATCATATTATCTGTGGAATTCACACTTAGGGGAGTGGGAGCTATGTTTTGGAGAGAGAGTAGAGAGGGAGCTTATTAATGCAGTAACTCTGTCTTTTGTTGGCTGTCTCAAATTATTCAACTACTTCCAGCCAACCTGACATATATATATATATATATATATATCACTAAAAATATACCTGACCCATAGAAATAGGAGAAAGTAGTTGAAAGCTTTGTTCTGGTTCACAGTTTTAAAGGGTGTTAGTTCATTTGGGGTAGGGAAAGACATGGTAGCATTCATGTTGGGAAACGTGTGGCAGAGTCTATTCCATTATGGAATACCAGGAAGCACAGAGCATTACAAGAACCAATGGTTAGACTATTCTCTTAAAAAAACCTACCACTAGTGACAGATTTCTGTCAGACCCACCTCCTAAGGTTTCCATAATTTCTTAAAATAGTGTCAACTTGGGAACCAATGCTTTAAAATATAAGCTTATGTATGACATTTCAAATCCAAATGTTAATAGGACACAAGCAGAAACTTGAACTTATTACTTCTGCTCTGTAATGCCTATGATAAGAGTAAGTCCAGACCACCTTCATGGAGGGATCTGAAATATATGAAGTTATGAGAAAAGACACCCAGCTAAGGCCTTTCTAGTTGTCAGATTAGCCTTTGGAAGCATGAACAAGCCCTGCCCAGATCAGGTGGCCTGACTCCAGATCACAGAACAGTTCAATCGACCCATAGATTTATAGAAAACAGCAAGAAGCTATTTGATGTCATGAGGCATCTACATTTGTTATATAACAATAGATAACTGGTGTAGTCACCATGGGTTGTTTCTGGACTGCAGCCAGTGAAGCATCCATTGCCAAGCAGCCTTTGGATGCATGCTGATGGCAGCACAGATGTTCTGTGAGAACAAGATGTAGCAGCTGGCACCATATGACCTTCCAATTGACAAAGGCCACCCACAGAGTTTATGCCATTACTGGACCTGCTCATTGCTAAGGCTGTGTGTTATGGTTTTAATGTATTCCTTTCAAATTTCTTGTGTTCAAACATAATAACCAATGTGATAGCATTAAAAGGAGCACCATTAAAAACTTATTAGGTCATGAGGGCTCCTCCCTCATTAGTGGAATTTTGATTCTCATTAAAGATGGGTTACTTAGCCTTTGGTCTTCTTGTCCTTTTGACATGAAAACATATGTCATCACTCCCCTCTGGAGAATGTAGTAACCAGGTACATTTTTCTAAGTTCCAAGCAGTATTCTGGATTTTCCAGTGACTTGATCTTGGACACCACAGCCTCCAGGTTCACTTAGGAAAGCTTAGGTATTAGAGTAATAGAGATTTCACATTGCCTGTTAGGACACTTGCTTTTGGAACTCTGAGTTAGTGGGGGGTGAAGGTAAGGAAGCACGAGGCTGCTGTGTTGGGGAAAAGTCCAAGACACATGGAGATATACCAGTCACCACTCAATGCATGTCACAGCAGATGCATTCATGTAGCTCCAGTCTCCATAATCAAGCCCAGAAGCCTAAAGCTGAAGTCCTGAGTAATGCTCTGGGGACAGTCTCCCCCTAGTGTGCCTTGTTCAAATTCTTCAGCTATGGAATCTATAAACAATAGGTGATGTTTTATCTTATGGGGTGACTTGTTATAATGAAGTAGCAATGGAAACATCATTTAACTATTTTTAATATGGTCAAATTGCATTGTCTATTGGTTGACTGATTGAGTGATTGATTGATTTTCTCATATCCTATTCTTCCTATTAAAAATTAGACTAGCTCTGCTACTATAGTTACTTACTTATATTGACCAAGACAGTATTAGCACATAGTGGTCCACAAATAGTTGTGGAATGAATAAAAGAATTAGTGTTCACCTTATAGAACTAAAATAAAAGTTTCTAGAAAATGCTGGGGGCGTACTTGCATGACAGAGATTTTTTTTTTCATAATATGCATGTAAGCTCTTCCAACAAACATTCCGGTGTTCATTCAAAACACTTACATGAAACACCTGTCCCACAGCACAAGCCAACCTCTTTAGGAACCCTTTCTCAGAGGTGTACTGATAACTGAAGTATGGGGCACCATACGTAGAGTGTGGCCACAGAAGTGAGTCTCTTACAAGACGCATGGTGAGAATGGTTCCATAACATGAATATTTTCAGGGTTCTGCTCAAAGTACCAAATTAAACCGGTGCCCCATAATGCTTGTTGACTTGTGAGCAAGCAAACATGTTTCTGAGCCAGGTAGAAAGCAGAGAAGAGAAGGGTGAGTAACTACATGGTGGCGGGGGTCACCTAAAAAGTGTCTAAGAGGCACAGGGTCCCAGTCTGCTTGCTGAGTTATCATAAAGAGCCATCATAGAGCCCAGGATAAAGGATTCAGGAACCCAGCACAAACGCATCCCTGTCTTTTGAAATCAGGTCCATTAAAAAGACATGAAAAAAGAATGGCATCTCCCTCAGGTTTCTGCTTGAAGGTGGATTCGTGCAGTCTCAGCACTTTATCCTGGAAGCTCCCCTGAGAAGGTGCACTGGGGAAGCAATTTGTATCTCTTTTGACTAAGACAGCAAGCCTTGAAGTCTGTGGGTCATCCACTTCCCTCAGACTCCCATCCAATTGCTGAGAAACGTGTCAGATCTGAAGATTTTGTGGGCTCTTAACTGTATGTGATTTTCCCCCTGGCATTTACATCTGAGGCAAATGAAAAGCCTTAGGTTTTACAGCCGAGTTAGGATGCTGAAAATGGTCTTGTGTAGAGTGTATCTGAAATTAATTAAGATATGTAGAAAGTTTATGTATATGAACAGGAAAACAGGATATACATTACGTTATTGTTTATTAAATAAATATGAACAACTAAAAGATTTATGTATTTTTTAAGGTCTTATGCATTTTGAACACATTCTCTCCCTGCCTCCATTCTTTGGAAGAGGGTTAGATAGCCCTGCTACTTTGTAGAGTGAGAAAAATGATTTTAAAACTCAAGTTGGATAGAGAAGCAAGTATATGCAAGTTCCTAAATCATTAAGTTCTTTTTTTTTTTTGCCATGTTTTATGTAATAATGAGCTTTGGAGTCTTATATGGACCTCGCTGAGCCCCCACATTTAACCACTAAAGAAGTCAAAGATGGACCTGCTAAGATAGTTTAGTAAGTGAAGGCATTTACAGAGTAGGCCTAGGGACCTATGTTAAATCTCCAGAATTTATGTAAGTTAGATGGAAGGACAGAAATGACTCCACAAAGTGGCTCTTTCACCTGTACACATATGCCATGACATACAGAATGCCACCATCCATACATGTCATATTCCATACATATACTATGATGATGATAATTGTTTTTGTTTAATAGAGAAAACAAGGATGAAGCCCATCAGACCACTGACAGAAATAGATGATTCCATGCAGAAAATTGCCTGGGTAAAGCAGTATAATGGGCTGAAAAGGAATACCTGTTTAAGTAAAAAGTCCTGTCTCATGGATATCATAAGCTTCAGGTTTCCCATTTATCATTTCAGGCTGAACCATCTATATCATAGGATTAATGCAATAGTTGACTGTTACTCTGTATGTGAAGTAACTTATACATGGCCTGCTACATAATAAGGCACATAAGCCTTACTTATCTGTCCTCATATTTGAGACAGCAGGTAAGATCCTTGGAGGCTGAAATCTGGCACAGTGCCTTGCACATGAGAATTTCATAAATATTTATCAAATGCATGGATGCATGAATAACCATAGGATGAAAACATATTAATCACTGTAATGTGATCAGCAAAACCAAATATTTTTCAGTAGCTTTCCCAAATAAGATACTATTGATTCAACCACCTGGGATCTGCATTCCTGTCTTCCTAAGAGCAGATGATTTTCACCATATGTCAATGTCTGACACCAAGCTTTGTCCACCCAACACCCCTAGGACCCTGGTATCTTTGTAGATCAATAGCAGCAGAAATTGCTTCTTCATCATAGACCCATAAGATGAGAGTTGACCATCATTCCACTAACTTTCCACTGGAGAAATTTGATCACATGGCCCCACCTGGAAGCAAGGGAACCTGGGAAGTAAGATTCCTCATTAGACAGTTGACCTGTTATTTCATACTGTGGACAAGAGAGATAATTGTTATATCAAAATTAGTTTTAAAAAGAAGGAACCAGAAAGTTAGAGGTCAGGTTGAATATTTGTCAATCATCAGAGAAGTCATTTCCATAGTAGTAGTAGATCTTTATTACACAAGTTTCTTTTTTTTTTAATTTTATTTTCTAAGTTTTTTTTTTATTTACATTCAAAATCATTTCCCCTTTCCCGTTTCCTCCCTCCCCGAAAGTCCCATAAGCCCCCTTCCCTCCCTCTTTTCCCCATTCAACCCCCTCTCGCTTCTCTGTCCTGGCATTCCCCTACATCCAGTCTTTCCAGGACCAGGGGTCTCTCCTACCATCTTCTTAGAAATCTATTGATATGTGAATTGTGTCTAGGGTATTCCGAGATTCTGGGTTAATATCCCCTTATCAGTGACTGCATACCATGTGTGTTCTTTTGTGATTGGGTTACCTCACTAAGGATGATATTTTCAAGTTCTGACCATTTGCCTAGGAATTTCATGAATTCATTGTTTTTAATTGCAGAGTAGTATTCCATTGTGTAAATATACCACATCTTCTGAATCCATTCCTCTGTTGAGGGACATCTGGGTTCTTTCCAGCTTCTGGTTATTATAAATAAGACTGCTATGAACATAGTGGAGCATGTGTCCTTATTGCATGCAGGTAAAGCCTCTGGGTATATGCCCAGGAGTGGTATAGCCTGATCCTCTGGGAGTGTCATGCCCAGTTTTCTGAGGAACCGCTAGACTGCTTTCCAGAGTGGTTGTACCAGCTTGCAATTCCACCAGCAGTGGAGGAGTGTTCCTCTTTCTCCACATCCTTGCCAACAACTGCTGTCTCTTGATAACACAAGTTTCAATAACTGGCAAATTGAAATGTGTACATAAAATAAGTACTGAATATAGTAGGTCATGTTTGGGGCAATGAAGATCAGTGAGAACTTGGTCCAATGTTAAACTCTCCCTTTATCTCAGGCTTTTCACACCTCTGTTAGTACTGTCATTGTCATAGGTACAGACATAGCAAGGGACCCATTTTCCTTACTCATCTTATTTTTTTTTCTTACTCATCTTATTAATTTTAGTTAAACCACAGCAATAATTTTGGAGCATGTAAGATATCTCAGGTGGATAGCCTGATGAAGACTAACACACTAAACATACTCAAATCAACTAATGCTTAGGATGAAAATAAGAACATCCTCAGAAGACTGTCATGTTCCCTTCTAGGCAGATCTTTCAAAGGAAGCTAGAAATATGATGGTGAGATGTGGATAATGATATTTTTTTTTCTAATTTTTAATGTATTCTAATAGCCATTTAGGAGACATTTCCAACCTGCAAATACCTCTTTTGTAAATAGAAAAGTCATTTTGTATATAGAATTGCTGTGAAAATTATATATGGACACACACACACACACACACACACACACACTCACACACACACCCTGATTTATCTGGTCCAAAGATAATGACATAGCATGAGTCAAGATTTTATATAAGGTCACCTGCTGCCAAGATCTCCCTTCACTCAAGTTATCTGCTACCCATTGTGCCTAACACATCACCTCAAAATATAGCTGTTTAAAACAATGCATATGTATTATGTCTTATATGTCTGCCATGGCTCCCAATATTATTGGTGATCATCTGAAAGACTGTGTGGGAGCTGGCTGCTTTGGAGGTAGCTCAGATGAAGACAAATTCTGCTCCATGTGGAAACTCACCCTCCAGGAAACTAGCTGGCTTCAGGATTGGTCAGATGGTGACTGGACAATGAGGAGGGACATATGTTTGTCCTTTGATGTTTATGGTAAGAACAATTAGAACACCTCTTCTGCCATGTTCTATTAACAGACACAAGTCAAAAGCTGGACCCAGACTCAAGAAACCGTGAAAGATTCTTTATGAAAGAATCTGCAAGGAATATCACAAAGCAGGAAAGAATGAAGGTGTATGTATTATACAGTCACTCTATTACATGGTAAGTACCACAAACTACCTGAAGACCTTGTAACTTAGAGACACCAGGCAAGAAAAGGAGGCCACACAGGACCCATACAATCACTTCTTATCACGTCTCAATACTAAGACCAAGTGTAATAAGGTTCTTAATCAGTGTATGGGTGTTTTGTTAAGTACCTGATGCCTATGTTGAGTTGGATAGAAGGCAAAGAAGGCTTTGGGGTCTTTTCTTTGAACATCTTGCAGCCAAATGTACCAGCAATGCCAAGGAAGGCAAAGCCAGGAGAGAATTAGCATGAGTCACTAGATGGAGGGAATTGTGTAATGAGAAGAAGAGACTACTCAAGGGAGCAGTGGCTGAGCCCAGTCTGAGCTTGACCCACAGAACCCTCTAGAGTATATTTACTTTGTTCTTGGTCTTCCTGAAGGCTGGAGCCCTGGGGTTTAGGGTTTCTGTACTATCACTAACTGGTTGTGTGGATATCAGCTTGGATCCTAGTCCCTGCATGTGAAATGGGTGACCTTAGGATAGGCTTGCAGGTTGTAGGTACATCTTTTAACAACACAGGTCAGAGAAACTGAATGTGAATGTAGAAATCAGACACTGGAGACCTGGGTAAGGCATTTGGCACTCTAGCACAATAGAATCCTTGTTCTACCTTGTGCAGGCCACTGTGTTTGGTGAGTCCCTCGTTTCCTGCCACTAAATCCTTGCCAGTCATTGAAAGTTGTTATGCAAAAATCCAAACTTCGAGGCACAGGCACAGGAAAGTTAAGTCATTAGACCATATGATGAAGGCAGCTGGACTGGGGCCTGAGCCCTGTAATTTCCCCTCTACTGTCTCATGGGCTGTCCAGTTTGCTGCCTGCTTGTCTGCTGCTCCTTGCAGGGACTGTAGGTTTTCATGGAACAGCAAGGGGACAGTATTGTAGGTCCCCTGTTCCAGGAAATCCGAATGAGGCTGGCAAAGAAAAGGGAATATTTCATCAGCTAAGAGAAAATTTCAATCGATGTGCTTAATTAGGTCAGATACCCATTTTCCTCTGAGTCTTTTCTAGTTCTTTGAAGTCAAAGGCCGCATTGGAGAGGGAGAGGAGAAAATATTGGAAAGAGAATTGGAAAGAAGCAGCCCGCATACTTAGAAAAAATTTCATTGGTTCTTTTAGAGGGTTGAATTCAAATAAAGTAAGCTATCAACTTTATTGACATAGAAATGCTTAAAATAAAATATAGGGCAAACCCCCGAAGGAGGAAGATCTCCTTCAGCATGGAGAAGGATTTCCCAACTCGTTAACAGCCTCACTCTCATCCTCTCTCTCTGAAATACTGATTGAGTCTGCAGCCAGTCCAAACATTCCCTAGTGATTTAGTTGCTTTAGGTAAAATAGAAGATTCCATATAGTTTTAAAATTTTCCAAAGAGGAAGCATCATGGAGTGGTGCCTCTGAGGGTTTGATCTTCAGTCTTAGGTGGCTCTGAGACAACATCTTTGTCTGCTGGTAGGATTGCCCTTGTGTCTGTGCTAGTACGTGCAGTGGCCAGTGATGGGTGTGAACTTGAATCATGATTAGAATGGCTAACAAACTCAGACTGTCTTTTTCTTTCATGTGTCTGCACACACGTATGTATGTATGTGTGTGTGTATATGTATATGGTTGATGTATGTTTGTATATGTGTTTGTATGAGTGTATGCATGCGTATATTCAGTTGGGCAGATGGAGTCAGAGGACATAGTTAGGTGTCTTCTTCAGTTTTTCTCCAGCTTACTTTTTGAGTCACAGTCTCTGACTGAAACTGGCTTGTAGCCCCTGAGATCTGCCCATTTCTCCCTTCCCAGTCAGGGATCACAGACATGTGCCCCTGCAAACAACTTTTTATATAATTGCTGAGATCCAAGCTTAGGATTTCCAAGAACTCAACTCTGACTTTACTTCATTTTAATGGTTAAGTCTACATTCCAGCAGCCACATGACTACATGAGGACAAGAAAATGTTAACGATTGTGTATGTCTCCCTATATCCACATGTGGCAGTGAACTCCACTCTGTGTACCATCAAAAGGTGGGTTCCATTTTCTGTCACTGTCCTCTTAGCCAGCCCTGTAACTTGCCACATGGCTACCCAGCAGAAACTCAGAGGGAATTTAAGCTTCTGTGAATGTGTTTCTTTCCAATGAGTCCTTAAAATAAGAAACCTATATGCCATCGCCTTTTCAAATAGATGAAGAAACCAAGTCTGTTAGCTAAACTTGGCTTCATAACAAACCATCCCATGACACTGGCTTGAAATAACAATGATTTACTTAGCTCATGATACTGTGGCTAACAAATTTAGGATGGGTGTAGCAGGACAGCTTTGTCACTCTGTGCTAAATTTGTACGTTTGTGGGCAGATCCTGGTCAACTGAGAGTGGTTAGGATAGGGTGACCTCAGTCACATGGTTTATCCTCCCAGCATGGGGAACCCACCTCAGAAAAGCTAGCCCAGTCCAAGATGACTGAGCAGGTTTCAACAAAGGTATTTTATCTGTACACGTCGCTGAAGCAAGCTCTGAGGATATAGGCGATGTCCCTGGTGCTACATGCTGTTGATCAAAGCTAGTTAGAAGGTTGACTAAGGTGACAGTAGCAGAAAGTAGATCACACCCTTTGGTGGGACACACAGTGGAGTTCATTGCAGAGTGTGGATATAGGGAAGCCCACACAATTATGGACATTTTTTGTCCTTGGTAATTCTGAAAGGCTTGAGGAAAGTAAACAAACTTTTAGGATAACCTACCCCTCCCCACCCCCATCACGGATCCTGGCTCTTGGTTTATTACTTGGATTCTCTGTGTAAGTTATGCTCTTGTAGGCTCCACTTTCCTTATCTACAGAAAGAGACCAAGAGGATTTAACTTTCTCTGCTTCCACCAGCTCCCAATTGGTGTTATGTGTTGAACTTCTTGGCTATCCTCAGGCAGGGCACCTGCAACAAAGGGGCAGTAATGGTTGGGCAGACCTCTGTGAGTCCTGTCAAGTACCTGAAAGCAGCCTCTTTGGAAAGGGCTGTTGAAAGACCAGAAGAATTTACTCAGGGGAAAAAGTATTAAAGGCGAGTCTTTACAGTAGTGCTCAGCTTTTTGAAGAAGGCTTGTAAAAGATTGAATTTGGAAAAGATAGTGTTTTTCTTGTAGGCTTTTCTAATTTATAATCCAACTGCTTCCTTTTCCTTTCACAACTATACAACCACGATGCCCATGAGTCAAGTAATCTAAATATCGTCCCAGTTTCAGAATCTTGACAATATTTTCACATTGATCTCCTATCCGCTAAATCAAGCCTTGCAGATCTGTAAGCAGCATTGCCAGTAAAATTCCTCTGCTAGAAAAGGGCTGCAGTTTCTGTTTCCCTGTTTCACAGGCCATGAATCTCCAGGATGGCATTCCTGCTGATGGAAACGCCTTTGAGCAGCCAACTCACGACTGTCAGTTCAAACTTGTGTATTTTGCCAAATTACTGGCTCACAAGTCTTCACTTGTGAAATAAACAGAAATGAGTATGAGGGAAAAGATTCAGGGGAAAGAGTCTGTGGGTGATACTCATGGAAGGATGAGAAAGATGAGAAAAGGAGGGAGGATTGGAAGGGGATGAAGGAGAAGGCAGGAGATAGTGGAAAGTCAGGAGAGAGCGAAAGCAAATAACTTGGGGAGGGAGGGAGAAAAGGGTGGCTACAGAGGAGAGGAGGGGTTGATAGAGCTAGGGATCAGAGAGGGGAGCAAGAGTACATGGGGAGGAGGAAAGGAGAAGAGAACAGGAGAGAGTGGGTAATGGAGAAGATCAGCAGGAGTCAGAATCAATACCACAGCCAACTACTTCTCAGTCCTCCACACCAGCTTTCCAGATGTGGAGGATTCTTAGGAGAGCTCAGCTGCTTTTAGGGATTGAACTGAATGGAAGTCAGATGAAAGAATTCCTGGATTTGTTCTGACCCACTTGACTGTGTCACTGCTGACCAGTGACTTGCCATCTGTAGATATTTGTCTTTTCAGATACAAAATCATGTGAGGTTGGTGCTTGTTCTTAAAAAAAAAAAAAAAACTTTTGGAACTAGAGATTTCTTCTTTGTGTGATTTTGTTGTTTTGTATTGGTATTGATTTTGTTTCTTGTTTTTGATACAGGGTCTTGCTATGGAGCTCAGGCTGGTCTGGAACTCATAAAATTCTTGCCTCTCAAGAGCTAGAATTATTGCTGTGCCTTTCCATTACCCAAGTTCTCATGAGATTTTTTTTATTTATTTATTTATTTATTTATTTATTTATTTATTTATTTTTTTGGTCAACCAATGTATTTTATTGTGCTTATTTACAGGAATATGGGTGAGCAGTTGCTTATTATGTTTTGTTAGCACACAGAAATGATTTCATTAGGGAATTTTCATACCTTCATTGTACGTTGCTCTCAGTCATCCCCATTACCCTCCTTCATCCCTACTCCACCTCCTCAGACTAAGCTACACCCCAATAATCCTCTTTCTGCTTTCATGTCTCTATACATACACATCATGTGTAATTTAAACTAGATTTCACATATGCAAGAAAACCTGAGATGTGGATCCTATATCAGAAAAGAAGAGGTAAAATTGTCTACATGTAGACCACATACTTTTGCTGTTGCTTTTGCTGTTGTCTTATAATTATTCTTAGTTTTTTTCCATTATTGGGTTCTCAAGTTTTTGTTAGATTGTTTTCTGCTTTCTTTATATAAATATTTTTTTTATTTTATTTTATTTTTTTAATTTACATTCCAAATCACTATTTATTAAGACCAATATATATTTTATATTATATAATATGTATATATATATATATATGTATATGATATATATCTGGTCTGTGCTACTTGGAAACATCTGGGTTAGACAATCTTCCTTATTTACAATGACTGAAATCAGACTCTAAGAAGAAGGTTCCTGAGTTAATGGTCTATAAGAAACATGCTTTCAAATTGAGTGCGGAAGGCAGAATGTCAAAGGCTAAAGGTTGAACAAAAGATGCATTTGTGACAATCCTTAGCTTCAGCCTGATCCTTGGATGTCTCTGGAGTATTAATTAGCCACCAAAATTTTATACCCACCAGAATAAGGTTTTCATAATCTTAGCTAGAGGTCAGCTGCTTCCACTTCTCAATACTGAAGAGAAAGGTACAGGATTGGCGGTATGGGTATGAGAGTAGCAAGTGTCATTGAATTGGGGAAAGTAGGAGGCACATTAAAGAGTTTGAGGTGGTGACAATGCCTATCATAGACTCTGAAACTTAGGGTCTAGGTAGGTAACTGGTCTACAGAAAGAGCAGTCATTCTGCTCCGCTCACACTAGTTAGACATTAGCCAGTCACAGAATAGCAGCACCTTCTCATTATAGCAGACAGAGTAGAGGTTAGATGAACCCCAGGTCTAATTTTAGCTTAAGTCTTCTCCAGGCAGAATCTTAGTGTTGGACTGAGGAATGGCTTTCTTCGATTTTTATTGTATTCTCCCTTCCATGGCAATGATCTTCATGAGATTCCAGATAGTTCTTTTTGGACAGAAGCTATAAGAATGTCTCTCCAGTTATTACTGAATTAATATTAAACAATTGACCATTCTTTCAAATTATCGCTAATATTTCAAACTACTTCTAGGTTTTAATTTTTTGTCCTATGTCCTTGAGGTCCCTGTTTCAATGGGATTTGCTCTTGAAAGATAACTCAGCTTCTTTTTAAAGAAGGCAGCAAATATCACAAAATAGAAAAAAAGAAAATTAGATTTAAATAAGCAAAAACTGAGAGATAATAAACAAAGAAAGAATGATTAAATTAACTGAGTTGTACTTTGAAGGAGTAAGTTTCTGAGCAGTTTCTTATATAACTCTTATACATAGAGCAGACACATACATGTTCACACATGTACACATGTAGTACATGTGCACACACATACCACATATGTATGATATAGCTCATGATTTTAATTGAAGTTACTTTTAAATTTGTGGGAGCCCACATACCAAGACTTAGTACAATGTGATCTTCCTAGAGATCTTATAGGTTGCCTGTTAAGGATGTATCCTATGCTGATTTGAGTAAAGTAGCTACTGACCTACTTGACATCATTCCTTCCCAGAATCACTAGATTTGCATAAAAATTAATATGAAAAGTGTGATGAGCCTCCAGGCAGATGGATGTCTTTGACTAATTAGCTATAAGTAGTGACAACTTGGAGATACGCTTCTGAACAGATTTAGTGCTGAGGATGCTTTGCAAATGCCGGGATAAAGTGTCATTCTCTAGGGCTGGGATGGCAGGAGGCCACTGGCTTGTGAGTCTGGTGTCTTGGCTTTAGAAGAAGAGCAAAGATGATGGTCAGATCCCTTAGAACATCTCAGGGATTTGCATTACTCCCAAAGGCCTTCCTGTATTGTGTCAGTACCTCCTCTACCCTGAGGACTAGAGACCTTTCTGTCTATTAGCTACAGTCACATACCAGATCCCCATGGTCTGGACTTTGCACATCTGCTCCTTTTTTGCCTCTAGTGCAGTCTTATCTTGGTATGGATAAGAATCTCCTGAAGGGATTGATAACCTAGATACCTGGGTCACATTCTCAGTGACTCAGATCCTGCAACCCGACCAGATCCTTGGTGATGAGGATGTCCTTAAGCAGGAGCCTCCCTTGGTGTAATCCTACACTAAGAAAATGACACAGGACTCAGGATTTGCCTCCTATAAGCCAGTTCTAGTCTGCCCAACAGTTTTTGTTTCCTTCTTCACAAGGATCTAGATGTTTGTCTTCTTTTGTAAAATAAAAACACCTGTCACAGTGATGGCACCAGTTCTACAGTATTTGGCCCCATCACCCATATTTAAAGAGGACAAGTATTCAGTGTGTCAATTTATTCCGCCCCATCTATACTCTTTTAATCACACCCATTGTTTTCTCTAGGTATCTGTTGTCTCTTAAGTTCATGTAATTTAATTAATGTTAAGCTTTGTAAAGATTATGCCTTAATGCCAACATGTGATGCTGACAATGGAAAGCCTAAGGCTCAGTGACAGCCTCTGTAGAGAATTATAGAGACTCTCCAGAGACCCCATAGAAGGTCATCTGCCAAGTCTCCATGAGGAAGTTAACTTAGCTTTTCAAATGGTAACATGCGAATGTGGAAATGGGTAAGGAAAGATTGTAGGTCTCTTTTAGGAATAAAGAAACCTTATAAAACTAGAAACCTTTAGTCTAACAACCTAAAGAAATTTATCAAGAGGTTAAAAGAGGGCCTGGAGCAATGATTGGGTGGTTAGGAGCATTCGATACTCTTTCAGGGGACCCAGGTTGAGATTACAACAGCCACATGATGGTTCACAACTATCCCTAACTCCAGTTCTAGTGGATCTCACAATCTCTTCTGAGCTCTGGAGGCACTAAGCATGCACATGATGTATTTACACATATCCAGCAGAAGCACTCAAACACATACAATAGGAACAAATGCACCTAAAAAATTATAAAGAAGATGTTAAAAGGTGCAAAAATATCACTGGAGTTGTGCTTAGGAAAACTCTTTCAATTTCTACTGTTCCTTCTTCCTATCCTTAAGACACTTGAAAGGGGACAACATTTGAAATGTAAATAAAGAATATACTTAATAAAAAAAAAAAGAAAAGACACTTGTGTAGTTGACTGTGATTCAAATTCTGACCTAGCAATTGAATTTCTGTGTTACTCTGGTTAGTTCCCTGTGCTGTAGAGTGCTTTGGCTTTTTTGTGAATGAATCAGATCTTCTTCATAGGCTCAGATGAGTTGGTTCATACACTAAGATAATGTATGATAAGGTTCTTTAACATTGTGATGTCCAATGTATCCTTGACTAATGTTGGTGATTGTCATTACTACCATATTCCTGTCATAGTGAGTACAGGGACTGGCCAGGGATGGCTACCATTGGATGGCCTATCTTACTTGTCCTTATCAGTATGATGAAGGTAATTTTATCTAAGCTTATATGCTTTTCCCATCAGCTACTGATCTTTTTCCATTCCTTCAATAGCTGTTTATTCATGATATATTTGATATAATGGGGATAATATATATTACATGTAATAGCATAGTATATATTTATATAGAGATAGTACACTAAATATTATAAAATAGAACTGTAAAACTTTAAAATATGGTGCCTAATTTTTGAGAAATGCTCAATAATTTTTATCCCATGTGACACTCCAGCTTATAATTATTATTAGCAATAATAATAATAATAGTAGTAGTAATAAAAATAAGTATTACTGCCTTCAGTGTTTAAAATTTGCTGACACAGTGTCTTTCTTTGCTATCTAGATTGGTCTTGATTTTGCCATCCTTTTACCATGGCCTTTTTAGTGATAGGACCACAAGTGTGTGCAACATGCCTGGCTTTTAATGAATTTTTAAATGTCATTGCTATTTTCTTCTCATCAACTGTGTAGATGTATCAGTTAGTTTCTACTATGCAACAAGCATCCCCCTACCCTCATAGAGAGAAAACAATTACCTTGAGTCTATAGATTAACTACCTGGTTTCATTGTTTGAAAACAGACTTTGAATCTGTAATCATCTGGGAAACTGCACAAAGACTTGCTGTCCTTGGATAGCCTCCATGGATTGTCTTAAAGTGTGTGTCCCTCCTAGCAGCACAAGACCTGGGTTTATTCATGATGACATGTGACGAGTTCCAAGAAGGATATAAGCCTCTCAGGCTGACACCCAATACTGCCCTTGCTTCAGCTTCATTGTGTCCAGTTGGCAAACGTAAGTCACACAGGGATCCTCAAATTCAAGGCTGAGGAAATAGACTTCATTCTTGATGGAGAGGGCAGAAATGTCACTCTGCCCTGAGTAAAGATATAGGGAGCAGAGGAGAAGTTCAGCTTTTTCTGTCAATGTAGCTGAAACAGGAAGTATAATTTATTTTGTGTTCCCTACTCCTACTCTTTGGAATTACTCTTTAATTCTGTTTGGTATTTTTTGTTTTGTTTTGTTTTGTTTTTCAGTGATGGGGGTAAGCATGTACTAAGGATGACTTCCTATGTAGGCACTCTAATACCAAACTCTGCCCCAGTCCCTGAAGGTTATTTTTGGCAAAGAATAAAAAGCTACCTGCTCATCCACAATATGATAATTCATATCTTCCCATCTCTTCACTTTTCTGGAGTTTTAGGAGCACAGAGACTGGGGCATGCATGGGCAGATCCTTCACCTTGAATAACTCAGAGTTTCTACCTTAAAATAAGTGAAGTACAATCACCTTGGCAAAGAAACAGAAGAATTCTGAAGCATTTTGCTTTAACAACATTTCACACAGGTGCCACTGATACTCTGTTCACCTGTTCCCTCTCATCATCAGCCAAGACTTTAGAAAAAGACACTTCTGAGAAAACAAAGACATGGTTGCGTGTGCTGTCTGATATCATTGTGGGGTCTGGTCTGGTTTTTAAGACCTATAGTTACAAAGGACTTTACTACGAAGCTCATGTAGCCAAAGCTGAAGTTGCTGTGTCATTTTATACATGCCCTGGCTCGTTGTTTCCTCCTGTCTGTGAGTCTCTGATGAAGGTATAATGCTAGCCCTCATTACAGGCTAAGAAAATAGAAGCATAGGGAAGTCAGAGACTTGATCAAAGTCCTACAACTACACCCACAGTCTGGATTTGAACTTGCCTAATCATTATGCGGTCTTAGAAGCAAGTAAATCATTACTCTAATCAAATTTAAGAAGAGGTCACTAATGTCAGTGAGTTTGTGGTTACAGACTATACCTCAGCATAAATATAAATACCTATTTTAACTTTTCCCAGTCAACCAACAATGAAGAGAAGGGGTTCCCATTTGTGTCACTGATACAAAAATCTCAGGCCTCAGATCTTGGGTCTCACCTTGGGATAAATCTGAGCTCTTTAACATTGCTGTGTGATAGCATCTCTGTGGCCTATAAGTTCAGTTTCACCATCTTAAGCCAACCAAACAACAGACGCGCACACCAGAAACGAAGTCAGTGACCTCACAAGTTATTGTGAGGATGAAGTAACACATGGAAAGCTCACATTCGACTCATGCTGGGTCACTAGCAAGGATTTGTTCCCTTCCTTCCTCATCTTAGGTGTTGCCCACTAGTGCTTGCCAGTGATCTCACAGAACAAAAGGGCTAAAACCGATTGCAATATCAGGAAGGGAGGTGATGTAGTTTGTACTAAGAATATCACCTAGGGAGCTTCTTAAAGACAAGGTTCTGTGGCTCTGTATGTTGATCTCTTTCATGCTATCATCTTGGAGTGGAGCTGAAAAATCTGATCTTTCCACCGAGTCTCAGGCTCTCTGACCATGGCCTAGTCTAGATGACCTTCAGGGACCCCCCCTCCCCTTTCATTCTATAGTTCTGATTTCCTACCCTTCCTCAATACTTGTCCCCAGTTGTTGAGTACCTCCTCAGCTTTAACATGAAAGTACATTCTTTGCCTGCACTGATTTAATTTCTCTGCCAGTGGGGTTGGCACCATTCTCATCCACACTGAACACGAAAGGAAACTAAGAGCTGAAGAAACCTGTATTCCAAGGCGAGTATATTTTCCACTCTAGTAGCTGAGTACTCCTGGAAACTAATCTTTCTGAAGCCTCCCTCATCTCATCGCTATAAGAAGGAATGGTGGGGGGAGTCTTTTGTCTCTTAAATCCATTCCATGGTCGTGAGATTAAATAAAGAAACCAATTGTCTGATTTCAGAAAACTCACAGAGGACCCTATGGCTATTGGCTGATAACTTAAGCCCTCTTACAACTGAAATATGCCAGGAAGTCTTCCAATGAGGAACTGGGCTGGTGACTGGGTAGGAGGAAGAACTGTCTTAAGTGCCTGCAATTGAGAAACACAGCTGTAGGTAATTATTTGTTCCTAGCTATAAATAAAAAGAGCCTTAAGAACAACAAGAGAGAACATACAGTTAAAGGCGGGGGGGGGGGGGGGGGGGGGGACCTCACAGGCAGTGTCTCATCAGCTGCTTTGAATGATAAAACAATGAGTGGGACTGATCTTAACCACCCCCTTACCTTAGCACAGAGGTCTTTTCAGCAGCTGGTGTAACAGGAGACCTGGTTATGGTCAGCTAAGCCTCAAAAGTGGGTTGTTATGTATACTTTCTTGCTTTATGGTCCTGACACAAACCAACAGCACATATCCAAATACTTTATTGTGTGAAGCAAAAAAAAAAAAGACCTTGGGTTCTACCCTGAGTGTTTATCTCCTCCTTTTCTTTGCCTCAGTTATGGGATTGTATGTCTGTAAATTTGGCTCCATGCTTGGGCATTGCTTAGGGCAGATGTGACCTCTTATGGACAATGGTGAGGATTTCATATAATTTGAGGACAATATCCTTGGACCCTACTAAAACTGCTTCCAGCACCAGGATTCTAGATTCTAGAGCATCAGATCTTCATTGGCAATACATTCTTAGTTTTGTAAATAGCAAATAGCCTCAAGAATAGAAAAACAACACATGCCCCCTCTCATTTGAATTATTTTGGTCAGATAGTCATGTTTCAATGCCTACATGGTGGTGGCTAGATATTTGCTATTCAAGGCGTGTCTCTAACCATCACACCTCCTAGAATCTCTCTGACCTACCACATCGGGATCTGTATACTAGAATACTTTCAGGTGACCTGTGTATATATTAAAGATTGAGAAGCCCTAATCCACCAGATACCTGATTCTGAACTGGAGTTGCAGAGGTGCCATGTAAGGGAAGGGAAAAAGAACCAAACAGATAGGTCAGTCTGTTTATAGTGCGCAAACATTCTGTTAATGCCAGAAAAGATCATGCAAAGCAGAATGTACTACATAAACAAGGACTTTTCTTTTCACAGGTCAGTTTATAAACCAAGTCACACTTCTTCAAAGCCCCTGGGGATCAGAACTCCAGACTTACAGTGGAAAATAACAGAATAAGACTGGCCTTGCTTGACTGTCACCTGCTAAGCAATCTTCCACAGTCAGATGGCAGGTGACCAAAAATTTTCACTGTGATACTTTCCCAAGCTCTCAGCCATTGAGGCATCTTTTTTTTTTTTTTTAATAGATTAAGGTATGCAGCCATCACAGAATGAATTCAGAAGATACTCTTCTTAGCTGTAACCCACAATGATCCTGAAGGGTAGAGCTCCTATCTCCTAGAATCTGTAGCAGACCCTTTTAAATGGAGGTGACAGTAAAATTCAACTCACATTCACAATGTCATGGGGTCCCAAGTTAGGGTATATTATCTTTTATGGAATGAAGCACACAGATTTGAGGGTTTAAGGATGATTAGCAGAAAGTAAAATTCAAACCTTAATGAGATACACAGAGCCTACTCTGGAATCATTGGTCTGGAATCATATGGAATCCTTGCTGATCTTCACTATGCTACCCATGTAGGGTTTAAATCTCTTCTCTGCCTTTGATAATGATCTCTCTATATTTCACTCAGCTTAAAACTCTTGAAGATTATTCTTTCATACCCATTCAGGGAGTAGAAACTGTGACTGTGATGTGAGGTGGATTACAATGTGGAGAAATTAAAAGAGCTAATTGAACTTTAAATAGGATAGATATGAGCTCTTTACTAAACTGAAATGAGGGAATTGAAATAAGTCATTTATCTTGTATGGAATCTCAACAGGTCGAGATTTTTAGGGAGAGGTTGCCTCTCTTGTTTACATGAAAGGTTCATATTGCTCAAGGTTTAATTGAGGATGCCAACACATGTTCTTCCCAGCCATGATGTTGCACCCACAACAAACACCAGGTCTATAATGTGTACTGTGAATGTTTGTAGCTCATAAACAACTCCAGAAGTTTGAGCCTCTCCCCCTGACACTGAAGGTTGCCCAGGAATGAAATTTACCCCTAACACTCATCCCTTTCTTCCATTTCTGGCTGCTGACCTAGAGTCAGGCAGATCTTATTCTGATATCACTTCCATGGGAGAGGGCCACCAAAAGAAATAACTAAATATGTGGGACTAAATGGGACGTCAAGATAAAACATAAGTAGAGTATATGACTTTGCGTTGTCCATGACAGTCAGAGACAGTGATGTCCAAAAGG
This sequence comes from Tokudaia tokunoshimensis, assembly GCA_036184795.1. NCBI lineage: Eukaryota > Metazoa > Chordata > Mammalia > Rodentia > Muridae > Tokudaia > Tokudaia tokunoshimensis. The sequence continues at coordinate 113,121,703 of BTHU01000004.1, forward strand.
ACAGACCTACAAGAGCCAAAACCCCCGAGGAAGGAATGAACGTGTACTTGGTACATTTGTTTTTCTTAACAGCAAACATTTGTAGCACTTATCATGTGCCAGGGGCTGATGTGAACATTTGGCAAATAATGCCTCATCGAATTCTAGAAAGGGCCCTGGGAGGTACAGAGTATTGACTTTTGTTCACACTATAGTTTTCAGATGACAAAGCTGAGGTGCAGAGAGTATAAGTAGCTTGTCGAATGAAAGTAACACAAGAGGTGAAGTCAGGAGTCCAAGTCTGACCCTGAAGACTGTGTTCATAACCATTTTGCCAGTGATTAATAAACACTGCATTATGGGTTGCTAGGAATCAAAAAAAAAAAAAAAAAACTCATTTCTGGCTTCAAACCATGGAGATATAATTGGTTTGTTATCAAAGATAGACAATATAATTTTTAACTTTTACAATTTGTTTTTGACAATTTTGTACATATGTATGAATAATGTATATAATATACTTTGACCATATTTACCCTCAGGTCCTTGCCCTTCTCCCCACCCATTTTCTCTAATTTTCTTCTTGTAACATATCTCCCTTTGCTGTCATGTCTTTTTAAAAACTGATTAAACTGAACTTAGAGTCAGGCACTGTATTTTAGAAGTTCATAGGTTATTGGAATGTACAGTATTTTTGCTGATCAAGGTATCATGTGGCAATGGAGTTTTTGAGGGTCTGAAGGAACACCAATGTAGAGAGGGAGACACCCTTCCCTCTTTCTTAAGTTGGCTGACTTTTGTGTCTATGTATTTGCTAATCAGAAACATGTGCATAAGGACAAGATGGGTTATGGTGAATTATGAGTACCTGGTTACAACAGAGATGTAATTTCTATCTGTGGTGTGTTGGTAGACCCATGCATATATGGAGCACTTACCCATTTCTGATATACTCTCATTTTGCTGACTTTTTGAGGGACCTTACAAAGGGAACAATGCCAACCCTGCTGGTAAAGGGCAAAGATGAGTAGAGGTAGTCTCTGACCTCAGCAGCATTAGCTCATTGCATTTGAAGGGGTCCATTTTTTATTTTCGCCAGAAGCTGGTGCTGATTCAAAGCAGGCTTTGTTCATCACTGCAACACAGATTAGTTGACTAGTTCTATGCTGTGTGCTCTGTTCACTGGGAAACTGGGTGGAACCAGGTAGTGGTCTACTTTAGACCCTGAACCAATGTAATAGGCTCTGATGTTCACTGAAATCATGATCATCGTGAAATGCTAGAGAGGAACAAGATTTAGGTCTGTGATTTCACGTTTTGGTCTAGATACATTCTTAATCTTTCTTCAAGGTTGAAAACTGGGGCAGATTTCCTGGCACTTCTGTCCTCCTTGGTAGAAAGAACTCAGTAGATGAAAGTAACAAGCATATTTCTCTCACTCAAAGTTTCACTTTGGTAGGAGCATCCAAAGCAGGTTGTCCAGGCAAGCCCCCTATATAAATGGATGAAATGGTGAAATAAGACCAAGAAAATGTTAGCTCCTTGTTGAATAAATATGAGGAGAGGGAAGTGGAGAGCATTTCCCAATGCTACACTGGGTGAGTTGTTGAACTGGAATTGCAAATGAGGGTTTCTTCACCAGGTGTGGCTGATTAAATGCCACACCCCTATTCATGTGGAGGGAAGCCTTCTAAGGACTCCTCAATGGGCAGTGAAGTGATGAAAGGAGGTGATTAAGGCACAGATGCCACAGGAAGGCTCCACACTCCTTACAATCAATGGTACAACATAACATTTTATGTGATTATAATGTTTCATGAGAGTAGCAAAGGCTCTGCCGTAAAACGCCCCATCAGAGTCCCAGCTGGTAAAGCAGGGATTATGAAGCAGAGTTGCAGGTTGGGAAGCCAGTGTCATCCACATTCTCCATTAATGCTGTGTACAATTAGCAGGGACAAGGTCTGGCTCAGAGCTGACTCTCAGCATGAGGAGTCACAAGCTTTTCTACAGAGCAGTAAAGTCAGTGGAGGATTGGCAAAGAGAATCCTGATTGCATGCTAGCTCTTTAATATTCTCAAAATTATGATCACAAGATTTCTTTCCTAGCTTCCAGTGCTTTGATTTCCTGAAAAATATCCCCACCCCCCCAAGGAAACATTTCAAATGTTGAGGAGAATGTGATAACCATCAGATAAATAAGTAAATGAATAAAATAGGGAAGCGATGGCTGTCTGTAATACCCAGACTCTTAGCTGTGAAGGGCAAAGACAGTGCAACAATCCTTATTCTTGTTAGGAGGCATTAGGTTCTGGAGAAAACATTCCAAACATTGTGTGTATATTACATAGGCTAGGTCAAAATGCATATACATACATACATACATTAACTGAATGTCAAAGTAGTCTTAAGAGAAATCCTATTTTCTTAATCAGGAAACATTAGATTTCTGCTAATAACTAGACTCCTCCATTCCTTTGAAATAGAAGAAAGGATCTCCCTTAGTTATGAAGTGGCAGTAATTATTGAGCCAGGCACAATTAATATCAGGGAATATCCTCTCTCCTTTCCCACTGGGACAATTCTAGGTCTAAAAGGAAAAGGGAGTGTATCAGGCCACTGGGAAGATGATAGAACCAAGAGAATCAAATCCTGCCTTTCTTACCTAGCACAGGAGAGTGTGACAGGAGGGAGCAGAAGGAGAGGGATATAGATCTGAACTGACTGTGGAGTGACAAGAAGACAGGAGGCAAAAGACAAGCATCTAAAGACACAATATATTAGAAAGGAAGAATATAAAAAATGAATTTAAATTGATTTAAAAGAAGCATAGACGAATTGAATCCATTTTTTGAGAAACTTTAAGAAAAATGTAATTTACAGTCTGGCTAGGTTTTCTCCGATTATCTGTGTGGAAATAATACCAGTGAGAAAGGTACGTTATAGCAGGTACCTCAGAAGGTGTCATCTCACACAGCTCACAGTGCTTCATAATCCCCATGTCTTCCTCTCCTCCCCAATTAACCTCGCCCAGAAAAGTCAACTGTGGCAGCCAGAGCATGGTGGTAGGTTTGAACTTTGGTATTCCCTAACGAATGGATAGTAAGTCTTGGAAACGAAGCACCTTATTGGTGGTAGATAAGCAGAAGAAATCACTCACAAAGTGGGGGGCACTGGAGTGTATTGGAGGTCACTGTTGAGGGAAAGTGGTATTTTGAGCAAAATTTGGATAGGAACAGCTTGACATTTGCAGTCAGAATGGCTGTTTTATATACGTAAGTTCTGCCTAATACTGGGACAATACAAAGAATGTATAGGATGCTTGACACGCCGTTTCAGTGAAATGGATAATGAGGGTTCACTCTACAGGAGCAGTTTAAACCTATACATTTATCTAAGGTCATGAGAGGGAAGGAGAAAACAGACAGCAAGGCTGTTTATTTTTGCAGGTCTCCATCATTTGGCACAATCATTGAGCACCTGCAACATCTTCAAAACTTGATTCCATATTTCCATAGACTGATCAGGTGCAACCTCAGAGTTGGTCTTTACCTGGCACTCTAAGTCATCATTAGTAATTTGTTGGCAATGGCTCTGAAGTTGAACCTTAACCAAAAAATAACCCCCCCCAAAAAAATCAAACCAAAACAAAAAAAAATTTAAAGTTCAGAAAATAGAAAGACATACACATATAAATGATTTCCACCTGTATTGAACTAATATAATGATGATTTTTGAATGAAAAGGAGAAATAAGCATAACTTATAACCTCTTTTGCAGATGGATCCTTTCAAATAATTTCAGCTATGTTAGACTTTTGAGACCAGCATGAAATAGGTGATGCTTCACTGAAGCCACTGTTGAGGGGAGGGAGTGCGAAGGTGCCAGCTTCTCCTGGTATTACTGCTGGAGATTCTGGTGTCTGGTTACCAGCTTACTTTAGTGTGTGCTGAGGTATCTTGAACCAGCTGTAGTGGGTATGAGGCCCTGGCTGGAGCAGAGGTAGCTTGTGTGTTGGAAAGTGTTGTAGGCTTAGCACATCTTGGAGCTGATACTGTAGCCTTAACTGAAAGGTTTTATAAGTGCTGGCTCCATTTCTCTCCTGCTTAGAGTAGCTACAAGATGTCCTAATATCTAGAACAATAAGAATGAGAATCTTAAGCCCGTGGGTTGAAGAACAAAGCAACGTCAAACAGCTCCGTCACCCTTCCTTGCACCTGCAGATTGCTGTATAAGAAATTACCCCATAACTTAGTGACTTACAGCAACAATAAAATAACCCCTTCTTGCAGTTCATGTGGATGGCCAAGATTCAGTAGTAGTTTAGCTCAGAAGTTCAGGCAAAAATATGGGAAAGAAGCATTTGTCTGAAAGGTTCATTGAAGCTGGAGAACCCACATCCAACATAGCTGCCAACTTTGTCTCCACATAGAGTTCTCTATGTATACCCTAGTAACAAGTGATTTTCAAAAAAGCAAAAAAGGAAGTCACAGATAGAGAGAATCAGGCAGAAGCTTTCTTTTTCATAACAAAGCACAGGTAGTCAGTCATACAACATCAAATGTATCATATTTTAGTCATTGGAACTGAGTCACTATGCTCTGCCCATATGGAAGAGGAGAGGAATAGACATCATCTTTTAAAATAATAGCGTCCGTGGATTTGTGGACTAATTTTATAACTATCAAGCTTGCCATGTAAGTTGTCATCCCATAGTTGAGTTAATGTATCCTACATGTACCATACATGAGTTAATGTACCCTACCCCATAAATGTAGATTGAGTTATCCTGTATGATCTGGTCAAAAAAAAAATAAAGTGCAATGAAAATTTAAAAGGTGGCTTGGGCCTCCGCTTGTCCCCTCAAATCTCTGATATCACACTATAAATAAATCTAGGTAGACTAATGAATAGTGATAGCTATAGGATATGTAATCTAAAATATGAGTTTTTTATAATAGCATGTGATATTATCCCAAAAGTAGCAACATAAAATGAAAAAGTAATCAAGCAAACAAATAAACAAACAAGAACAACAACAACAACAACAACCAAAACCCCAAACCTATTTAGCTAAAAAAATAAAAAGCAACAAAAATGTATTTACTACTTCTGGTGATATTAATATGCTTGGCCTATGGGAAGTGACACTTTTTGGATATGTGGCATTATTGGAGGAGGTGTAGCTTTGTTAGAGGAAGTATGTCACTATGGAGGCAGGGCTTTGAGGTCTCAATATATATGCCCAAGTCTGGCCACTGTGATCTAGGCATTTCTCCTGGCTGCCTGTGGAAGACAGTCTTCTCCTGGCTGCCTTCAGATCAAGATGTAGAAACCTCTCAGCTCCATTAGCACCATGTCTGTCTGCATGCTGCCATGTTCCTCATCATGATGATAGACCAAATCTCTATATCTGTAAGCCAGCCCCAATCGAATGGTTTCTTTTATAAGAGTTGCCTTGGTCATGGTGTCTCTTCACAGCAATAAAACCTTAGCTAAGACACAACCTTACACAGTTTGTTTGAGGAATTTAACAACAGCTTAGCTGATTGGTTCTGAGAGTTGTAGCTCAGAGCCTGACTTATACTAGAGAATCTACTTATAACCTGGATCACTCAGTTGTCTGCCCTATTGTCCCAGCAGGTTAGAATTCATTCCTTGCCATACATATCTCTCTGCATGGCTGAGAAAAAGGCAAAGGCTGTAATGTCTTTTGTGAGTAAGTCTTAGATGAACTACTTATTGAAATATCCTGATATTATCCCATCCCCCATCACTCACAGGCAATCCCCGAAGAATCAGCACTCCTTGGAAACAGGTAGGCTGCCCACAGAATTTCACCCCTCCTTCCTTCCCTCCATATCCAGTCCCTTAGTTGTATCCCTAACTCTGAGGGAGGCCACCTGCTGAGTTCTCTGTTCCTTGTCCCCACCTCCAGTAGATCACACAGATTATCTTCTCCAACCTTCTTACCAACTTATCCTGTTATCCCAAACCCTAAAGTCCAACAGGTAATCTCTGAAACCCACCATCCAAACTTACCAGAGAAGCAAGTAGGCCAGCACAGCAGGTGTGCAGGCTTCAGATCTTCACTCTCTCTTCTCCTCCAAATTCAAGCCCAAGTCTTATTCCCCAGCTCTGTTGTAGACTACCTGCTATGGACTCTCCTCACTCTGTGTCCCAGTTCCCAGCAAAGTAAACAGACCCTGGTGGAACACACTGCTTTCCCCATTCTGGTGAACCCCATTACCTCCCCAATCCTCCCCATTTCCAAGTGTCAGCTCCCAATACCCGAAACATGTCTTACTTGGAACCCCAATAGCCACACCTAGCAGCAACCCTGAAGATTGGTCTACCAGTCAACTCACAGCTATCCCTGTCCTAAGAAACAGAGAGGCAATAGAAACAAAGGAACACAACACCCACCTAACAAAGACAAGACTAGACATCATCACCTAGAATTACAACTATCCCAAACCTAGATGCCTAGATGCAGATATAAAAACACAATCAGTAACTTCCACGACAATATGTCTCCATGACATTCCAGCAACCCTACCTCAGAGTAGGCTCTGAGAATTGCAACGTGTAGCTGCGTACAAGAAAAATGACCTTCAAATATTCTTTATGTATATGATAGGAATCCTTAAAGAGGAAATGAATAAATCCCTTGAAGAATTCTATAAAAACACAAATAAAGGATGGAAGGAAATGAATAAAACCATTCAAGACTAGAAAAGAATCAAAAAGAAAACCCAAACCAAGGGAAATTTAGAAAATGAAAATTTTAGGAACTCAGAGAATATTAGGCATTGAGAACAAAATAGAAGAAATAGATACCTCAGTGAAAGAAAATGCTATGTCTTAGAGAGGAAGAAGGAAAGAAAGAAAGAAAGAAAGAAAGAAAGAAAGAAAGAAAGAAAGAAAGAAAGAAGAAAATCTGGTACAAAACATCCAGGAAATCTAGGACTCCATGAAAACAACAAATCTAAGAATAATAAGAATAGGGGAAGGAAAAGAAACGTGGGTCAAAAGCACTGAAAATATTTTCAACAAAATCATAGAAGAAAATTTCCCTAACTTAAATAAAGAGATGCCTATAAAGGTACAAAAGGCATATAGAACACCAAATAGAATGGACCCCAAAAATTTCCTTGCTGAACATTATAATCAAAATACTAAATGTACAGAACAAATAAATATAAATGAATATAAAATATAGCAATATAACAATGAATGTAAAAGCTACAAGGAAAAAAAGAACAAGTTACATATAAAGTCACTTCCATTAAAATGACACCTGACTTCTTAATGGAGATTCTAAATCCAGAAGGCCTGCACACATGTTCCACAAACTCTAAGAGACCACAGATACCAACCCAGAAATCTATATACAGAAAAATGTTGAAGCAGAATATGTGGAGAAAATATCCATAATAAAAAGACATTCAATGATAAAACCAAATTTACGGAGTATTTGTCTACAAATCTATCCCTCAGAAGATGCTAGAAAACAAAAAACCAAACCAACAATCTAAAGAGGTTAAACACACACAGGAAAATACAAGCAATCAAGAATTCCAGACCAACAAATCAAAAGCGATCATACACACACACACACACACACACACACACACACACACACACACACACACTCTCACTCACACCCATACATGTCTCCAACAAATTGAAATATATATCCTTTTACCCTACAAAGTTTTTGTGTGTTATTATAGCTTCCAGTTTAGTGTTTTTATGGAATTCCTGAGAGTGCAAATGAGTGGGTCTCTGTATCTATATCTGTTTCTTGTACCTTTGGGAGGGGGTGCTTTCTTTCTGTTTATTTGTTTTGTCCTATCCAATGGGTTAGCTTTTGTTTTATTATACTATACTACGTTATTATCCTTTAGAAGCATGTAAATTTTCTAATGAGAAAAAGAATGGTGATGGATTGGATGGGGTGGCGAGGGTGGGGGGAACTCAAAGGGAGGAGAAGAACAGAAAACAATAACCAGAATGCATTATGTAGAAAACATTCTATGTTCAATAAAAGAAAAAATATTTCTTAAAAAAGAAACATTCTATTAGTAACATAGAGAAGCTCTAGTTTTGAATTTGCAGGGACTACACAGGAGCATGAATACTAGGAGCTAAAAATCCAAAATGTCCCAGTCATACCAAGTTAACGTAACTTGTGTCACCAGAAGCTTACCTAATACCAGATGAGGGAACAAGCCCTGTGAGCCCAACAGTTGCCCATGTCACTCCAGCTGGCTCCAGGGCTATGAACAGTAAATGAGGATTTGTTGTTTCTCTGACAGATTTTTTTTTTTTGAGTCACAATAATGTGCTGATTCAGCAGATGGAATACCATTAGAAGAAATGTAGAGGGTTATGCATTAAAGTTGCCCCAAGCATCTTTAACCTCAGTTTCCCTATCAGCTTATACTCAGATCCATATAGACATAGAATCAATGCCTTTCTGAACTTAAAATGCAATAATCTATACTTATTTAAGTATGTGAGCCTGAGATTTTGATATTTTTCAGAACCATGGTGCTGGCACCAGTGCCCTACAAATACAAGGATGACTCCATTGTGGCTGGGCTCTCCTGTTAAATGGTATGCTGTGAGGTTATTTCATGCTGATGCATGCAGTTGGAATTGGGGGTTTCCCTTGTTGCCTATCTAGTAGTCCATTCTCCAAGTGAACACACTGTAATTTATTCTATTCCTGATGATAATTTGGCTAGTTTATAATATATGGTTTACAAGTTGGTGGTATCATGAGTAGACTATGCTTTCTGGCACATGCTTCCTTCTTTTAATGGCTTGATAGTTTTTTAGAAGATAGTAGAAATGAAATAATTGCGCATTCATCTTGATCCAACTTGATATTTTCATCATTTGCCAAAACCCAACATTCATTTCAGAACTTTTTCCTAATAGAAGATTAGGCATCAGGCTTGTGTTTGTTCTGTTATTTAAAAAAAAGAGGAAAAAATAAAGAGAACATTTTGTGATTTGCAAGGCAGTTTAATAAAATATTCACACTACTCTTTAGATCTTCGGCTTTTCTATACAAGTCTACCTTCTCTCTCTTTCCTTTTCTTCATTCCCTCCAATCACTTGTAGATAGATGTGGATTTCTACAAACAGTTAAGCAGGCCTCAGATAGGGATATTTTTCATGAATGTGAAGATAAAGTCAAGTGATTTTCAATTTTCTCCAAATGGCTTCTTTCCTGGGAAATAGTTTCAGACTTTCATAAATATGGGCACATTTGTTTGTTGTCTCAAATTTTGTTCTGCTTATTACAGCCTGCTCCATAATTCTCCCTAAGCCATAATGAAGGCCACTGAGGCTGTCACAAGCCACATCTTCCCCATGCTTAAGACTCTGTGGCCTTGCCATTAGAGGCAACAGAACATTTCATCTGCCAGTGGTGATGGGCAAGTTTCAATTTGTGCTGGACAGGTACACAAAATGATCTCCAAATGGCAGGTTGTAGGCTGTTATTTTATAGACTATAGGCTATTGAAATCATTTTCATACAAGGACTGTCAGAGAACAATCTCCCTACACACTACAGGCCATATTTTCAGGGGGAAAAAAACCCCTGAAAGTTAGCTGCTTCAAATTGTTCTTTGGATAAGCTACCAGTCAATACAGTTTTGAAAGAACATTTCTACTCTTGATAGAAATAAGAAGACAGTTCCTCAGAGCCTACTAATCAGTGACTTCCAAGAGCCTGTTCTTAGGAGCCCTTAATGTCTCAGGCAGGTAGATTCCACCTACTGCTACAGGTCCTACTGTACTAGTACTGTACTGTACTAGGTCCTAGCTAGTTAATTTAACTGAACCTTAAGCCTTTGCAGTCTGATCATCCTTGTCCACACACCATGAATGAGGCCAGCCTGATTAGTGCATCTTACTCCAGATACTTCAGTTTGAATTGTTAGGAGCATATACTATCTTGATTTTGTAGAACCTGAGAACATAGATGTTTGGGATTACAGGTATCTCTCATCGGTATCAGGTCATACCCTATAGTGACTGAAAAGTGTGTTTGTTATAATTACGGACTGTAATTTCTTCATTTTTTCTGAGTTGTGCTGGGGGAAAATGAAAATCTCTGTTAGTTGTGTCCATTTATGTAAATGTGGACCCAGTTTCTGCAACCATTCCAAACTGGGGAGGCCAGAGAATGAGACTGTGCCTCCATTTAGGATGACTTGCTAAAGAAACCAATAATTAGCCCTGAGTTGGGGGTTTGTGCTTCTCCCCCTCTAGGCAAACTGGTCTGAGACTTACACAGAGCTTGATGTTTGAGTCTCATTCTCTTTGAGGCAGAAAACTCACTCAATAGGAGTCGTTTGCATTTCTATTTGAGCAGCCTGGAGACAAATATAGGAAAATGAATAGCTTTTTAATTTAATTGGCTTCCCAGTGTGAATCCAAAAATAGAAGGCACGATCCATCTTGGAATTACTGTAGGGCTTGCTGGAGTCCAAATCCCAGCCAAGGCATCCCACCTCCCTCAGAGTGTAAACATTTTCCTCCCCAATGCCAGACCTCCCTACTGGACCTTGGGCACTATAGTCCCAAATAGATGCTCAAGAATATTTATTCCTCTGTTATTAGTTCTGACTGGTCTCTCTTCTTAAACTATTGACTGCATAACATTTATAAGAAGGATATATTATATATTTGTGTATAGTTCTTTCATAATCAGAATATATTCACTGAAGAGAAGAAACTAATGCTTGGTTTTTTGTTTGTTTGTTTCTTAGTTTTATGTGTATGAGTGTTTTGCCTGCATGTTTCATGTTTGTCTGTGATCCCCCGGGTAGGCCTGGTGCTGTTGGAGGCCAGAAGAGGGCTTTAGGATTCACTAGAACTGGAGGTACAAACTATTTTAAACTGTGGTGTGGGGGTTGGAATTGAAAGTGGGTCCTGTGGAAGAACAGCCAGTGCTTCTAACTGCTGAGTCAGCTCTTTGGCTTCTTACATAGGTTTTTAAAGGGAAGACAGAAGAGGCTATAACAGTATAGCTAGATAGCCAAGCTGCCAGAAACTTTGTACATCTGTGTCTGCTTCTTGAGACTGCTAAGACTCTGTTGGGAAGCCTTTGGATGAGGGAAGTAAAGAAAAGGAGAGAGCTCACTCTTTGCCAGTGTTGAGATTCTTTGTATAGATGAAGTAAAGGATAAATAGTAGAGCCTCTTCTATTGACCGTGGAGCAAGATTGGAGTGAAAAGACCCTTGTGGATTTGCCTGGTCTTGTTGGGTTGGAGATAGATGGTCACCCGAGAAAGGCAGAAGACTTCCCCATGTTTGCTGACAGAAAGAGTCACACCATCGGTTTCTCTGTGATTTCTATTTTTTCCCTCTCTGAAATAAAGACAAATTCTGACATTGAATATATTCCTCTCTAGAGCTCTGGTGGGATTCCAATGCCGATAGGAAAAAAAGCATGCTACAAAAGTCCTTTTGTGTCAGAGAATAGAGGGTATGAGTTTGGCTGAACCAGAAAGGTCCAGAGAAGAGAATAACTAGTTCCTTCTTTACCACTGGAAACTTCTTGTTTGGTTTTACTTGTGTCTTTGCAGCTAGCTAAGCCTTATCCAACCTTCCTGCCTGCCTTTATCATTCGTGTGTGTGTGTGTGTGTGTGTGTGTGTGTGTGTGTGTGTGTGTATGTGTTAGCCCAGATTTATCTCAACTCTGCTATAGTACCCAGACTGGCCTAGAATACCTCAACCTCCTAAGAAGTTTAAGCTCCTTGTATATTTTGGGTATCAATTCAGATATATTATTCATAGATATTTTCTCCCAATCTTTGGGTTATATCATCTTTGTTGGTGTTGTTTGTTTGTCTTTACAAAAGCATTTGTATTTATTGTAGTCACATTTGTTTGTTTTTGCTACCTGTACTTTTGGGATCATATCCAAGACTTTACTCCTAATCCATGGTCAAGGAGCTGTCCCTTATGTCTTCTAGGAGTTTTATGGTTTTAAGTCTAGAGAGACATAAGTGCCTGTCTCCATTAGACTGTTGAGAAAATAATGGAGCCAAAGAACTAAAACATTTCCCTAGGAATCTCATGCTAGAAGAAGAGAAAGACTGATGCCTAGGTGCTGGGCAGAAGAGGAACTTGTCTCTCAAGAAAAGATTTCACATAGCTCTGACAACTTATGGGACTTCCTTGCAAAACAGACCTGAGCAAAGCTAAAACACTCAGTGATGAGCAGGATCACACACTGACCTGTTTAGTCATACTTCTCTTCTATTCAAACCCAGTCCCACATCAGTACCTGGAGATGGATGCATGCAAGGACCACTGCATCCCTTTATTTGTTCCTCTTCTCAATGTGGCCACTTTGAGTTAGTCTCTTTTCATTGCTTTTCCCTATTGCTTGTTTCTTTAAATGGAAATGTTGGGGATGGGTGGCTAAATTGTGCTTGTTGGAACTGCCAGAGGACAGGCTTTGACTCTAAAATGGCATTAATACAAGTGCATGGTCTCTTGTGGAATCTAAAAATAATGTAACTTGGACCAGGGATATAGTTCAGTGTTGATCACTTGTCTGAGAAAAATGGACTTATAGAAACTGATAATAGAACAATCATTACTAGAGGCCAGAGACTCTGAAACAGATTGGACAAGGAAGAGGAGAGATGGAGCAATTAATTCATAATGGCAGTTAGACACTGGGATAAATTCCAGCTCTCTATAGGGCATCACTGGTGACTGTAGCTAATAATAATAATTTATACTATATATCAAAATTACCAAAAGAAAAGACTTGGCGTGTTCTCTCTGCAACAAAATGATACATAGTTGAGATTATGGATAGACCAAGTAGCATGACTTGGTCATTCCACAACATATATGTGTAAAGAAACATCAAACTGCACCCATAAGTATATATGACTATCCTCTATCAGATAAAGACAACCTTAGAGAGGAAGCCCTGCCGTTTAGAAGACAGAACAGGCTCTATGCCTATCTGTCTGGGAACTAGAGCAGCCTTCACCTTGCACATCAGCTTTTTATCTGTGAAGGCCCTTCATAATGAGGCGACTGCTCAGTCCACAGTTTTAGCTAAACCACTGCTTCTTCGGTAGAGGGAATAAATTTCTATTTGACATGCATGATAATTAGAAACACTTTGTACAAAGGATTCCAATCAACTTTCCATGTATATGCATATGCGCTCATATGCTCATGCCCACACGTGTGTGTCGACTGGCTTTTTATCTTTCTCACCTTTGGGATTGCTTCTACCTTCCTTTAGGAGAGCTGTTAATAATTAATAGTAGCACCAGCGTTTCTAAGCCGGGAGTAATATGTTTTGATTTTACTGTATCTTTTTATGAATTATGGATAGCATTAAAATGTGATTTTTTTTTTTTAAATCCAAGAAGGGAAAATAAGTTGATGGGAGGTCAGAGAAGATGAGAGGGCAGACGACCTTGCTCTGTCATCCTCGCCAGGTTTAATAAATAGCGTTCAGCTTGAAGGACTTTGAGATGCTGTACTCCCGTTCTTCACCACATCTTCCCTCGTGGGTGGGAAGAAGCAACTGCGGCTGGAATACAGATTTATAACTAGAGCCTTGAAGCCCTCCATCTGCGAGGGCATGTATTACCACTCACAGTAAGTCCTTCCTAGATGTCACTCAAAAGTGTAAACCCCAGAACTGCCCCATGAATTGAAACACTCAGGTTCTGACTTAGACTCATAAGAATAGTTTTCATGCTGATAATGTCACCAGCTTGATGTGACTTTGTGCAAGGCAATGAACCTCTAGGACGACTGATTTCTAAAAGACTAAAACAATAGCAGACTTTTCTAGCAAATATGACTGTCCCAAGAGTAAAATTAAATTGGGATGATTAAGAAACAAACTCAAAGCCACCCATCCATTGAAAGAAGCCACCAAGAGAATGAAGGCACAAACAACAAACCAGGAGAGAGCACTCACATAATATATTTCCTGTAGGAGTTCTATCTAGAATTTAGGAAGAACATGTATAGCTGAATGGAAGAAAAGAATGTGTTGAATTAAAAGGTATTTTCATAAATACATTATAAAAATATTCATGAATGGCCAATAACTACAAAAAAGGATATGTGATGTTGCTAGTCATGAGGGAAATGCAACATAAACCCACAATGAGAGACAATGTGGAGTAATTGTGTTAGCTGACAAGAATGTGAAAAGGGATAATTTATTAATGTTTGGCAGACTTTTTAATGCTAAATATATACTTACTGTATGATTCATCCTTTCATTTCTACATACATAACCATGATACATGAAAATTTGCCCTCACAATATGTGTGTATGAATATTCAAAGCAACTTTACTTAAAGCCACTGCAATGGTTTTCTTATACTTGTAAATAAATGTATATCATTGCATCTATTCAATAGAGCACTATATAGCCATAAAAAGGAGTATACACTAGTAAGCATTGATTTATATATTTTGTCCAGTGTTTGTGTTTAGGCATTTCAGGTGAGAGAGAAAATTTAGTTCTTGTTATTCCACAACAGCTGGAAGCAGAGGCTTCAAATATACACATTTTATTGCACATGAATAACTGTCACTGTGCATTCTCATCCTGGACTGTGAACCATAACCTGGACAGAGCTTTATAAAACTATCCTTCTAGTTTCAGAGATGAAAGATAACTGGGGGAGACTAACTGGACCATACTGAGCAGTATATAACTTATCCACTTTGCTCAGTTGTAGTCTGTCACAGTTTACTGCCACTGTCCCACCCAAACCATTTCAGAGTGTGCTGTCCCTGCATGCCTCTGCCTAGCTCTGCCTACAGCAGGCAGAGAGTGTTTGAGAATCAATGCCTCTCAGAGCATCCTCTAAACAATAACTGGTGGGAGTTAATTATTAAAAAGTAGGAGCAAACTGAGGAGTTACCTATATGTTCTCAGAGTCACCAGCAAAATGAACCAATAGTGCACACAATGACCCAGTGAATGACTCAATGCCCCTCTATTTACTAGCTCTCTTGACTGTGACTCATATTGCCTACTCTCCACTCCATGTCACAACTAGTGTTTCCTGAGATCATAGCCCCCTACCCTGTAAGTCACTTAGAGTTGAATGCTTGCCCTATAGTGTAATTGGGGAAGTACTAACTTAATGGTAACTGATAGGATGTTTATCTCAGTCTGGATGCCTAATAATAATATATTCCTTTCCAAAGAAGAAGAAGAGCTTCATATGCCCATTGTGTTAGCAAGTCCCTGCTTATTCCTATCTGTGCTATCAGATATGTGAGTGATATGGGATATGACAGCAAAGTGGCTACTGCTACTACTTCTGGCTGAGAACTTGCATTTCCCAAAATATGCTTAAAGAAAATACATGAGAGTTGGTGTGAGATCTGACTGTTTGCTTTGCAGCTCCCTATCTCTATAAAGGGGATGTGGAAATGATAGTTTAGCAACCCTATTTTGGAAATCTGAAATCTCAAGTGATTCAAAATACAGAGTGGAAAATTTCATACCTGATCTCATGTGACAAGTCTCCATGAAATCATAAGCACAAGAAAAATATTATATAAAATTATCTCCCGACCATATGGCCACTGCATGAATCATGGCATCTTTTTTTTCCCCCAACTTGAGCCCCATCTTCATGACTTCTCATTATATATATATATATATATATATATATATATATATATGCAAATATTTCAAAATATAAAATTCTTCTGGTTCCAAGGAATTCACACAAAGGGGTTTTCAACTTGTACTTTGCAGCCTCTGAAAAAATTGTTAAAGATAACCATATTTTGATAGAAAAAAAAAGCTTTTTCAGCCGATTGATGGGCACAAAGGGCACATTGTAAGACA
The DNA here is from genome assembly GCA_036184795.1 of Tokudaia tokunoshimensis. Classification (NCBI taxonomy): domain Eukaryota; kingdom Metazoa; phylum Chordata; class Mammalia; order Rodentia; family Muridae; genus Tokudaia; species Tokudaia tokunoshimensis. The sequence goes on from BTHU01000004.1 coordinate 113,137,573, forward strand.
ATAAATATAATATCTTATTTATTTGGGTTTTGTGGTAGATAAATTTCTCATGTATCAGATTCCCCTCCCTTGCATCACCCCCACACCTGCCCAGCTTTCCACACACCTCAGAGCCAGTTGAGAACTATATTCCAGCAAAGCCCACTTAACAGTAACGAAAAGTCCTAACAGGGCCTTTTCTGTCTCCTGTGATTACTCACAAAGTACTTTCTTTGGAGAAAGAACTCTTCCATCTCTGCTCTCTGTCTGGTTCTTCCACTGCCTCATAGAGGAGGCATGCTGAGTCACTCTTGTGCCTGACATACAAGTTCTATCCCTACAGAGCCAGAGTTTAAAATTTGGTTACTCCTTCATATCAATGTAGTAGTCAGAGTCAATCGAATATTGTCACAAGTCTTCCTGAATGCCTTTTGTGGTCCTCATGTCTGTGCAGGATTTCACATATATTTTTGGATTACTAGCCTGAGGAGAAGGAGGACCTTAATGAAATAATTGGAATAAGAGGAGAAAATTCCCCTTCCAACCTCCTTTTCACTGATAATATTTTTCTGCACACAGTAGATCGGAGTTAAGCAGCAGAGATGTTGGCCAAAGAGGCAGATCATCCATCTTAGATGGGAGTATTTGAAAAGTGTCAGAATTTTGGCAAGAGTTGAAATATAAATGAAAATAGAGAGTTCAGAGTTTATTCAGGGATGGATAGATGGAAGGAAAAACAAACAAACAAAAAACCAAAACCACCACCAACGATAGCAAAAACAAAACAAAACAAAAAAACCAAAAACCAGATTCAGAAACATACTGAGCCTGAAAGGAGTGAATTGGGCTGAGCCAGGCTGACACCATGACAGGCTGCACACTAGCAGTTCGGGAGACCAGGCCTAAGTTTCTACTTCGCAGAACTGGGCAAGTCAATTACAGGAAAGAGGAACCCCTCCCCAACCTGCAAATGGACAGTTAGCCAAACTTGCAGCCAAGAGGTCAGGAGCTCTCCATCCTTTGCATGAAGCAAGAATAGTTAGCTAAGTATGCTTGAATCAAGATCATAACCAATCATAGCATCACCTATACCCCCAAAGATAAAACCCAAGATATAGATCACTTACTCCTCCCTAGTGTCCCTCTTTTCTGCTTTGAAACTGAATCTTCAAATTCAATTGGGGTCCTTCTATCCCAATGGAATTGGGCTCCTCCATGCAGGAATTTGTTCAATAAACACTCTTTGTTTTTTAATACTATTTGGGTCTGGGATATCATTCTTCAGCAATTCATGGACCCTAACAAGTCATTAAGGTAAACTTGTCAATAGTAGTAGTCTAAAGTACGTAGATTACATTGTTTTCTTAAACTTAATAGCTAACACATACCTTAGGAAGACAGCGGAGTATTTGCTTTAAACCAGCTTCAAATATTTTCCACTTATTAATTGAAAGGAGAAACCACCTGTCATTGCTTGCTCTCTCTATATATATATTTTATTTAAAGGAGACAAAAATAGGTGAGTTTATATTGAAATGACTCATGGACCTTGGGAAAATCATGTTAGAGGAATTATTCTCAAACCAGGCAAGAAACTATTATTAATTGAAGAAAGTTTGAAACTGATCGCAAATCTGAGATGATGCACTCAAACCTTTAAATGCCCCCACAGGTAAATCCCAAATGCATTGGATGTTGGAGTTTGGACTAAAGCCATTAGTCTTGGTAGCAAGTGTCTTCACCTGAACAACCATCCAATTGGCCCTCCTACAAACCATTAAGTGTTGAAGTAGAGTTGATACCGTCATAGTCATTGGCTTGGGGAATCAGTAAAGTGTCTTCTAGCTTCTCTTAGAGAAGAGTAAAACTAGAGCTGTAGAGTCAGGTATGGCAGTCTGTGGGAAACTTGCTTTGCATTACACTAGAGTAGGGCTTTCAAAATTTTAACATTTTGATAAAAACGTCCCTTCCTTCCCTTAACTACAATATAAACTCAAATCACAATATTGTATTTTTCTTTTCCAACAATAAATGGCTGTAGACATCATTGTTTGTGAGACTGACAGATTTTCCTTATCGTTTGTTTGATTAAAGATCCAGAAACTTTCAGGCGTCCCGCTGATGGCTCCTTCCCACGTTCGACTGAAACACAAAATGAAAAGGCTGTAAGTGCCAAGGGGCAGGCAGGTGTGTTTATATTGGTTCTATCTATAGCTGCTGTTTATTCTGCTCTTAGAGGATGGGATTCTTCATGCTGGGAACTTCAAGATTTCAGAACATTTAGATGATTTTAGCTAAAAATGCTCTTTTCCTGCCTCAAGTCTTCCCAACTTTACCTATTCGAATCCTGAGACAATCATGTTTCTGAAGGTGTTGGTAAGCTTGAGTTAGGTGTTTCGTGTGGAGCAAGCTAGAGCCCTGATCTATCTTGTAGACCTTGTGGTTACTAGCAGAAGAAGGAAGCTGTGCTCAAAAACAACCTCCTTCTGTGTCTGGAAGTTGAAGTCTTGGTTCTGATACAGGTTGAGTCTAGCTCACCTTCCCAGTGTTTGTTGGCAGTCTTACCTCAGTGGGCTCCTGCCTGGATAACTGCTCTCCGGCAACATTTTTTCACAGGCTTCCAAATGAAGCATCACAGAAAGAGAAAGCAGGTTACTGGCTTTTCAAGCTCCTACTTGCTTCAAAGTTGCTGTTCTTCCATTGGCCAAACAAGAAGCATAGCCAAGTCCAGAGTCTTAGGAGGTCATTACCAAAGCCAAGAGAGCAGTGGGAAACTGGGGCTATTAGTGTGATAAGTGTATTATAAATATCACAGTGAAAAGTGATGGCTTGTATGAGGGTTATAGAGGCACCATTATTCTCCCTGTCACTGATGAATAATGGAATAGTGGTCTAGAAGCAAAGAATGGGCACATGCTCAGACTGTATTAGTGAGTGCAGCTGAGTTAAGTGACTGTGTTGGGAGGCGGCAGTGACATTTTTCATTCTTTTGGGGACCTTTGAGATCTCTTCTTTAGATATCATGGTAAGTGTAAGAGGATAATCTTAAGGATACTGCCAACTGGGAGATCTTTCTGCAAATAAACACTGCTCTCATGTTTGATGTTGAGATTGTGATGTAAGAGCTGCCTGTATCCCATGGCTGGGATTCATCTTCAGAAAGTTGATCATTTTTCCCCTTGACAGAAGCCAAGAAAAATTATTTGTCTTCAAGATATGTGTTACATGTGCTCTCCTTCCTCCAAAATCCACATGGTTTTTCCTCTGTTTCATAAGTTAAGAATTGTAAGTTTTCCATAGGCCCATGTTAAGATGGAACAGACAAATTATATCATGAAGCGATGCTGACTTTCTACATATTCAATTTGCATATAATTATTGCAAGTGAGTTCCCACGAAAACAGTGACAGGGACATTCATAGAGATAAGGGCCCTCATCTTCTTACCTGTGGAGCCTATTATAGACTGCTGTGTCCTTTTTTGTTCTTGACAATGTACGGAACCTCTCTGTCTTCATTCCCTTACCCTATCCAAGGAAGCCCCCAGTTTCACACCCCTCCTCCTGATAATGCCAGGATGTCTACTGTACCAACCTGTCCATGGGTCTGTATTTGTGTGTTACCTGGAAAAGTATCTTTAAACGATGGGTAAGATATAAAAAAAATTTCATGAATAACACACTTGGACCCCGCCAAAATTCTAACAAAATGTCCTGTTTTCTCTGTTGATGAAAAGCCTGAATTCTTTGGAAATCTCACTTGTCCTTAAACCCCTTTCTTTCTAATTAAAACTTTTATATGAGAATTTATACATATTTTCAGATTTTATTTCTATGATCACTAGACCAAGACCTCTCATGTACTCTATTAACAGAGAAAGCACCCCTCCGTTCATTTCCTTTAAAATGTGGTCTCACGGGCTGGAGAGATGGCTCAGTGGTTAAGAGTGCTGACTGCTCTTCCAGAGGTCCTGAGTTCAATTCCCAGCAACCACATGGTGGCTCACAACCATCTGTAATGGGATCTGATGCTCTCTTCTGGTGTGTCTGAAGACAGTGACAGTATACTCATCATATATATAAAATAAATAAATAAAATATTTTTAAAAATGTGGTCTCACTATCTAGTCCTGACTGGCCTCAAATTTACAGAGATCCACTTGCCGCTGCCACCCCTCACCCCCAGTGCTGGGATTAAAGGTGTACACTGCCACACCTGTCCATCATTTTAAGAATAAAAACAATGAAGGTAGAACCCTTGAGGCTACATCTAACCTTTTTGAAGCAGGTAGTTTGAAGTACAATGATGGAAAACCATATTTTCCCCCCCTAAGGAATGTTTCCAAAATTTTAATGATGATGGTGGCATGGGGGAATTCTCAGTCCATTCCTTCAGCCACTATTTGTTAAGTGACTAGTAAAACATCAGACTATTGATAATGGCACAGCTAAGAAAGCTGAGGCCACCAAATGCCAAAGCTAAGTATAGCTAAACTTCGTGAAGCAGCCCCGTGTTCCTTGATGCTTATAATGGGAACCCTTGAGTAGACACCAGAAATGTCATCTAAGGGCCCACATTGGCTTCCTCAAACCTACTATATCCAAACCTTCATTTTATCACAGCCCTGGATCCACATTCATTTGCAAGAAGTACTGACATAATTATATTATGTTTATTGCATCTAAATTTCATCAAAACATTGATGCAATTGGTCCTATTTGTAGAATACTTTAGCATTAGCCATGGGTCTATAATTATCTCTGGGTTTAAAATTGATATCTATTAGATGGAGTGTATAACTGTAGTGGTTAAAAATCGAGGAGACAAAATATCCTTATGATAAAATGCTTTGAAATCAGGAGAGATTATAATAAGGATTAGGTCTTATTATTTTACTAGAGAAGTGCATGGATCTTTGTATCTCAGTTAGTACAAGCTTTAAGCAGTGAGAAAGTGAGAAAGCTATGAACTCTTGAAACAGTCTTCTATTGACATGCTGTTGTTACACACATCCAACTATAGGCCCTCTGTAAAGGTGCTCAATGGCACGGTGGCATCTATTATGCATTCTCTGTGTTGAGGGATGTTCTGAGATAATCTCCTTACTGTTAATGGTGGCCCACCCATCATTGCCAAAGTCATACTAACTGGTAGTCAATTTCCTTTAAGATTTTTTGCCAAACATGTGGTCCTCTCCCTGGCAGTATGTCACCTTGCCTGGGATCCTGCTGCAGACGCAGGACCTTCAGCCTGCCCAGTAGCCTGCTCTATGAAGGAGTCTCTCAACCTAAGAGGCTGTTCTACTTAGTTTTCTGTCAATGTGGCACAAACTAGAGTTTTCTGGGAAGAACTTTACTTGATAAAAATGACTCTCTCAGAGGGCTTGTAGGAAAGTCTGTGGGGACATTTTCTTGATTAGTACTAGAGGTGTGAATCTCAGCTCACTGTGTATCAGGGAGTGTCATGTCCGGACTGGTGATCGTGGTTTGTATAAGAAAGCAAACTGAGCAATCTAGGCAGTAAGTGATACTCCTCTGTGTCCATGCCTGCCTCTTTGAGTTCCTGCCATGACTTCCCTTCATGATGTAGTATGATCAGAACATGCAAATCAAATAGACTTTCCTTCTCCAGTTGCCTGTAGTCTTGGTGTTTTATCACATCACAGCAATAGAAAAGCGAAGTAGGACATCTGCACAATGGACATCAGGAGCTTTGGAATATTTTAATGGCAAGGGTCACTAAACCAATTCAGTTGGTCTTTGGTTGTGGCTGCAAGAGTCTGCACTTTAAGTCCTAGGTGATGCTCTGACTGGAGGTGCAAGGTGAGGCAGGGTAAATCAAAAGTTTTATATGTATTTGACATTTGGAACAAGTTGCCATTTGAATGTGACAAGAACAACTTAAAAAGTGATGCAAGAGAAAGTTGAGTGCCAAGTGGACTCAGTGTGGCTTAGAGCTGGCAGGCTTTAGGAAGTGTTAAATATGAAACTCAATGTTGTCAACCACACTTCTGTGATAAAAAGCAGAACAGCTCTTATCTTCCCTGATACTCTGGTAAATATTATAGGTGGTTGGTTGGCATTCTGAAAAATAAGTAATAAAGGCTAGTGAGTGCCTGAGTTCAACTCGGCAGAGCACTGTACGAGTGGGACAATGATTGGTCCCCAGCTGCCCAGATAAAATTCCAGAGACCCTGTGAAATTCAAAGTTTAAATAAATAGTGGGAACCCTGTGTTTTGATCACTTTTATTTGCTTTATTGTACAACGTTAGATTAAGCTCGAATGTGCTTTATGAGACTCAGGAACTGAGGATGTTCTGAAAAGGTTAGTTTTGAGCAGGCAAAACTTTTAGAAGGACAGGGTGCTTAGGCTGAGGAAAGCTATGTGCAGTGGGTCCGACTGAGACCTTCTCTCTATTATTCATTTCCTGGTTTGCCTGGGTCTCTTCACCTTTCTCCCCTACCAGCCTTTGCCTCCCTTCGTCTTCTAAAGTGAACTTGACTTTGTGTTTGTACTTTACTCACTATCCCCCTGTTCTAGGAATAAGCTCTTGCTTTTAAAATAAGTTCAGATTCCCTGGTGTTTATGAGAAGGCTCTTATTTATTTACCACCTTCTAGTACACCACAGCATTGAGGATACGTCCATAAATTTACATTTCTAAAATGCACTTATTCTTCTTTGTAATATGATAGACAATTTCCTGGGGGCAAGAAACGGAGTGAGTCCAGGGTGTGGCGAGAATATATGGGGGTGGAGATGAAAAACAGCAGCAAAGTGAGAACAAGAGCCCTGCCAAGCTTCTCTCTCCCTCTGCCTGCTACACAGAGCCATTTGCACATGGTAGTGAGCAGGCAGAGAGCTCCCTCAAAACCACCAAGTTTGTTTATGCATGTTATTTTCCCTTGAAAAGTGCCTGATGTACAGCCTTCTGAAGCATTTTTCCAGCACTGCCTCAACCCACTCCCAAGCTTGGGTGGCCTTGGAGGTATATAGAAAGATCCAAAGGCAGGCCCAGAGTGTCCTTTTCTTGATTGCACCATAAAAAGGAAAGGAAAAGAGGGAAATCTCAGGGTTCCTCAGTTTTTGGGACAATAGCATCAATAATAGCTGAGAACTTGTTTGAGTCTCAGGTCTCATCCTAGGGGAGTAATTGGGCATCTCGGAGAGGCAGAATCCAAGAAGTCAGCCAAGTGATGCCTGTGCAGGTAGAAGTCTGAGAACCACTAGAACAATTTTACCTTCTGTCCCTCAATTCAGAAACCTTTTGTCTTTTTCCTAGTGCTGCTGTCTTGTGAGGCATGGACATGGGAGTGATGGGAGCGTGTAGGCTGGACTGTCAACATATGATGGCAAGATGCCTCAAAGTATTTTACTTACAGGATTGTAAAGTTGGGACTGAACTGGTGCTGAAACCTGAAGTGCCATCCCCAGAAGCGATGCTTGTGTTGAATATTCTACTTGCTGGGCTGGATGATTAGATCTTTGTGGTTGTGGACAGTTGAGTTGGTGCAGACCCAGAACCAAATTATCTTGGATTAGCTTTAGTTCCCTTAATAATTTACCTCTATATCTGACATAATGTTTTCTTAACTACCAGGTAAAACCTTGGGGATATATTAACTGACCACTAGCTTCTACCAACCAAAAGTCTAAGACTGTCATTAGAGAGTGTGAAATAATCTATACAGAGTTTTTCCTTCTTTTCAGAAAGCCATTTACCAGATGTTCTCCATAAATGCCTTAATTAATGATTTTTTTGTTTTGTTACTATAAAAGTTTATATAACCATTTCTATGTTGGACACGTGTTATTTGAGTAACAAGAATCCATATTCTCCAACCATGATTAAAAGGATAAAAGCCATAAAGGCCAGGAAAAGTTTTCTATAACATATAAAACTGAAATGGATATCCAGAATGAATCCCCTAAGGTAACAGCTTAAGATACTGGGGTAACCATGAGTAAATAATCAATAGAAGCATCACGTAACTTGTTATAGAAGCACTTCTGGTGCGATGCCATTTTTGTATGATTTTTATATAAATGTCCTTGAGACCAAGGAAGCATACTTTCACACAGGCTGAATATAGCGTGTCATACCTGCCGTGGTTCTGAACATCCTGTTTAATTCCTTAGCCATTTGCAACTCTCTGTCCCTGGCCCCAGAACTCAGACCTGTCACAAGGGGCACTCATACTTGGCTAAGAATAAACTCTGAGATGAGAGCTGTGTAGTGGAGATCAAAGGAACAAGAGCAAATCAATCCAACTTCTTTCAGTCAGTATTCTTTAAACTTCACAAAGTTGACAGTCAAACAGAGGAAATCCTTTCCATCAGTTAGGACGTTCTATATCTAGACCCAAAATTAGCTTAAATAGTGTTATTTTTTTTGAAATCACATATATGCACAGTAATAGTTTACTGAGAATGAACATGTGACATCTATTCCTCTGTGATTCAAAATGATGTAGCGTGTCAGGAACAACACAACTCAGTTACTACCAAAGATGTTCAAGTGTAATTTTACTGGATTATGATCCTTACCCATGAGTCTTTCTATTATCAAAGGCCAACTATTAACCTAATGGCTCTAGTTGAAACCTAGAGCTCCTCAGAGAGCTTAAGAACTACAGGTTCTAGGCTTCTAGTCCTGTGCCCTTATAAATCCTGATATGTAAGAGTTTGGAGTAGCTTATGCACAAGACCCTGGATTCTAACGCAGAGCCAGGCCAGGAGATACTGTCTTATCTAGTCATGTCTCTATAAAATCCTCACACTTTTAATCAAGTAGATCTGAGCCTTGGAAATAAATTAGGATCAGCTGCTTCCCTTCAAACCTCTGGTGATCCTGAGATTCTGTGATAGCCTTTGAGTATTATGACAAAATACCCAAAGCAGTAAATTTGAGAAGAGGGAAGTTTGATGAGTTTGATTCAGGAACAGTTTGGGAGGCTTTTGTCTATGGTCGATTATACTCATGAGCTGTGGTTAAGTCATGTAGCAGAGAAGGATTGTGGGGTTATGTAATTCACAGAAGCTAGGAAATGATAAATGAGAGGAAGGTGTTGGGGGTCCCCCTGTGACCTAATACTTTCCACTAGTCTCTACCTCATAAAAGTTCCAACAACTCCCAATAATACCAAACCTTCAACATACGGATCTTTGATGGGCATTCCAGGCCCAAACTTTAGAATGTTCCATCCCCAGAGATTAGGACATAATTATCTGGGGTAACCAATGCATCCTGTCGCTTTGATCACAGTCAGTGTGGGTACTTTCACCTCAACTCTAAGTTCTGAGAACTGAGGGTATAGAAAAGCTGGGCTTTTCATATGCAGAGACTATGACATCATACCTGGGAAAATGCTCACTTAAGAAAGGGGGTGTGAATCGGTCACAACAGGCCTGTTTAATTAAAAATGTCAGTAATTCAAGTAAGCACCATGTGGGTGTATTTCTGTATATGTGCTGTATAGTAATTTAAAAGGAGAGGCTTGGTTCTTGATGCTGCATACAAGGTTGTACTATCCTTTTTCTCAGACCATTTGCCTTATAAAACTTGTAACTGTTGATGTTTTTGTTTTTTTAATTCTCATTCTTTGAAAAATATCTTTTAGAATCTCAATAACTCCACTGCTACCTTTCTACACTCTTTTAAATGGACACTTCTTTGAATCAATATTATCAAGGGACATTGTCCTTTTGTCCCCTAGCCTCCTTAGAAGGAAGAATCTAACTTCAGCATTTTATTCCCAGTTGTGAAATTACCTCCTGCTTAAAGATAAAGCTTATGAAACTGTACTAGTTTGTAAACTCATTAAAAATATTTTAAAGGGATATGAGCAGAAGTATCCCACTTTAGTGAATGAAGCTGCTTGGTAAAAACATGGAATGTTTAATGTAAGCTCAGAGAGTCTCCAGAGGAAGCCTAAACAAAATTGCCATTGCTTCTGGTTTCCCAGCATGGCTAGACCCTATTGCTCAAGATCTCATAGATTGTAGACCATTAATCTTGAACCAACCATGAAACTCTCCCTACTGTCTAACTTTTACAGTGTTGAAAGTGCTATGCAAGCTGACCTGGAAGAAAAGACATCAATGCTCTTATCCAGCACTGGACCTTCCATGATCCCACAATGTATGTACCCATTAGGCAAGATGTAACCACTGTTACAATAGTGGCAAACTGTGTTGGGGGATGACCAACTGTTCTGTTTATTGGATTTGAAGTATGCTCCATAGCAGAAATTTCATGTTTGGTACTGTAAACAAGATTAAAAAACCATGCCTAGAGAAGTTGTAGACCCTAGGGAAGTTGTTTTTCTAAATGGTCATGTTGTCAAACTGTCTTCTTAATATGTATGAACATATCTACACATTTGTGCAGCTCCCAACTTCAGTCAGAAAAGCATTTTATTTTAGTACCTAGTACTTATTGCAGAAAACACATTCCTGTTCAAAGTGTTGAGGATAAGCAGCCGTAAGGACTCAGCCATAGATGGATCATCTGTATCAACCCCATAACCCGCCCCCCCACAAAGGAACTCACACCAGGATGGGTTATCTATACAAGAGCTACACAGGATCAAGCCAATTAAAAATTTAAATGTGAATTGTGGAGGGATTTCCAAGGCTGTCCCTACCCTTACCCCCAGCTGAGGATCTATTGGCAGTTGGTGGCTACTGGAAAAGGAAGAGTCAGTTTTCTTTAGGGGTATAACCAGTGGTAGCTTCTCCATGTCCAGTGGATGACCTCACATTCATGCACACATGGGCAACACTAGTTGGATTCAGTGGGAAGAAAGAAAGAAAGAAAGAAAGAAAGAAAGAAAGAAAGAAAGAAAGAAAGAAAGAAAGAAAGAAAGAAAGAAAGAAAGAAAGATGTCAGGATGTTGGAAGGGAGCTGATAAAGGAGGTCTTTGGGGGAATTGAGAGAGGAGGGAGGGATCAATGGTCAAGAGATTATGAAAATTTCAAAGGGAAAAATCTGGTGTTCATATTACCCTCCTGTCTGGTTAATGGATACTAGAGGACGTAGATAGTCAACCCAATTCCCAAGTAAGGTAGGAGGAATTAACTACAGTGGTGCAGTCAAATCATCTAACTTGAATACTAGTTACTTTGTATTGCATAAGTGTGATTTCTGTCTTTGCAAATCCTAAGTATGTTGACTTTGATGCAAAGAACATTCTTGTGTACCTGTTGTCTCACAAACTGGAAGTGCTGGGCAGAAGGTTTGGGTCTTTGTTTTGTTAGATTTGTTTCTCCACTTTCATCCTGCCAACATTCCTTTAAGAATGCTAATGAATAACAAAGCAAGAGGGTAAGTGAGAATGAGAGAGCAAGAGACAGTGAGAAGGAGAAAAAGAGAGGGAGAACAAGAGATGGAGAGAGAATACTAATGGACTTATGTTTGCTTGTCCTGCATAATGATACTTTACTACATATATGGAGATGATTATATCCTATAGAATATTACACACACACACACACACACACACACAGAGATATGCACTGTATTCATGTGAGTTTTTGAGTATATCCTTGTGATGAGAATAAGGGACTGAGCTTAAGATTTATTATAAAGAATTAAATTATGCCATTTGTAACAACATGGACAGCACAGGGGCCATTAAGTTAACAGAAATAAGCTAGACACAGAAAGACAATATGATGCATTATTACTCTCATGTAGAAACTAAAAGTCTAATTATACTGAAGAGGAGAATAGAATGATGGTCCCCAGAGGTTACAAATATGAGGGAGAAGGACCCCCAGAGAGAGTAGAGTATAGAGTTCCAAAGTTCAATTCGAAAGGAAGAATTAGGTCTACCAGAGTAGGGAAACTTTATTCTGCGACATTTCATTATATATTCAAAATATGTAGAAAAGAAGATTTGATAGACTGTTCTTTTCCTGGTACTGGGCATTATACCCGGTCCCTTGCATGTGTTAGGAATATGCTCTTCTGTTGAACTCTGTTCTCTGTGCTTTTTATTTGAGACTATCTTGTTAAATTGCCCTGGCTGGTCTCAAACATTTTGATCCTTTTGCCTCAGCTTCTGCCCTGAGCACAGGAATGTACAGCCAAGGCTAGCTGGAGCTTGTGGATTGCTAGCAAACTGAAGGCCTGAATGTTGGAGAAGTTACAGACGTTTATCGTGGGAAGAACCTTACACATTCTCCAAGGTATCATTTTTATCATACTGTACACAGAAATATGTATAAATATCATGTCGATATAAAATAAATACGCAAGAAAAGAATAACCTAAACAGTTTCTACCATCTCAACTGTACATTTTTACCCCCATTCCACAACTTTTATATCTGTTCTCCATTTTGCTTTTTCTTAGAAGGTTTATTTGAGTCGCTTTGCTGGGTTTTGTTGTTTTGTTTTGCCTTTTTTTTTATTTTAAGAGATTCAAGTATCAGTGAAGTATCTCTCTCTTAGTCTGGGAAAATGGCTCATCTTAGGAATCTGACCCTCCTGTGGGGTCTCATATCTTGCAGTTTCATCTCTGTACTAAAGGAGCTGAGAGAGGTGTTGGATCACCAACTCCAGGGACAGAAAATGCCCAGGGCTGGTGGTGGATTTGCAAGGAAAGGATAGTCACAAATTAAAGATGAGATGGAGGAGGAGGGAGGCAGTGACCCAGTAGAAAAAGCAGAGAATCGGCCACCTTGGAACCATCTCGGGTGTCCTCAGGCGCCAGGGACTCACAGAACTGGTCTCAGTTAAGCTGGCTTTCTGCAGTCCCAGGGAAACTGATTAGAACTGCAGTTGAGCTGATGTAAACAGATGGGGATGAAGTGACCTTTTAAGAAAGACAGATGGTAACCAGGCACAGTGACCTCTGGACCTTCTTTCAGTGGCCCAGGAGAGGTGCAAGGGTGGTGGGTAGAGCCAAAGGGAGCTCTCTTTTCTTTTTAAAATCTACCATTGCTATGATAATTGCAAGGGTTCATTTAGGATCTGTGGTAGAGTACATGAACAGCCGACCTCCTAGATTCCTGCTCCACCCTCCATCCTCCACCCACCACCCCAACAGAAGGCTCCTTTGTGCTCACTGAACCTTGGCACCATGAATGCAGCCTTTATTCAAGCCCCACTTCAGAGTTCCACTTCAAGCTTCCTTTAAGCGCGATGGTTTTGACATCAACTTCTAAAACCACAAAGTAAAGAGAACGAGAAAGAATTTCTGAAATGGTCTGACCTGCCTTCATTCTTACACTTTTCTATTCCCCCACCCCCACCCCCTGTGACAGAAAAGAAAATAGGACTAGAAAGTTCAATGGACTTGTCCACAATAAAGCAGTTGGTTGACTATTGAACCAATCTGCTGCCACAGAACCTAGAAACACTTATCCATAATTTCTCCCTATTATTTTTCAGTTTCATTCTGTTAAAATTCCCATGGGAAAACTAATGGAGCTATAATCCTATTAAATGCGAAATCATTTTCCCCTGCCTATGTCAGGGAAGTTTGAGAACTTGTTTTTAGTTCCTCCTTTAATCTTCCCGAACCCTCATTCCAGGGTAAGGTGTAGTATAGAATGTGCCCTACTTCAGTTTATGGATTTCCAGCTTGAAAGGACTCTAATAAAGTAAATTTTAGGTCTGTTGATGCAAATAAGTTGGGTAGCATGCATTCATTTTATTTGGGATCAAGATTAGCAGATTTCAGGAGCACACCTATTTTGGACTTGAATCTTGAGTATCAGGTTTACCTTCGGTCATTAGACCAAATTCCAAGATCCTCTGTTACTTAGTTCTCTTTTGGTAATAGGAAGCTTTAGTTTTAATGTCTGCTTAGGCACTTGCTTCTCTACCTGGAAGGATTTTTCTTTTCTTATAATTTGACTGTTTTGATTCCAGTGAATTATTTCTGCCATTAAGAAAACTTCTATAACCTGTTAATGCTAGCAATGGCAGCTGGTAACCTCTCTACTGACCCCTGGGCAGGACTTATTACACTGCATGGAGTGGTACCCTGTCACTGTTACCAACCCATGACCAAGTGAAATAGTACATTCCATTCTTAGAGGCAATATTGTAGATGGAAGACATCAAAGGATCATAGCTGTCCACTTGCTGTTTGGTTCCATCACAGGGCGTTCTGGAAGGGGCAGAATCAGGTTTTAAAGCAGGTCATGTTGTCTTGGGAATAGAGAGAGTAGTGACTGCAGAGGAAATGAAGGAATCTTTGTTATGATTCTAATTGTTCTGCTTCTTGATTCGGATCATTGTTATATTGTGTTTGTCAATATTCATGGAAGTAGCTGTGACAAAGAAGGTAAATTTTAGTCTATGTAATTAATGTTTTAGCAAACCTAGTTAAAAAGAAATAAACAAAGGCATATAGCTCCTCAAAGATAAATGAGTAAATAGATAACTAAATAAATCTTAAAGGAATCAAAATAGAAGACTATTATCTATTGGCTGAGCCAAAATAAATGTAGCTGTCATGATTCCAAGAGTGCAGGTATTATGATTTAGAGGAATTAAAACCCTATTAACTTCAAAGTTTCTAACTTCTTTTGACAATGTAGAAATGCATCAAAAGCAAATGAAGAGTCCTTCACTGTTCAAGAGTTTTTTACACAATAGCAGTTTGGGTAACTAAATTATACATTAATTTGTTACCAATTTCAAGAGAATTAAAAGCTTTCTTAGTACATAGAAATAAGTACTGAATGGGGATAGAAGGCTAATTGATCATTACAGATTGTATACATGTGCTGGAGGATTATATTATTCTCTATACATATAAAACAAATATAAAAAGTTGAAAGGAGATTTATTCACAGGAGCCAACTCTTATCACCAGCCACAAGAGATACCCAAAGGGGACGCTTCCTTCCCTGGGAGGATGGCCCAAGGTCCAGCTTCACCTAAGCCAATGGGCATACTTAACACTAGTTGAGTGGCCTCATAATCCCAGGAGTTTGGGTCTGTTGAGTGTGTTATGATACTGTGATTCTCTGGGTGCTCTGTCTGTTTAGTCTCATGGAAAAGCTTCCTAGAAGCCAGGAGTGATATAGTATCATGACCCTAGAGAGTAGAGTGTTGGTCAAAATTACAGACCCAGCAGATGTAAAGGTATGGTAAGCCCACAAAGGCTTGCTAACAGTGCTAAACCCATAGTCAGTATTAAATGGCAGGAACCAAAGGATGGAAACAACTCAGTAAGTATCTGGAATACAGAAGATGACAAGTTGGGGGATATTATATTTAAAACTATTCAGGATGGACCAAAAAGCTGTACTAGATCACACTGATAATCTGATAAAGTTAATGTCAAGAGATTAGAGAATAAGCTTATCTTTATGGGCTTCCTTACCTAGCCCAGGAGGACCACTTCCTGGGGCACTGACTAAATGCTGTTATTGAGTAATGAGACTAGCTATTAAAAAAAACATAAGAGAAATGTGCTCTTTAAAGGACCCTGCAGAGCTGACTAGATTTTAATAGACCAGATGAACCAGGGAACTATACTTACTTCCTATTCTAATTCTAAGACCTATATCAAACCTGATTGAAAGCTATTTGCAAGCTGCAGATATACTAGGCCTTTATTTGTCCACTAGATTAGCTACCGGCCACATAAAGTTATATAAGTTTAAGTCTATGATATTAAAGTAAAGTATAATCCAAACTTTAGTAACTGGTTTCTATTAACCTCAAGGGCTCAATAGCCAGATGAACTGCCCTCAGGTTTGGACAGCACACATTGCTAGGAGGTTACAGATAAGACATTGTAAAAAGGTCTATTATTGTAGAAAGACCTGTTGGAGGATATTGCATTGCAGATGACTTCTGCAAAACCTAATTTTAAAGTCTATCTAAATGTCAACTGAATAAAAGCACTAACTTCCAAAATGTGAAATTCACTCATGTGCCTCACTTTTCAGGTATCTTTCTTGGCTCTCTGAGGGAGATTCTGTCTTCTCTGGGTGGTGTGGGCTTTGTGCTCATGGTGTCTGGCCTTGAACTATTTCTGGTTCATAGACAACTTGACTTGGTCCTGCCTTTTAATCAATGCTTCTCAGCTTCTGTGGCTTCAGAGGAGTTACTGGAAGGCTACTCTGGGTGGTGCATCTGGGCATCTAGAAAACTGTGAATTCATTCCTTACTCTAAATCCCCAGTCAACTGTTGACCAGTTGGATAGCATGACTGAGAAGTCATCCCACTGTGATATCTCTATAAAGTTATTGTCAACCTCTGGTTGTCTCGCCTTTGTCTGTCTCCTCTACAGGCTTTTACACAGCTGTGTCTGTGCCTGCATTTGCCCTGGCCCTGTAATTAAAGCTATGCTGCTTGCATTATTTTTATGAGAGAGAAAGCTTTTCTGTAGTGCTGTGCTGGCAATGTGTAACAACTGGCTCTCTCGGGGAGAAAAGGCTTTGATTTGTAGTGTTAGCTGAATATCATAGCACAAATACACCACCACTGATTTCAAATTTCTAGTATGATATCTTAGAAGATCATCTTAGATCTGAGAAGTTCTCTGGACACATGGGTGCAGTAGCTGAAAATAACCTCAAGACTATGGAAGGCAGCAAAACAAAATAATCAGAATGATAAAATCTGTCAAGCTTTTTTGTTAACTTTTTCTTTAATATATACATATATTACATATTGCTTGCATATATATGTGCATACATATGTATATATAACACATGCATACATAAGATATACATATATTACATATTGCTTATATTCATATGCATATATATGTATACATAACATATGCATGCATATTATATACATATATTACATATTGCTTGCACATATACATATGTATGTATATGTATATTTTATAATAACCATTAGTTTACCTAATTAAAACTTTTTTTTTTGCCTTCTTTTTTTTTTTTTACTTACATTCAAAATCATTTCCCCTTTCCCGTTTCCTCTCTCCCCGAAAGTCCCATAAGCCCGTTTCCCTCCCTCTTTTCCCCATTCAACCCCCTCTCGCTTCTCTGTCCTGGCATTCCCCTACATCCAGTCATTCCAGGACCAGGGGTCTCTCCTTCCATCTTCTTGGAAATCTATTGATATGCGAATTGTGTCTAGGGTATTCCGAGATTCTGGGTTAATATCCCCTTATCAGTGACTGCATACCATGTGTGTTCTTTTGTGATTGGGTTACCTCACTAAGGATGATATTTTCAAGTTCTGACCATTTGCCTAGGAATTTCATGAATTCATTGTTTTTAATTGCAGAGTAGTATTCCACTGTGTAAATATACCACATCTTCTGAATCCATTCCTCTATTGAGGGACATCTGGGTTCTTTCCAGCTTCTGGCTATTATAAATAAGGCTGCTATGAACATAGTGGAGCATGTGTCCTTATTGCATGCAGGTAAAGCCTCTGGGTATATGCCCAAGAGTGGTATAACAGGATCCTCCAGGAGTGTCATGCCCAGTTTTCTGAGGAACCGCCAGACTGCTTTCCAGAGTGGTTGTACCAGCTTGCAATCCCACCAGCAGTGGAGAAGTGTTCCTCTTTCTCCACATCCTCGCCAATGACTGCTGTCTCCTGTGTTTTTGATCTTAGCCATTCTGACTGGTGTGAGATGGAATCTCAGAGTTGTTTTGATTTGCATTTCCCTAATGACTAAGGATGATGAACATCTCTTTAGGTGCTTCTCAGCCATTAGATATTCTTCAGGTGAAAACTCTTTGTTTAGCTCTGTACCCCATTTTTTCATAGGGTTACTTGCCTCTCTGGAGTTTAACTTCTTGGGTTCTTTGTATATATTGGATATTAGCCCTCTGACGGATGTAGGGTTGGTAAAGATCATTTCCCAGTTAGTTGGTTGCCGCTTTGTCTTTTTGACAGTGTCTTTTGCCTTGCAAAAACTTTGTAATTTAATGAGGTCCCATTTGTCTATTCTTGATCTTAGAGCATAAGCTATTGGAGTTCTGTTCAGGAAATTCTCCCCTGTGCCCATATGTTCAAGGTTCTTCCCTAGTTTCCTTTCTATTAGTTTCAGTGTGTCTGGTTTTATGTGGAGATCCTTGATCCACTTGGAATTGAGCTTAGTGCAAGGAGATAAGGATGGATCGATTTGCATTCTTCTGCATGTTGACCTCCAGCTGAGCCAGCACCATTTGATGAAAAGGCTATCTTTTTTCCACTGTATGGTTTTAGCTCCTTTGTCAAAGATCAAGTGACCATAGGAGTGTGGATTCATTTCTGGGTCTTCAATTTTGTTCCATTGATCTACATGCCTGTCACTGTACCAATACCATGCGGTTTTTAACACTATTGCTTTGTAGTACAGCTTGAGGTCCGGGATACTGATTCCCCCAGAGGTTCTTTTACTCTTGAGAATAGTTTTAGCTATCCTGGGTTTTCTGTTATTCCAGATGAATTTTTGAATTGCTCTTTCTAACTATATGAAGAATTGAGTTGGGATTTTGATGGGGATTGCATTGAATCTGTATATTGCTTTTGGCAAGATGGTCATTTTTACTCTATTAATCCTGCCAATCCATGAGCATGGCAGATTTTTCCATCTTCTGAGGTCTTCTTCAATTTCTTTCTTCAGAGACTTGAAGTTCTTGTCATACAGATCTTTCACTTCTTTGGTTAGAGTCACACCAAGATACTTTATATGGTTTGTGGCTATCGTGAAGGGTATCATTTCTCTTACTTCTTTCTCAGCCTGCTTATCCTTTGAGTATAGGAAGGCTCCTGACTTGATTTAGTTGATTTTATATCCGGCCACTTTGCTGAAGTTGTTTATCAGCTGTAGGAGTTCTCTGGTGGAGTTCTTTGGATCGCTTATCATATCGTCTGCAAATAGTGATAGTTTGACTTCTTCCTTTCCAATTTGTATCCCTTTGACCTCCTTTTGTTGTCTAATTGCTCTAGCTAGAACTTCAAGTACTATATTGAAAAGATATGGAGAAAGAGGGCAGCATTGTCTAGTCCCTGATTTCAGTGGGATTGCTTCAAGTTTCTCTCCATTCAGATTGATGTTGGCTACAGGTTTGCTGTAAATTGCTTTTACTATGTTTAGATATGGGCCTCGAATTCCTGATCTTTCCAAGACCTTTAGCATGAAAGGATGCTGACTTTTGTCAAATGCTTTCTCAGCATCTAATGAGATGACCATGTGGTTTTTTTCTTTAAGATTGTTTATATAGTGGATTACATTGATGGATTTCCTTATATTGAACCATCCCTGCATCCCTGGGATGAAGCCTACTTGATCGTGGTGAATGATCATTTTGATGTGTTCTTGGATTCGGTTGGCAAGAATTTTATCGAGTATTTTTGCATCGATATTCATACGAGAGATTGGCCTGAGATTCTCTTTCTTTGTCGGATCTTTGTGTGCTTTTGGTATTAGTGTAATTGTGGCTTCATAGAACGAGTTGGGTAGTGTTCCTTCTGTTTCTATTTTGTGGAACAGTTTGAAGAGTATTGGTGTTAGGTCTTCTTTGAAGGTCTGATAGAATTCTGCAGTAAAACCATCTGGGCCTGTGCTTTTTTTTGGTTGGAAGACTTCCAATGACGACTTCTATTTCTTCAGGGCTTATAGGACAGTTTAGATGGTCTATTTGATCCTGATTTAATTTTGGTATTTGGTATCTGTCAAGGAATTTGTCCATTTCCTCGAGATTTTCTAGTTGTGTTGAATATAGGCTTTTGTAGTAGGATCTGATGATTTTTTGAATTTCCTCAGTTTCTGTTGTTATATCTCCCTTTTTGTTTCTGATTTTATTAATTTGGATACTGTCTCTGTGCCCTGTGGTTAGTCTGGCTAAGGGCTTATCTATCTTGTTGATTTTCTCAAAGAACCAACTCCTTGTTTTGTTGATTCTTTGTATGGTTTTATTTGTTTCTACTTGATTGATTTCAGCCCTGAGTTTGATGATTTCCTGCCTTCTACTCCTCTTGGGTGTATTTGCTTCTTTTTGTTCCAGGGCTTTCAGGTGTGCCATTAAGCTGTTAGTGTATGCTGTCTCCCGTTTCTTTTTGGCGGTACTCAGGGCTATGAATTTTCCTCTTAGCACTGCTTTCATTGTGTCCCATAAATTAGGGTATGTTGTGCCTTCATTTTCATTAAATTTCAAGAAGTCTTTTATTTCTTTCTTTATTTCCACCTTGACCAAGTTATCATTGAGTAGAGCATTGTTCAGCCTCCATGTGTATGTGGGTTTTCTGTTGTTTTTGTTGCCATTGAAGACCACCCTTATTCCATAGTGATCTGATAGGAGGCATGGGATTAGTTCAATCTTCTTATATGTGTTGAGTTGTGATTCGTGACCAATTATATGGTCGATTTTGGAGAAGGTACCATGAGGTGCTGAGAAGAAGGTGTATTCTTTAGCTCTAGGATGAAATATTCTATATATATCTGTTAGTTCCATTTGGTCCAAGGCTTCAATTAGATTCACTGTGTCCCTGTTTAGTTTCTGCTTTCCTGAACGATCCATTTCAGAGAGCAGGGTGCATGCATATTATATACATATGTTACATATTGCTTGCACATATACATATGTATGTATATGTATATTTTATAATTAACCATTAGTTTACCTAATTAAAACTTTTAATAAAGTCTTGTGTTAAATAATTGGAACTTCTACAGACTGAGTAATTGACTCTCTTTGAACTGGTATGAGGAGATACTAACATATTGTTTTTCACTGAAGAAATTAAATTAGTCTACATAAGAGAGGTCCATACCTGATTGCAACCCTGTTTTTGTATTGAAAACATTGGTGAATACTCTTAAAGATTCATAGAATGTAGGAATCTGTTATCTATGACGACAGAGCCAATGAGACAGATCTGATATTAGGTATATTCAGATATTTAGGGTCCTAAATTGGCAAAAGATCTCTGCTTTCATAGGAGAGATTTTCTGATTTGCACAAGCTCTGTAAAACTAAGCCAGAATGTTACTGACTGAGAATGCTGGTGAGGTGAGAATCAATTCGGGCTCCTCCACAGCTCCATGACCTTCATTACCACTGCTTAAGAAACCTAAGAGATTCAAATGAAGACATTTACTGTGTGATTTGTTAGGAAGCACAGCTGTAAAACCTGGACTCCTCTGCATTATACAACACCATCTGTGCTTACATGTTGCCTAAGAAGGTTTGTTTTGTTTTGTTTTATTCCTGTGATGAGAAACTCCTGAAAGGTGGGAATAAGTGATCTGATAGGTTGCATGGGATTATTTCAATCTTCTAGTGTCTGTTGAGGCCTGTTTTGTGACCAATTATATGGTCAGTTTTGGAGAACATACTGTGAGGTGCTGAGAAGAAGGTGTATTCTTTTGATTTAGGATAAAATGTTCTATAGATATCTGTTAAATCCATGTGGATCATAACTTCTGTTAGTTTCACTGTTTCTCTGTTTAGTTTCTGTTTCCATGATCTGTCCATTGATGAGAGGGGGGTGTTGAAGTCTCCCACTATTATTGTGTGAGGTGCAATGTGTGCTTTGAGCTTTAGTAAAGTTTCTTTTGTGAATGTGGGTGCCTTGCATTTGGAACATAGATGTTCAGAATTGAGAGTTCTTCTTTGTAGATTTTTTCCTTTGATGATTATGAATTGTCCTTACTTATCTTTTTTAATATCCTTTGGTTGAAAGTGGATTTTATTTGATATTAGAATGGCTACCCCAGCTTGTTTCTTGGGACCATTTGCTTGGAAAATTGTTTTCCACCCTTTTACTTTGAGGTAGTAGGTAGTGTCCGTCTTTGTCACTGAGGTGGGTTTCTTGTATGCATCAAAATATTGGGTTCTGCTTACATATCCAGTCTCTTAATCTATGACTTTTTATTAGGGAATTAAGTACATTGATATTAAGAGATATTAAAGAAATATGATTGTTGCTTCATGTTATTTTTGTTGTTGGATTTGGAATTATGTTTATGTGGCTATCTTCTTTTTGGTTTGTTAAAAGAAGATTACTTTCTTGCTCTTTCTAAGGTTTAGTTTTCCTCCGTGTGCTGGAGTTTTCTATTTATTATCCTTTGAAGGGCTTGATTTGTGGAAAGATTTTGTGAAAATTTGGTTTTGTCATGGAATATCTGGGTTTCTCCATCTATATTAAATGAGAGTTTTGCTGAGAATACTAGCCTGGGCTGGCATTTGTGTTCTCTTAGGGTCAGTATGACATCTTCCCAGGATCTTCTAGCTTTTATAGTCTCTGGTGAGAAGTCTGGTGTAATTTGGATAGGTCTGCCTTTATATGTTACTTGGCATTTTTCCCTTACTGCTTTTGATATTCCTTCTTTGTTTTGTGCATTTGGTGTTTTGATTATCATGTGACAGGAGGAATTTCTTTTCTGGTCCAATCTATTTGGAGTTCTGAAGGCTTCTTTTATGTTTATGGGCATCTCTTTCTTTAGGTTAGGGAAGTTTTCTTCTATAATTTTGTTGAAGATATTTACTGGCCCTTTAAGCTGGGAATCTTTGCTCTCATCTATACCTATTATCCTTAGGTTTGGTCTTCTCATTGTGTCCTGGAATTCCTGGAAGTTTTGGATTAGGAACTTTTTGCATTTTGCATTTCCTTTGACTGTTGTGTCAGTGTTTTCTTTGGTATCTTCTGCACCTGAGATTCTCTCTTCTATCTCTTATATTCTGTTGGTGATGCTTGCATCTATGACTCCTGATCTCCTTCCTAGGTTTTCTATCTCCAGGGTTTTCTCCCTTTGTGATTTCATTATTGTTTCTATTTCTATTTTTAGATTCTGGAAGGTTTTGTCCAATTCCTTTACCTGCTTGGTTGTGTTTTCCTGTAATTCTTTAAGGGATTTTTGTGTTTCCTCTTTAAGAGCTTGTACCTGTTTACCCGTGTTCTCCTGTATTTCTTTAAGGGAGTTTTTTATGTCCTTCTTAAAGTCCTCTATCAACATCATGAGATGTAATTTTAAAACCAAATCTTGCTTTTCTGGTATGTTGGGGTATCCAGGACTTGCTGTGGTGGGAGAACTAAGTTCTGATGATGTCAAGTATCCCTGGTTTCTGTTGGTAAGTTTCTTGCCCTTGCCTTTTGCCATCTGGTTATCTCTGGCATTAGTTGATCTTGATGTCTCTGGCTGGAGCTTGTCCCTCCTGTGGGCCTATAAGCCTGTGTCAGCACTCCTGAGAGATCAGCTATCTCCTGGCAGGGCCAACTTATAGAGGGTTGTGGAACAGCCTCAGCTCTTGGGTGCAGATGGTGACAGGCCATTCTTTTTCCTTTAACTTTTATTCTTTTCTCATACATCATCAGTTTCCCCTCCCTCCACTTTTTCCAGTCCCTCCCCCTAAGAGAGGAGGAAGAAGAGGAAGAGGAGGAAGAGGAGAAAGAGGAGGAGGAGGGGAAGAAGAAGAAGAAGAAGAAGAAGAAGAAGAAGAAGAAGAAGAAGAAGAACAAGAACAAGAAGAAGAAGAGGAAGAAAACAAAATAGCAGGCCTCCCAGGGATGTCTATCTACCATATATAACCTAACAAGCTACAATAAAACTGAGCACAAACTGAGCTTCTAGGTCTCCAGTGCTGGGTAAATGAAAAACCCCATCCCACCCCACCCCAGTTGCTTGCCTCGGGTATAACTTACAATGTGGCTACTGAGTCAGACCAGCAGAACCAGGGTTAAAAGTATTATTTCACTTATGTGTTCAAGGTGTATTGGTAGAAAATGGGAGAAAAAAGTTTATAAGATCCACTATGGCCTTGGAGGAATTCCACAGTCGATGGGAGAGTATATTATTTACTCATTATAAAATAAGGCAAGCTGGGTAGGTAGGATTCAAAAGCTATGCTGACTAAAAGAAATGCTCTAAGCAGGAGCTTTGAACACCTAAGTATCTCACAGAACTCTCTGTCCTATGACTTTCCTTTCTTGCTCTTGGCTTACAAAAATCAAGTTCAGGTGGATCCCCAAGGTAAGCAGACAGGTGAAAGTCATTGATGGAGCTGAATGACACAGCTTTAAAACTTATAGCTTGAAAGCATTGCCTGCTAAAGTCTTTTCACAAGCTCTGGCTGCTCAAGGTTGTTATGAGTTTTATTGTTTGGGGAGAAGGACACATTGTTCTTATCCCAGAGGCTGTCAGTCACAACCTGGCCTCATATGTTCCCATACATTTATCTGTTGGGACAAAGGGTTCCTATGTTGAGGCTTCCATGTGTCTCTGTGGAGTCTGTGGATTATGGTCTTTTACAGGTAATGTACTGAGTGTTCCTGTAGGTATTTATATTTTGCTCATTCCCTCTCCAATCCTTCTCACCCAGAAAGTCTTCATTTTCTTTTTCTTTTATTCTTTTTTTTTTGCTTTTATGAAATGTATATTATATATTCTATATAGCTGACGATGTGGAGGATAAGACATTCAAGGGTGTACAACTTTAAGAGGGATAAGTTAAGCTTCCCCTGCTCCTCCTTACCTGCCACTGTGTTCTGAGCTCTCAGGATCAAATCAGCCCAGCTGAAATTGCACACACAGTTGGCAGTTACTTCCCTGAACAGTTTGGACAGAGCAGAGCAGGTAGGAGCTCCATTTGTGAATAGTCTGCCAATTCTTAGTCTTTCATATTGCTTTTTTCCCCACTCGTGGATGATACTCAAGTATATTCCATCATAATGAAAGTAGCCTAGGAATGATGATACCCCAGCAGCTGTCAACAGCTAGGGCTCATTACCTCAAGAACTAGGAAGACTTCAGCTCAGAGAAGGAGCTATAAAATCAATGGTTAATCTGCTAATTGCTGCCATTGTCTGAGAGAACTTATCTGCATCCTACAGGTGATTACTTCTGTTTCAGAGTAACAGCCTCACCCTTGTGGATTGTTGCCTTCCTCAGGGTGGAGATGTGTATTGTCCAAGGTTTGGTTCTTCCTGGATTCCAAGGTGATTGCACATGTATGATAGTAGCTTGTTTCTGTACCTTTCCCCTTGACTAGGGATGAGGCATGACAGGTGGGCAGAGGCAAGCAGGCATCTGAGTCCAAGTAAAGGGGATGCGAAATGAAGGCTGAGATGCCAGACTTTCCTCCTGCAAGCAGTTACCAACTAGGTCCACATGTGCAGCGACTGCTCATTAGCAAAACAATTTCAAAGAGCCTGATTCAAATTAATGTCTGTCCTCTCCTGGTGTGTTCCCCTTCCTGGAAAATCTTACAAAAGAGCAACTTTTAAGGCAAATCTTAGTGATGATATGCGATGATGATTACAGATGACTCCTCATCCTTCTCTTTCCCGCTCCTGCCACCCATGACTCAGAATTGCTTGGAATCTTAAGCCCCTCTTAAGTTTGTTAGTAGAAAATACCCATGGTGTTAGGCAGATCTGGTCATCACTGAGGTTGGACACTTCCTTCATAATCAGCAGTTTGTCAAACCAACATTGAGACTGCAGGACTCTGATTGCTGATATAAAAAGAAGGATCAAAGTCATATCACTGTTTATGTCTGAACATATAACATTGTGAATGGCCTAGGAAGTCATTCATGGATAACTATCTTATGTAATGACCATCCAGCTAGAGGCTTCTTTGTAAAGACTAAGGACACACCATTGTCCATACCCTGAAGAGTTAATATGAATGGTTCTGCCAATCAACTGAACAGAACAATACCCTTTAAAAAAAGATTTCCTAGAGACCTTATAAATAGCATCAACCTGCCTGTGATGTTGGTTGGCACAATGGTCTCTGGCCATTTTCTACTCTCAATCTTAAAGAGTGTTCCACATTGCTCTGTAATGAGCAACTTACATTCTACACTGAATTATGTCTCATCTAAATTCTTTTAACAGACATCACAGGATTAGGGAACTGAGTAGAATCAAAAACAGATCCTGGTGACAATAAGCTAGTGATATTAGACATGGGTAATTTAAAGTCACCTTAGTAGATGTCAGAACACTTGAAATCTTATTCTGTCCTTGTGACTCACTAATTGTAGGGTGTTGGATAAGCTGCTTTGCTTGAGCCTCAGTGGCCTTCTCTGTGAGATTAAAGTCTTTTTATACACACACACACACACACACACACACACACAAATGTATGTGTGTGTATATATCTATATAGAGATAGATAGATGATATAGATAGAGATAGAGATAGAGACAGAGACAGATGAAAGAGGGAATTAAGAAAATGTGCAGGAGTCATTGCTACAATGACATACAGTTATAAACTTCACCAGACAGTTGATCCCTGTGATGATGCGACCATGAATATAATTATATCCCTATCTCTTCTCCTGACATTCAGTGGAGACAAAATAGTAAGAAGTATAATGGAACATTTGAGGATATACATTTCTTAGCTGTCCAGGAGAGCTAATAGGGAGAGGAGTGTTGGAGAACCCTGGGACCATGACAGAGATTTCAGGTTTCTTTGAAGATGCTGATTGATGTTTCTAGGGTTGGCTGTTGCTTAGTTAGTCCAGCAGAGGTTTCAGGAAGTATGTACCACATAGCAAAAGAAGTCTGCCTTGTCTGGGAAACAGATGAGCTTGTACCTAGAAAAATTAGCATTTGACTTGCCTTTAAGAATAAGTTTTTAAGGCACTAATGTCCACTAATACTATACCTACCCAAGGTATCATGTGCCAGTAACAGCAAAATACATCTATGTATATTGTGGCTTATACATTTTGATTATTATCTACAGCTCTTAGCTCATGACTCCAATCTGAAAGCTTGAAATGAAAAACTCCAATTATCCCCTTTCTCTGTCCTGGAGCTACTCAGAAAAATGTTCTGGCATATCTTAATTACAAGACCCCATTTTAGGAGAGGTTCTGAAAGAAGGGACCCTACACAAAGAGGCCAAGAAAATCTGCAGAGATAGGTCATACCCCTCACTCAGCCTAGTAGCATTAGGCCATGACTATGTAAGAAGTTTTCATTAACTTTCAAAACAAAATAGTTTAGACATTTCTAGGAAACCAAACACAGGGACACTCCATAGGGTGCCATGCCTACAGAAGACAATTATATCACTATTGCTTCCTGACCTTCATATTTCTTTATTTTTGTAATATCCTTTATAATAAGATAATAATAACCCCAAAGAAGGTTATGAAAACCACAATTTGTATCTTTAATGAATCATGTGTAAAATAACCTAGGACTTATGACAGGAATCAGAAGTGGAGGTGTCTCAAGCTTTAAAGAGAACAGCGAATCTGTGGGGCCTGATGTTGCACAGAGATCTTTTCAGAACTGTGCTATATTAGAGGACAGCTGATGCCCCCCAAGAACTCATTACCTGCTTCCTGCTGGCAGGAAATCTCAGTACTTTATAGGGTCACAAAAATGATCTGTGGTGTGAAAATATGATAGTATAAACTGAGTTTGAGTTTGTATTTTCTATTCCAGATTTGTGCTCAGAGTTGCAAGATCTCAGACAATAGAATGAAATATGATTTAAATATGAAACTTTATAAGGAAAATATTCAGGGACACAATCTAAGTGATAATTGATTCATGACATGGATCTCTAAATAGGAAAATGTGCAAAGGACAGATAAGCAAAGCTACAAATAGTCCTTGCTTTATATGCTTATAATTACAAAGGAATATGAAAGACCATTACAGCAGAGAGTAAATAACGTAATTTGGATAATTATATCAATTATTAAAATAAACATAAATAATTCAAATAAATATTAATCATCTGAATTCTGTCAGAATAAAAATATTATACTGTTATGAAAACCAAAATTAATTTATCTCATTCGTTTGCATAGATAAAATGAAAAGATTCTAAAACATGGACAATCAAAACTTTAACAAAAAAACGTACCCGGCAATCAAGTTAAAATGAAATCAAGGTAAACATATCAATGTCAAATAAATGAGGTATAGGAACAAAACCTCAAACAGGGAAAAGGAAAATAAATGATGGCTAAAGTTTTGTTTAGTAAGGGCCATGCAGCAGTTGTATAAATTTATGCATCAAAAATTTCAGCTGCAAAACCCAAACAAAACAAAGCAAACCAATGATAAATACAAGGAAACTGACAAAGCTCAATGGTAATTTAGCTTGTGGTAAACAGCTGCATGAATTCAAAATGTCAAATAAGCCAAAAATTGGAAGCAATATGCAGTAATGAAGAATATAACCAAGAAATCCAATTTAGTACAAGCAAGCTAAGGTAAAGTCAGTCACTGGAGTGAATGCATTTCTTTTACTTTGCCAACTGCTCAGAGGAAATATACACTTTCCCTATTTTGATGGAATGTTTATGACTACTGATTACATATTTAGCAACAAAGAAAATCTTAATAAATACATTCCATATAGGAGTCTTACCTGTTATATTCTCTAAGAAGATACAATTAAACAAGAAATGAGAAATACAAGACCCAGAAGGAACATTACATGGGACTCAACTTTCTCTTCTAAATAGTACTGGATCAATAAAGAAATTAAATTGAAATTATGTAATTAAGCCTTTGGAAAGTAATAGAGCAAAGAATCTTTGGTACAGAGGCCAAGGAGTTATTGTTAAAACTATATTATACAAAAATGTCATTGTTTCTTTTATAGTTTAAAAAACTTTTTGAAGTCTGGGAAGCAGCTCAGTGATAGGATGTTTTCCTGACATGCTAGAGACCCTGGCACTGCAATAAAGAAATAAGTATAAAAAAGTAAACAAAAGGTAACAGATAAGTATAAATAAATAAACAAAAAAGTAAGGAAGCCTCATTTTCAAACTGAGAAATTGGAAGAACAAATGGAGTAACTGAAAAGAAAGATAAAATCTGGAAAAAATACAATTGCAACCTATTTTTAATGATTTATTTTGATTGGTTTTTAGTTATGTATATGAGTGTGTACCTGTGTGTGATTATGTGCAGTTGGTATGTGCATTGAATTCATGGAGGTGCCTGCCCACTCTGGTTCTTACAATCTATCTACCCCATTCTTCTACAATGATCTTGAGATTTGTGCCATTCCCTCAATCTCATATCTTCTGCACCTGCACTAACTTAGGTCTAGGAGTTAATTGCTATCAACTGCAAAAAGAAACCTCTTTGTTGAGAGTTAAAAGATGCATTAATCTATGGGTATAACAATAGGCCATCAGGAATCGGTTTAATACTATACCCATCTAGCAGAATAACACTAGTAGGCTTTCCCTTAGGATCTATGATGACCTGTTTAGATAGATAAAGATTTACCATGTGGAACAATTCTTAAATTCAATTAGAAAGTTGTTGATTACTCATAGGACACTAGTACCACTGTTACTTCAGTGGGTGTGTCTTAATAGGCTGGTCATTATTGTACCTCACAGGTTCATAGATAGGTGGGATTTGTGATTACTTTTATTCTCTATTAGAGCTCATAGGATTTTCCAGCACTATGAAAGCTAGCCAGTAGTGATGACTCTTCTAAGTCAGTACCAGCTTATGTTTTATGACTGAAATACAGTGTATTCAACACTAGGTCATACTTTTAGCTTTTGAAAGGTAAGGAAAACCAATAGTCTGTAAGGTTTGGGGGATGCATATATGGGATTTCGCTGGTCAACAAACCCTACAAAGGTAACCTGTTTTTGGCACTGGGCTTTTTATTTGCTAGTCTGTATTGTCTAGTAGGAGTATTGTTGTTCCAGGATAGGGACAAAATTATTGTTTCCAGTTCCATCCATTTATCTGAGGATTTCATTTTTTTTTTTTACTATTTTATTTTACCATGTTTTTATTATCCATTCATCAGTTGATAGGCATCAAGGCTATTTCCCACTTTGTGACCATTGTAAATAGAACAGCAATGCACAGGGATGATCTGATAAGATCATGAAAACTGGGGATAACTAGGATTACATAAATATGCAAAACTGATAATCTTTTTTTATAAGAGAAATAGCAAGATGGAAATGGAAATACATTATTATTAGTGAGAAAAACAATAGAATGAGTAAAAAATTGTGAAAGAATAGTTAAAAAACAAAAATATCTCTCAAATATTATTCAAGGATATAAAATAAGATCTAAGTTAATTGAAAGAAACATTATATCCCTGGAAAGGAAGATGAATATTTTAAAGATACCAGCCTATCCCAATGAATATATAGATGTAGAACAACTTTAGTATGAATTAAATCTAGCCAAAAATTCCAATTATATTGGAATACTAGGTGACGTTTAAAAGCCAAGAAAGTTTTGAAAAAGAGTAACTAAGGAAGAGGATAACAAACATTCTTTCCTATTTCTCTCTGCATGTTCTTTAAGGTAGGGTCTCTTCATGTATCTAGGGCTCAGTTATTCCTGTCTAGACTAGAAGTCAGGAAACCTCAGTTATTTTCTTATATCTAACCTCTGCAACACTTGGATCACATGTGTTCATGGAATGCCTGGTTGCATGGGTGCTGGCATCTGAACTCTGCTCCTCATGTTGTATAGTATATGTTCTTAACTACTGGGTCATCTCTTCAGTATTTTAAATGCTTTCCTACTACTGCTGAAGAAATTGTTACATACTCTGGTGTTTGGAGACAATAGGCTTCTGGAGGCCAGCAGTCAGAAGTGAAGGTGTGCCTGTGGGAACCTGGGGCCTCTCTTCCTTGTCTCTTCCAGCCTCTGGCAGGAGTCTTTTCTGCCTGAAGCTGAATCACTCCAGCTTCTGCCTATAGAGTCATGCTGGCTTCCTCCTTCGTGTCTTAAATGAACTTTATCTTATAAGAATACAGGTGATGGTACAAACACCACACCAGTGATCCTGGGTCATTTACTCTTGTCTACATCCTTAACTGAATCACATTTGCAAAGGGTCTTTGACCAAGTGAGATCAATTTGGTAGGTACCAGCATTAATGTTCACATATCTAGTGAGGAGGTCCTTTGCAGTGTACTATAGTCATTACAATAAAAATGTTTTGTTTTTTTTTAAATTTTTTTTTTTGGTTTTTTGAGACAGGGTTTCTCTGTGTAGCCCTGGCTGTCCTGGAACTCACTTTGTAGACCAGGCTGGCCTCAAACTCAGAAATCCTCCTGCCTCTGCCTCCCAAGTGCTGGGATTAAAGGCGTGTGCCACCACTGCCTGACTTAATAAGAATGTTTTGCCTGAATGGCAGACTAATAGATTAGTTGATAGAAGATCCCTGAAGCAGACTCAGAGACAAATGGAAACTATATTTAAGGAAAGTTTGGACTTCACTTCATTAGCAAAAGACGCTTTATTTGCTAGTTATTTGTAGATGAAAATAAAGATTATTGTACCTTGACCAAATGAAAGTAAGTCCAAGGTATATCAGCTTGCAGATATAGGATAAAGATGAGCAGAAATTTTGAGACAATAATATCCAGTAGAAGAAAATAGACATGGTTGTATTAATGTATAAAAACAGAAGATAACTTTCCACAAACACCTCTTAAAAAATCTATTTAACGTAATTCTTCTATTAATTTGTTGAAAATTTCATACAATGTATTTTGATCATGTTCCTACTACCTCTAGCTTCTTCCAGATCCACCTCCCACAACCCTTCCCCAACTTCATGTTTTCCCTTTTTAAATAATCCATATGCTGTCCATTCAGTGGAGTGTGTGCTTGACCTACCAGGGACTAATATCCTTGTAGAAAATTAACTCTCATTTTCTCAGACGACATTATTATCATCTGTCAATAGCTCTTCAGCTAAGGATGAGGATTTGAGCCCTTCCTAGAACTTTACCTTTTTCTTTATAGATCTTTCGATTTTGTGTTACAATGAACAATATTGTGTAATAACAAGTAAACTGAATAACATCTGAAGAGGGAAGTCTTCATTGTATTTTAGAGTTCCATAGGCATAAGTTGGAGTCCTGTCTATCACATTATTGAATATTTGTGAAGCTTTCTTTCTCATCTATGACTAGGAAGCAGCATTTCTTCTGCAGGCTGAAGTTGTGCATTTCTACAGTTGTTTTGTATTCAAGAGTTCTAAGTACAGCAGACCATGCAGAATGAGGGGAATGAATGCACAGTTCTGGTGGTTGACTTGCAAAAGGAGAGCAATCCATCTCTAGTGTTTGTATGTGCATTGATCACCAAAGGCTTTGTGCATTTGGAATCTTGTTTCTCAGAATGGTGCATTAAACAGTGGAAAAAGCCTTTAACAGATGGGCTCTATTGAGATATTATTGGGTTATATGACCATTGAAAGTACCGTCCATGAAAGAGATTAATGCAATTCTTGTGGGATCCTTTTTAGTTCTTGAGAGTGACTAATTATAAAAAGAGGAAGGCTTCTTCTTTTCACTCTCTGTCTTGCTGCCTGATCTCCTCTCTTACACACAGGCATCTATGATTGTGATGTTATCTTCTCTGAAGTCCTGACTGGACTCAGTGGTCATATGATTCACTGAGTTGCATGCAAAATACAAAATATACAGACTTCTCCTTGCATATTACCCAGTTTCATGTACTTTGTTATAGCAGTGGTAAATGGACCAAAATATACTTACAAATAAAAAACATAAGAATATATGTATCCACATTGGAGAATAGAGACAGAGTTAGAGATGAGCTTGAAGTCCCATGTCTACCCCCCATACAGATTACTGAGATCACTGTATCAGTTATATCTACTTTCAGCTGGTCTTTTTGATAAGAGAACACATCCTTTTAAAATGAGTGCTTCTATGTTGATTGTGTAGCCCCCAATGCCTTATAAGGTTTTATATATTTCTTCCCTTTTCATTTTAAATTCCTAGGTTCTGGATTTATTTTGCTGAGAAAAGATATATTTTCTGAATTCTACTGGTAAGGGATTATGGAAATTACTTAAAGGGTTTAGGTTAAGAGGGCTTTGAATTACAAACAGCACAATTTCTCAAGCCAGTATCCATCAGTTAGGACATATTCAAGCTCCAGGAGATTATCACAGCCCTTACTTTGACAATTCCCATCACTGACTCAAATAGTAAATTAGCTTTTCTGTTAGACACCAGAATTAAAGAGGGAGGAATTTTCTAATTTCAGAAAGAAACCAAGGCCAAGAAAAAAGATCACCTTATCCTGTCAGTGTCACATGGCTTGCCAATGCTGACTGGGGACAGCACTTATACATCTAACTCCCACTCCAAGTTCGTTCCTGTGTTCCTACTCTCACTGCTTGGTAGAAAGACTCTGAGAAGGGAGGCTACTCCTGGATGTCCCAAATGGTCTTTTGTCCCTATCACTCAGTAATTTTAATAGCTATTTTTCTTCTTTGAAGGTGAATAAAAAGCACTGGGCTTGTATTATCTCCCACCAACACATAACTTCAGTTTATCCAAGTGGGCAAAATGAAGCAATCAATCATTAAAGAATTCTAGTAGAATCTGCAGAAGACACTAGTAGATTAAATAACCATTTCTGCCTGATATGCTGGCCTGCATGGTCTGGAGTGAGAAAAGAAAGTCTCCAGGAAGATTTTCTAATTAAAGGTTACTTTATGTCTGATGGGTCCTGACTTGGACACATCAGATACCTACCTGCTCTAAAGGAAGGTTAACACCTAAGAATTATATTTTTCCAACATAGTTGATAAAAACATTATAATTCTAATTATAATGTAAATCTAGACTCTTCTTCTTTGTAAGAGTTTTTACTTTCTATAGTTCCATGGGCAGGCCCTCACTCCTGATAACTATATTTTATATATTTAGAGGTAGATTCTCAGTATATTTTCCCCCAAACACAGAATTTTTAATCAAGATTAGGGATTGGGTCTAAGTAAACTTACAGCGTGGTAGCCCAAACTTGAGTCTAAGTTTGAGGTTACATGTATTCGGATTGCAGAAGTGTGGAACAGGTAGTGAAGAGCTGACTAGGAAGGACTGAGGGCTGGCTTAGAAGACAAGAAGGCAGAGAAGACATCAGTGCATACTGACCGCAAGATACACTCTGGATCAACAGACTTGCTACCACTGGAGAGAATTAGTAGGCAGAGTAGAACATACTGTGGAGATGTCCCTCCTAAGAGAGGACAGTCTAGGGTAATAATCCACCAATTCTCTCTCCTCATTGGTTGGAATATGCTTCCAAAGGAATGAACTTTGCAGTGCTTCAAGCCTGCTTGTCAAGTGCAGACAGAGAGCCCCGAAGGAACAAATTGGCTGTTTCTTGCAGCAGGTCATCATAACTGGGGCACCAACACCATCTGCCGAATTGACCTTGTGGGAAACAAACTCACATCTTAATTTCAACAACTTTTATTTCATAAGTAGGTTAGAGCTTCTAATGTGACCTCACAAAAATAATTTAGGCATATATTCTTAACCAGAGTGCAAAAGTAAATTCATTTATTCATTAGATTTGAATTCTACAAAAAAAAATACTAGTTATCAGACTAGTTTTACTTGAAAATATTGAGAGTGATTGGATCCTGAGTCAGAAGTTACAGACTCATGTAGTTCACCTGAATTATGACATTTAAGCCTGTGTTATCTTGTTGGCAGGAAATGAGGCTTCTACCAGCATCTGCTTCTCAAACTGACAAGCAATTAGAGTTGACAAAAAAATATAAATGAAAATATTCATATGCTGGCATTGGGAGTAAAATAGAAAACACTATAGTTTTGCAGATCATAAAAATCTATGCTATGGAAACAGATGGCCCATTTCCTTGGTGCTTCAATGGACTGTCCTTGATTTTTGTTCTGAAATAGTCACCTTTTCAGGTCAACAGTCCTATTATGCCTTGATTGAGAATTTTTGCTGGCACTGATATTTTCTTTTCTTTTTGTTCTTTAACAAAGTCCTAATTTTTTAAAATTTCACTTTTTTCCAGAAATTCATGTGTTTACTTACATTGTCTACACTCCTCCAACTCTTCCCATGTCCCAATACTTCCTCTAAAATTAATAACCTGTTTTTATTATTATTATTGTTGTTGTTGCTGTTGCTGCTGCTGTTGTTATTTGTGTGTGTAGCCTTGTGAGATTTCTTATACCTTCACTGGAATATCAATTGTTATCATAGTTTAGGTTTTATTTAAGCAATCATAATGTCAAGATTTCATGGATGTGACTTCCATGTCATACATAGAAGATACTATCTTGCAGCAGATGTCCTTGTCCTCTGGCCCTTACAATCTTTCTGTCACCCCTTCCATAATGTTCCTGAGTCATAGGTTTAGGATTGGAATGTAGGCATATCAGTTGGGTCTAGGTACCATATGGTTAGTCGTTCTCAGCATCCTGACAGGTGTGTCATTTTGTAATTATTTCCATCTGGTGCAAAAGACACTTCTTTGTTGATGGGAGAGCTCATTTATATGGGGCTATAAGGATAACGATTTAGAATAAAGTTAGAAAATATGCCAATTTAGTAAAGTGTCAGGAGTAGGTTCGCCTCTAGGGTCCATGACCTCACTAACCATGGATAGATAAGTAGGTTTATAGTACCAGACACAAATTCCTTCCTATTGAACAGATTTTTAAGTCCAATTAACCAGCTGTTATTTACCCTAAGATATAAGTGCTACTACTGTACCTTGCATCTTGTGAGGCTTGTTATTGTGGTTCATAGTCTTATAACTGGGTATGATCGTGGGTTGCTTTTCTCCTTTGTCAGCTTACATTGTACCTTCAGAAACTATCAGGGCTAGTCCCCAGAGAAAGAGACTTCCAGGTCAGTGGAAACCTTGCTTGTATGTACTCAACAATGGGAAAATCATGCTTAGCACTGGAGACCTAACCAACCACCCAGAAATAGTGAAGTCATGAATATTGGAGGAGAACTTACAACTCTCACTATTAAACTGGTATTATCCTTAACTACATTTTACGTATTTGTCCTTATACTGACATACAAATATAATTCTTAACACCTCATCAAGGAGACTTCTGTTTGCAACAGAATGGAAACCATTATAGGAAATCACAGCAATTTTAAACAGAATTGTAGAGCAGACCCAATAGACATCTACAATACAATGCCTGCATCCATGTTTCAGGGATCGTTGTGGAAGAGTGGACAGGGAGATTGTAAGAGCCCAAGGACCAAGGAGTTTTCCATGAGAGAGTATCTCCTTTTAACATCAGAAGCCACACCATGAAGTCTCACCAACATGACTGACTAAATGTGAGCCGAACAAAGAAATAACAGACATACTAGCTTTGAATGGGTAAAGCTCAGGAGGCCTCAGCCATTCACAAGATCTATAGGCAACCAAGTGGAGAGAATAGAAGAACCAGTCTTTCCCAGGGGAAAGCACTCCAATTGTTATCCACTTCCAAATGGTCAGCTCTGAAAATATACCTAAAGTAAAATTACGCAGACTAAGAAAGTTGTATACACAGACACATCTAACAATAATTTAATACAAAAAGAGGACATGAATTGGAAAGAGAGCATGTGGGTGGGTTTGAATGAAGAAATGGGAAAGGGAAATGATATATTATAATTAAAAATCTAAAATAATTAAAAAAAATCATGACAATTTTCTTAAGTCTCGACCTCCTCTTATATTATTAAAGCTATCTCCATGCATGGTCTGTGGCCTTTTGAGGCCTGTCTTTTTGCCAACAGGTTTTATATCCTAGTATCTGTCAAAGGTATGAAGGTGGCAATGTTATTTATGGGTAATTACAAAATCACCTTGCTCTGTTTGATTTAATGGAGAAATTTCAATCAAGGTTTAGAGCTCATCCCAGGAAGCCAGTTATGCTGATAGTATTTAATGATTTATTGACTCAGCTCTTCCTGTTTTTTTCCCCCTGTGTTGCAGTTGGTGGTGTGGGGAATGTTTCTAATGGGCTGAAGGCATTGATGATGTGTTGGAGATGCTGTAACTCAGCCATTGCCCCTTCTCCTTGTTTTTTCTATTGGTGTACATGTATCAGAAGGGGATCAAGTGTTACCAATGTATTCTTTATTGGTTCTTTAGTGGAGAATCTCCAGGAGACAGTGCTGGCTTACCT
The DNA here is from genome assembly GCA_036184795.1 of Tokudaia tokunoshimensis. Classification (NCBI taxonomy): domain Eukaryota; kingdom Metazoa; phylum Chordata; class Mammalia; order Rodentia; family Muridae; genus Tokudaia; species Tokudaia tokunoshimensis. The sequence continues at coordinate 113,174,429 of BTHU01000004.1, forward strand.
GAAAGTGACAGGGACCAGTGGAATGACTGAGTTAGTGATGAAGTTACTATGTAAGGGCACAAAGTGAACTTTTTAATAATGTCTGAGTAGAGACTCTCTTGGTATGTGAAATTTATGCCAATAGTACATTGTGTGTTGAGTCTTTGTTATAATTAAGAGCTAGCTTGCATAGAGTCAAGTTTAGAATTGCATACATGGATGCATATATGTCCACAGAGCAGACACTCCTCTCAAGACAAAGAACACTTTCTTCAGCCTAGAAACTCCCTTCTCAGTCTTTCTGTTCCCACATTCAGCCAGTGTTTTTATGTGTTCTGTTACTATACAACAGTTTCTTTATTCTTGAGTGTCATATAAATAGAATCATGGATGATAGACTTTTTTTGTGTTGAACTTTTTCCACCAATATTATGTTTCGTTCTTTGAAATTGAACTGTGTGTAGTTGTGTACCTCAAGTTTGTTTCTTCATATTGGTGAATAGTACTCTATTGTATAAAAATATAGCACACTATATTTCCCAACCCTCCTGTTGATGGCTATTTGGTTTGTTTCCAAGTCTTAGGCTATGTAAATAGAGCTGCTCTAAATATACTTGTATAGTTTTTTATGGGCATTTATTTTCATTCTTTTTAATTGACAACCCTAGTGGTGAAATTGCTGGAGTATGAAAAGGGCTATGTGTAAATTTACATTACTTTTATGGCTTGAGTGGCTTAAGTATAAACATTAAAAGATTAAATAATACAGCTTTCATAGCCTTTTCCTAAAATTAAGAATTTTTACATGTGTGTGTGTATGTGTGTGTTTGTATGTGTGTGTGTATATGTGTACAGAGGGTAGGAGGAACAATTTTGATGATCTGTATCATTTTTCTCAATAGATAAAATGTACATTTGTTCCTTATTGGCACATGGAGACATAGTGAAAATACTGTTTCAAGAGTATATTCTTCCTGTAATGTCTCTGAAGTTCAAGTATTCTCTTGAGCACAAGCCAACGGTATCAATGAGCACTCTCTGAGTGATCCTGATTACATGCACTGTTGTACTTTAGGACCAATGATGACGACTGTTATGGCCACTCACAGATTATGTGTGTGAAAACAACTTAAAGATCTCTAAGTGACTAAAGACAATACAAAAAGAAATGATTTGGAAAATAACTAAAAAACAGTCAGAACTGTAGTATAGACAATGTTGATCAGATTTGATGAACTATATCAATTAATCTGTTAGTTACCTTTCCATTATTATTATTATTATTATTATTATTATTATTATTATTATTACCTGTGATAACCACATTTTAAGTAGAAAAGTAGAATTATTTTGGCCCACAGTTTTAGAAGTTTCAGTGCATTGGCCTACTACTTTGGACCAATGGTGAAGTATTGCATTACATCAGGGGGTATAGGGCAGCAAACAAATACCACCTCATAGCTAAGAAGCAAAATGGAGAAGAAAAGAAAGAGAAAGATAGAGCTGGGATCACTCTATCTTCTTCAAGGGCATGTCCAGATGACCCCAAATTTCTAGTAGTCCCTACTTCTTAAAAGTTCTGCCACTTCCTAGTAATGCCAGGTTTAGAACTAAGCCTTTAATATGCAAGCTTTGGATGTCATCTAATATATAATCTGTGTCAGGCTTCTCTCTTTGTTTCCCTACAATGATTTATACAGCATTAAGTAAGGGGACACAGCAGAACAAGGAGGGAGGATCTACTGAAAAACACATTCCATTCAGGGATCTGCATAGAAGGGAACCAGACAGAAATTCTTCCATAAGACCTAAGGAATTCATGATTAACAGGTTTATGGGTTCTCTTTAGCTCCTGGGGGTTTGGGTTAAGAACGGTGTTGCACAACTTCTACTCTTTACTAGGAACTTGCCACCATCTTCCCTGAACTGATCCATTTTACCCCACATCTGTGTGATTCTGTTCTTTGTTGTATTGTATGACCATAAGAAGTTCATATTATCTTGGGTTTGGCAAGAGGTTCCTTGAGAGATTTTGCTTAGTGAGTTCGATCCTAGAGATTTTTTTTTTCTGTTAACAAGCAGAGGTGACTTCTTAATTAAATGTTGGGATTTCAGCCTAGGCTCTCTATCAGTCTATAGATTGCCTACCTGCAGATTGTCTAATTTGATAATGTGGGGATTTTTGTTGCTGGGCCTGAACTGTGCTTGGCAATCCTATGTGTTTAAAAGTCCTGAGTGGTCTTCATTCATCCACTGTCACTGGCTGCTTGAGTGGACATCTATTTCTTCCTCGTTTTCTCTCTTGAATTTGTAACAAGTATGAAACACTGCCAGACTGACATCTCAGCCCCACCAAGAAGATTTATTAAGATTAATTTATGCCTCAATTGTTTGGAAGTCAGAGAGATGTTACTGTTCCTTGTGGGAATGTCAGATTGTGGCATCCTTGAGTATTAGTACCAAGGTATTAGTACCATGACTTCCTCTCCTCCATTTGTGGGAATTTTCATTTGGAAAATTTGATGTCAGATTCTAAGTTTTGGCAATACTGTTTTTTTAAAAGCAGAAATCCAATTCAGTGTGTTTGCTTGATCTTTTATCACTGTATGTCGCTGGTCACCTGTCGAGAATGGAAGCAGCAGGCAATTTAATTTGTTCACAGTATAATCTTAGGTCCCTTTGAGTAAGAGCTTTTAGCAGCTCTGTGCCCTAATTGTTGATTTACTACCTGTTTCTCGTTCTAGTACCTGGCAGGCCTCTGCTTAAACTCAGGCTCTCTCCATTAGCTGAAGTATCCAAGATGCTTGTGGGAGTGGAAGGGGTCCAGGAATGGTGGGGGGAGTGCTTATTGTTCAGGGTCCAGCTTTCCTGTGGGAGGTGGAGGTCACACAGTCTCCCTTTTGCTATTTATGTTGTTGGTTTCAGGAGTTTGAGTAAGAAAATAAATGCAATGATAATGACAAAGGAAAACTTTCCAGGAGAGGGACAGAACAGAGGGGAAGAGAAGTGGGGAAGGCAAGCACAGAAATCAGAATTGCCAGGGGCAGAATGAATCTCCCCACTCTCCTAGTCCTTCCCTCCTACTTCTCTGTAACTGCTGTGACTTTAGTGGCTTTCTTAATTCAGTGACAGTCACATGTATCGCAGAGTTCCTTCTGCTGAAATAATTATTTGTTTTATGTTTGGCTGGATGAAACCTTACCACAGACTTTAGTAATCAACATATACTAAATCACCTTGCTCTTGCTGGGAGTTTGCCCTGGGGAGGGACAAGAACCCATGACAACTCCTATCCCACCCTCTGAACCATAGCTGACATCTAGCATGACACATGACATCTGTCTAGAATAGGGTCACCTGTAAGTCTTAGGGACATAAATTGGAATCCAGCATTTTCCCTATGATGCTTACTCATCCATTTTATTAACTACACCACACAGAGTGATCTCATTTATAAGAAGTTCAGTAAAAGCAAACTGGAAGAAAAAGTGAACAGATTTATGAATATGATTTCATTGTAGGCTTCTCGGGAGAGTTGGAAATCTTTTCCCACTATCACACAGTGGAATTCTGTAAAGATACACTGGTAATAGATGTCACAGCACTGGGGGAAAGAAGTTTTTTGACTATCCAGGCTCCTGATGACCTGTTTTTAAGAACATAAAATGTTATGATGAATGAAAACATCTTCCAAGGCAGTGGAAAGAAATGTCCAGTGATGTTTACAAACATACACCCACACACCTCTTGACACCAAAAAGTTAACAGTTACAGAATTCCACAGTGAGAACATGCAGATGGTCAAAAAAGAACCTAAGTTTCTGAGAGTCGACATTCATTGTAGAATTTGATTATTTATAAGGCAGCGGAAATTAAGGACAGGAGAATATCTACTCACAGCCAAAGCTGAAAACATCTTGTCTCTGGTATGATGTATGAAGAAAAAGTAATTCAGAGTAACCAGTTTACACAGAGAGGCTTTATATGTCTGTGATGTAGTTTCCTTCTTTATGATTACATTCAGGAGGAGTACAAGGGGTGTACTCTCTGGATATAGCTATTAAGTGTGGACAGGGAACTTATTTTTCCTAAGCCTTACATGCTATTCTCTAGGCATGAATGTAAGTGGAACTCTTCAGAGATGTTGGGGTGTCAGCAAGTGGGAAGCCTACCTTAAAATGATTCTCAGAGTAAACTGTTTGAAGAGATTACCAGAAATCCTCTGGTGGAGAACTTTGAAGTTGTCATGACTATGTGACTTTAATTCAAGGAGATATAAAAGGATAAAATGGTTGATAGTACAACTAGATTAAGCATCTTTCTTTGAGAAAGGACTATTTTCAGAAATCTTGAACCCGAGTGACCAGGATGGACAGCAGAGGAATTGAAATCCCTTAAATAAAATTTATTGATTTTACAATAAAAATGCATTTTGAAATAGTAACATAAATATAATATTTCTTCTTTTCCATTCCTCCCTTTAAATACTGCAATATACACCTTCCCACTCTCCTCCATGTTAATTCCTTTTTTTCTCTAATTGTGTGTGTGTGTGTGTGTGTGTGTGTGTGTGTGTGTGTGTGTGTGAGAGAGAGAGAGAGAGAGAGAGAGAGAGAGAGAGAGAGAGAGAGAGAGAGGAAGAGAGAGAGAGGGAGATGTTGGTGTGAATATATGTATACATTCCTAATTAAGTTGTATAGTCTGTATGATGTCACTTGTATGTACAGTTTCAGGGCTGACCATTCTTTCTAAGAAAGAACTGATCCCACTCTGGAAATATCACCCATGTTTATCATGTGACATTCTCTCTGAAGGAGAGAAAGGCCAAGCAATGGTCTGAGGATGGGATAGATTTGGAGGGCGAGACTGTCATAGGAGTACAAGGAAGTTGGAAGAGTCAGCATTAGAGAAGCATGGAACTAAAGCTCTGCCAGGCAGACTGGAGATGCTGAGAGGATCACCGAGAGCTATCGGCTAGGGGTAGATCCCAAGTTCATCAACAGGATTGCAGTTCAGACAGTGAGTGTGCTTGATGGTTTTCCTTCATATAGACACAAGCTAGAGCTATCTGAGAGGAGGGGACCTTTACTAAGAAAATGCCCCCAAATGAACCTTGAGAGATTGTTTGGAGGTTTTTTGTTTTTTTATTTATTTATTTATTTTATTTTATTTTTTTAATTTACATTCCAAATCACTTCCCCTTTCCCGTTTCCTCCCTTCCCGAAAGTCCCATAAGCCCCCTTCCCTCCCTCTTTTCTCCATTCAACTCCCTCTCGTTACTCTGTCCTGGCATTCCCCTACATCCAGTCTTTCCAGGACCAGGGGTCTCTCCTTCCATCTTCTTAGAAATCTATTGATATGCGGATTGTGTCTAGGGTATTCCGAGATTCTGGGTCAATATCCCCTTATCAGTGACTGCATACCATGTGTGTTCTTTTGTGATTGGGTTACCTCACTAAGGATGATATTTTCAAGATCTGACCATTTGCCTAGGAATTTCGTGAATTTATTGTTTTTAATTGCAGAGTAGTATTCCATTGTGTAGATATACCACATCTTCTGAATCCATTCCTCCATTGAGGGACATCTGGGTTCTTTCCAGCTTCTGGCTATTATAAATAAGGCTGCTATGAACATAGTGGAGCATGTGTCCTTATTGCATGCAGGTAAAGTCTCTGGGTATATGCCCAGGAGTGGTATAGCCGGATCCTCCGGGAGTGTCATGCCCAGTTTTCTGAGGAACCGCCAGACTGCTTTCCAGAGTGGTTGTACCAGCCTGCAATTCCACCAGCAGTGGAGGAGTGTTCCTCTTTCTCCACATCCTCGCCAACAACTGCTGTCTCCTGTGTTTTGGATCTTAGCCATCCTGACTGGTGTGAGATGGAATCTCAGGGTTGTTTTGATTTGCATTTCCCTAATGACTAAGGATGATGAACATCTCTTTAGGTGCTTCTCAGCCATTAGATAATTCTTCAGGTGAGAACTCTTTGTGTAGCTCTGTACCCCATTTTTTAATAGGGTTACTTGCCTCTCTGGAGTTTAACTTCTTGAGTTCTTTGTATATCTTGGATATTAGCCCTCTGTCGGATGTAAGGTTGGTAAAGATCCTTTCCCAGTTAGTTGGTTGCCGCTTTGTCTTTTTGACAGTGTCTTTTGCCTTGCAAAAACTTTGTAATTTAATGAGGTCCCATTTGTCTATTCTTGATCTTAGAGCATAAGCTATTGGAGTTCTGTTCAGGAAATTCTCCCCTGTGCCCATATGTTCAAGGTTCTTCCCTAGTTTCCCTTCTATTAGTTTCAGTGTGTCTGGTTTTATGTGGAGATCTTTGATCCACTTAGAATTGAGCTTAGTGCAAGGAGATAAGGATGGGTCAATTTGCATTCTTCTGCATGTTGACCTCCAGCTGAGCCAGCACCATTTGTTGAAAAGGCTATCTTTTTTCCACTGTATGGTTTTAGCTCCTTTGTCAAAGATCAAGTGACCACAGGGGAGTGCAGCTACTATTATGCCATTGACTGGAGACTGGTCCTCCTCTTCTCTGGGTAGGACCTCCCCTATGGCCCAATGAATATGTGGGCAACACAAGTTGTACTGGTGTGTGTGTGTCTGTGTTTTAATTTTTATTGGAAGGAGGGCACAAGGGTAGGAGAGTTGACCTGGGAGAGATGGAAAGCTAATGTGATTGGGATGTATTGTATGAAATTCCCCGGTTATCAGTAAAAAAATATTACATTGGGGAAAACAAAAAAGTAAGAAAAAGCTTCCACAAGACTGGGCTGTAGGCAAGCCTGTAGGACATTTTCTTAATTAGTGATCAATGGGGAGGGCCCAGCCCGCTGAGGGTGGTGCCATCCTGGGCTGGCGGTTTTAGATTCTATAAGAAAGCAGGCTGAGCAAGCCATGAAGACTAAGCCTGTAAGCGCCCTCTATGTTCTCTGAATGAGCTCCTGCCTCCAGGTGCCAGCCTTGTTTGAGTTCCTGCCCTGATTTCCTTTGGTGATGAGCAGTGATATGGAAGTATGCCCTGAATAAACCCTTTCATCCCCAAGTTAGTTTGGTTATGGCATTTTATCGCAGCAATAGAAACCACAAATAAGACAGACATGGTGGGTAATATTTCCATTTTGCACCTTGATACTGCTCTAAGATTAGTCCAGAGGTCAGCAGATAGCTGATTCTGTGATATACTTTAAGAAGATGAGTCAGGTTTGATCATCTATTTCTCTTAGACCATTGTGAGAGAAAATTGAGATTCAAAGAACTGGGTATATTGGTATATACCTGTAATTCCAGCTCTTGGGAGGAAAAGGCAAGAGATCCACAAATTCAAGGCTATCTGCATAGTTACATAGTAAAGTTACATAGTAAGTTCCAAGTGAAGAAAACAAGGAGAAGGAGGGATGGGGAAGAGAATGAGGGAGAAGAGGACAAGAACTTCAAAACAGAGTGAAGAAGCTTCCTTAAAATTCAGTCTTCTTTTCATAAAACGCTATACACAGAATGTAAATTGGGATAGATTTCAGGTTCCCAGGATGTGACCTGTGTGTGTCTAGGAGATAAAACCTTCCAAACTGTTGTACTAGGGCTGGCTAGGTTACAAGGTGAAGATATTCTCTGCTACATCTATATCCATGTAGTTGTCTGACAGTGTGATGACTGAAAAAAAAATTTATGGCTCAAGTTCTTAATAAGCACGTACCTTTTTCATTACTCTTATTCATCTGCAGATGAGGGCTAGCACAGTTTTCTTCATAGCTCCTTCTCCCCATGTTGCCCATAAACAGAAATAAGTATAAATTATACCACAGGCTAGTCAATAGGAAGCCTTCTGAACCCTGGCTTTAATTCATCATGGGTGATAGTTCATTTCACAATGCCCCACAAGACAGGAATAACTTATTTTAATTGGCCATCATTTGTGGTCCACAGCAGGGTCTACTTTAGAAATGACACTGCCACTTTATTGTAACTGTATTTCTCTGACTCATGGCTTTCTAACCGAAGGGAATAGATCAATTTTTCATAAATCATAAAAAGCACATTGAAAAATAAAATAGATTCTGAGCCTAGCTCTTTCTAGCTGTCTCACACAATGCCAACAAATAAAGACTGTCCAGTTTGGTGACTATCCAGCTACACTTGGAATTCTCCCAAGGAGGATGGCTGAGGAGGTGACAGCAGAGAGAAAAGGTCACAGCTTGGGCTTGGAAAAAGGGACAACACAAACCATTTTCCAAAGCTTCTTTGACTCTTTGTTAGTGAGGTTGACAGTTCAGACTCCTGTAGCTTCAGTCAATATGATGGCTTTGTCCTAAAGGCTCTTTGTTCTTCAATAGAAACTGTCACAGGCTGATCCCGAGCTCTTGGAATGTCTATGTGATGTCACTGAGCATAGCAAGATCCACGTAAGGCCTCTCTAACCAAACTGCTATGGAAACAGAAACTCGCTAACAGGAACCAAGTGGTATGCCCCCTGCTTCTGTCTGTGTCTGTTGGCCTATCTCTGTCTGTCTGTCTATCTCCTACTCTTACCCCTCTCTCTTAATCAGGAATCTTTGGGGAGGAGTTGGGAGATGGAAGGAAGGCAAAGTAATTCTGTTGTAGGTACACATAGGAATTTGCTTATCTATACAAATGCTTTAATCTACTATTTAAACAAACAGTGTTTTAATGATGCCCAAGAACTAAACCTATACCTGTCTCCCAAGAGTACACGTGTGTGTGTGTGTGGGGGGGGGTCCAAAAGAGGTTCTCAATATACAAACAGAAACTTTTTTGTAAGCCAGGCATCCAAATATGGGAAATGATTTCCCATGAAAGAGATTAACAAAAGATTTTCTTGGCTTTGTCTCCAAAAATTAGAAAGTCCATGAGACAGTTGAACATTCTAAATCTTCAAAAATTTTACTTATAACTACAATAATGTTGTCTCTTATTTTCTATTAAATTTCTTAAGGTATACTTGCCAGTATTGAATCTTTGGTGATCCTTAGCATTATGACTCTCTCCCTCTTTGCCTGCCTGTCTTCCTTCCTTCCTTCCTTCCTTCCTTCCTTCCTTCCTTCCTTCCTTCCTCCCTCCTTCCCTCCCTCCCTCCCCCCTTCTTTCTTTCCTGCAGCATTTCCAAGAAACTCCTTAAAACACGAAGATTCTCAACTGTCTCAGTTCCTGATACAACAGTTAGGAAAATAAGGGAGGCATCATTTAAGTTCAAGGATGCAGTGACACTTAGTTTGGAGCAGCTCTTCAGGCATAGAACTCCAAACAGACTGGACCAGAACAGAAATTCCTCCTGTCACATAATAATCAAAACACCAAATGCACAAAACAAAGAAAGAATATTAAAAGTGGTAAGGGAAAAAGGTCAAGTAACATATAAAGGGAGACCTATCAGAATTACACCAGACTTCTCACCAAAAACTATGAAAGCTAGAAGATCCTGGGCAGATGTCATACAGACCCTAAGAGAACACAAATGCCAGCCCAGACTACTATACCCAGAAAAACTCTCAATAACCATAGATGGAGAAAACAAGATATTCCATGACAAAACCAAATTTGCACAATATCTTTCCATAAATCCCACCCTAAAAAGGATAATAGTTGGAAAACACCAACACAAGGAGGGAAACTACACCCTAGAAAAAGCAAGAAAGTAATCTTTCAACAAACCCACTCAAACATAATTCCATTTCTAACAACAAAATAACAGGAAGTAACAATCACTTTTCCTTAATATCTCTTAATGTGAAAATTAATATTACCAACATATCCTAATCAATTGAAATTCAAAAACATGAGGAATTAGACATTTGTTGGCTGTCACCCAGTGGTCTCTCTAATTTGGTTATTGGAGAAATATGTCCAAAAATGTACAATCTATATACAATTTCTGCTTGTTTGTTATAACAATGTCTTGCTGTGTACCACATAATGGTCTTAAAATCATGCTTCTCCTATATCAACCTCTCTATTAGTAGGATTGTTTATTTGATGTTTTTATACTATACTACGGTTTTCAGAACAGCTTACATAGTTCAAAATTGTTTATACAGCCAAAAGAAATCTAGACAATTAATTTGGGAGGTGGCTTGTAAGAGAACAACAAAGAGTGATATTGAATGTTTTGCTTGATATTTATAATTATTGTATCAATTTTGAAGAAGATTACCTTATAAGTTCCTCTTTTTCTGAGATGACTGCTTTTCAAAATCATCACAGCCAATGAACCAGAATCTTACCCTTACCTAATGTCTGTGCCACCCTCCAAGCAGAACCATTGTCCATTGAAACAGTTGATGAATAACTTCATGGATAGACCATATTAATACACACATCATTTCTTAAATGAATGTAACCTATTCCCTGTGGGCTGAGAATGATGATAATCATTTGTCAAGTAGCTTTGACCATAGCAAAAAATCTGTATCCATCTAATTGTGCTTACAATTCATTGCTTGGCTCAGCAGAACTTTCAACTCTTAGCTTAGCCACAGGGGAGGTAAAATCCTTTGGTGATGTGAGAGACATTGAAGTACAGCCTTATTACAATGAACTCCAATGTCTAAAGATTGTTCTTATTTTGGGTTTGTATCACAGTAAGAGCCAAGATTTTAAGCTCTGCTAAAAACAAAATAAACAAACAAACAAAAAGACCTTATCTTTTTATGTTCATTTAATAACATGTCCTTCATTTTTATGATTGATATAAAATATATATTGTGTTGAATATAATAAAAATAAGAATTATAAAACAATAATAATATGTAAAACATCTTCACTTGTATATGGTCTATGGTCATGCACAGAATTATACAGATGTACAGTTTATTTGTCATCTGTGCATACTCAAGAATCACCATTGTTACATAAACGTGGTATATTTTAAGTTATAGTGTTTAAGTAGATAAAAGTTCAGGTTTGAATAGGTATGGCCCCCATAAACTCATGTGTTTGAATGCTTGGCTCATCGAGAGCAGAATTAGTAGGAGGTATGGGCTTGGAGAAACCTTGCTGGAGGAAGTTTGTAACTTTGGGGGTGAGCTGTGAGGTCTCAGAAGCTCAAGTCAATTTCTTCCTGCTGCCTGTAGATCAAGACTTTAGAACCCTCAGCTCCTTCTCCACCACCACATTTGCCTGTATGCCACCATGTTTCTTGCCATGAAGATAGTCGACCAAACCTCTGAACTGAGAGCTAGCCCTAATTAAATGTTTTCCATTATGTTAGTTGCAGGGGTCATAATGACTCTTCACAGCAATAAAACCCTAACTCAAACAAGTTCCTTCAGAATTATTGACTTGGAAATATTTTAACTCACCCATTCAGTCTCTATTTTCTCTCCTCTCAATAACTGGTGCTGTTTAGCAATAAATTAGCAGGTTCATGGAAATATAGATTATATCTGATTTCTGCCTTGTTTGGGGAAGTTTTTGTTTACCTGTTTCTTTATTTTTGTTTTATTTTCCCTTCTTGTTAGTTTGATATTTTGTGTGTGTGTGTGTGTGTGTGTGTGTGTGTGTGTGTGTGTGTGTGTGTGTGTGTGAGGTGGGAAGCCTGGCTATGGTGCCAGGCTAACAGTGAACACAGAATCCTTATGTCTCTGCATTCCAGGTGCTGGGCTGACAGCTATGTGCCACCATGCCTAGCTTACATTTAAATTCTGAATAAGTATTATTTGGCTGTTTGCTGGCGCCTCCTGTTCAAGAACAGCAATTCTAGAATGTTCTTTAGTATTCTGAATTTGTTTATCAGTCTTCTTCCATTAAGGCACTCAGAGCTACACTCTGTAAATAAAATGAGCTTGGGTCAGTATTGCTATGTATAACTTCTAGTGTTACAATTCCATTTTCAAATATTCTATAAGCACATCATTAAAAAAAAATGGATTGCCAAAACACAGACAGGATGAAAAGGTGCAATTACTCAGCCAAGGATGTTAGAAGCTGTCTCTGAGCAGTTACTGAGATGAAGATGTCTGGGAAGCTTATTGCCTCTAATTTGCACAGCATCCCCTGCCCAACCCCCATCTGTAGGTGTGAGCAGATCTTTAAAGGAGTTTGACATTTAGCTTTAGAATGAAAACACTTTGGGGGCTCTTCTTAACAACCACAGCAAGTTTTTGTAGGTGATTTAGCAAATGTCAAAACTTTTCTTCTAACGATAGACTTGATTTATCCAGCCAAGCTGGTATTTGTGTCATCCGGATGCCTCATAAGTTAGGTGGTTTTCCCAGCATGGCAGCCCATTACTACTCACCTTCAAATGCCCTCTGTCCCAGGAGGATGACCTGTAACTGCTCCCCTTTCTCTCCACATTTCCACAATACTTGATCTCTACCCTGTTCTGAAATCTTTCTTCCTCCACCAGTCATGAAGCCAATGGGTATGTATTGGCTTTCTTTTCCTTTCTCATTTCTTCTTACCACACAATCAAAGCTCACTGATCTTCATAATTGTGTATTTTGTTGCAAAAGCAAAATAAGCTAAGTCAGCTCCTTTCCAGTAAAATAGGACATTTATTGTATGTCCATTGCATGCGAGGCTTAGCTTGCAGTTGGTGAGGAGAGTTGTCTCAGCAACTTAATCTGGAGTATTCTTGGAATGGTAAAGCCAAGAAAGACCATTTCTCAAAACAAGATATAAGGAGAGAACGAACGTCCCAGATAGTTGTTCTTTGACTTACACCTGCACTCTGTGGCATAGGTCTTCCTCTTCCTCTCCCTCTCCCTCTCCCTGTCCCTCTCTCTCTGTCCTCCTCCTCCTCCTCCTCCTTCTCTCTCTCTCTCTCCTTCTCTCTCTCTCTTTCTTTGCCTCTCTCTGTCTCTCTCCAAACAAATACATAATCCATCTGTATATAATTCTTATTTGCCCATTAAGTATCAGTTTCCATTTCTTGCAATAACAGCACCCACACTCATTTGGATGATCTTTTCTTTTCCTTAATGCTTGTCATTTCACTGTCATCAAACACCTCACAGGGTGAAAAATCTGTCATGTATCCAGGCTAGCCAATTAGAGCCTAGTATTCCTCTGGCCTCGGGTGATCAGTTAAAATGAGCACATAGCTTCATGAGAACCAGCCAGACCTGAGGCTGATGATGAATAAAGGCCTTAGTTTTCTTAATGGATCTGAAGAAAACTTAACCAAATGTAGGTTTGCTCTGCCTGAAACTACTTCTTACAGAACTAAAGGCAATGGGTTGGGAAAGAAACAGCTGTCAGACTGCAGAGTCATCAGACCAGAGACACAATCTGCCTTTGACTTTCCTTCCATTTTTTTTCTTACAGCAATGTAGTTTTTTGCCATTTGTAATGGTGTGCAGTGTATTCCTCCCCTCTACAAATGAGTGCAGTGAGATCAAGCCACCTGGCTCTGGTTGGTAGATGGGGTGATGGTGTGTTGCTTCTAAGTCTGTTGGTCCAGTGTATCCCTTTCTCTCAGGATTCTGTCCTTGGAAGACTACCAGTACTGCTCTCTCTACCTTTTGGTTTGATTTAGCAACTATGGTTTTCAAGGCCACATCTTTGGCAGATGTGTCCTAAGTCCTTTCCTCCTAGGAAGCTGTCAGTTGGTAATCCATTCTAGACATTTTCAACTGGCACAAATTTCAAATGCTCAAATCTAAAAGTAAATTAAATGCATCACCTTCTTCACCATCATCTCTAATCTCACACAAGTTTAAGCCATTAATTAATGCACAATGATGTTGCATTGTCCTCTTGAGGGAATAGAGCCCAGAGGCATTCCAGGTCTTTTCTTTCTAAACTGAAAAACAATACATTTATTTTGTCTTACTGTCTCAATATCATAGGGGCATTCTCTATTCAACCATCCCCAATCTTATTACTTTTAAAGATTTTTTTTAAGAAGAGCTTTTTAACACCTTTGCTTTACAACCATGACATTTTTTACTATAAAAAGTTGTATGTGTATACCTGTGTGTTTGTGTGTGTGTGTCTGTGTGTGTGTCTGTGTGTGTGTCTGTGTGTGTGTGTGTGTGTCTGTGTGTGTATGCTTATACATTCATGCATGTGTGTTGTGGCTATGCCTTGAATACTCAAGCTATGGCTTACATGTGCTCTTCTTCAAAAAATCTCATGTGGGAGTTTACTTCCAAAGACATGTGATATTAAGGAAGTAGAACCTACCTACCTGGAACCTACTGTGGACTTTGCAGGCACTGCCACAAAAATTTGATTGGGTTTAAAGTCGCTAGAGCTGGATGCCCATTAGTAGATCTTGATGGCTTTGTAGGCAAATGAAGAGGCTCCCACAGTCTGACATTTGCACCCTGTTCATTGCCATGTGCTGTGGATGATCTTGGTTGTCACCTTGAGTAAATATGTTACCAACTAAAACCTATACAGCTAGGCATGCCTGAGAGAGACTTCCTTGTGTGGGTCTTTTGAGGTGGGAGAACTACTCTAAATCTGTGTCATGCTTTCTGGTAACAGACCACAAAACCACATGATAGAAGGAGAAGGAAGCTTTTGCTTTTTGCCTCTTTGCCTTTACTCTTATTGGCAAGTTTATCTATCCCTTTGCTGAGGCACTGCATCCCCAGTATTAGAACCTACATCTTTAGGATTTCAATGTAGACTGAAGATCAGCAGCTCTTTAGGAATTACCCAGAACCATAATACCCGATTGAGACTGTTGTGATATCCAGTCTCATGAACTGAATAATTACTAGATTCTTTGCTTCTATAGTAGAGGACAACATGATTGGACTACAGAGACCATACCCTGTAAACCATTCTAATAAATACCTATGTGCTATGTACCACATTGTAACTCTGCCACAAAGAAGTTCATCACCAAGAGTGTCCCATAAAGCAGGCACCTCTATAACTATAACCCTAAATAGACATCTTTTCTTTATAAAGGTAGTCTTCCTGGAGAATTTCCTTATACTAACAAAAACAAGGCTAACACACACACATACACACACACACACACACACATATATATTTATGTTTAGAAGTATACTTTTATAATCTCACACAATGTCTTAAATTAATTTTTACCTATAGATCTAAATAACTCACAACATGTTTTATGATCTGGCCCTTGAATTTCTTTCCTTTTATTATCTTTAATAAATCACCCAATTTATCAAGCTAATTATGCTTAACTAAAAACACTGTGTGGCAAACTGGAAAGAGAGATGGTACTGTAAGCTTAAAGGAGCAGAGAAAAAAAAGATATTGGTCTGGTCTGAATAAGTCAAAGATTTTTATAAACAAACAAACAACAACAACAACAAAAAGCAGTTAAGTATAGTCAGCATTTCCAAAGCAGAATGATTGACCACTTCTTCTTACATGGGTGGAAATGGAATCCTGTGGACCACAAAGCCCTCCCTAGGAGCATCACAACAGAGAACAACAATGTGTGCATAATGGAGGGTACACACCAGAAGCTCCATATACCTAACTACCTTCAGGAAGCCAAACAACCCTCGCCAAAATGAGCTAAGATGCATAGGACTGGGGCAATTCTCTTTGTAAATTTAGATTGGCAAGGATCCCTTCCACTGAGTCAGCTGTTCCATGGGAGTCTTGGAATCAAAATGTAAAGTGCAGAACAAACAACCCTGAACCAAGCCTCACATGTCACTCTTCTGCTCTCAAGGTTAAGGAGACCTAGCTAAAAATCAGTCTTGAACCTGGAGGTGATAACTTGCTCGCCATTGGGTCCATGCTGGTAAGATCCTTAGCCAGTAAGAGGGACCATTCCAACAGGGTACAGGGTCCTTCTGTCACACCCCCAATGACTGTTTTAATCTCCTCTTTCTCTGTCTGGTGAATGGCTATACCTCTTAAAGTGAAGAATAGTCATCCCTTCCTTTGTAAGAATAGCTCTACCTTTTCACTGTTCTTTCTCCAACTCTACTTCTCACACCTTCACTTCCAAAAGGCTCCAGGAAGGGCTTTCCACTGACTGTGTTTGCTCTACTCTTAGCATCTCAATGGTATAGGTATGTCTGGCACACAGTAGGTACTCACAGATGGTTTTGTTTAAGTGAATGAGATTATATAGAATAAGCAAAAGTAACAAGTCCAGAGGAAAAAATATACACAGGTCATTTTTGAGATCCTATTTGGGATCTGATGGAAAATATATTATAGAAACAGATTAGAGTTATCAGTTTTGTATGAATAATGAAATATTATTCTAAAAGTGCAGTATATAGAATCTGGTTGAGAAAAAAGTTTACATACTTAAACAAATGCACTAGTAAGTTACTATTAAGAGAATATAGTGGAAATATATTTCTTGGTAAAAAAAAATGTGCAGTTTAAATGTTAATTTAAAGTACTGACATCTGACAACATCACATGGTATTGATTCTAGGAATGAGCTTGGTCTATGAGTGAAGATTTAGTTACTACAATAAAACCTCAAGTCCAATGTCTCCTCACAGTAGAGATTTGATTCTTGTTCAATCAATGGGGATAGTTGTTGCTGGATGGTTCTGCTCTATCTCATGAACTCAGACATACTGACTTTTAATTCATAAGTATATGATGTCAGAGCTTCAAAGTGGCTTTGCCACCTTCAGTTTGTGATAGGAGTTTGTAAGATGGCATTAAAGTAAAGATGAAACAGATAAGGGTTACTGACCACATTCAGCTATGTAGCTAGGTGGCCACACTAAGTTCACAAAAAATCATCATTGAAAGAAATGAAGTGGTTTAATGATTACAGGTCACAGTCCGTTCTGCCCTGTGAAAAAGGAAGAATCTACAAAGGAAGGAAAAAGGAGGAAATGGAAAAGAAAACAGTAATAGAGAAAAAGAAAAACACATGTGTTTATATGAAGCAAATAAAACATAGTGGGAAATAATGTTCCCAGCCCTATTTTTGCCTACCATAAGAAGTCTGCCTTAAAAAGATATGTGGAAAATTATAAAAAGCTTTAGCATTAGTTTGTAACTCCGCAAATGGTTTCTCTGTACTCATTCAAGTTGACAGGATGATTTAAAATTGGCAATTCTATTCTGACCACCACAACCACTACCACCATCATCATTATCATCATCACCAGCAGCAGAAGCATTATATATAATCACTGTCATCATCACATCTTCATTGCACATCCAACATGATGTATACTTCTCTGCACCTGGTAACGGTGTTTCAAGGAGGCACAAAGGCCTTGAGGATCTTATAGTCAAGTTTGGAAGTCTGAGTAACTACATTTAGAAGGTAAATCACAATGTGAAATTGCATGTGCTTAGTGCTAAATGAGCAATGGTGATAGCCTAGAGAGATGGACCTTTGCAAGACAGATGCAATGGATGTCCTTCATGAGAGAATCAGAGGAGATGACAACCATGAAGGCTTTTAAGGGATGTAGGTCTCCTTCAGTTAATAACTATGGCAGCTGCTTTATAAAAATGACCTCTACCAAGATTATGTAGGACTCTCTCCTTGAGCCTGGGTTGTTCCTATGACTTGGCTTTTAGTCAGAAAATATGATAGAAGTGGGATTGTGATGAATTGGACACAAACCCTAAAAAGACCTTACAGCTCCCATTCAGGCCTCATATAGAGAAGGTCAGTCATTGGATAAGAGGGATGGCCATGTTACAAGGTATCTTCTACCAGACACATGGGGTATCTGTGAGAAAGAGGGATGCCTTTACAGCTCTTACAGTTCAAATACTGGGCTTGTGAATACAGTAGCTGTCTTAGTCAGGGATTTTTATTCCTGCACAAATATCATGACTAAGGACCAAGTTGGGGAGGAAAGGGTTTATTCAGCTTACACTGTGGAAACATTGCTGTTGAACACCAGAGGAAGTCAGGACTGGAACTCAAGCAGGTCAGGAAGCAGGAACTGATGCAGAGGCCATGAAGGGATGTTCCTTACAGGCTTGCTTTTTTGCTCAATGTGTGTTTAAAATTATTTCCTAAGTATTTTGTATCCATGGGGATTTGAGGTATGGAAATCCTATAAAGGCTGTGTCTTTCTGATGGTTAAGCCACACACCTGTAGCAATCAACAACTCCTGTAGAAAGAGCCAGGTGTTATTAGAATCGGAGAATGGTTTGGACTCTGTATTAGTCAGGGTTCTCTAGAGTCATAGAAAGTATGGGTAATCTCTATAAGGGAATTTGTTGAAGACTTACAGTCTGTAGTCCAACTCCCCAACAATGGTCAGCAGCAGCTGTGGATGGAAGTCCAAGGATCTAGGAGTTGCTCAGTCCCACGAGGCAAGCAGGCAAGGAAGAGTGAGTCTTCCTTCTTCCAATGTCCTTATGTAGGTCTCCAGGGTGTGGCCCAGATTAAAAGTATGTGCCACTGCACCTTTAATCCCAGATGACCTTGAACTCAGAGATCTCCTTGTCTTAATCTTCTGGAATTCATAGTCACTATGCTTCAAGATCTCCATGCCAAGATCCAATTAGAATCATAGGTGAGCCTTCCAGTTTTGGATTGTAGTTCATTCCAGATATAGTCAAGTTGACAACCAGGAATAGCCACTACAGTAGCCATGTTGGATGTCTAGCCAAATCACTTACTCCTGGGACTCAATCTTCTACCACTATCTGCCTTACCAGCACAGTAGTGAATACTTCCTGAGTCCAGCCAACCCATGGAACCAGTGTTGAATTAAGCTACTCAGCTTTGGAATGGTGGTAGAGGACATATTCTAACCAAAACAATGAGAAACTGAGACAACACAGGCTACAGGTCTCCCTAATGGCAGATTCTATGGCAGGGTCACCTATCTTCACTATTGTGCCCTTGTGTCACCTGTGCCCTTGAAGCCAGGTCTTAAGTTTTAATGGACCTTAGAATCTTGTGGAAGGTATGCTGCTCCATCTCAGATTCCTGGGCTCCACTCCTCCAGTTATTCTGATCAAGCACTTCTGAGACAGGACCTAGGAGTTTGAACTTCGTACAAGGTCCCAGGTGATGGTGAGCCTGTTGGTGTGTTGATCACATTTTGGGTAGCTTGCTGAGGTCCAGTCCTGAGAGACCTCAATGCAGGTTAGGCAAACAGCATCTGTTCATTTCCCGTTATGCCTCTTCCAGTTTCCTGTTTGCTGCATTCCCCGGGTACGTGATTGAAAAGCACAAAGTGACAGGCCTTGTTCAGAATGTGCCCAGCTGTAGCTGAGTCTGGGTTTTGCTTTTCCAGCAGTAGGCTGCAGAAGCCCATATAGTCTGAAATCTAGACACCCTTATCTAGCTGCTTTCTCCAAGTATGACAGTGCCAGTTTCATAACCTGGTTACCAGAAGCTATTAGGGGCATCATCCAGATTTTCAGATCCATTTCCCATGGAGACACATGTTGAGAATCTCCCACAGTGAATTTAATTAGCCGAAAATGTGGCTAAGCCAGTGACTTGCTGTGTAGATAAGAGGCATGACTGCCCAGTGATAACAGCTCCCCTTTCCTTAATAATGACAAGTTCCCCAAAAGGGGTAATGGATCTCAGCCAGACATCAGGTGGGTCACTGTGCAGCCCGATTTCATGTAGCCAAGCAGCTCACACTTTGGCTTTTTTTTTTTTTCCAGTTGAAAGAATTTACCTCAGCAGAGACACCAGCAAGAAGGAATAACAGGTTGCAAATGACAATGTCAGGCATGTCCCTGGTGTATCGAGGCCTGTGTTGTCCACTGCAGATGTTTTAGATGAGATACAGCAATCATATTTACCTTTGGACTTGCTATTATAGGTTATCTTATGAGTGTTTATATTGTATATTCATTGCAAATGTGCTATGGATTTGTTTTAGGTTATCTCTGTATAAAAACACAATATTTATAGCCTTCTTTCATTGTGTGAGAGTTTGAATATAACCTTGTTAGGCATTATATGAAAGTCACAGGCAGACATTTGTCAAGCATCAGTGGGTGAATAGACCCCTCCTATGCAGCATATCCATGCCATCTATTACAATATCCATTAGATAGGATGTGAGAAATTGATAGAATATGTTCCTTGTATTATAATTCTGTATGAGGATTAATGGATACATTAAGTGCCATATGGTATAATTTGACATTGACTAAAGCTATTGATAAACAGAGTTTTAAGTGTTCCCCAGTGTTTCTGATTTGAGATAATTGATTGATGAGAAGAATGTAGTCAGGACTTTTGCAGTAATGGGCCCCAGTGGGTGGTGCTGGGTGGCCACAGCCTTGTGGAACTGTCACATCTAAGGAAAGGACTTAGCTACAAAGGAGGAAATTTTGGGTGAGTTTGTGAACACTTCTGTATTTTATTTTTATTATTGTAATACTTCTTCTTACAATCAGAAGCAGCAAAATAAAAAGAAATTTGCCTTTCTCAGCCCTACCCTTAGAATCAAGGGCATATTTGTTTTAGTTTTTATTGACCATTTGCATTCCTCTTCCTGTTTCTAGCCTACTCATTGGCATTAATCTTCTATCTCTTCTCCCTTATTCGGAAAGTCAGTACTTTCCTCTTTACTTTTCATTGGATAGAAAGTGATCCAAGCTCCCAGTAACATGGGTACTGGACAATTTCAGGAGCACATGGAAGCCCCTGGCCAGGCAAATTGGTCATATAAAATAGGTGGGGGCAAAGGAAGGTGTCTGATGATCTCACCTGAGTGTTACAGGGAATAGAAAGTGAAAGGTATTTTAGAGGAAGACAAAGTGGCAGCTCTCTCAAGGAGTTGAAGGTTTGGGTAATGCACTGCTTCAGTTGACTTGACTTCCCAATCTGTGCACAAGAGGATTATTTAAAAGAGCTTTACCTTTGCTAACTGCAGAATAGAGTACAGTTGCTGGCAACTGAGCAGAAAGCCTAGCTGCATGTTAATGCACCTGTGATGTGCTTCATGTGCTCAAGACAGGGCTATTGGAGGTGTAATCAAGAAACATGGCTTTCTCTGACTTCAAGGCTTATCTTTTGCTGAAACAATGTGTTTCTTTTCTCATCAACTTTTTCCATCCTGTTCTGTTTTTGCCCACGTTTGGAAGGCCTAGAAGTATAGCATGGAGGGATGATGGAAGAAAAGGCGTTGCCTTTGTCATAGGGGTGGGGTGGGGAGGGGGGTGCACTATGACAGTTCCTGTGAAACTGGAGCAGGCTGAGCTTCTACGTCAATTGGTACAACAAGGATGAAACTGAATTTGTATTCAGATCCTTCTCAGGAAGGAGGGTACTCACCTTCAGTAACCACTCTGCCCTCCCCCAAACCATCTAAAGTGCCCAGAAAATCTAATTTAAAATAGAATCAAGAACTCTAATTTTCCCACATTTAGCACATTTAACTAACATAGATGTTCTGGTTATTTTAATCAAGGAAAAAAAACAAATTTGAGGTTTTAGTATGTTACTACTGGGAAATTTGATTTATCTGTTTTGAGCAGCCATCTGGAGTAAGTTTCTTCATATTACGTGTCAGGCATATATTTATGCCATAAGATCAAAATCCCTAAATTGTATCCTTTGAAAATTTTAGGCATTCTATAATGACAATTCCCAACACCACAATGAAGTGATTACATGGCTTTCAAAAATGGAAACATTGCACAACAAAAAGATGACTATGTATAATGAACAAGTTCATTTACTCCAATATAAATGTGTGGTGAATCATGCGGTGCATACACAATGAGCTGAGATGAATCTTCTGTCATTAGAAATACAATTATGGAATATTGAAACTTCCAAGGTCTAAGGAAAGTAAATAGGTATGTTTTTTATCCAGTCCAAACCAGATACAATTCATTGTTAAATGTTTTCCTTAATTATGCCATAAATAAATCAAGAAACTTATTGCTAAATGCAAAAATATTGATGATGTCCAGACTCATGTATGCCTTTTTCAGCAAGAATTGTGCTTGCCTTGGTCAGCTCTATGTTTTATGCAAAGTCCCCCAGGATGTTTTCAGCCTTAATACTGTCACCGTTCTGCACAATCTTGCTATCTTTTTGAAAGCATCATTCTCCATATGCTTCCCAGTCTCCCTACAAAATCCAGTTCACAGGAAAATATCAGAAGCACACAGCCAGACAAAAGGGTGACGTAACAGTAATGGAATACCCACTCTGTCTACATGTGGCACACAAAGTCCCCCTTTCTGCTACAGTTGAACAACATGTGTTGCACTTCTTAAACTGCTACTTACTATTTGGCCTTAAGTAAATGACTTTACCTTTCTGTGTGTTCTTTTATAAAACAGAACATCCCTATCATCCTTCTAGGGTATGCTGAGGATTTAATGAGGTACTTTCTGCATTATTCTTGATATAATGTGTTGCCCATCATGGGCTTATAATGTTAGCTCCTTTTTTTCTGCTTTAATGTTAGTCCCTTTGTGTTGCTAACTGCAATCCAATTTCTTGGTCAAGGCAATTAACTTCCCTGTTGTATCAAGATGTTTCAGCTACAAGCAACCAAGTCTTCATCCCCACTGTGAGTGAAACAGTGGGAATGTGCACTGCATCACTTATCAACAGATCTAGAAATAGGTGTACCCAAAGATGTGACAGTGTCATTAAGGATCCTTCTACCTGCCCTGCATTGTTACCTTACTAGATTCTTGTTATGATTATAGGCTGGTTGTTAGAGTTTCAGGCATCACAGGTAACCATGGCAACATCCAACTGAATAAAAAACAATGATTCTCTCTTGAATATCTTTTCAGCAATACAATTTTCTCTAACCCTAACTAGTCTCTAGATTTGTAGTCAGGTTTCATTGGCAAAGTTTGAAAGCATTTCCATATCCTTGATTGAAGAGAACTTTTGGAAAGTAACTATGTCCTTTGCCTTTTTATTTACATATTTTTTTCAATAGGGAGCTAGAGAGATGGCTCAGAAGATAAAAGCACTTGATCAGCTAGCCTGATCACTTGGGTTTGATCCCTAGACCTTATATGGAGGTAAAAGGAGAGAACCAACTCTACAATGTTATCCATGGCATGTATGCCAAATGCATGCACACACATACATTCACACACACACACACACACACACACACACACACACACACACACACACAGAGAGTCATAGAGAGAGAGAGAGAGACAGAGACAGAGAGAGAGAGACAGAGAGACAGACAGAGAGATCTAAATGAAGAAAATAACTTTCTGAACTTCTTCCAAATTACCAGGTAGGTGGGTTTCATCTCACTCAAGCTTGTTTCAGGAGCATATTGGAGTTTATGCAAGAACTTGAGAATTTTTCTTACCCTCAGCTAAAAGCAGGGCAAAGCTATTGAGAGTTCAGAATAGGGGACTAATGATGGATAAAGAGTTGCATAGACAAGTGAGCGATAATACCCTTTGTCAACCTGTGACCCATCAATAAGATATTTGGGATTTGGGAAGGCCACCAGCTGATTCTAAAGGCCACCCCCACCCCGTACTTGTGTGAACTTACTTATTCTACAAAGATTCATCACAAATCTACTGTGAACAGGCATTGAATTGTGTGCTGGGGGCTGATAAGGACAAGATAGTCTCTGACCTAAGAAGTTTCTGATATAAAATGCATAACAGAGCAATTATGCAGAAATGTGGTTTATTGTTCTATTTCACCTGTTCTGTGATATAAGGTGCTGAGCCTATGAAATGCTGCTATGTGTGTATGCAGCGAGGGTTTGTCTGGATAATCATGATGGTGTGGAAATTGAAGTCAATGAAGTCAAGAACAGGAGACCATTCCCAGACACAGGGTAGTAAGAAATCCTTCCAGTGCATACTTCACTCTATGCTTCACCTATATAATACCCAATGTTGACAACAGATGGGAAAAGAGCGGAATACAAGACCCTTTTCTCTGTCTTACAGGTGAACTGTATGAGAAATAGGCATGTACATTTTCCTCCAAAGACAGATGGAAAATTTAACATAGGAATCATGACATAGTTGGTGCAGAGTCTCTGCCCTTGTAACTAGAAGACAGCCTGCCTTCTCATTGCCTTAAGAAGCCTTCTAGCTCTGAGATCTAGAGTTTATAGTTACAGGTTACATTCAAAAGGTTCTGTCTTAACTACTCTTTTTCATTAGAAGCTGCCATGTTGGAAGCAGCAATACTACATTACCGATTATTTATCTATTTCCCTCTAGGTCATTACTCACAGAGCTAAGTCTGATCAGGGCTGGAGAAAGGACAAAATCTTATAAATTGTTCATGCAGAGTCTGAGAAACCACCCAAGTGGATTTCCTATGTTGATATTTGCTTGTAGTGTGAGTCAGTTCCAAATCCCATGGAAAGCTTCATTATGTCAGAATCTCTATTCGCCTCTCCTGATATCCCATTACAATTTCTGTCTTTAAAAACAAAATGTATCTTAGCTTTCACATTTTTCCAAATCAGCACATGTATTCAATGTATCCCCTTGATTTTTGTTTTCATAATCTTTTTCTTTTGAATCTTGTATGAATTTAGTAAACTTTCAAAGATTCGATCTTCATTGTTGGTCACAAGGGTAGCTCTGGTTTGGATGTTCCTAGTTTTAGAGATGTGGTCGCCGATGCAGTGGCACTCAAAATAGGACCCATCAGAGGTTTTTAAAGCATACAGAGCCTTCCTTAATGAGTAGGTGTATGCCAGAGTGGGTGGTGTTCTTATAAAAGACAAGGAAACTTGAAGCAGAGAGCAGCCCTGAATAGATATGGACTATGTAAGCCTGTTAGGAACTATAAAGCAAATAAATTTATTGTCACCCATCTTGGTGTCCTCTTACAGAAGAGTCCAGCAGGCCAAGAGAAGGGTCCACTGGAAGCAGGTTTTCAGTGATACTCATACATTCAAATGAGCTCCATTTAGAATGTGTTTGGTATGTACACTTACTTCTTCTGTTTCATACCTTTAAACCACATACAATTTTTCAACCCAAAGATCTGCTATTTCCAAGTCTGTTGGTCTACCTAGAAATGTAGGCTTCACATTAGAAATAGATGCAGATTTTTTTTAAAAAATGCTAATGTCCAAGATGTACTCTATACCAATTTAAATAATAGTCTACAGAATTTTCCTAATATATTCCCAAATGGCTCTTTCTTGCAGCCTAGGATGAGAACCATTGTATAAGCTGACCTCTTCTCAAACATTAATGAGTAAACCTAGCTACTGAGTTCCTGGGGAAAAAAAATCAGATTTTGGCTTGGTATATCTGGAATGAAGTCTGAGGTCAAAGCTTTAACAAGCTCCCAGATGATGCCATACTACTGGCCCATGGTCCACATTTTGACTAACGTGAGGAACCTAGAAATAAGATTGTCATTCTGGTCAGGAATATTGTTCCCCTCAAACCAGTACAATTGGATAATATTCCCACTCTCTGGTAAGATACACCTTTTCTGGATATGTATGTAAACATTGACTATATTGAAATTGCCCTTGTATTTTCCCTCCTCTATTTCTTCATGTTATAAATACACAACAGGAAGGCCTAGGGCCACAGATGGAAAACTTAGTATCCCAATACGGGCAAGCTATCTCAGTAACTAGAATGAACTGAGGCTTTGCTACATGACTGATAGATCTGACCAGAAACTACTGGAGGCATTGGCATTATGGAATGTTAAGGCTTCTATCCTAAGATACCATCAACTTTTGGTGCAACTCAACAAGCAGGGACTGCCTGGGTCTCTAGAAGCATCATATCTCAAATGTAACATTCATAGCCTAGAAGTGGTCTGAAGTGGGAAGGTTGGTTTGAATGATTCAAAATGTAGTTTCTATTTAGTAGATATGGGTGGAGTCCTAAGAATTTTCATCTAACCAGCTCCCAATTAATGTCCTTTCCTTGAGCAGAACTCTTTAATGTCAGTGAGGGAACATTGGCCTAGAGCTTCTCATCATTTTCTTTTCTATTTTTTTAATTTGTTTATTTTTGTTAAACTAATAAAATTTATTTTATAATATACAACTAAGTATTGACATTTTTAAGTCATCAAAACAATTTAAAATAGTTAAATGCCTCTTAAATATACATTATATCATTTGAAGCTAAAAGTAGTATGCACTCAACCAGTTTTTAAATCTATTGGGAACATTAAACATGACAGAAGTAGAAAAATAATCTCTTATGAAGTCCTCTATGAAAGGAAATTATGACAGGTTCCTCATTAGACAGAAACAGTTCCATCGCCAAGGGAGAATACAAAGTATAACTATGGATTCATAGAATCAAATGGGTACTGCTCCTTCTGTTTCTGTTCTGTGGAATATCTTGAAGAGTGTTGGCATTAGGTCTTCTTTGAAGGTCTGATAGAATTCTGCACTAAACCCGTCTGGTCCTGGGCCTTTTTTGGTTGGAAGACTTTTAATGACTGCTTCTATTTCTTTAGGGGTTATGGGATTGTTTAAATTGTTTATCTGATCCTGATTTAATTTAGGTATTTGATATCTGTCTAGAAAATTGTCCATTCCATCCAGATTTTCCAGTTTTGTTGAATATAGGCTTTTGTAGTAGGATCTGATGATGTTTTGAAATTTCTCAGTTTCTGTTGTTATATTTCCCTTTACATTTCTGATTTTTGTTAATTTGGACATTATCTCTGTGCCCTCTGGTTATCTGGCTTAGGATTCATCTATTTTGTTGATTTTCTCAAAGAACCAGTTCCCAGTTTTGTTGATTCTTTGTATAGTTCTTTTGTTTCTAGTTGGTTAATTTCAGCCCTGAGTTTGATTATTTCCTGCCATCTACTCCTCTTGGGGGTATTTGCTTCTTTTTGTTCTAGAGCTTTCATATGTGCTGTCAAGCTCATAGTGTATGTTCTCTCCAGTTTTCCTCTTTGCACTGCTTTCATTGTGTCCCATAAGTTTGGGTATGTTGAGGCTTTAAAAAGTCTTTCCTTCCTTCCTTCCTTCCTTCCTTCCTTGACCAACTTATCATTGAATAAGGCATTGTTCAGCTTCCTGTGTATTTGGGCTTTCTGTTGTTTTCGTTGCTGTTAAAAACCAGCCTTAGTCTGTGGTGATCTGATAGATGCGTGGGATTATTTCAATCTTCTTGTGTCTGTTGAGGCCTGTTTTGTGATCAATTATATGGTCAGTTTTGGAGAAGGTACCATGAGGTGCTCAGAAGTTATCTTTTGTTTTAGGATGAAATGTTCTATAGATGTCTGTTAAATCCAGTTGGTCCATAACTTCTATTAGTTTCAATGTGTCTCTGTTTAGTTTGTGTTTCCATGATCTGTCTATTTATGAGAGTGCGGTATTGAAGTCTCCCACTATTATTGTATGGGGTGCAATGTGTGCTTTGAGCATTAGTAAAGTTTCTTTTATTAATGTGGGTGTCCTTGCATTTGGAGCATTGATGTTCAGAATTGAGAGTTCTTTTTAGATTTTTTTCCTTTGATGAGTATGAGGTGTCTTTCCTTTTCTTTTTTGATAACTTTTGGTTGGAATTTGATTTTATTTGATATAAAAATGGCTATTCCAGCTTGTTTCTTGAGACCATTTGCTTAGAAAACTGTTTTTCAGCCCTTTACTCTGAGGTAGTGTCTGTCTTTGACACTAAATTGTGTTTCCTGAATGCAGCAAAATTCTGGAGCCTGTTTACATATCCAGTCTGTTAGTCTATGTCTTTTTTATTGGGGAATTGAGTCCATTGATGTTAAGAGATATTAAGGAATAGTGATTGTTGCTTCTAGTTATTTTTTATGTGATTTTTATGTTTGTGTGGCAATCTTGTTTTTAATTTGTTGAAAAAAGATTATTTTCTTGCTTTTTCGAGGGTGTTGTTTCCCTTCTTGTGCTGGCATTTTCCATCTATTATACTTTGTAGAGGTGGATTTGTGGAAAGATATTGTGTAAATTTTTTTAGTCATGGAATATCTTGTTTTCTCCATCTATGGAAATTGAGAGTTTTGCTGGGTATAATAGCCTGGGATGACATTTGTGTTCTCTTAGGGTCTGTATAACATCTGACCAGGATCTTCTATCTTTCATAGTCTCTGGTTGGAAGTCTGGTGTAATTCTCATAGGTCTGCCTTTATATATTACTTGACCGTTTTCCCTTACTGCTTTTAATATTCTTTCTTTGTTTTGTGCATTTGGTGTTTTGATTATTATGTGACAGGAGGAATTTCTTTTCTGGTCCAATCTATTTGGAGTTCTATAGGCTTCTTGTATGTCCACGGCTCTCTCTTTCTTTAGGTTAGGAAAGCTTTCTTCTATATTTTTGTTGAAGATATCTATAGGCCCTTTAAGTTGGGAATCTTCACTCTCTTCTATATTATCCTTAGGTTTAGTTTGCTCATTGTGTCCTAGATTTTCTGAATGTTTTGGGTTAGGAGCTCTTTGCATTTTTGCATTTTCTTTGACTGTTATGACAATGTTTTCTATGATATCTTCTGCACTTGAGATTCTCTCTTCTATCTCTTGTATTCTGTTGGTCATGCTTGCATCTATGACTCCTGATCTCTTTTCTAGGTTTTCTATCTCCAGGTGTAGTGGTTATTCCTGGTTGTCAACTTGACTAAATCTGGAATGAACTCATTAAGAATTGGAAGGCTCACCTATAATCCTAATCTGGAGGCTCAGAGATACAAGTTTCTGACCTGGATCTTGGCATGGAGATCTTGAAGCATAGTGACTATGAATTGCAGAAGATTAAAATTAGGAGATCTCTGAGTTCAAGGTCATCTGGGATTAAAGATGAGGTGGCACATGCCTTTAATCTGGGCCACATCCTCTCCTGGAGACCTATATAAGGACATTGGAAGAAAGAAGATTCACTCTGGCTTTTCCTGGCCTGCCTAGTGGGACTGAGCAACTGTTAGATCCTTGGACTTCCATCCACAGCTGCCTTGTGTGACTGAGCAACTGCTAGATCCTCGGACTTCCATCCTTAAATACTGCTGACTGTTGTTGGGGAGTTGGACTACAAGCTGTAAGTTATCAACAAATTCCCTAACTATATAGATCCTACCCATATGTTCTGTGACTCTAGAGAACCCTGACTAATACACCAGGGTTTACTCCCATTGTGATTATTGTTTCTATTTCTATTTTTATTTATTTTTATTTTTTTCTATTTCTATTATTGTTTCTATTTATATTTTTAGATCCTGGAATGTTTTGGTCAATTCCTTCACCTGTTAGAATGTGTTTTCCTGTAATTCTTTAAGGGGTTTTTGTGTTTCTTCTTTAAGGGCTTCTAGCTTTTTACATGTGTTCTCCTGTATTTCTTTTTCTTTTCCTTTTCTTTCTTTTTTGTTGTCTTTGTTTTGTTTTTTTGAGACAGGGTTTCTCTGTATAGCCCTAGCTGTTCTGGAACTCACTCTGTAGACCAAATTGTCCTTGAACTCGGAAATCCACCTGCCTCTGCCGCCCAAGTGCTGGGATTAAAGGCATATACCACTACTGCCTGGCCTCTTCTGTGTTTATTTAAGGGAGTTATTTGTGTCCTTCTTAAAGTCCTCTATCATCATCATGAGATGTGAGTTTAAAACAGAGTCTTGCTTTTCTGGTATGTTGGAATATCCAGGGCTCATTGTGGTGGGAGAACTGGGGTCAGATGATGCCAAGTAGCCTTGGTTTCTGTTGCTTATCTTCTTGCCCTTGCCTTTTGCCATCTGGTTGTCTCTGGTATTAGCTGGTCTTGCTGTCTCTGACTGTGATTTGTCCCTCCTGCAAGCCTATGTGTCAGTACTCTTGGGAGACCAGTTTTCTCCTCGAGGAATTTGGGTATGGAGAGCTGTGGCACAGGATCAGCTCCAGGAGCAGCCAGAAACCAGAAGGATATACATGTATGTGTGTGTGTGTGTGTGTGTGTGTGTGTGTGTGTGTGTGTGTGTATATATATGTATATATATATATATATATACATATATATACATATATATATATATATAGACTATTTCAAAGCAGGCTCAGAGATGATGATTCACTTCTGGGGAATGTACAGAAGAGAATCAGCATAGGATGAAAGATAATTTCTTCCCTTCTCAATGACACCATCATAAAATGGAGAACAGAGCTGAAGGAGACACTGGGGGAGACGCTGCAGGATTTTTGGGGTACTGAGTATTAGGACGCAGATTTAAGGAATGGGATTTGGTTCTTGAATAGCTTTAGTTATTTAAAAGAGGCTGGGTGAAGACACCTTATTTTCAGGGTGCAAGCATGCTTTCCCAGCCCATGCTGAAGAATGCTTGCTTCTATACCCTTGACCTTCCAGTCTTATAGGTAGACAGGGATTTGAGGAAACAACCATTTTGCTCATCACCAGAAGGACTCCTGAGGCTGCTGTGGCGAAGCCATATTGGCACAAAGACAAGCAATACTCCTGGGTCTTCTCTGAGTCTGGCTTCTGACTGCTTTCAGGCCCTGTTTTTAAGACAACTCCTCCCTTTTGTTTCAAAATATTACAACTCCAGTGTACATATTGAATTGATATGGGTATTGAAGAGATGCTTTGAGTTAAAGGTCACAGTCTCTTTCTTTAGGGTTCCTTCCTCTTTGTAGTTCCCAGCATGAAAACTAGATTCAGGGTACACATGTGGAATAGGAGGAAGGGATCCAATAAGAATTTCTTTGGGACCTCCTCTCCTTTCCTAGAGGATATTGGGAGTACCTCTGTTAATACCATTGGCCATTGACACAGCCCCAGCATCCTCTGATCATGTCTGTAATCCTGGATATGACTTCTAATTGTGATGTTTGCTGTCTTCCTTTTTCAATGGTGGTAACAAGGGTGATTGTTGTTTGAGTTGAGAAATCTTAAAGATTGTCCCTGAGCTGGAGAAATTACTAGTGGTTAAGAGCACTTACTACTCTTGCAGAAGACTCAAATTTGGTTTCCAGCACCACATGGTAACCTCACAACCACCCATAACTCCACTTCCAGGTTCTCCTACACCCTCTTCTGGCTTCCAGTGGCACCAAGCACTCATATACATACATGTAGGCACCCACACATACATATGAAATAAAAGCCAACCAGCCAACTAAAAACAAAACAAAGAAAAAATCTTAAACCACCACCACAACAACAAACCCACCAAAAACCAACCAAGCAAAAAACACACGAAAAATCCTTCTTTTGTACCATAGGTAAGGTCCATGAACAAAGCTGTATAAGGTCCTGATTGTTTTTGCCAAGACAGGGCCTGGCTGCTGTAAACAACCTCCCAGTGCATTATCTTCTTAGAAGTTCCAATAGGAAGTTATATGTTTGTTTCCCTTGATGGCAGGTTTCCTGGGTTTCTTCTCATTAACCTAAGCACAGAAGGACTCATTTCCCTCCCTATGGTTCAGAACATAACCAGGAAATCACTTCCTTTTCACTCTCAAACCCTCCAGATTCTTAGGCATTTGGTTCACAAAACAAACAAAGCATGTTTACTCCACTCTCTATTAAAAGAAAAGAAAACTTTACAAAACAACAACAAACCAAAACAGTCAAGATTTCTGGTTTTGCAGATGAAGTCCTTGAGTTCGCACCTCCTCATTTCTCAGTCTGAAATCAGCTTCCTTGGCTATTCTGGAATTAGTGTTCAGTTCTCCACTCTTCCCTAGTTTAGGTGCACACAACTTGCATCCCAGGATATCCTGCTTTAGTTTCAGTAGGAGAGAATTTGGTAGGAGGAGATAATGCCAATAAATAGACAGATTATCAGGTGAATTCTTATGTGAGCACTCACTGCTCTGTAGGCCTAGGGATCTAGGACAGTCAGACACAGACCCTCAGACAGACTGCTTTGCTTTTCTTCCTTTCTGTCTCCTCTCCCCCATCTTTTGCTTCTATTCTGTTTCTTCAGCTATAGCAGGAGGGGCAACTGGGGGAAGACATTTATTTCACTCTGTATTTTTCCAAACTCAGAGGAATGCCATCTCCAGCAAGACCTCAGTCCTTCCTCTCAAAAGGATCTAAAAGTTCTTTGCTTTCTTTTATTTTTTTCCCCTTTTAAGTTTTTTAAAGCTCAAGCCAAAGTAAAAAGTAAATGATTTATATTTTCAGACCATTTTTCTTAGATATGGTTTTAGAGGTCAAAGCTGTGAGGATGGGATGTTAATGGAGTCTTTTTATGTCTAAAGCTACTGTAGAGGTGTCGGGACAATGTGCACGCTTTGCAAATGCCTCTGCAACTTAGCCCAGAAGCATGTTTCAAACAACAGTACAAGAAAGACAACTCTGTCTGCTTCAGCTCACTGACTGCCATTCCCAATGCATATTCGGTTTGTCTGTATTGAAATGTTTCCACCAGGCAAGCAGGAAAAAAAAATGCTGCAAATTTGAGAAGCAAACTGTAAAAAAAATGCATGTGGCTGGCTTCAACACAGGGGGGCTCAAAAAGGGGACCTTTTGAAAGCCACAGCAGCAATAGGCATCTAGATACAAGCTTACTCTAACTAGGTTATTACATTGGGGCATCTTCCAGGTAATCAATTAGTGTAGGCGTCACAGGATGCTAGAACCTGGCTTTCTGGAGCATTTCAACATGAAGCTTATTTATCACAGTCCATCTTTTTCACATTTTCCATCTGGAATGCTTTTTATTGACTTATGTTACTTAACTTGATTTCTGTTGCTCCTGTTGGCATCATTTTTAATAAGAAGCCAAACTTCTAGCCAAAAAGCCTCTTGTGTGGTTATAACAGATCCATTCATTTCTGTTAGCTTATCTTAAGTTCATAGAGAAATGATTTACACCATGACATTTCCACATGTGCAAATGATATAATTTTATCATTTTTGCCCTATCTATTGCTTTTTCTTATAACCCATATCCTGTTTCTGCTCTTCATGTGTCCAAGAGTCCCCTTTTAATTTCATGCCCTCCATCCCCATATTAAATACTTTGTCTTGGTAAGACTTCGCTTAATATTATGATCTGCAGTTCCATCTACTTTCCCTCCAAATATATAAATTTGTTTATGGCGGAGTAAAACTATATATATATATATATATACACATATATATACGTATATATATGTATATATATATACGTATATATATATCACATACAAATGCAAACACACATATATGCATGTTGTATTTTCTTCATCCAGTCTCCTGTTAATGGTTCCATATATTCTCTATTGTGAATTAGTCTTCAATAAACAAGGATGTGAAGTTATCTCTTCTAAATCCTGATTAATTCCTTGAGGTATACACCCAGTCATGGTGGGATAGCTGGGTCACATGTTAGTTCTACTTTTATTTAGTTGTGTATCTTTACATGTGTGTGTTTGCCTGTGTATATATGCATGTTAGTGTGCATATACACGTGTGTATGTGTACCTACATCTATGTATAATGCAGATAGACACATGGAGGTCAGAGGACAACTTTCCAGAAGTTCCCAGTATTCTCCTTCCAGCATATGTGTTCCAGGGACCTAAGTCAGGTCCTTAGGCTTGGCAGCACTTACCTTTACATACTGATCTATCTCATATACCCTGTTTGAACTTTTTCCAGAATCTCCATGGTGATGTCCATAAGGGCTGGACTGATTTACATTCCCTGAGTGTCAGGATGCACCAGCATCTTTTAGCATATTTTCTTTGCAGAATTAAAGAGCACAATAAGGTTAGAAGCCCTGGAATGCTGCCCGCCAGGTTCTAGTGCTTCATGTAGATGTTGATAATGGAAGCTCCTATTTGTGAAAACATTGGTATATCATTTTCCTGGTTGTTCATTCTATTTCGACAAAAGGTAAAACTTTCAAATTTTAGCAGAAAGAAAGTGCACATTATCTTAAGTTTCATTCATTTGGTTTATACAAAATAACATTTTATAATTAGTTTTATAAGTAATTTATAATTAATTTCAGAAGCAGGAAAGTATCATAGACTCTGGCAAGGATGTATGAGTGCAGGGACTATTTGAGATGAAAAGAACTTAAGTAAATTATAACCTACTAGCCGTATTTATTAAGGAATGGGAGAGAGTTAAGGGGTTAATGATTTAATAAAGGAAGCCTGGCTCATATGTTGGGGATTCATTGAGACCAGGCCTTTGTTTTCTATCTCTCTATTTATGTAGTACCATAAAAGACATCTACCATACAATAACAAGAGTTAATATTCATTAGCCACTAAATACTGTAGTAACTATGGCCTTGGAGAAGAGAGTAAACAACCCCAAGTTTCTCTTACCAGGCTTTCTTATGCAGCTATTCGTGTAGTTTTTCTTTGGCTTGAGAGCCAGCATTCTCTGTAGGACAATAGAGATTTAACCAAACCTCAGGAAGACAGTCAGCAAGAAGGGTGCAAAAAAATAACTTGTTCAGCAGACAAAGACCTCTCTGCATTGAGATGGAGCAAACAGGCTTCTGTGTGGAATCAAAATAAATGAAGAGAGGTGACTTCTTGACAGCATGTCCCTAGCCCCCATCAGCTAAGAGAAACTATATTTTCCAGATAGCTAGCTAGTACCTTGCACAAAGCCAAACACTTCTCTCCAGAATTATGAGCCTAGCTCAGTGTTCTGTGGAAATAGGCACTCTCCAGATCATTCTGTGATCATTCTGATGATGGGGTTTACACTAAATGCTGCCATTACTGTGCTATAATATGTGGAAGTAATTTTCTTTCAGCGTTGGGGACCAGAGAGAACTTGTTTCATGCCTGTTATTAGTCTACATTCAAGAGAAATTCATTTGCTGGAAGGAAGTTATTAAAACAACCTAATGCAATATTTGTGTGAGAAATAATAAAGTTGATAAATTATAGGTGAGCAAGGGCAGAGTTCCTCTGTATTTCCTTCTGGAACCCACTGCAGATTGTCAGTATTTATTGTGTTGCAGTTTCTTAGATGGATGGTTTGTCCATTTGGTATGGGATTAAAGAAAAACACATGCTCTTGGCACAGAGGCCAAAGCATAGCTGAAAGATTGGACACTGCTAGATTATTATCATGTATCATGACACCATTCATGTGCATGCATGTGTGTGTCTGTGTGTGCCTGTCTGTGTGTTCTCAAAGTGAGCAAAACTTGATTTTGTTAAAACAAATCAATTTTTGGTTCACCAACAAGAGGTTCTTTTTTGTGACTGCTGACTCTATCTTGCATCTTCACACAGTATTTAACACTCTGTCAAAGACAGTCTAAGATAAGTGCACGAGTAATTTTATCTTTTCTTGATTTTGGTGATGAATGCACTGTATTTTTTTCTTCCAATTCCTTTGAGAATCTTTTGTTACATTGCTTGATTTCTGGGTCTCTGAAGGAATTTTCCATTATGCAAATTTTCCCTTTGGGATATATACTTTCTTTTAAAAAATAATACTTTCACACATTCCTTTGGCAATTTTGTACAGTGTATTTTGATTGCCCTGACACCTGCTCCTCCTATATGCAACTTTTCCATCTTTACCTGCCAGCCCACCCAACTTGTTTTATACTTTTCCCATTTTTCAATGAGTTCAGTTTATGTTACCCTACTAATCTTGGGATGGAACCTACCTGGTCCTGGTAGATTCATGAAGTGTCACACCATTAAAAGAAAATGGATTTTCCCTCTCCTAGCAGCTATTGAATGGCAATAGCTCCTCAGCTAGTGGTGGTATTTCAAGATTCCCTCCTCACCTTCATGCTTAGATGTTGTGTGACTTAGTTTTGTGCGAGTTCTGTGCATGCCAAGTGCTGTGAATTAACATGTGTAACTGGCCTAGTGTTGATGATTCCATCAGCTTCCCAGCCTACTACTTCCCAAACTTCAGCCAGCATGCCTAAAACCATCTGAGAACTATTGAGATACATACATTGTGGTCTTTACCTCATAAGCCAGTAGCTCAGGCAGAGTACAAGAAAATACATTTCTTACAGTCTTTCAGATGGGGCTGCTGGCCTGTGGCTGTACACAAAATGGTGTGACTGTGGAAATCAGATATTTGCATTTAGTTATATAATATGAAGTACTAAGCTTTCTTCGAATTCTTCTGGAAGGCTTACTGGCCAGCGTTTAGAGGTCTCAAGTATAGGAGGAGCTTTGCCATTTCTCCCCTTCTGATTTCCTTCCTGTGTCTACTATCTATGCCTCTTTTATTCTAGGTATCCAAGCTTCAGATCTTAGGATGCACTTGCCTGACTGTCTCATCTTTAACTTTTGCACCCTTGAGTATCAGATCAGGCACAGCTAGATTATCTTTAAAATGACCTTTTGACTCCTCAGTTTGTCACACACTTCTGTGGTTCTGGGTGCCTTTTCCACACCTACCTTGTTTATGCTGTCTATCTTAGCCACTCCTATTTCTAAAATGCCTTTGGTCTAAAGTTGCTTTCTTAGCCTGTACCATCTATGTCCCCTTTTATTTATGATATAGATAAAACTCTCTTATAGGTCATAGAGGGATAGAGGGGTGGCTTACATTATATTAAAGCCTCTGGCCACTCAGATTTGCAGAGGAAACTTAAAATAATCTAGACTTTCGATAGGAAATTCTTAGAGTAATAATTTTGATGTAGGCATTAATTCTTTTGTGATAGCTCCATTCCCCTGTTTCTGAGACTCATTTCCAGCTAACCTTAACTGAATAGAAGTAAAATCACATCCCACTTGCTAGTGTTAGTCTTACATTTTACCCCTTGCCCACACTATCCTTAGAATAATAAGATGTTCTTAATGGTATGGAGATGACCTTTACATTGGTTGGATAAACCATGCTAATTATAGACTTTTAAATTTAATAGGGAAAGAGGAAACGAAGATATTACAATATTGGAATAAAACTATAATATTAACTACCAGCTCCTATTGCTGTTTGCTTTGTGTATTGACAAACTTAACTTGCCAAGGGCTAAAAATTGATTTGTCCTGCCTCATTTCCATTACAGTTAAAGTCATTATGTGGAACAACAGTAGCTTTTACCAACAAGGAAAAATGTATCTATCTTCACCATTAACTAGGAAACTGGCATTTAAGGATTTCAGACCACTTCATCCTTACTGTAGAGAATATAATTGTTAAAAATGTGATACTATGAAATGGCAAATCCCAAGCACTTAGTTAACCTTTTCTGTGCTCTGACAGTAAGGTTAGATTGTATATCCCTTGCATTGAGAAGCATAAATATAACTCTTGACTTTTCCTTCTAGCTCATTAGTCAATACACATCTATTGAATGTGGTATTACAGAAAAGAGGCTATAAGAAATGCACAGTTTCTTATTAAAAAGATCTACAATTTGAGTTGAGAGAAAAGACACATGGATAAAACAAAAGGCAAAAATGAGCATCGTGCAAAAAAGAGAACACATAAGGATGCTCTGCACATAAGGGCAGGGAAACATGTCTTGGATGATATTAAGTGAGGAAGGAAGTGAAAAAGATCAGTGTGTGTTGGAGAAAGAAGGAAGGTAACCGTTAAAGAGTGCTTTGTTGTGATCTTGAGTGTTTTCCAGAGAGTTCACTGGCGACCTGTCTAACGTGGGGTTACCTGAGATGTGTGAAGTCATAAGGGTTGGAGACAGAGGAATTTTTATGATGGTAGTGCCACAATGATGCTCCAGTTTTGAGAAGATGAACTATGTAGTGTAGAACTACTACAGAGAGGGAGAATTGTGTCTTCCCTGGAGCCCATGAGAAAGAAGGGATTGATACAGAGGCATGTTGAGTCAGCTTGTGATGGATTGCCACAGCCAATTGCTGAACGTAAGATGGGAGTCTAGAGCAAGGACTCTAGATGAAGCAAGGACTGCAGGGGAAAGGAGAAGAAGAAATGGAATGGGGCAAGGAAAAAAGTCAGGGAATGAAAGATTTCTACAAAGACAGAGCCTGCTCCCGTGGGTGTTTAGAGTTTAAATCAAGCCAGAAGTTTGTCCCAGACTGAGAAAAATGGGTCAGGCCTTTGTGTCTATTAAACATTTGTCACCTACAACTTGTCTCCAGGTGCAGCATGAGAGGCAGCCTCCCAGGTGTTCCACAGCAGATGGCTTCTGTCTGCTGGAAACGATTCTCCAGGAAGAGGGCAAGTCAGAAGATGGCAGCCAATACTCGCAGCAGTTTGGGGAGGAGATACACATGCTCCGTGGGTGGGGCACTGCAGGATTTGCTCCATGGATCTTATGCTCCAATAAAAAACAAAATAGAGTACTGAGTCTTCTTCCTCCCCATTAGATCAAAATCTCCCAAGCCAGCTATGACACATAATTAGAAAGTAAAAACAGTGTAATATTCTTAATGTCTGTTCTCTGCCTCCTCTTCCAAAGAGCTACTACTTTCATATACTTATATGCCAAAACCCCAATCTAAATATTAAGTTAAAACTTGGCTGTATTGAAGCTAGCATCCACAGCAAAGACAAAGAGACCTTGGCGGCTAAGCTCTCTCACCTACCTCACAAACCACAGCCCTACATATTTGAATTAGGCACAGAAGTTACTGAGTTGTTGCCTGGAAAGACCATTAGAGAGGTGCTTTACATGTTGGAAGACATGTTCTTATTCTTCTTGTGATATGCAAGCAAAAGCAAATATATCTCAAATTATCTTGATATAGGTTGGAAAGTATCCCACCTGGAATTTTAATATTCTGAAGACTCAGAACAGAACTTCTAGGCTAGGAAGTTTATAATCTTGGCTGTACTTCAGAATCACCTGGGAAACAAAGAAAATAAAAATGATACCCAGACAGATTAAACAGGATCTTAGGCAAGGGAGGAAGTGGAACAGAAATCAGCATATTTTAAACCCTCAGAAACTAGACAGAGTGTTGTATGACCGCAATACCAGCATTCTAGAAGATTAGACAGAAAGATCATGACTTAAAGACCAGCCTGGGCTACATAGCTAGACCCTAAAATCACAGGAGACAATAATATATAGCTGGAGTATGCTTTCTGTCAATTGGCCATTATGCAAAAATAAAACCAAAACAAGATGTAAAAAGAACCTGGAATGCAATGGATCAAAGCACTAGCATTTATTATTCTCTGTGTAGCTTCAGGCTAGCTGGCTGGTACTTATGGTCTAACTTGAGTTTGCTCATGTACTTAAGGTCAGTGGATAGGTCAGACAGGCTTGCTAATCTTGGCAATGTTCTCCCAGCAAGCTGTTCAGTGATCTAATGTGAGACAATGGTCTCTTCTCCATGTGGTGCTGCATCCCTAGATTAGCTGAATGTCTTCACGTGCTAGCTTAGAAGGACTCCAGGAGACAGAGCAGGAAAACACTTAGTCTCTATTTCTAAGCTAAAACTTGGCAGGTCTTCACTTTTGTCTTAGTCTGTCCACATCAAGTCAACCAGTTAGCAAAGTGACAGAGAATAAAAGGATCCTAAACTTAGGAAGCTAAAAGAATCCATTGGGAGAAGCCAATAAGCAAGACCTATAGTTCAATTTAATATTTAGACTAAACTTTTGACTTTATGGTCATCAGTGTGCTGAATTTAAAACCTAAACATTTCATTCACAAAATAACTGAAAGCTTCCTCCACCTACACATTCCTCTTCATGATTAGCATATTTGAATTTGACTTATAGCCATGGCATAGACAAAGATACATAAGATATACAAATATAAATATAGCTCTTGAAGTCAAATGTATTCTAGTATGCTTGTACTTTGGTTTTAGTTCACAGGGAATATATCCACAAACAGGCAGCCAGAAAGATGCACACCCTTGAAATTCATTTTTGTTTGATGTATTACTTACGGAGTATTCTTATGACCTG
Source organism: Tokudaia tokunoshimensis (assembly GCA_036184795.1). Lineage (NCBI taxonomy): Eukaryota > Metazoa > Chordata > Mammalia > Rodentia > Muridae > Tokudaia > Tokudaia tokunoshimensis. Next base: position 113,213,989 of record BTHU01000004.1, read on the forward strand.
TTAGCCACTGGAGTATGCTCTGAGAAAATCATTATAGACACCTAATCCCTCACATTTGACAACCCATATCCTAAGAGCCTCACCATATTTCAATCCTGCAGAACTGTTGCTCTGAGTGGGAGGGAGTGTCATGAAGGAGAAAGTCCTCAGCATCTCTTATGACTGCACGGGAGAAGGTTGAAGGAGGCCATAGCTGCACACTGCCTATCATTCACTTTCCAGCTATTTTTCAGAGTGAAGATTAAAGGTCTTATTGTGTCTTTATGGGTTTTCCACAACTGATAATATCCACCATCTGACAATCTACCTTTTCTCCTTGACTTCTTTGGCCTACATTGTTGCTTCGTCAGAGTCATGAGCCCCTCAAACCTCCCTCTGTTATTATCCTCTTTTCTCTCTTCTGTGCCAAACTTTCCATATTCTCAAGAACTTATCAGAATGCCTGGGATCCTATACTTCACCTAGGCTGAGCAACAATTATATAGCTCACTGTCAGACTTGAATCATTCAGACTAAGGGAGATAGCTAGCTTTTCTTAGTTATGAATATTTGCCATGTTTTTGATCTTCAAGTCTGATGGGTAATCTAACTCTACTATTTGGACTGCTCAGCTATGCTGGTCCCTAACAAGAGACCAAGCAGTTCACCTAGTCTATCCATAGTGAAAGCCAGGCCAGAAAGATGTACAGGGGCATCTGCAGAGTGAGCAAAACACAGACAACCAGTAATTAGTTAATAGTCCAGAGTTTTAGAAATAAGAAACAAAAATTGAACATCTTACATGTGTTTAGAATCCAACATTTCTCTATTTAGCTAGTTTAAAGGAATCTCACTTTGCTAAAGTATTTGAGAATTAAAAGAAATCCTCGTCCATTCAAATCTTATACCCCTGTGTGGACAGCCCACCAATATTGAGTGGCTTTTCTATGTCAAGTGCAGACGTTTGTGATATTGGCGTATCTGTTCCATTTTTTCTGCATCTACAGAAAACAATATTAAACTCTAGGGTATAAGCTCTACCACTTTAGGTCCTCATAGAGCCTTATCTAAATCATATAACTTTTCTTTGGTTCTGTTTTCATACTCATAAAAGGGAAACAATTCAAAGAACCATTTTAGTCCTTAGTGTTTCACTAGGTTCTTTAAGAAAAGCTTGACAACTCTCTGATGGAATAAAATATCTTTAAAATCTAGACAAATTCAACATTTAAGAACAAATCATTATTCTCTTACACATTTGTAAGTCAGGGCCAGGACTACCTTCCTTCACCCAAATGTAGTTGAGAAGCTAATTCTCGAGGTACCCATGTTTGTCATGCACCAGAAATGTTCTCAGCAAACTTTCATGCTATCTGTGGGCCTGAGATTGATAAATCAGTGAAAGCAGAAGTGTTTATATCTCTCTGAGTAATTCTCATCAAAAGGATGTCTGTCACATCCCATTGTAAATATACTTACCCAAAGGTTTCCTTCAGTTCTATTCTGGGGCATATTATAGAACAGTTGGAAATTTATTGCTGGTAGGAGTGGCCTTAACTTGAACAACTTGAGTGGTCCAAGTCCTGTCCTGGCTAATTTTATACCTTAATTTCAAATTCCTGAAAGAGTCCTCAGGGAAATTGGGTGTAATCCTCATTTTTTAGAGACCTTAACAAGTAGAGAAAAGACCAAGGATCTATTTGCTTGTGATTTACCTTACCCATTGCCATCTCTGGTAATGATCTTTATCTCTCCCATGTTTGGAGACCATCCAGCCTCAGGGAATTATAAAGTGAGTACTTTCATAAGCTCAGCCCCAATCAGGAGTATGCCCCTCACACCAGTGGGCTAACCTGTTTAAAACGATGGAAATGATGGATTATTTTTGGGTTTGTCTTCCTGAGGTTCTCAGCCTTGAAAAATGCTTTCTTTCTCACATTGCACTTGCCTGTCCTCCTACACGATGAAGCAAATGTCTCCATGACAGATGGGCCATGCTGCAGTCCTTAGAAGTCGGCAACCTGGAGGCTTATTACAGCAGAGGGAAAATACTCTCAAGAGACCTCCACGGAAGTCAGCCCTTCTCTAATGCCAAATGGCCATTATGAGGTCTAACCTGACTGGCAACTTTGTGTAGGGAATGACTGCATTTCATTGTGGTCCAGTGATTTTCCTGCTAAAGAGAAAACAATACTGCCCAGGACCTAGTTCCTTCTAGCCACACCTTCTTTCTCACTTATTTTCATTACCTAGAGGTATGGTCACTTCCAAGCAGAATGGTTGAAAAGCAATAATAAACATTTATTTTACTCAGCTCTATAACTGGATTCCGGTGTTTCTTTGCTGCACATGTCAGTAGGTGAGGATGATCAAATTAAGGTCAATGGTTCACTTCTAAATTGACTTATGCCCATGGCATCTGGCTCTCAAATGAAGTGCCGGTCTTTACTTGAGATTCCATACGACTTGAACTTGCCTTCTCAACTACAGGAGGACTGCTTCCCAAGACCAGCATTCCACGAAAAAAATGTGGTCAGAAGTTTTCCTGATTTCTGTGACCTAGCCTAGACATCGAAGAGTCACATCTGTTATTTTACCATTTTCTGAAAGTGCATGCAGTTACAAAGATCTGTCCAGGTTCAGGGTGAAAACGCTGTAATTCATAGAGGATAGGTATGGATGACAAAGCTCATCAAGGTTGCACAGTGAAAGCAATATTGTGATGACTATCTGTAGAATATGAAGTTTGGGATCATTCCTCCTTGTCCCAGACATATTCTCTAGTAGGGCTTTATTTTGATGTTGCCAGTGTTCTTCTCTTAGGTATCCATGTATCTCCTGCCGTAACTTCCTTTACATCTCCACCAAAATATTTTCTTCTCGGCAAGTACTTCCCTAGACACGATGTAAAAATGTAAAACATTTCCCAGCTCCGTTAATTTTTTTTTAAAAAGTTCTCAGTATGTAGATTCTGCATGTTTGACATAGCTTGTTATTTGTTTCCTCTTCCATTAAATTAAAATAGTAGCTTCCACATAAGCAGGGGCTTTGCCTGTTTCATTTATTGTTCTTTCCTTACTGCTAGAAGATTATCTGACAGGAACTAGGACACAGTGACTATGTGCTTAAGTAAACCAATGCACAAGTTCCCTAATAAATGGCACTGAGCCTGGACCTACATTTACTCTGTTTATTATAGGCTAAACAGTACCAGATATATCTATGTGATAAACTTATTTCAATATTGTTAAATATGATGGTATAGAATAACTTGATTTGGGGGAAGAACAGCAATGATCTAGCAGCATTCCACTTCTTGTCATTTACTGATGTTTCCTCTCCTTCCTCCTCTTCAGATATGCAGAGCTGACCACTATGAACATTCAGTACTCAGACCATAGAGATTCTGATTAGACCCAGGAACTGTATAAAGAGAAAGGAAAAAATCATAGGCCATACCCAGGAAACAAGATGTCACTCTAGTAATGAACCTATAGATGTTTGCTTGATATTACTTCCACATTGTCTGAGATGACTGACCTGCAAATCAATTGGAAGGTTGCTTTTTCCCAATAGGGATCAATGTTCACAACTGACATACAGGTGGCTTAGGAAATGGAAAGAAAACAGAAAAAAAACTATTATTAAAAAAATTAATATCTTACAGCTGATTGGGTAATTTTGCTATCCTGGGGGAATGACCTTTCTCATTTCAACATTGTTCATGAAACAGTCACTGCTTTTGTTTGTTAGCACATTCTGTAGAAGTGTCTGGAAGAAAGTAGTGACATTTCAAAATGGATTAATCAAGGATGTTTTAAATTGGATGCGTTCTTGAATTTCATTTAAATGTTACATGGTATAGATTACAAGTTGGTATCAGGCTGACATGCTCTGGACCCCATTGTCACACATAAAATTCTAGAGGTTCACAAAGAATCTGTGCCAAGATGATCTTAAAGGACATTTCTCTGCATGCAGTGATTAATAACATTATTTTCAGCTAAAGGAGAAAGAAATAAGATCCACCTGTTCTAGCAGTTTTAACCTGGTGGACAGTGTGATAATAGAGACCTAGATAAATCATCTGAGCACACACATGCTTGCATTATCTTTCCCTCACACATACAAGGACACTGAGTCCAGAGATATCGAGCAAGAATGGCCTTGTTCTCTGTGTTTAGGGCTGTGTGGGACAAATGGGATCCCAGAGTCCTGGCAGGGATTCTGCCTCCTTAAGCAGGGGTTATGAGAATAAAAGGACTTCACATGCTTTGATTCCTTCTGAGACTAAGGAAGAAGAACACAGACTACTAATGTAATTTATGGACAAAAGCACTTTGAATTTAAATGAAGCAACCAATGGCCCCGTTGATTGGCATTTATATTTCCTTTTATAGAGATCACATAGAGTAGTGTTATAATTCTTGACAGTTTTGATTGTAAAATATATGGGACTTTAAGCTCCCTGGAAGAAAGAAGAGATGATTAATATTAATAATTAAATACTAAATATACAACAGATATGAATAACATGCTTTATATTTATATAGCTATTGTCTTACCTTGTTGAAAAACACTGTATGCTTTATTGTTAGGACTGCAATAATAAGACACTATGTTATCTAAGCCCCATAAAAGAAGGCATTCAACCTAATCCCTAAATCCTATTAATTTCTTTACTCACATTACAGAACAAAAAACTGCAACCATTTGACTTTACTATTCAAACTGTTTTCAAAGCAATGTGACTGATTAAAGACATAGATTAAAATTCAAATAACTTGGTTAAAATATTTAGACACAAAGCCATTGGGAGTGTCAAGAAAGAATGTGTAGATCTAAAATAAAGAAATAATAAATATAAATGAGAAAACTGGCAAATAAAAGTATGGTTATATCAAAGATGTGAGCACACTTCTTTGTGTGTGTGTGTGTGTGTATGTGTGTGTGTGTGTGTATGTGTGTGTGTGTGTGTATGTGTGTGTGTGTGTGTGTGTGTATGTGTGTGTGTGTGTGTGTGTGTGTGTGTGTGTGTGTGTGTGTTGTCACAGGATGCTGAGCGAAGCACCTCTGGGCTGTCAGCAAAAATACAGTTCTAATAAGAGTGTGTATTGTTATGGGGGAAACTATTTCAAGAGAAAAATGTACATATCTTAGATTATATCTAGCACTTGGAAAATTGCAAAATGTTTTATCACCTCCATTTCCTACCCCTTCCCTTCCTGTAACCATAATCAGGGCCTGGAGGAACAAGGCAGAAAAAGACAGCAAAAAGAGAAGAGCACTGTCTTCAACTCAACTTAAGCTTCGTCTTTACATCAAACTGGAACAAATCAATAAGTACAGTAAATGCCATAGTTAGCAGGTTTTCGTTCAAAAGCGATTTGAGATACTTCAAATAAAAACATAAAGGATACATGGTTTAAAAATTAGTGAAACATGGATGAATATTTTTGAAGCATGAAGAAAATGTGACACCCCCTCCCCCCCCACACACAAAGGCATCAGTTAATACATTGTATTTAGGAAAATCCTTTTAACCATTTGAGGTGGGGTTCAATTTGAATTGGTTGTATTTTAAAAAACAAAGACAAGAGAAAATATTAGCAGCTACATAGTTTATATCACTGTGACCATGTTTCTTAGAAAAACCCGCCTGTCCCATTTTCTAAGATGTGGGAGAAGGTATTGACTTGACTTGTACTTAGGTTGTTTGTGTTCTCTTTTGGCCCTGGGATTCTGATGACAGAGAAAGAGACAGACTCTCTCCTTCTAGTCCCTCGAAGTTTATGGTGGCTCTTTAGGTATAAGCCTCTGCTGCTGTATACCTTATCTTTTGTGGATATAACTATTAGCCTTTGCTTTATAAGTAAGCTACCCCTAATATTAGCATTCAGGAGGCAGAGGCAGGCAGACCTCTGTGAGTCTGATGCCATTCTAGTGTACATAGTGAGTTCCAGGGTAGCCAGGGCTACAAAGAAACCCTGCCTCCAAAATAGATAGGGGAGAGGGGGAGATTGACAAAACGAAATGAAATGAATTAAATAAACTACCCCAAATTTAGCAGCTTAAACCAATAATGAGTTACTGATTCAGAATTATGTGAGTTTGCAATTAAGGCTGGTAAGTCAAGACATTCAGAGCTGTTCTTGCCTAACTCTCCTGTGCTGCTGCAGGAACCCTGGCAGCCGTGCTCTGGCTGGGTGCACTGGAATGACCTCACACACAGGTTTGGCAGGCTGAAGGCCGATGTGCTTTGGCCTTTGTGTAGCTGCCTTCTCCAGAAGGCTAGCCTGAACTCCGTTAACTGATTATCTGGGACCTCTAAGTGTGCAGAAAAGGGCAAGAGTCAACATGCAAACTCCTGGCAAGCTTTTCCTTGAATGTCATTTGCTTATGCCCCACTCACTGGCTAAAACAACACATATCTCCAAGCTGAGAGTCAAGGGATGGAGAAAAGGACAGTTGTTACAGGCAAGACTTGCAAAAATTCAAGACTTCTTTCCTTTTGCATCCTACCACAAGTTCACCTTTATTGTTGGGTGGGGAAGGGAGGGACCACCTTTTCCATACATACATGGTAGCTTAAGGAACAATTGCAGCGGCAACTTTTTACAAAATAAGGAGGTCAACTGTGGGTCTGTGTGATGGTGCGCTTAGAGAGAGATTCTTCTCTTCACCTAATGTGATAGAAATGAGAAACCACATGCTCTAAGAAATACAGAGAAACTAGGCAGCTCAAAATAGGGGCTGTGGAAGTATGCACTTGCGTGATGATGATGCACAAGGATGAACTCATTTGTGCTGCTACAGTAGTCAGTTTTCTATTTCTGGGGGCAAAAGTAAAATATTGAATAATTATGAATAGGCTTTTATAATTCAGTTGTGAAGTAAAAGGGTTCAGTTAGTTATTATTTATTAATTTGTATAACCATCTGAAGGATTTTTTTACCTCAAGCAGTACCGTCTCTTGTTTCTGACACACCCTTCTGTGACCATGACTGCAGCATTGATGTCCTTATGCCACAATCTCCTCAGCTTTCATGTGTCGCCATTTTTTCCTGCAGGGTTCCTAGCTGCAGAGGCTACTGACTCTGTAGATGCCCTTTGAAGAGCCTGGGATTCTTAAGTGCTGAGGCAGGCTCTGTCTCAAAGCAGTGACCATAGTGCAAGTTCCAATGTTGTTGGAGTCGTAGGTGCTTCCAGTAGTCTCATAGGCTTATAAGGGATTCCATAATAACCACCTTTTGGCACAATAGTTTGGTTTCAGTTTTGTTGTTATTGTTTTGGTTTTGGTTTAGGTTGTTTGTTTGGTCGGCTGGTTTTCTGTTTGTTTCGTTTTGTTTTTCTCACTCAATAATTTTGACGGTCCTGGCTCTGGATCCTTCATTATCGACTGTATCAGTTACCCAAGGAACAAAATATATGATAATTAATAACCCATAATCTCCTAACTCTGTCTGCGAATTGATGCTTATGGCTCACATGTACCTGTGGTAAACTGTTGTTAGTGAGGGGCCTTCGTTATTTTGACTACATTCTCTGACATAGTTGGATGACATAGTTCCATGACCCATCTTTGATAAAGAAGGCGGCCTAGATTTGAGAGAGAGAAATAGAGAGAGCAGGCATTATGCTCAAGAAAAACATTTTTTGTTAAATTTATTTATTTATTTGAATCTTCTGTCTGCATGTGCTCTAGAATGCCAGAAGAGGGTATAAGATCCCATTACAGATGGTTGTGAGATACCATGTGGTTGCTGGGAATTGAACCCAGGACCTCTGGAAGATCAGTTAGTGGTCTTATCCACTGAGCCATCTCTCAAGCTCCTCATAGTATCACTTCTATTCAAAGAAATTCACCAGGCAAATTCAGATTCAAAGGATGAGAAGTAGACTTTATCTCTTCATGAGGATAACTAAAAAATGTCATCACAAAGTACATATATGCTAGTATGGACAGGTGATCAGGGCTATTTGCACAACCGCTCTAACTACCACACACTAAACGACTCTGAATCCTGAGGCAAGAAGTTTGTAGCCCAGACTATTCCAAGTGCACTTTAGAGAGATTAATTTGGAGCTCTTTCTAAAAAGGTAGAAGATGAATTGACTTCGGTGGGGATATCAAGGGTTGGTGTAACCATGGATGTGGCCTTTGTTTTAATGCATGTGATATATCATGAGGGCCTGAGACAGGGATAGCAAATAGGCTGCACGTTGTGTGATCGATTTGTAGTAAATGCCTGGAGTTAGGTGCTGGAGAGAGTTATGTGGCCACATTTCTGGGTGAGCTGAGCCCAGACCCAAATAGATTGACCATGTCCACTATGGTCACTGGATGGAGAAGTGATGGCACAGTGGCTGTATAGACTGCCATCTCTGTCCCATCAAGAGCAGTACGATGAGGTCAGAGTCCTCCAGAAGCAATTAATAGGTAACAATTAGAAAACACTGCTGAAGGGAAGCTGTGAATGTCAGAAAATCTGGAACTTCCGATTTGGGTTGTCAGTGAATAGTTATGTCATTTCTAAGATCACCTATTTAAAGCGTGGGCTTGAGTATTTTATAGATCTTTGTCATTTTTTTTTAGCACACATACATAGTTTTCTGTTACTTTTTAATATATCGAAAGACACACCAAAGCATAGAAGCTATAATAGGCTCTGCGATATCCCAACATTTGGTGTACTATACCAGCCATCTTTGACTTATGAATCTCATGTCCTGAGAGGCCAAGTGAATGCCGAAGTGACAGATTGCTTGCATACTATGTGTACCATGCTTTTCAAGCACATGCACAGCCAATGCTGAAGTTTAACTCACCGCAAGTGCAGTAGGAGATGCTTTCTTTTTCACGATTTTGTGGACAGAATACTTCAACATAATTCTTAGCAACTTTTTTTTCTAATTCATTAAGTTGAGAATTTGAGCATGTCTTCATAGGTATTCTACATCTCCTCTTCAGCCTACCCAGATTTACAGTGTCACTGTTCTTCTGCTCTGAGGCCACTAGTAAGCAAAATAAAGATTACCTCAACATGAAGCACTTTAATGCTCACAATCCTGTCTCAAAACCTACATGTCTACGCAGTGACTAACAGCCAGGCAATATATGCATTTAGGCTATATTGCACAAAGGGGTGATAGCATCATGATGAATGGTATGAGAGTCAAACATGCCACTTGGAATGCTGAGTAACTTAAAACTTCTGAGTTGCTTGATTCTGGAATTTTCCATTTAATATTTAATATCTGTACACTATCTGTGTGGATAAGGAGTGATTATCATATTCTTGATATTTCTGTGAGGCCATTTGGATGAGATAGATCAGCATTGACATGGACCACTGGAGTAAAGGAGATGATATTTCTCAATTTGAGTGCTTCTTATCCATTCAGATCTGAACAGCACAAAAAGAACAACCACCCAAATGAGAGGGAATCACACCAGGCCAGTAGCCTTTAATTTGGAATAGTTCTATTACTCTGCCTTCAATTTCAGATGGAAACCCTAGCTCCTCCTGGGTTTCCAGTGTTTAGGCTATAACTGCACTCCTCAGTTTCCTGGTTCTTAGAACCAGAAATACCCATAACTTAGAAACACTCATAATTGATGAGAACAGATTAAAATCTAGTCTGGTAGACTCTATCCTTCTTCTCTTTCTAGTTCCCACCTATAAATTTAGAATAAACTTCTCCCCAAAATTCACCTTCTGCAGTATGTAATGTCCTTTCTCAAACTCTCAGGACAAACACCCAAAAGCCACAGGCTCTAGGTAACCTTGGTAGCCTGTGGATTTTCTGGGCCCTAGCTCCCTGACTTCAGTTAAGCCTACCTAAAGGGAGAGGAAAGGTTTCCATTGAACTCAAAGTCACCTTCAAATTCCCCATATCTGTTTTCTTTAGACTCATATTGAAGCTGTTGACTTTCCAGATCTCCACCTTGCCAGATGATTCTGAGCTCTTAGTGCTTCTCATAGTCCTTTTAACAGATTTTTCTTTTTCTATTCATATATACTTCCTTGGGTTCTGCGCTCTTGGAGAATACTAATGGACTAGCTTCGACAACCATCCTGCTTCTAATAGCACATGTTTACAGGATGGAATGGAATACTCTGGGATCTTTCAGATCTTTTCCAGAGCCTCTCACATCACGTCTTTGCATGAAAGCTTATTCTAACTTTCTTTATAGCAGTTGTCTCCCAGGAGATAACATTCCAAGAGGACAAACATTACTTAGATCTCTGCTTCTGTCATGTTTAATAATGTCTCATTGTCTCAAGGAAATCTCACAGTGAAGGCCAGGGTCAGTGTGGAAGGAGACCACACAGGAGCATAGATGCCTGAATAGGAGTGTAATGTGAACACTAAAAGCAGCCACTTTGGGGAGAGGCACATTAATTCCACCTGGGCGTGTTGTCTAAGATGTGTCATATTCAGTCAAAGTAGGAAATGTCGATGACAACATATTTCTATAGCTAAAAAAATGTATTTAATCTAAATAGATACATTTAGAGATTTGATTATATTAAGCAGGTATTAATACATATTCAATAGTCTCTGCAACATGGATACCAATCAATCAGAACAGTTTTGCCTTTAGCCTCATGGCAGGGTCTCAGAGATCTGTAATGCTAGAGGTTTTTCAGCTCTCCCAGAAAGGGAGGCAAGGCAGCTGAACAATGGGAGGGCCTTAGTGGGAAGACAATGGGTAGTGGCTGTTTTCCTAGCTGGTGGGAAATAGTGCAGTCTGTTTGTCCAGAGTGATGTATAAAAAACTTCTGTAAGTTGCCCCTTTCCTTTGTAGACCACTCCCATCAAGAAGAGGATCACTAAGAGATTTTATGAGTTATTAAGACTTAAGAATGAGTTCTAGTGTCAACCAGAAATGTAATAGCTGAAAACATGAGTAATAAGGTTACTACCAGGGTAGAGAATTAGGCTAAACCATAGATTAGACCAGTGTTTATCTACTTTGGGCCTATAAAACCCTTACTTTTATATACTTCAACCTAATTCACAATGGTATAAGAAGGGATCTAAATTACACACCAGTGTGAAATTGTGGAGGGGGCAGGGAACATGAGAAGCCCTCAAAAGGAAATGAACTGGGTGGAGGCCAAAGGAGAACTCCCAGTGAGAGGAAGGGAGTGGAAAGGCTATGCTTGCCTTAGAGGACAGGGAGGAGGAAGAGAGACAAAAGGCCTGCTGTACTTTTTGTGTTTGGCAAGGAAGAGACTACTGGAGATTTGGTAGGCTCAGTGTTTGAGTAAAGGTCAAAGCAGTTGTGTTTGAGATAAATCTTCTGGGGTGTTGGTACCCAGGAGAGCCCTAAAGAAGTCTTGTCTGTAGGCAGTTGTTTTTACTTGACTTTAGAAAATGACTAATTTTGGAGCAGTGTACTATTTGCTGTAGCTAGTACCTCTAACATGTAGGGTGTGGCCATCATGATTACTGAGTTAGTTTGCAAGGACTTAAGGGCCAACTCTGCCTGGCCTTGACTCTTTGTCTTGGCCTGTGCACACTTCCGATGGAGACTAAGACAGGGGCAAGGCTCAGCCTCTGCCTGGGTTTGAGTCTGTCTCCTTTATTCTTTCTAGTCTGACTCAGGCTATTTCTGTTTAACCCTGCATGTAGGCATGTTACTCACTTACAGACTGTCCAGACTGACCTTCAAATATCTCCCTGAAATTGTTTTTTCCCTTTGTAGAGATAAATAGAGAATGACTCCACCATGTGTGCTATTTACCATCATGACCTTGTGATTATGACTGTACCAGCTCCTGGGTTTCACAATGTCCCTTTCAAGAGCACCAGAGCAACATCTACAAGTCTCTGGTCATGAGTCCTCTCCTAAACTAAGTGTCCTTTTTTCCCTTGCCTAAGGGTAAAAGGAGCCTGAAACTTCTCATCTCCCTTTTGCTGATTACCAAGTAAATATTGCCCTTGATTCACTGGACCTGGTGTGAAATTGTCAATTAAACAGGCTTGCACTTGCTAAGAATGGATTTGTTTGAAATGGTAAGTTTAGAATTATATTTGAGCATTTGCCTGACGGTAGTGGGAGGGAGAGCAGTAAGTGGTTGGAAACTTACCGCTCCCATAGCATATGATGAACCATAGGCTGCATCATGTTCTTATTTTTTATTTCTTTTTTTAAGATGAGAAAGGATTGCTCATATTTTATGATCAACAAAAGGGACTTCAGCTTGCCAACATGTCACCTTTAACAAATAAAGTCCCTTTAGTACTAGTGCTAGTACATGTCTAGTGGCTTGCCCTCAACCTTCACCAAAGCTGGCGGTTTTCAGCCCTAGCTCCATATTAGACTTTCTGGGAGCACTTACAAGATACTAAGGGCTGAACCTTACCTTGACACACTGATGTAATTTGTTCTGGGATGCTGTTATAAGTGAACTGTGATCCTCTAAAAAGGTACATGGAAATCTTAACTCCAAGTTCTTCCAACTATGACCTACACTGGAAATAACGTTTGTGATTATAAATTAAAATGAGGTCATCAAGAGAGCTCCTAATCTTCGATGACTAGTACTATTTTGAGAAAGAGAAATTTGATCCCAGAGTCAAATATACCCAGAGAAAAGGATGTATGAAGAGACGGTCACATGCTAGTTAAAGATTAGATCAGTGCTATGCTGTCACAAGCTGGAGAATATATGGGGATACTAGCTGCTAGAGATAAAATGAACAAGACAGGATTCTTCCCCTAAGTGTTTCAGAGGTGACATGATCAGCACATTAGTTTAAATGGAACCTATGCAACAACAACAAAATTCTGTCTTTCTATTCTTCATATGTGTGCATACTTGATATGCTGGCATGTGAATATGCGTGTTTGCATGCATGTGGAGTATACATGCATGCACAAAATATAAGTGTATGCATGTTTGTAGGACAGAAGTTAACACTGGGTGTCTTCCTCAATTGTCTTCTATGCTATAAAATTGAGGCATGTTCTCTTATTTGAACCCAGAACTCATTGCTTCAGCTAGTCTACGGAGCAAGGTTGCTCCTGGAATCTTGGGTCTGCCTCTTCAGCAATGGGATTATAGGTCCTCTGCTCAGCATTTCCATAGTGCTGGGGACCTGCACTTTGGTCTTCATGGTTCCTTAGCACGTGCTTTACCCAGTGATTCAGTATTCCGTCCCAGTTTCTACTTTTCAGAGTCACTCAATTTGTAATAGCAACCCCAGACAATTAATATAGAGGGGCTTGGTTGGATATTGATAGTATTGAAAGTTTACTGAGGTAATTCTGATCTGTAACATGCATTGATTTTCATTATGCCAACTCCTATGTAGGGTACCAGCTATACAGCAGGTACAACCTAAATAAGAAATAATGTCCAAGTTATGTTCTGTGTGTTATGACTGACAGGCGACTGCGGCAGCGGCAAACAGCTGCGGCAGCAGCAGCAGAGAGACCACAGCAGGCCAAACAGTTCCATGTGGGGTTCATTGGGGAGTGAAGGAACAAAGGTGGCAGTGGAAAGAAAGAGGGGAAGAGAGAGAGAGAGGGAGGCGCTCTCCTCTATATACACGGATGGTGATGGATGGTTGCAGGTAAAGGTGAGCCCAGTGAACTCTGGGTACATGGTGGCTGTTGCCTTGGTGACAGGCCTATAGCTCACACCTATGTGATATCACAGGTGTAAGAGGTCTCGATACCAACACTGTGGACACAGTTCTCACAAAGATCTTTCTTAATAACAGTAACACATGGAGGGATTTTAATATTCACTTATGTATTTCTCTCTAAGTCAGGGCTGAGGAAACATTTGCTGTTTAGCTCTTCTGCAATTTCTTGCCTGGATACTCATTTTCAGGATAATTTCTCACCATGAGTGATGAGGTGCTGAAATTTCCGTCATGTGTTCTTTCTAGGTCTCCTCATGCTGTATCCTCTGGGCAGGGTCTCACACCTATCCCTGTTGGACATTATCCTGATCATTTATAATGTAACATTTCTCTAATTTGTCAAGGTTACTTAGAATTCTGATCCTGTAACCCAACTTTCTAATTCTTATGCTCAAGGAGAGTCCCCAGGACAATTGAATTAAGAATTATATGAACTCCAGAAGGAATCAATTTGAAGAAGATCAGATAATGGAAGGTTTATTATATTATATACCACATTAAAGTATATAAAAGATATATGGTCAAGGCATGAATTATACAGACAGTTCTTTAAATGAGACTGGGAGATCAGCATTTGCCTGGACACAGTCTGAAATGTAGAATCTTGTCTCTATCACTTAACGTGGCACTTCCAACAACATCAGTATCCTCTGCAAGGGGTAGCTCATAGGAATTGACCCCCTCCCCAATTCATGGACTAGAATACCTCAAAACCATATTTAGACACAAAGAATTTCAAGATGCAACTACAAATGAAGTCTTTAGAGCAGCCTTTCGACATCATGATTGGCTTTTATCTTAGAAGAGAAATTCGGATATAGACATACATAGGTCAAAAAACACATGAAGATGGAGGGAGAAGATGCAAGTGGCCATATAAAAGCACAGGAGATGCCTCAGACAAAATGAACCTTGCAGATACCTCATCTCACTAAATCCCTATGACTGAAAAAAATAAAATTCCATGCCTTCATTTGACTAGTTACATCCAGTTTGTTATTGAGCCCATAGTAGTCTAATACTACTAAGTTAGGATTGGTGTTTTAACATCATCTATATGTAATTCCTGTATATAAGAAATACTAGTTTAGGACATTTGCTTTAAAATTTGGGGGACACATAAGAGTTATGTTTAAGAATATTAAGCTACAAATTGCTAGGCTGCAGAACCAGAGGTGCTGATTCAGCAGATTTGTATTTCAAATAAGTTTTTGTGCTTCTGCTGGGCTGTCAACACCACCTTAGTGTCCCTGTGGGAGCAGCATTAGAAAACCAATTAATATCCCTAGCCATATACTTCCTGCATTAAAGTATGGGCACAGAGACTGCAAAACAATTCTCAGACTTAAGCTTGAGAACCGATGGTCAGCAGGTCAACCTAAACCAGATAGTGGGGCCATGGGTACCTTGAAATATTCTCTGATGGTTATTTCAATGTATTCTCAAGACCATGCTCTCACTGGGCTTGAAAGCAAAGGCCTGCACAGTTGTGAGCTGGAGGCAGAAGGATCAGGAGTTTAAAGAATCTTCATGTACACAGCCAATTCCGGACCAGTGTGAGCTACTTGAGACCCTGTCTGAAAACTCAAACTAAACCAATCCATACCAAAAATAATATATTTTGGAACTAAGAAATATTGGTAGGGGTTGGAGATGTAGCTCAGCATTATCGTACTTGACTAGCACACGCAGGACCTAGATTTAGTTCTTGGCAGTAGAGAAGAGGGAGAAGTAAGAGGATGGGAAGGAATAGAAAGAAGGAAGAAGAGGAGGAGAAGCAGGGGGAGAAGGAGGAAGAGGAGAGGGTGCGGGAACAGGAGGAACAGGAGAGGGAGGAGCAGGAGGGGGAGGAGCGGGAGGGGGAGGAGCGGGAGGGGGAGGAGCGGGAGGGGGAGGAGCAGGAGGGGGAGGAGCAGGAGGGGGAGGAGCAGGAGGAGGAGCAACCTCTACTGGAAGATGTGATTATAGCATTGTAGCATGGTTCCTAAAATGGTGACTTTCAAAGTGAGTGACAAAGAATCAGCTCATCATTAGCCCAACTATGTATTTTAGTTTAGTCTAAGGTAGGGTCCCAGAACTTGCCTTTCTTAACAAATTCCCAGGAGATGCTTGGTCTCTTAATTCAGAGACCACATTTAGGCAATCTCTGAGTTAAGACATTGGAAATGATTGTGATGCAGATCTGATTTCTAGATTTTCTAGTTTGGGGTATATACTATTGCTTAGCCAAATGTCACCCACCTATACTCTTTCTCTCGTGTTTGTTTCTCATATAGAAATTACAGAAAGCTGAACACTACTCACTTTCTTCTGCTTCTCTGCAGCTAGGAGCCAGCATGTGTCCATACAACAGAGTTCCACTCAGGGAAACTAAAGCAGAAGTCCAAGGAACAAGGGCAGCTCTGTATAACAGCAGTCCAAGAACTACATTTCTTCTTCCCTGCCTTCGAGTGTAGAAGACAGCCGAACCTTAGGCAGCCTTCTTGGTACAATAGACATGGCACAAAATAAAGATGACAGCGGCCAACCAGGGACAGTGAACTAGTACTGAGAACCTTTACCTCCAGATGCTACATTTTGCAGGACACAACCCTTTCTGGCCTGAACCATAGTCAACTGGATTTCCTTTTACTTAGAGCTAAAGCAGTTCAGAGAGGGATGGGGAGAAAGGAAAAGAAAAACAGTAATACACACACACACACACACACACACACACACACACACACACACAGAGAGAGAGAGAGACAGAGACAGAGACACAGAGAGAGACAGAGACAGAGACAGACAGAGGACTTCTTTCTTTTAGGTTAAAATTACAAAAATAAAACAAAACAATCACCTAATCACATAATAATCTCAGCAACAACTATAAACTTCCATCTTCTGCGACCATTGTGATAAACTGGTGTTTTAACCTGAACAAACAGACAGAACAAACTAATTAAGTAAATTTAGCATTTGAAAACATCTTGTTTCTCCTTCCAATGACAATAAAAGGAAGCAAGGCAGAGATCTACAGACATTCTCGGCCAACATTTGTTAAGTGCTAGTGCAGACTGTACATGCTACATTCTTCCCTAATGAGCTATAGTTTAGGCAAATAAAGCTGTTCATTTATTGAAGTGCCTCTGCTTAATTGCATCAGTAATCATTAATAAACAAAGCTCACTTAATGTTTCCTAAGAGTTTGACCTTGACTTTGTCTTTCTGTCCTACACCAGCCTTCTGTATTTGGTCAACAGATTCCTTTAGAATTCTTTTCATCAACTTCGAAATCACTCTCACCTGCTGTTTCCCTCTTTAAGTCTACATAAGCGGACATATCCATGAGCAGCTAGACAAACAAAGATATTCACAAACAGACTCAGGAAAAAAAAGAGGGGTCAGCTGTATCTTAAAACACTCCTCACAGATGCGCTCACTTCTGAGAGACTGCTTTGCTCAAACCTCAATACAGCCTGAATTTTTATGGTTACAAAATAATTAGTTTCTGAGTCAGCTTTTAATCTTATGTTAATGAGACCCCCTACAGTCTTGGCACATACCTTCGAATTACAGATTGATCTATAATTAATAAGGCTCATAAAGCCAGTACCTGAGACAAAAGCAATTTGGGGGCAGTGGGTTTAGGGAAGAGTTTAGTGACAGAATTTGCAACTGCATGCTTTCCACATCCGAACTTGGGCTGGATCTTGGTGACAGTAGCAGGCTTCTATGAGGAGTAAGACAGCTGACAGAAGCTTGTTGTAGGAAAAAGGAGAAGAAGGAGGGAAAAAAAAGGAATGAACTGTCATCCAAGGCTTTTGTTCTTACCGAAAATGTCCCAGTCCACAGCAAGTTAGTCTAGTGCCTGCATAGATTTCTACCCCATCGTGAGAAAGTTGTTTGCCTACCACCTTTAACTTCTTGGGGGCCATCAGGCCAAAGAGCCCTTATTTTTGCAGCTCTGTGATTTCTCTACTTGATTGTTTTACAGGCTCAAAATTCCCAGTGATTGGAGGAGAGGAACCCTTGCTGGTTAATTAAAATCCAATTTTCTATTCTATCATAATTGTAGCAGCAGAAGGACGGGGGAAAAAAAGCAAGACTTATTATCCTAAAAATGAAAATAATCCCTGGACTGCTCGGGCTTATTATGAGCACTGTACTACAATTTGTCTGAAATTTAATCAGTAGAATAAACATGGCCGTGAGCTCTGTGAAATCATTTGTTTTAAAGGCTCTAAGTGAAAGGCTGCACCATTTTGCTCAGTGGTTTTCTAGATAGCCTGTTTAGACTTCTTGATGAAGACAAGGAAAAGAAGACAGAGCTGGGACCATTTGTGTGTGGAGGGACTTGTGTGTGACTCTATAAGCATGCTTTCACAGCTAGTGTAGGACGTCACAGTGGATGTTCTGTTTAAGAGATGATTTGGAATCATTTCTTCAAAAACCACTAATTTATACTGCATTCGTACAATCCATGCATTAGTGGAGAAGTGGGTTAACCAAACTGAGACATGCAGTAGAGGTTGGATCAGGCATCAGCTGCTTGGGTTCTGAGCATATGACCTGGTATGTGAAGGGCACCAATGGCAAGGTGGTGACCCAGCACTTTGGGCTTAGAGGTGACTATCCCACTGTAATTACTTGGTTCACTGGATCTAATAGGAAGCAAGAGCTGATCTTTGCTTTTAACTTTTCACTGAGTCATCACGTAATGAAAAAGGTTTATAGCTCTGGTTGTGTCCATAGGAAGACGGGATATGGTTAATGGTGGACACGTGGTGAATTTCAAATTTTCACTTTGTGTGTCAGTGTCCTGGAGGTAAAGTAAAACATGGTACTAAATATAAAGTCTTACACATGTATATTTATTGAAAGTGTTTCCTGTTTGCTTTATGTGTATTTCTATGTTCGTCTAATGTTCTGAATTCCTGAGTTTAATCTCCAGCATAATAAAACAAAACAATCTTACATGTAAATATTATATGTATAAATGCTATATGTGTACATGCATATTTACATCTCCATATGAGTATGAATATGTGTATGAGACTACTTTCATGTATAAAAATAGTTTTTGCTATATGGATTTATGAATGTTTTTGAAGGATATAGAATACATACCAAAATATCCAATGCAGAGAGATCACAAATTTTCTCACTGGATAATGATTATGTATAATTTTAATTTTTCATTATTCTTTGAATGTAAATCATAACTTTAAGCATGCTCAGCAGGTCTTTAATAGAGAGGAAAGCTTTCATGCCCATTGTGTCAGTCTCCAGAATTGCTTTTTTCTTGTTCTGATAAGTGGGGCTTCTTGGTTTCCCTGATCTCAAGTCTCTGACTTTACCTCAGGCATGGAGTGCAACCAACAGTTCACATCATCTTTGGACTGGTCCTTCTTCCTTTACTCTGCCATCTGAAATGTTCCCAAGAATTTCCAGGGTCCCTAATATGCCCCTGCTCCTTCTATTAATTGATGCTCACAGGAATCTAATGTATGCATGGCCCAACTCCTTCCATCTTTCATTGCAGATGAACAATAAAGTTGTAACTCTAGTTACAGATTACTCCTGGATCTGTGCTCTTGTGCACAGGGAAAATGGGAAAATCCTAGGTTTCTGGGTTCCAGTCTTGCAGATCATAATGTAATAGAATAATTGGAGGTAAAAGGAAATTCATTTCTGATGAGCCCCTAGGCAGTTATAGCGCTTTTTCCACATTTTGGCCACATTTTGGGCAGGGGTCTGATTATTCTTTGTTGGCATCAGGACCTCTGAATCCTGTGACATCACATAGGCGACAGCGAAACCTGTACACCTGTTGCCAAGACAACAGCCACCATATTTCCAGAATCCACTTGGCTCACCTCCCCCTTTACCTGTGACTATGTCACCATTCATATATAAAGAAAGGCCTCTCTGATCTCTCTCTCTTTCCCTGCTTCTCTTTCCACTTGCCACCTTGCCCTTTAATAAACCTCACGTGGAACTGTGTGACCTGGTGTGGTCTTTCTGAAGCTGCACAATGGTCACAACACTTTTAAAGTGCAAATCTCAAACCAGCACAATTAGTAGCACCAATAAACTCCAGACTTAGACCCGAGGCATCCCAACCACACACCCAGTCAGAATCTGGCAATAGAGAAATCTCAGTGTAGTCACATGAACATGGAAAATGGGACAGCATTCAGTAGACACTAATATGTCAAGTGGTTGTGTCTGAGAGACACTAAAGGGCACAACTGAAAAGAGCTCTGCACCGTCCCACAACACTTGAGTAAAACTCAATGTTCTAAGTGTGAGAATGAGCACTGAGAAGAAAGATGCATTTTGCAGGGATTCAGAAATGAGCTGCTAAGACTGAGGCATAAAATCGGATTGCCTGGGCATTGATTTATAGTGAAAATCAAAGCATGTGAGAGGGAAGAGGCAGACAGCATGAAACAAGGCTGGTCTCCCTGGGAAGGCATCAGGGAAATCCAATCAGCTTAGCAAATGATTAGCTGAGGAGAAATATACTCACCAGAAATTAGGGACAGAGTCTGTGTCCCCAGGGACCCAACAAGGAGAGCTTCTGCCTGTAGGGAAGCCCAAGAATTCTCATTCCCTGAGTTCTTAGGGGATAGAAACAGCAAGTGATATCTGTCTGCCTTTGTTACTTACTTCTAAGGATGAATGACTCATTTCCAGTCAAGATGTTCTATGGAGAGGAGGAACTTTCCACCAGCTCACCCATTATGCCTTATTTTAAGAGTGATTGTCTATATTTCTATTCTGATTGTGTTAATTTCAAAGCTTAGCTTTTAATAGACAATTCCAATCCACTGTATTCTCAAGGACTGCTTAACGATAATTTACAAAATTCTGACACCCATTCCCTCACTCACATTAAAAAGATTATTCTCACTTTCCAAAGAAAACCCAAGACCACAAAGTTTCCCAGATTGAATTCAGTTCCCTGAGATGATATATTCCTAATTCTGGTCACTGTGAAATACTTAGACACAGAGTTTCTGTATAGGTAACCAAATTAATATGAGTCTATTATGGTGATATTGTATGAAGAAGAGAATTCCCTACCAGTGGCAAGAGAGGCAGGAGCTTCAGGTGGTAGCAGCAAGACAAGGAATGACAAGGGCTAGAAGTTGAGAAGAAGAAAGGACTCTGCTCAGTTGCAAAGGCAACTTAGTACTGATGGCACTTTGAGTTCAGACTTGTTCCTTCCAGAGCTATGGGATTAGAAAATTTCAGAAAGTCAAAGCTACTCAGATTATGGTACTTAATGACAACAGGCCTCGAAATTAATAGAGTATTTTCTTACCATGTCCAATGTTATTAAATTTGCTATTAGAAGTGGAAACTGGTGGATCTCTTCATGGAAGCTTGGGAGGTGATACTTGGGAGCTGCTTTACTGTGTCTCCCAGCACCGCAGTCGGGCAGATGCTGGGCTTTGGGAAAGCATGGAGACACCTTTCTAGGAGCGGTAAAACACAGTCTGAGATGGGGGAGAAGCAAAAGCTTGGGGTCCCAGATGCCTGTGCACCCAGTCACCTCTGGGGTGCCGCCTAGAGGAGTGAGAATGAAGGGTGGGGACACAGACTGGACATTTAGGTATTGCTGAGTCTCAAGGAATTGGGAGCTGTGGTCAGGGCCTCAGGTTGAGGACAGCATCTAGCCCTGGGCCAGGGAAGAAAAGGAGAGCTCTGGCTTAACTCAGAGGTAATTGTCCTTAGCTTGGGTATGCTTATGGCTGGAAGCACAGAGAGGCCTTCTGTGGGAGAGTTAGGCTGAGGCTCAGTAGTTAAAGGTCATCTCTATGTTCCCCAAGACAATTCTTGAAAAAGACAGTCCATGGTTCTAAACCATTTATTGACTGTTCATCATGGAAAATGGATACCAACTTCTCAGGGAGGACCTGAGATTAAATACGTTTTGCAGGGAGAAATGTCTGGGAAAGGATGGTTATTGGCTAAACCCTCAGAGCTTCTAGGTACCTCATTAGCATGGAGAACTCTGTTCTGGGCAGACCTGACCAATGTGGGGAGCATGGCACCTGTTCTAGGCCAGGAATCTGGCAGGGATGGGGAGGTGCCTACCGTCTCAGGTGTGTACCTACCAAGTCTCCACCATCTCAGGCCACTCTACCTTACCCAGCTTCCTGGCATGGTTTTCCATCCACAGCATTTAATGGGAATTAATGGAAATAATATCCCAACATAGGTTTTGAGGTGGAGCTGCCCTCTGATGCACTCAATACAGTTTCTTGGAAGTGCCAAATGGATATACACCCTTGGTGTTCACATTCTAGTTGGGCAACCTGCTCATAGCTCCCAGCAATAGTAGCTTTGTCTGTTTTATAGTTTCACTTCTCCATTATCCAGTGATGTTTCCTGGCACCATTGCAAACAACATATAGTTGCCAAGACTTAAAGGATCTATATAGGTTTAGTTTTTTTTCAAAATCTACTTTATTTAGAGTTTTTCAACACTTCAACAACTTCCCTTCTATCCCACCGAACAAATGTAGAGGAGAAAAATGGTTAATAGGAAAAGGGAGTTGTGGGCCTGGTTAGAAGTAGTTCCTCATGGTGATTCCACTCTTCACTGTCAGGATACCAGGAGTCCAGTTCAATAGCAACACCAAGCACAAATCGGTAGTGGCAGCATGATTGAGCAGAAACAGCAGAAAGGCATGAGTGAGTGGAAGCAACCAGAGTCAGCTAAAATACCAGGAGAAGTTCTTTGGCACATTTATCTCTACAAAGTGAAGACCAGCAAAGCTTTGCACAAAGTAGCAAAAGCCTTCTCTCACTGTTTGTAAGGTCCCATTTATATTTTTTTCTAAATATCATGTGCCTATTTTCTATCTCAAGTGTCTATTTTCTTCAAAGCATCAAATGCCCTCTTACAAGACAACATCCAGTCAAGCATCTGTAATACAATGGTGTTGTCAAGAAACCAGAAACTTCCTCTTCAGAGGGTACCAAAATTCAGACCTAAGACTGGCTACTTTAAAGGCTATGTTCATTCTATGTTAGCTCTTAAAGGGGGTAAGAAACAAACAGTATTGTCTTTTCTTGGATTTCAACAAACACTGAGTATACAATCAGCAAAATTCTTCTCATCAGTAGAGTGCATTATTCTTTGCTATTATAGACTCCTAGAAGATGGGTCAATCTAGTAATGTGGGAAGTTATGAAGAGAGGTTGAATTTGTGATGCTGAGTGTTCCTAAGGCTCATGTTCATTGATTTATGCATACTATCTTCAAATCTTCTGCCTGGAATTGTATTAGGGTTATTCTTGTACAACTTGACCTTGAATATACAGCAGAAATCTTTGAGGTCAAGTAAAACAAAGAGACTGAAAAAAAAATCTCAATTACATGTCACTCTTCAAGAATGTGAGGAAGAATGTGAGGTGGATTTCTGTTTCCATGGACTCTTGTGCTACTCTATACTTTGTAAGTACTCAATGATTTTGTAATTGAGTTGAATAATTGGAAATGAAGAAATTGTCTTGCGGAGCCCCATTTTGATAAAATGTAATGGATGAGTTTTTAACTATGAAATGCATATAACAAAATAGAACATTTCAGTCATCTTAAGTATCCAATTAAATGGCAATAAATATGTATCAAAATATTTTATAACCATCATTGGTCACTTTTAAAATTATTTGTGTTACTAATTCGGAAATTTTGTAGCCATTAAGCACCAATTATCTATTCCATTCCCTTGCCCTATAGCCAAATTTCTGTATCTATGAATTTTACTGCTTTGGGTACTGGGTTATTGTTAAATGTCTCCCCAAAATACTTGTATTAAAGATTTTGGCCCAAGGCTAGGCAATATTGGGAGGAAGAGGTCTTTGGCTCATTAGGTTTATAATTTGAAGAAGACTATGGGATCTCACCTCATTTTCATCCACCATACCCCACCACCGCGGCTCTTGATGAGACATGCAGCTCTGCTTTCTCACACTGCCCCACCACGATATATAGCCTGCCATGCACTCTTAGGATGAGGGCAATCAACCATGGCCATAAATTGTCAAAATTGAGAGTTAAGAAACCTTTTCTCTTTCTAAGTTGGTAGCATCAGGTATATTATTATAGTGATAGAAAACTAACTAATAAACTGAGTGTCTGAAATAAGTGGGATTCTTCAATCTTTGTCCTTTTCTATTAGGCTTACTTAATTTGTAGCATACTATCATTATCTCACCATGCTATACCATATATCAGGTTTTCTTTAAAATGTAATATCTATCTATCTATCTATCTATCTATCTATCTATCTATCTATCTATCTATCTATCATATATATAGCTGTATTATTCATATATATGCATATATATCTGTAGATATAGATATAGATATATAGACATCCTATTATTCTTATCAACTCTTCCACCAGTATATACTTAGGTTGTTTCTACCACTTAGCTACCATAAATAAATCTGCTGAAACATTGGTGCACTGTATTTGAGTCCCACTTTTAATTCTTTTGTGTGTACATGAAGGAATGGAATTGCTGTACTACATACTAGTTTTATGTTTAGTCTTTTCATGAATCACCAAACTATTTTCTACTGTGGCTGCAATTTTTCATTGGAGGTAAAGTTAAGAATTAATGAATATGTTGGGTTAGAAAGATGCCTCTGTGGTCTTTTGCAGAGGACTTTAGTTTTATTCCCAGCAACCCACATTAGGCATCTCACAACCTGCTGTAGCTCCAGTTCCAGTGGGCCTGGTCCTTCTGGTAACCATAAGCTCCATTGGAACATGATCCAGGAATGGAACAATTAGAGAAGTCTGGGTGCTTGAGGGGACACTCTAAGAAAACAAGACAAAACCTCAGTTATTTCAAAACAGAATTGTTCTTGGAATTGTGTTCCTCCCAGGGGTAGTAGACAGAAGTGAGTTTAGTTCAACTTACTACTAATAATAGTTGTTATTCAATTAAATGTTTAAACAGTCCTTTTATAAACCTCTTTGGAAAACCATTTTTACCATGAGCAACTTGTCCTTTTATTTCAGCTTGAACTTAAACTCATAACTCTTAATCCTCAGAGTATAAATTGTCTGGTTGTCTGAGTAAAGTTGGCTATTGCATTGGGCTGTAGTCTGCCTCATTTATCACCTCCCAGGTCTTACCTCCTCTAGAGTGGTGACAAAGCATCTTCACTCCTGTACACACACACACACACACACACACACACACACACACACACACACACCCCACATACACATACATATACATACACACACATACACACATAGCACATCTACACATACACACATGTAATCTAAAAAAATAAAATAAAATGAAATATATTAAGTTAGGTACAACAAAACCTATTCCTCCCTCTTCTGCTTCTGGTGATACCTACCATCTTGTTTCATAGATAGCCACCACATCCCTGTGTGAATATAGTGTTATGGATTTGTGACAAATCCACCTCTGTGCCTTTCATCCATGAATAGCTCTTCATTCTTATTTATTTATTTATTTTAAAACCACTGAACATTTTCCAGGTCTATGCAAGGATATGAAAAGATTCCTGTCATTGGATGATTGAAACAGGAGGATCATAAGTTCCAGGTCTGGGCAACACAAACCCTGTGCTTTGGGCCTTTGATCACCTAGGTTTCAGGGGTCATTGTTAATGACATAATGTTGACCCTAAGTTCCAAACTTTATTGTGATCTCAAAAGCTACAAAAACAAATAAACGGATAGTCTGGACTAGGATGCTGGTTGCAAAGAATCCTGGTCTACATGGTAAGGGCCTGTGTCAAGAAACAAAACCTAAGAAATAAACAGAATAATTGCTGATAGTTTATTCTATTAAGAAAAGTGAGAAACAGTATAGTTTCTGTTTGCCTGTTGATTAATTGATAGTTTGTTTTTGTAGATTTTTGGATCACAACAAATGTTGTAACTTTGGGTCAACATTGTGCCTTTAAGGACTCCTTAACAAAGTCCCTTGAAACCTAACTGATAACTGTTTTCATTGTTAGAAAACCCTAAATAGCAACAACAAAATAGAATTTTTCTTCATTTTTAGCTACCTCTCCAGAAGGAGAAATACCCACCCATATGTTTCCTTTTATTTTTTAAATTAGATATTTTCTTTATTTACATTTCAAATGTTATCCTCTTTTCTCATTTCCCCTCTGAAAACTCCTTATTCAATTCCCCCTCTCCCTGCTCACAAACCTACCCACTCCTGCTTCTCTGTCCTGGCATTCCCCTACACTGGGGCTTCTAGCCTTCACAGGACCAAGGTCCTCTTGTCTCATTGATGTTCAACAAGGCCATCCTCTGACAGATGGAGCCATGGGACCCTCCATGTGTACTCTTTGGTTGGTAGTTAAGTCCCTGGGAGCTCTGGGGGTACTGATTGGTTCATATTGTTGTTCCTGCTATGGGGCTGCAAACCCCTTCAGCTCCTTTGGTCCTTTTTCTTGTTCCTCCATTGGGGACCCTGTGCCCAGTCCATTGGTTGTCTGTGAGCATCCACTTCTATATTTTTCAGGCACTAACAGAACCTCTCAGGAGACAGCTATATCAGGCTCCTGTCAGCAAGCACTTGTTGGCATCCACAATAGTGTCTGGTTTTGGTAACTGTATATGGGATGGATCCCTACATGGAGCAGTCTCTGGATGGTCTTTCCTTCAGTCTCTGCTCCACACTTTGTCTCTGTATCTCCTCCCATGAATATTTTGATACCCCTTCTAAGAAGGACCAAAGTACCAACACTTTGGTCTTCTTTCTTCTTGAGTTTCATGTTGTTTGTGAATTGTATCTTGGGTATTCCCAGCTTCTGGGCTAATCCACTTATTTATCAGTGAGTTCATACCATGTGTGTTCTTTTGTGATTGGGTTACCTCACTCAGGATGATATTTTCTAGATCCATCCATTTGCCTAAGAATTTTATGAATTAATTGTTTTTAATAGCTGAGTAGTACTCTATTGTGTAAATGTACCACATTTTCTGTATCCGTTCCTTTGTTGAGGGACATCTTGGTTCTTTCCAACTTCTGGCTATTATAAATAAGGCTGCTATGAACATAGTGGAGCATGTGTCCTTATTACATGTTAGAGCATCTTCTGGGTATATGCCCAGGAGTGGTATAGCTGTGTCCTCAGGTAGTGCTATATCCAGTTTCTGAGGAACTGCCAAATTGATTTCCAGAGTTTCCTAAGGTGTCTGCTACAGCTCCAAATGTCGCATTGTCATTTGACAGTATCTTGAACAAGAAGCAAAGAGCACCAAAAACCTACCTTTTCCTAGAATATATGAGCCGCATCAAGACTCTCCTTTTATCCAATGGGCTATAATCAATTGCACTAATCTAGACAAATCACAGGCAAAAGTGGCATGACTTCTTTGATGGGTTCAAATGACTTGTCCTTTGGAGGGGCTGCACACATTACACCATAAAAAAAAGAAAAAATGTCCAAGCTGTTCTTAACAATAAGGTAGGGAGAAGTTACTTTAGGCTGGAAGCCATAGCAACAAGACTGGGAGAGCAGTTACTTTCCTTAGAATTGTAAAGGAGGATTAGTAATTAGGAAGTAAGGAAGAAAGGGGCTTTGTCACAGCAGAGAGGAGGCAGCCACCGCTAAGCTTGTAATAAGCAGATTGCAAGAAGAAAATGTTCAAATGAAGTTCATGGGCCTTCATTATAAATGGTGAGTGATTAACGACATTGCATTTCATTAAATTTATGAGTCGTACTTGTTATACAACACATCACTAATAAATAACGGCGGATGGATTAATATTGCTGTTCTCCATCAATATTTTCATGATGTCTTTTCACCAGAATTAACTGTTGCCAGGAGAAAAATCAACCGAAACCATTCAATGTTGATGAAGCAAAATGACTTAATAAGCTCATGCTAGAAATAAGGAGTAAAACAGAGTCATTACATAAAACCCTGACCATGCGCTCAGCTTCCTGCATCTAGAGGAGAAAAGGCAGACCACTTGGGTTTCTCCTTGTTTAATCCCAGGTATAAGCAGAGATCACTGTATGAAAATTCAGTCAGTCCCTGCAGGAGCCATAAATCTAACACTGCTCAGGTATATCCTGAACCACACTGTTTCTTCCACTGACCTATAGCTTTCCTACAATTCTTAGTTTATATTCCTGTACACCCAGAGATGACATTTACATCTGAAATGTCTCTTCCAGGTTCAGAAGGTAAGAGGCTGGATCCCATGCAGCAAGTGTTGGGAGGGGCCTGGATCAAGCATAAGTCCTTCAAGAGTGGAATATCCCTACCCTTTCTTCTTCCTCTCCTTTCACCGCTCTCTCTTCTCTTGATTCTTCTCCCACAGATTCCCTTCTCTGCTGCAGCAAGGGTGCAGCTTCAGTCTGCCACACCTCCTCTTGCTGATCATCTACTTCACCACAGGCCAAACCCGCAAGGAACTGAAATCTCAGAAACAGTCGCTACAAAAAAAAAATCTTCCCTTCTTTAACTTGATTTTTTTTCCTCAGGTATTTTGCAACAGCAGTGGGAAGTATATAAACCATCCTTTCTCTAAACAAAGAATAATGCACTTATCTCTACCTCTAGGTATTCAATATATAGTGCTTAGTCCAGAGGTCAACACTGGATTCAGTAACTTAATTTCTTAAGCAGTCCTGGCAAACAGGTATTTTGCATAAATCAGGGATCGTGTACAAAAAGAGTATCCTCCACTTCTGGTTAGTGACATGGAGTGGGACACTAGCATGCAGGGCTGACATACAGGAGTCCTGGCCTTCTCAGTGATTGACTGGGTTCTTACCCAGTACAGTAGACAGATTTCCAGGCATATTCTTAGAAGACCAAGGTAGAAGTTGTCAGTTTGGTGTGGCACTACATCTGCTTTATTTGCTGAATAGTCAGACAGGTTCAAGGGTTGAGAACATAGCGCCCCCTTTCAATGGGAAGAGTTTAAAAGCATTTGTGGTGCCATGTTTTGAACCCACTACACCAGCTAGAATGCCATATCCTTAGAGAGGTCTTGTATAACTGCCACTGCCTGACCCACTGTAATCATTCTCTTCCTACTTTAATGTTTCTTCATAACACCATTACCTGAGCACAGTGTGTAAGCATACTTGCTGAATTGTCTGATTTCAGTGTTGCTTCCTCATCAGTAGATAATTTCTACAAGAGTATGAAAATGAAGCATTTTGCCCATAACTGGGTCTACACATACTATATTCCCCCAAACACTTAATGCACAACTAATATTTATTGGGTAATGAGTGCTTGGAATGTATTTATCGTGTAACACCTCTGGCAGATCATAATAAGGATTATAAACTATTCATTATTGATCCCCATTCTTGATGTTTCTTTAATAATTTGGTTCTCACTATTACCATCCTCACATTTACCTATGAATGCAGCTCCTTTATCACAGATTTAGCAATGTGAAGTCAGAAGTCAAAGCTACACAGAAGGCACAGAAGGCTTTTTTTTTTTTTTTTTGGCTGAGCCCTGCCTTATGGAAATTCACCAATATCCTGTCACACAAATTCCTAGCTCTGACATGAAAAAATTGGATTAGGAAATAGTGAGGGAAGAGATATTCATGAAGGTGTAGCTTTCTGAGTGCAAAGGAGGAAATATCTTCCTGTATTTGTTACTGTCCATGGTTATAGAGTTATTGGGAAGCAAACAGTAACGGTGCATCGGAAATTCTAAGAAAATGGGCTGAGTGACTTATTGCCTGTTGGTCCAGAGCCTGCAAATCTGTTTTTGAAAGCACAACTGGGATAAAGCTACAGAATAATGTGTTGCTTTTTACCTGCTCCAAAGTCCTTTATTGGGTCCCAGGAGGGAAACCTGAGAGAGAAGGGAAATAACAGAAACTCACCAGCCTGGTTCTGTGTGTTGCAGACTTGAGAGCAAGCTAGATAAGCATCCAGCTTCTATTTTCATCTGAAATTAGTGACAAGTCTCCTTTAATGAGGGCAGACCTTGCTATGACTGTGCATCTCCATTTCTTCTTGGAATCAAATAAAGTCAATTAAAATCATTGCATTTCAGATGGGAAGCAATTCACAGTCTTTTATTAGCAGCACAATGGTGTTGTTTTCCTTTGTCACCAAGGTAGCAATTAACAGACTTCTAATGGCACAGAGGTGGGTGACAAGCAAAATGGGTTGTTAGGAAGGCGGCTGTGTTCAGACCTGTTCAAAGAGAAACAGTCTTCTAAAGTTGTCAGGTGGCTCAGAGCCACCGATTTGGGAAGAGGGTTATATTCCAGACAGGAAATTATAACTAGTTAAAGTGTTGGACATAGATGGCAACCCTTTCCAAGTCCTGGGGACATTGTGGAAGAGGGAGTGGATGGAAGCTAGAGAATGAACAGGAAGAGTCTTCTACTGGATAAGATATTGATGGTCTAACCATGAAGACAGCAGTTGTAATTATCTGTACAGTGCCTGAAAAAAATGGAAGAAAGAACAGAAAAGAGGAACAGAAAGGTAAGAGACTGACTAGTTAGAAGTGAGTTGAAAGGTTTTTATCAGTAGGGGATGAGAAAGGGTAGTGAGGGGGCTTTTGATCCAAGTGCATTATATACAAGTGTAAGATTGCCAAAATAGTTTTAGTATCTTCCCCATGCTATTGACCTCCTTATGCGAGTATGTAGGCGGTTGTGATCACAAAAAGAGAAAGAGATGTGAGAATATGATATATGGCAGTGTGGGGGAAGGGGAGTGCCTCAGTGGGCCCATGCCTAGGCATTCCTTCTCCCTGAGGGACCAGACACATGGCTGTATAGCATAGAATAGAGTTTATTCATGGCATGGGAAGGGGAGTTAAGGAGGTAGTAGAGGCAGAGAAAGACAGAGAGAGGGAGAGAGTAGAGAAGCAGAGGCCAGCCATGACTACATGGAGAGAGGGGGGAGGGCAGGATAGCCCAAGAAGGGGCAAGAGAGAAGCTGAGAGAGAGAGAATAAGAGATGCAAGAGAGAGAGGAGGGGTTGAGTAACCCCTTTTATAGTAGGCCAGGCCTACCTGGCTGTTGTCAGGTAATGGTGGGGTGGGGCATACCTGGCGGTTGCCAGGTAACTGTGAGGTGGAGCTTAGACAGAATCCTAACAGAGCCTATCCTCCAGATACTGAGCTTAGCCTGCTGAAAGTTTTAAGAATCTAGTTTATCTCAGTGTTTTCCAAGTATTAAATAATATAAAGCAGACACTGAAGTTAGTGCTAAATAAAAAGTGATTTTAGAAGTTCTGATTGTTATAAGGTACTGCTTGGGGATTTTGGTGATTAATTTTGTGTGTTGTAATTTAAATACATATTGATTTTATTTCTGATTCTATTTTATGTATAGCTATACTTTATATCTTACCAATAAAAGTGATGGTCTTTGGTTGTCGGAGGAAGGAAATGCTTTCTTGTCAGTTGGTTACATTTTTCTCAAGAAGTCACTGGGAGACTAAAGAAAGTAGAAATCAGTCATTGGATGTGTGTCCAACATTAGCAAGGAGATGTGAAGACCTGAGTCTCTGACAGACAAACCAAGCAGGAGCAGGGTGGGGGCCTGAGTGATCAACCAAAGCTCTTCTTCTTAGGATCATCCTAGAATTTGCTCCCAGACTTACAACTTGACAAATCATTGTCGTGGTTCCAGTTTGCCAGGCAGTGATGATGAATCACCCAAACATCATCTTCTTGCCTTTCTCCAAAATCAGACTACTAGATGTGCTATTTATTTCTGTTTTTATAAATCTCACATTCATATCTAATTGTTATTTTTTCTTCTCATTTCTAGCTTAGAGTGAAGTTTTGTCTTACTAATGCATATATTGAGCTTGTATAAGATACATAGTCCTAAATGTGTGGTGAGAATTGAAAAAGAAACAGTGTTTACAGAAAAATCCAGACTTGAACACTACTCATAGGAAAGATGGGAAACTGCATGATGATATGCTAAATGGAGATGTACGTAAAGAGCTGACATGAACATATTCTAGATATTATTATATGTACACCTAACAAAAGAAAATTACTGCTCTACATCATGGTAGCCTCATAGAAATCTCTGCCTCAAAACTATAGAGTTGTGTAGAAATAGAATGAGTTCAAGCATTACTGAAGTGTGCTACCTGTCTGTTAAAAACCCTTCCTCTTATCTTAGAAAGGCAAATGCTAGAAAGAAACTACCTCCAGGAATGAGTACCACAGTCCTTTCTCCAAGATCCCTGCTGTAAATCCTGTTTGTGAAGTAAGGATTTTTTTTCCCCACCTGCAAATGTCTTTTAAAAACATTTTTAAAGGCATTGAATGCCTTTAAAATATCTACCTACAAATGTGTGTTTCTGCAATTTCTGTTCCTGAAAACATGTCTGATTGTGATAGAAATCCTTTTGGTGTTCCCAGGACTCTTAAACTACCCTTAGATGGTCACACTGTTATGGGACGTCTAAAAGCTATAAGAAATTGTGGGCAACCTTTGAGGCGTTAGCCTAGGTCCTGCTCATATGGAAATAAGGAGGAGTTCTTCTGTTTTTCTGTGGGCAAGGTTGATTCTTTGCTGTAAGGCATTTCCATGACAGGCTGAGTAAACTCAAGAGTCTAATGCTGAGCAAAAAGGGAGCAAGAAGAGAACCTATGGAGGTGTGCTCAGAGAGAGAGAAGAATGCACTAGATCCAGCAAATTGGAAATCAGGAAGAGAAAGCTCAGACAATGTCTTCACTGTTATATTCTGTGAAGGGGTTAAGGAGGACAGAAGATGAGAATAGATAGTTGAGTTTGACTTCTAGGATGACTTTCCAGATTTAGTGAACACGGAGACACAAAATGCAATAGTAAGCAACAACTGTATTGTAGAAAGTTTTGTGGGATCTTCCTTTAAGGACCCAGCACATTCTCTGGATATTTTAACTCCTTCTTGAACTAGTCTTACTTTCCTGTTTTCTTTCCAATTGGAGAAGAAGCTGGAGTGCAGATGCATTGTTTAAAGAGATTTCAAGGACAGGCTGTGATGTCTTCAGAGAAAAGGACGGGCAGGGTGAAGCAGCAGCCACAGGATATGTTCTGAAGCAATGAAGCTGAGTCTGCTTGTAGTGAAGCTGGTTGTAGTTGAGGCTGGAAGATGGCTGAGTGATAGTCTGGCTCTTCTCTATTCTTCTCAAATTTATAAAGTGTTTACATTTTGTTGTTAGAGGAGAAATCTGGGTACAATACTCTCTGCTCACCCTGATAACCTCTAATAAACCAACCTTATCTATAAAAATTTTCACCCTCCCAGGAGTAGAGAATCAAAATGCCATAGTCACCAAACATCCAAGAGGCTGAGGGGGGCTACACCAAGGAGCCTGTGAGACCCATGGTGGCTTTGAGGAGAGTCTCAGTAGTGCAGGATGAGTCTACAAGTATACAATATGTCCCATGGGAAGATGCTTTTAAAAAGTGGTTTCATGGAATTGAGGAATAAGATGGTGCTTGACTGAGGGAAGCAGAGCTAGAGATGCTGTGGTAGCAGCAAGTATGAGAATGTGGTTGCAGCAGACAAAGGGGCATGTCATCGTTGATGAGTAGAGCAGATTCTCAGGCCGCTGGGAGGCTTTGGCCACCAGCAGGCTCAATGCTGCCCTGATCCTTTCCACTGCCCAGTCTCATGATCATACCAACTCTGAGCAACAACAACTCATCAAAGTTAAAGAATTGCTTTCTTTGAAAGAGTTCTGTGGTCCATGCTGCCACTGGAATCCATGTGGAAGGCCATGATCCTTGAGGCTTTCCACTGCTGTGGGAAAGGAAACTTCGTTGCTGTGGCATTGATGACTGCAGACTCAGAACTGAGAATGACAGGCATTGAATGGTTCTGTGACAACCTCTCTGTCCATGTCCCCCAACTGTCCCTAGCAACAGCAACAGCAACAGCAACAGAAACAGAAACAGAAACAGAAGCAAACAACAATAGTAACAACAAAACAATTCAGACAGGAATCTATTGAAGAAAGCCCTTGAAATTCATGATAAAGATACTGAAAGTTTACATAATTGATGGCTTCTGGTGGAGATTTGGGAGAGGGAGTATGGGGTAGGAAAGGACTCAGTTTTCTTTAAGGGGTTGTCATGTGGGAGTTTGACCATACTCCAGCGATTATATGGGCAACACAAACTGGACTTGATGCTTGTCTTTCTGTCTGCTGGTTTGATTTTCTGTGGGAAAATTGCAAGGGTAGGAAGGTATACCTGGAGGGAATGGAAAGAGTATGATCCAGGTACATTGTACAAAATTCCCAAATTAATAAAAATATTATGTTAGGAAAAACTTAACTCCCAAATTCTCTCATACTCACCTGCTTCACCTTGAAAGCTTTAAAATGGTGACTTACTGATTTACTCTAAACAGAGAGGAAACTCTGCTTGGTCACTCTGCTTCCTTCTACCTCAGTGTATTTAGGTTTTTGCAGACAAAAGTCACATGTATAAATTTTTATGGCAGACATCATCCCATGATATATACATATGCTCATATATGTACATACAGAAACTATACATATATATGTATATATAATATATAAATACATGTGTGTGTATGTGTATGCATTCAAAATACATGCTAAGCTGATAAAATGGGAAGGAATATTTTTCATTTTCTTAGCTCAGTGTAGGTCACTTTGATAACATGCCCGTGGACTGAACTTCCTGTTTCATATTACTTGGTAAGAACATGGGAAATTAACATGGGAGAAGTATAAATGGATGTCTTGACTAATTTGAAGTCAACTTGACACAAGCTAGAGTCATCTGAAAGGAGGAAAGCTCAGTTGAGAAAACACCTCCATTAGGTCCAGTTGTATAGTATTTTCTTAGCTATTGATTGATGGGGGAAGGCCCAGACCATTATATGTGGTGCAATCCCTGGGTTAGTGGTCCTGGGTTCTATAGGAATGTAGGCTGAGCAAGCCATGATGAACAAAGCAGTACTCAGCACCTTTCCATGGCCTCTGCATCAGCTCCTCCCAGGTTACTGCCTTGTTTGAGTTCTTGTCCTGACCCCCTTTGAGGATGAACAGTGATATTGTAGTTTAAGCCAAATAAGCCCTTTCCTCTCCAACTTGCTTTTGGTCATGGTGTTTAATCACAGCAATAAAAATTCCAACTAATACAATGAATATTTCTATATATGCACTATCATTGCTTTCTTCAAGTGAATGGTTGAATGAAAGAAGGGAAAAGTAAGAAAAGTGAAAGAACACAGTAGGAATATTTCCATATATCCTTGCCCAATTTTAAATTTCGTGCTTTAGCTTGACTATAATAGGATTGTAGAAATCAAGTTCTTAATGTTATCTAATGCTATATGCAAGCTTGTATATATTTATATGCATATATTTTCAGTGCCTTGGTACATGTGCATATATGTATATGTTTATGTGTGCTGATGCATATACATGTGTGTGTGTGCATGTCATTCTCAGGAATACTGTCCATCTCCATTGAGACAGAGACCCTGGTCTCTTATTGGCCCAGTGCTCCGTGCTTAGGCTGTAGTAGTTGGATAGCAGTAGGGACACTTCTGTCTCTGTTTTTCCAGTGCTGGAACTATAAGCATGCACCACCATGCTCAGCATTTTTACATGGGTTCAAGTCTTAAATTCAGGTCCTCATGCTGTAAGGGCAAAGCACTTTATTTGACAGAGCTATCTATCCAGCCTGTAGTTTTTATTTGCTGAAAGTTAGAACTTTGTTGAAAGGCCTTTCTAACTTAGACTGTGCTGTTCATCATTTTACAGGTGTGTGTGAAATAGACAATTCTGTTCCATTATAACTGACAGGACTGAGCATCTTTGGTTATTTTATTTTGTCTTTATTTGTGGAGATTAATGTCACTGAAATGAACATTGAACAATGACCCAGTCCAAACTTCTATTTTATATGAACAGTAAGTAAAGTACCCACAGTGAACAGTATTACTTTATAGTAAGGAGGAAATAATATTTCAGTGAACTGTCATGTTGTATTTCAATAAAATTACCTAAGTAATTTGAAACTGGGACCTAAATGAAATAAAATTATTATATGAAGAGATAGCCAATATCCTTTAATTGTAGTTTATTTATTTATTTATTTAGTCAGATAGTTATGGGTCTTGAGATGGTGTTTCTATACAGCCCAGACTGGTCTCTAGTTGAAAAGCCTGGTGCCACTGCCTTTAAATACTGGTATTTATGAGCATTATGGTATTATTAAGATTTTAGTAGAGCCAGGAATCTCTTGGAGAATAGAATGTAAAAGAAGACAAGGTAATCTACTTACTCTGTTTGCTAAAGATTCAGATAAAGATTAGAAGCGACTGGAAAGTTTGATTTCCCACAATGGCACCAGATACTCATTTTATAGGTTTCATGAAAGCATTACTTCTTAACCTGTAGGTCATGACCTCCTGGGGCTCAAACAACCCTTTCACAGGGGTCACCTAAGACCATCTGAAAATATGGGTATTTACATGATGATTGTAACTGTAGTGATAAATTGCATAAATCACAATTATGATGTAGCAATGAAATGATTTTATGGTGGTGGGGGGTCACCACAACATGAGAAACTGTTAACGTGTTGTAGCATTTGAACAATTGAGAACCACTGAACAAGAGTTTCATTTGAAGTAGGGACACTAATGAGAAATTGTTAGAATGATGTTTTCTTGGTTCTGCCTGTAACAAGACATCCATTTAAGGTCTCAGATAAAATCCCACTTTAGTTCCGTTTCTCTCACTGGCAAGATCATACAAGTATTATTTATATCATGATTGCCAGAGGTATTATTGGGCAACAGTTTCTTGGAAGATGATCTACAACCTCAAATTCCCTATGAAATAATAACCCTCTATCCAAAAACTGCTTAGCAAAAAATGGGGCAGGGGCTCATGCCATTTAGATGACAGGAAGAGTCATAGTGAAAATGTCTTCAGGATCAAAATCTCAAAGTTAAAAAGGTTTTCTATTGCAGCATATAAAAGACATTCCACATTCTAATGTAACCATTCATAGTCATGATCAGCGTCATTGGAAGAGAACATTAATAATCCATATTTGAGATGGTCACAAATCTCAGTCTTAGATCCCCAAGAGTGGAAAAGAAATTTGCTTTAGTAGTTTCTGGAGAATCTAGCTCAAGCATGAAGATAGAACATCCCTAAGTCCTCTATGGCTAATTATATCAATAAAGCTTTTGGGGTGGGTTAAAAGACTTTAAAAATGTATGCCTTTGGTTCTTAGAATAGTCTATATTCCAGAGACTTACATGATAAAAAAAAGAATAAGTTATATAAGAATGTGGGTAATATTAATTATCAATTTCTTATAGTTTTCTTATAACAAAAATGTTAGACAACGTTATTGGCTAGAAGTAGTAGAAACCACACTTAAAATAGTAATGTCCTAGTTTATTCTGAAAGTTAAAAGGTGGCTGGGATTAAGAACTCTGTGGTGAATGAATAGGTATTTTTATACATGGATGGTAGAAAGACAAAATAGTAAAACCACTTTGGAAAATCATTTAATGATTTCTTATAAAGTTAACTATATATGACCCAGTAATCTCATTACCATGCATTTACCTGAGGAAGATCAAGACCTGTGGATGCTTGTGTTTTGTGTGGTCATTGGAGCCCTTTCCATACTTGCCTCAGTCTAGAAACAACCAAAATTTCTCCTAGTTTGGGAATGGATAACCCCACAATGGGATATCTATGTGACAGAATACTAGTCAGCATTTAAAGCAACGAATCACAAATGCATGGATAAATCTCAAGTGCACTAGAACCCAGGTCTATTTATCTAGATGGTAAAGGTCAAACATCCACTTACATTACAGTTTTCTAGAGCACTTATTAAACAGACTCCAAAATCCCTAAACCAGGGCTTTTGTATTCGTCTGGCTGGATTGAGTACTGAACTTCAGTTCTAAAATATTAGCAAGTCCCTAGGTGGTATAGACACTGTTGGTGCAGAAACCAGACTTTGAGAAGATCACATCTATAAACCATGACGAAATGTTTCTTCACCAGCAGTCCCAGCTGCAGGGATTATCTGTGTGGCTTCCTCAAGGAAGAGCCTGTACTTAAGCTTATTGTCACCATTGATACCAACCCCAGAGCCATTGTTGTGGAGACAAATAACACAGCGAAGTAGTTCTTCACATGTGGATATAGATCAGTCAATGAGCTATTTATAAAATGGATACTGTTTTTGAAGTTGATGGATATGACTACTTGTCCCTTATACTCTTACCTAAAACTTTTAACAGTTATTACACAGTAGCCCATGTTTTTAAATGAATTGTTTGGATGCCATCTGTCTTTTCGTTTAAAATAAGAATGATGAATATTTATGTTTTTGATTTTTTTTTGCGAGATTATATATTGACAGTTTTTGGTTTATATTCCATGTTCATCCTCCTGTGGAAATCCTGTGAATATTGGAAGACGATATGAGGCTTATAACACTTAGTGCATGGGGCAGAATTTGCAGAAATGCTCCCTTTTATTTTTGTCAAGACCATTTCTATTCTCACAAAATCAAGAGCTGTAAATAATATTTCATCATAAACTCAGCATTAGTTACTTAAGTCCCCACAAATCTATTCCTGGTAGAATTAGTATTGGATCAAGGAGCCTGAAATTGTAAAGATTTAAACTTGAGAAAGTATGGAAACCAGAGCAGTAAATTACTGGTCTGTTGTTACTCTACCACCTCTTGAAAATGTGTCTCTCTTGCCTTTAGTATCTAGCCATTTTTATTTTTAATTAAAATCTAAAAGTGAAACATACAGCAATGAATAAGTTCTGAAAATTACAGTGTGGTCTAAAGACTAAGACTTTCATGTGTAGCCTGTGGGTCTGGAATAGACACTTAGCTATTGAGCTTGTGTGACTTCTGAGTCCATTCAAAAGACATGAATCTCAAGTATCTAAATCATCCCAGTTCCATGCCTTTTGCTACATGAACCTCTACTTATTTAACAACCATTCTTTTTTTCACTTCTTTTTGATTTCATGGCCTTTGAGAATATATCTGTCTGTATTTTTACTCCTGCTATAGATGTGTTTTGGTAGAAAGCTCACATTGAAATACTATGACTTCCTTATATATAAGAATTTTATTGTGGAATTCTCTTGGAAATTCTTGTGTAGGAATCAGAGGAATAGAGGAGAACAAGGGGGAATGTGAGATTCTGATGCAATAGATACATGAATTTCAGATAACTCTAAATGGTGCTTTGGGCTTGCAAGAGCCCTGTAAGAGAGCCAGATCTTACAGGCCATTCTCCAGGGAAACAGGCAGCTGATCACCACTAGCAGCTGTTGTACAAAGAACTGTGAAAATGGAAGCATCCTCCATGGGAAGATTCAGGTGATATGCTCCAGTGTCCCCCACAGCCCTGTGTTGATGCAAGAACAAAGCTTAATTGCTCCACCAGGTTATCTGAAAGAAAATCTATTGAGAGTTTTCATGAACTTGGTTTAGTCAGGTTTAGGGTTGGGGGGGATGGTGCTTCCAGAATATTCCTGTATCAACTCCTCCCCCAATTTCCTTCTTTCTCTAGTTCTCTTCTCACCCTTTCTGAATACCCTTTCCATATGAGTTTCTTTTATGAAAATCAAAATGTGGCCTGTTCACTCAGAAGTTAAACATAGGACCTGAAAAGGTGACGAATACTAAAGCATGTCCTCTTTCCACACACTAGTTCCTCAATGCAGCTGAGTAGCAGTGAGCTTTCCCTTCAGTGTGGCCAAGAATTTGTATGTTACATTCAGCAGTACTGCCTCTATTAGACACAGACCTACAGGCCCTTGTACTTTGTGAAGAAAAGTCTACCAACAAACATATCAGCTCAATAGATAGTATGGCCAGAGCCATACTATCCTACAAGTCCATTCTGTCTCTCCAGAGATTCCATGTGCACTTAAAGACCCAGCAGGAGCAGCAGCAGCAGCAACAACAACAAGAAGAACCTATGTGTATTAGTTTCTTGCTTATAAAACAAAATACCATTAACCTGAGGACTTACAATGGGCACCAACCTTTATTGATGTTAGAACTCAAAAGACTAAATGTGTCTCATTGGTCTAAAACCAAATAATAGAAGGTCTGAATTTCTTTCTGCATTGTGTAATAGAGAATTTTCTCTTTTGTTTTTCT
Organism: Tokudaia tokunoshimensis; assembly: GCA_036184795.1. Lineage (NCBI taxonomy): Eukaryota > Metazoa > Chordata > Mammalia > Rodentia > Muridae > Tokudaia > Tokudaia tokunoshimensis. The sequence goes on from BTHU01000004.1 coordinate 113,253,816, forward strand.
AGCCTCTATAAGCTGCCTACATCCTTTTGAGAGATCAAATCTACTCCCATCTTGGGACTGGCCTCCATATTTAAAAAAACAAAAAATAGCCTGAAAACTTGACCTGCAGCTAAATGAAAGCTGTACCCAAGTACCAGAAAGGACCCCATGGCTTGTCCTTGACTTATACCCTAGAGTTACTCCCTAGCTACTTCCTAGCAACAGTCAAAGATTAGTCTGATAGTTTCAGATATACTTTCAGACCCTTTGTGATTGTTCGTGGTTTTGCTTCAGAGCACCCACCTGTTGGCTTACAATAGTCATTCAATTAAGTGCTTGCTAGGCTAGAAACCCCCTTACTTGCTCCCATTTCCTATAAAACCTTATCCCAATGAGAATTTGAGGCTTCTTAACCAAACTATCCTACTAGTCCAGGGTAGGTGGTAAATAGGCCCAAGCTCGAGCTTGTAAATAAAGACCCTGGTGAGATTGCATCAGAGTTGGCTCCTGGGTGGTCTTTTGAGGCTCTAGAACAAGGCACACCTTGAAGTTCTTCCTATCTTCAGTTCTTAAAGGTCTTGTCAAAGCTTTCTCCCATCACAACTTATGAACTCTCAGTTTTTATCTGCCTCTTCTATAATTAAAAGGTGATGATATTGCCTACCTGAATAATACATAATAATCTATTTTATGGTGAGAAAACAGACACTTCAATTCAACCTGCAATCTTAACTGTCCTTTGTCCTTTCTTATGTATAGAGACAAAGGTAATACAAGTTCAGTTCCCACTCTTTAAAAGTCTGTTGGAACTAGTTGACAGTATACAGATCAGTGGCAGAAAAGAACACACATTTATTTACATGTGCAAATATAAAAACTATACAAAAATATCAGAGTCAAATCATGCTGGGCATGATGGTCTATGCCTTCAATCCCAGCACTCATGATACTGAGGCAGTTCTGAGTTTGAGCCCTGCTGGTCTACATAGTGAGTTCTAGGCTACAAGGCTGCAAAGTGAGACCCCGTCTATAAAACAAAAAAATCAAAGAAGTTTCACAAAGTTGATGACTAAATAATTTCTGCATGTGGAAGAGAGTAATAATGGAAAACAGACAATTTGAAAGGGATAGGAAATGAGTTTGAGAAGTTAGGAATGAGCCCAAAGAGAATCACCAGGAACAATTTCTCATGGCTTCCTGGGAGTAACTTACAGCTAAGAGAAAAGGGGGATTGAGCTTTTTTGTAGGTAAAAGCTGTCTTATTCACAGAGAAAATCTTTCACAAGGTCTGTCTGATCTGGTGAATATAGATGTAAAGTCTCTTTGGGTTTGGTGTCTCCTTTGGTAGTTGACATGCTATGCTAATTTAAGCAGGTTCCCAGGGCTTCAGATAAATGCAATTTTGGGGGAAAGAAATTTTCTCAGCAAGATAAGTGCTTGGTGCAAGAAAGGATTGTTCAGAGAACTTCTAAAAGACATCCACTTTCCTGTAATGGTGATTACTTCAGTATTTTAAAGTGTTCAACTTCAGTGAATCCTTTTCTGTGCCCTGGCATGTGTTGTAGAACACAGATCCGTAGACACATGTGAAGAGCAGACTGTGGCCAACTCTAACTCACTGCATGCTGTTACAACTTTCTTTCAGGCTGTGATGTCATTTTATAAAATAGCAGTTGGTAGTGCTTTGACAGCCAATGCAGAAGCAGAAACAATACTACGTTTTGTCTGTTCATGTAAACAACCACCATCTATGGAGGACAAACAATGAGGCACAGACAGGGAATAAAAGTTATTTATGCAAATAAATGGCACCAACTATAACTTTTCCAATGACATCAGAAATACATACAGGCCTCTGAACTTTTAAATTCGACAAATGTCACAAGCCTGGCACCTGTTTCCTGTAGTGCCTGGTAGATCTAACTGATAAGCATTAGATAAATATGTCACAATATCAATAAATGACAGATCCCACTCTGCCTGCCTTGGCCTTCAGTGATTCATTCCTTGAGGTGGCACACCCAAACCACTGTCTAGACCTGGGCTCTATACATTGAGCTGGTTCTCTAACCAGACTTCTGACTGGATTTGTTTATATAAAAACACCTGCAAAGGCTTTCCTCACATCTTATATCAGTTCCATGTGCTTGTCTTCATTAAGACTTCTGAGATCTTGGTAGCCATTTAGTAATCATTCTGAAATGGATAGATTTGTATAAATTGTAATATGTGATCTGAGAATGGACATTAATAATTTGGATTAGACTAAAAGAACCTATAATTGCCCATGGTCAAATCTATACAGAGAAATCAATAGCACCTGGTGAGTTGAAGCCAAGAAAATTGAGACGCCTTGAGAGTTTGTTTATTTACTAAATCTAAACACCATGGAAAGACATGTCCATTTCTCTCTGTGTTTCAGGCATACCTCATTAGCACACAGGTTCTAAAGATGAAGGCATCAACATGTTGACTGTCATGCTTCCAAGGTCTAGAGAGTTTAGCCTAAATAGACCCCAGCTCTCCTGGAGTACAAACCCAGTTAGTGAGAACATTCTAGAGCCAAAAGACAATGAAAGGTTACTTAGATCGATGGTGAGGAAGGCAATTTGGACAGCAGACTGAGAGGTCCACTCTAGTGCATTTGAGACCTTCTACAGATTGAAGAGGACTTAGGCAGGACCTAAGGAGGGCAGCCCACCAGCCTAGCTGGGGAAATTTTTGTTGGTACTTTTGCCCCAGGGGTCTGCCTTGGGGTAGGCCAACACCTCTAAAAGGAAAAGGAGGCACTATGCTTTGTTTTTAAAATAGATTAATTGATATTTAACATTGAATTCTGTAAGATTTTTGATATTTCTGAGAAGTTACCATCACAGATGTTTCTGTTTTTTTACTGAATTTTATTTCACTTTATAGGCTAGCTTTAATTATTTCTGGAATTACAGGCGAAATAAATGAAAGGAAGTTTTCAGCTTTACTGGAAATTCTCTTCCTTTATGCATGCAAGCTCAGAAACATAACCGTATTCATTTGTAATTTCATTTACTCACCCCATGGATGACTTAAGGTCATAGAGAAAGAGCCCTCTATGTGGTTACCTTGTTTTGAAAATTTGAGACCCTATAAAAAGAAAACCAAAAATCTTGTAGGCTTGCTTTAAATTTCTAAAACAAGTCTGGTTTGGAGTGAACACATTGCATAGTTTTGAGTTGCCAAATCTGGTACGTCTAGGCCCAGTGCTTCTGAGTGGTGTCAACTTGAGGAACTAGAGGAAGTCCTCTAAAATGACAAGTGTCACATGGACAGAGTACTACAGGAACTGCCTTTGGTGTTAAATGACAAGAATGTGGAACTCCATGAGGTCTCTGGAACGTAAGCAACATCAATCTCATGTCTCTGAGAATTTGGTAGCTTTATTGTGAAGATCAGTTAAAAGTTTGGGAGATATTTTTTTTTCTGAAGTTGTATAGCCAGTCTCATAATGGTGCATTGCTTAACCAAGGCACATTCACAAAACTTGAGTACTTCCTAAATCTGTGTTTCATTTTGTTATTTGTCTTTTGTATGTTTGTTTGTTTGTTGTTCTGCATGATTGAACCAAACAGGTACCATCAGGAAACCTTAACCTTTAAAATTTATTTATTATTGTGATTTATTTACTTATTCTTTATTTATTACTAGCACATATGTGGTGGGCATCCACAGCTAACTGTCTGCCAGTATACATGGTGCCCAGTGTACATGGAAATCAGAAGACAACTTTCTGGACTTGCTTCTTGCCTCCACCATGTTAAGACAGGCTTTTTCTTGTGTCTGCCACTGAATTGTATACACTAGACTTGCTTCTCTGTGATTTTCCTGTGTCTGTCTTCCCTCTCACCAGCCAGGTGCTGGAATTATAAATACATGCGATCCCTCTAGCTTCTTATTCCATCTCATCGGTGCCCTTAAAGTCTTACCTTCGGAATCTTAAATCCCAGTTTCCATCCTTGCTGTGAAAGTGTTTGCTCCTCGTACTTCATTTTTTTTTTTTGTGGAAAACTTATTACAATCCTCCCACAGCATCTTCTCAACATTTTCCAGAGAGTGGAACTGAGATAATTGTCATGTAACAAACACATGGCTGGTAGTTAGTTGATTCATTGAAAAGATATGTTTAAAGCAAGTGGTCATAAAGATGATGTATTCATGCCTTAAACACCTTTCTGTAGCTTAAAGCATATAAATTGACATCAATTTGCCAATCTTTGATGTAAAATAGGGTCTGTTCTCTGACTCTGGGTCTGTTAATTGGCCTGGTATGTTGTCTCTCCTAATAAATTGCACTACTAATATAAGCCTTAAGATTCCCGCCTTCAGTTTCTTTACATTGAAGCACAGTTAATGTTACTTTTGAAGCAATCTATTTGAACCAGTTTCTATAGGTGCTTGAGTTCCTCTGACACTTTGGGAGCCACGCCTCATTCAACTTGGTTCTATTGACTTGCTTTCGTGGGAGCTTTTGGAAATATATTATTTTTCACTGAAACATTTTTTTTCTCCTCACAAACTCATATTGCATTGATTTTCATAAATCTAATTATTTACATACCACTTAGTTGCTTATATAATGTCAATTAGGTAATAAGTTTGGTGATAATTGCAATTGATTTCTAGTAAAATGGATGATCTTCGGCATAAATAAGTCTGCTGGGCTACTGGACAAGAGCCGTGGGCGGAGGAGTGGGATATTTAGGGTATTTCTGTAGTTTTATACTGTACTCCTACCCAACACTAGTTACTGTACTGCTTTGGCACCTTACCTCCTTAAGTACCCATGCTTCTCTATCTGAGGGAAGACTGGAAATGCTGTAGCATTTGGTACACCCTGGAGTTACCCCCAAGGAATAACATTCATAACAGTTAAGTACAACTGGAGGAACCCTCCCAGCTTTCTGTCTTTGAAACTCTCTACTTAGTGCCCTAACTTTCCATAGTCACCTACACAGTGAAGCCCTTGAGCGGCTCCCTTTCCCCATTCTTTCCTGTGTTTTCAGAGCTTGACTACAGCTTTTCCTTCCCATTAAAAAAATTAAATACAGAGAGTTGAGAGAAATTGGTGGGCCAGTGGATGGAGTGGTCTAACAAGAATGGCCCTGATAGGCTTATTTAGTTGAATACTTATTTGTTCCAAGATAGGTGGGACTGTTTGGGAAAGATTAGGAGGTGTAGCCTTGCTGGAAGTATTGTGTCACTAGGGAAGTGCTCTGTAATTTTAAAATACTATTCCATTGCCAGTGAGATTTCTCTCTGCCTCCTGCTCCAGCACCATGCCCACTGCCTGCTGGCTGCTATGCTCCCTCACCTTCCCCCCACCCCTCCATGATGGACCTGGGCTCATCTTCTGAAACTCTAACCCCTCAATAAACTCTTCTGTGAGTTGCCTTAGTCATCATGGTGCCTTGACATGCCAGCTGAAAAGTAGCTAAGTCTGTGAGTTAAGTAGAAACTACATAAGACATCTTCCACCATTGTGGGGAGTCTGGCCCCATCTCTTCCTCTTCAAATATTAAGCAATTTTTAACCTTATATTTAGACACAGGGTCAGTTTTTGCAGCTGACAGTTTTGTTTTTCCTTTAAGGGCCCTAGTATGTATGGCATGTCCTAGGAAAGGGTTACATCTTCCAGCTAGGACAAAAGTTTGCCAGTCTGTCTTTAACTTCCTCTAAGTTTATAAGCTAGCCACCCTAGATTGTTGGCTCCTTCTCCATCTCTATTTTTGTTTCCTATTCTTATTTGTATCTCTTCTTTACCTTAGCCCTTTAGTGTCCTATAGTTTGAGGCTCTTACTGCAAGAATCCACCACTTTTCTGAGACTCCTACCTTTGACTCAAGTCTTAGAAGTCTAATCTTCTTTCTCTCTAGCTCCATCGTTCAGTGTACCTCTATTGCACCATGGATTCCAGGTCTGTCTCTCAGACTTTCTCCAGGGACTCCAGGTAATACTGCACATACAGGCATATGAATATTTCCTGATCAATCTAACTTCCTGCCACTTAGAGCCATCTAAATGTTTTTCTTCAAAGATACACAATATTGAATTAATGCTCTTTCAGAAACAGAACAGAAACTATTATACTCTCTCTCCCCCTTTCTTAAGAACAAGTATTTAGATAGTGAAGTGATTGAACCACTCTTCGTTCTCTATTATTAATGGAAAATTGGCCATAAATTGCTGAGGCGTGACTAGCACATTCCCAAACACAGCTGCGAATGCTTTATGCTGGATCATTTTTGATTTCTGAGAATAAAGGGAGGAAATGGTTCAGAGCTGGCACTTCTCTAAACATAACCTCCTGTCACTCTCAACAGAGAATAACTACTCTGAAGAAAGAACTGACAAAAAAAAAAGTGCCACCTTCAGCTCCTTTCCTCCCCCGACCCCTGTTTCTATGGTGTGGTGGATTTGAAAAGGTAGCCATTGAATATTTATTTTTATCATTTATAAAACTAATATAAAATTCCTATGTGCTTGGTAAATGCTCCATAATTAATACACTACAATCCATGACATCATCTTACCATAATTTGAAAGCACAGTGTTTTATTCAATATCTTTCCCTATAAGTTATCCATTTTAATTCTCAAAGATCCTAGTAAAATCTTTATGGATATTCCCATTTTATTGAGGGAAGTGTTCAGATAGATGTATTAATCATTATAAAGACACTACACATGGACAAGACAGTTGGTCTTGTTTCTTCTGTAAGTACTTAGCTCTGGTTTCTCCAGATACGCTTTTCTTCTTAGATCATCCGTCCCTCAGGAAAACATTTCTTCCTGTCTCCAGGTGAAATCCAGGGAGTAGCTGCTGAATGCTGAACATTGAGTCATTGACATCAATGTCAATCAAGGTTGACACTGATGTTATAGCATATGAAATCCCTGCCTTTAAAAGAGTCCCAGTGATATGAGAATGCCATCAGCACCTGGGCAAGTTGTAAGGCAGAGGAAAATACCTATGGTTTCAAGGTATCTGGCTCCTCTGTGTGTGTGTGTGTGTGTGTGTGTGTGTGTGTGTGTGTGTGTGTGTGTGTGAGAGAGAGAGAGAGAGAGAGAGAGAGAGAGAGAGAGAGAGAGAGAGGCTCATTCCAGCTCTTGACCCCTTTTCTTTCCTTTTCTCTTTCTTTTCATTTTTTGTTACTTTGTTCCCTTCCTTCTTCCTTCCCTCCCTCTCCCTTTCTCTCTCTCACTCTAACCCTGTCTCCCTCCCTCCAAGGCTTCCTTTCTTTTTCCCTTCCTAAGGCAGCATCTCCCTATGTCCCTATAGCTGTCTTGACACTCCTTATGTAGAGAGTTAAGCCCTCAGTTCTGCAGTGGGCTTCTCATCTCTGTCTCTTTAGTGTTGGAGTAATAGACCTGAGATTTCTTACATTACCAACAAAGTTCCTCATTTGTTTAAGCTAAATTCTCTGGTTGGAATTTGTCACTTTCAACTTTTTTTAAAAAAAATCCCACAAATGTCCTTTCTGATGCATTGCTTCATCAGATCCATGCATGAAAAGCACAGACAAATCCATCATTAGCACAATTACAGTTTTGGAGTTGAATTAGCTGAAATTATGCTTATTTCTACTGATCTACTGGGAAAGCTTGTAGGTGAGCAACCTGATAACAGCATATCTTTCTGTCTCTGTTTCTATCTGTGTGACTCCCTGTGTCTCAATCTCGGTCTTTCTGTCTCTGTCACTCTCTCTGTCTCTCTCTGTCTTTCTCTGTCTCTGTCTCTGTCTCTGTCTCTCTCTCTCTCTCTCTCTCTCTCTGTGTGTGTGTGTGTGTGTGTGTGTGTGTGTGTGTGTGTGTGTGGTGTGACTCATTCTTCCTATACAGCCCAGGCTGGCCTTGAACTCTCACTCATTATACCTCAGCGTCTCAAGTGCTGGGGCTCTAGGCTGTTCCATATCTTCCCTACCTTCTTCTGCAACTCTAGTTTTTTTTTTCTTCTTCTTTTTCATAGTTTCATGTTTTTGTTTGTTTGTTTATTTTCAGTTTTTATTTTATTGTTTTAACTGTTGAAGGCTGGAGAAGATAAGACAATGCAACAGATGAGATACAGTCAGCTGCTTGAATTGATACAATTTTTAATCTCCTGAAAAATCAAAATCTCCATGTGCTATAAATATGCCCTGAGACTTTAAATTTAATAACTATTTCTGATAGGTTACTTCATCTCCAAGAAATTTCTATTTACTATGTATTTATTGAGCACTTACTTTGCTGAAATACTGTCTTTAGTGCTGGAGAGCTGAACAAAGGCAAATGTGCTGGCTCAGTACTAAACCCTTGGTTTTCCCTTCCCATAATCCATTGCGTGTATTTTTTTTTTCTTAGCCGAGCTGAGAAAAATTCTCTTACACAAATCTTCTAAAATCTAGGTGAGACCCTTTGCCCCAGCCATTGTGCATTGCCTGCTATTGCTCTTTTTCTTGAGAGGGTTGTCTGCCGCTAGGAAGTGCACCGCTATAGACAGTGAGTGCCTTCTTACGGAGTCAGCTTTCAATGTTGATGAATCTTGGTGCCATTCTCATTATACAGCTCTTGTGAGACCAAGTTGGAAAAGACCTGAAAAGGTCTGAAAAGACCATTGTCTTCTCCTACTGTCTTCTGCTTTTCCTACCCTGGACAGGTTCCTCTTGAGAACATCTTGACTTACTGAGTGTCCCCTTGCAGGACCTGTTGGTTAGTTTCTTGTCATCTTAGCATAAGTGAGACTTATCTGGAGAGAGGGAACCTGAATTGAGAAAATGACTCCATCAGACTGGCCTGTAGGCAAGTCTATTAACCACTAACCCTTGGACAGGTGCTTCTGGGTTATATACGAAAGCAGTCTGAGCAAACTGCTGGAAACAAGGAAGTAGTGTTCTCCCATGATCCTTGCAAGTTCCTGAATCCTGATCCCTGCATCCTGACCCCTGCCTAACCAGTTCCTAACTTTGCTTCCTGATGGATTGTAGCTGTGATGAAAAACTAACTCCTCCCTTTCTCCCTGCTGCTTTTGTCTCAGCAATGGAAGGCAAACTGGAACAGACATTCCCTGTTTTGGACTTTTTGCTCTCTTACATATTTTTCATATAAAAATCATGTTTATCCTTCCTTCCAGCCTCTGTGCTCACCAATCACACACTTGCCAACACTGCGGTAAATGAACAGAAGCTGCAGCCTTGTGGTGTTGGAGTTTGATGCTAAACATACATACCCCATAGCGTATGCTGCTTCATAACTGGACAAGCTGGTACATCTCAGGAGAGGCGCATGTCCTGCGTTCCCTAAAATAGGATAGCAGCAGCTGCACTAATTTTAGATAGGAAGAAAAATGCCTGTGGATGTCAAGGCTTTCTTTTTCTTTACAAAGTCAGCTTGTATGGAAAAACTGGCAAGAGATAGGAAAAATTAAGTATGTTATAATTTTCACATAAACTAAAGTAAATGAAGGATTTACAGACTAGATGTTCTCTAGTATTAATATGAATACCTAATTGAGCCATTTGGACTAGAGAGGGATAGAGAGATGATAGGCGGGTCTCATATTTATGGCCAATGAGTGTGGAGTTGTGAATAACTGCCAGAATGTTCTTTCAGTAAAAGGGCAAAGACTAAAGTAGAAAAAAATGTAAAAATTAATAGTTACCTTGGGGAAGTGGGGTTGCCACATGAGAAACTGGAACAGAAAGAGCATTGTGGTAAGAAGGTCAAAGGGAAGGAGACAGAAGGGGCTAGGCAAGGAATTTGTTGACAATATTTTGTCTTTTAAGTTTGATTGGCAAATTTGGACAAAGGGAAGATGTTTTTATTGGGTACATATATTATGATAAAAGATCCCACGCCGGGCGGTGGTGGCGCACGCCTTTAATCCTAGCACTTGGGAGGCAGAGACAGGCGGATTTCTGAGTTCGAGGCCAGCCTGGTCTACAGAGCGAGTTCCAGGCCAGCCAGGGCTACACAGAGAAACCCTGTCTCGAAAAACCAAAAAAAAAAAAAAAAAAAAAAAAAGATCCCAAAGATGACCATTTATTTACTCATCCATGAGTTGTATATAATCATTGTCTTACCTTACGTTTTGTGGGAACCAGACTTAAAGGAAGCTAGCTTGCCTGGCACAGGCATTGAAAGGTATTGACCTGAATTTTACACTCGCTGACTTGGTTCTGTGCCATGGCATACTGTGTTGTGTACTTGGCCAACTGCTCTCTGCAGCTCTGTGATCTGGTATCTTATCTATCCATAGAGTTGGAAATCTGAAACTCTAATATGTCACTAATGCTTTATAGCTAATTTTATATCCAGTTGTCCAACTGTAATGACTTTAAAGGCAATGCTGTGAAGCTATGAGCACTTATCATATTTCCAGCAGTAGTTGCCCCTTTCTGGAATGTTGATACATTCTGACTTCTTGGAAGCACGAATTACTGAACAGGTCCAGATGCCCTGACTCAGTAACAAACATGATCTTACAGGTTTTAGCATGGACCTTCTCAGCCTTCTGCTTTTTCCTTCCAGAGCACAGACATTTCTTAGGTTAGTTATCATTGGAGTCTTTCTCCTTTTCTTTCATTCATTCAGATGTCTTCCTTAAAGCTTACTCAGATGTAGAATAATACTGAATAGGAATAATCACTCTACCCTACTGACTTTTGAGCTTTTGATTCCTAATTTTGCTTCATCTAGCATATAGTAATAAGTCAAATAAAGACTACCTTCTAGAATAATAAGTTACAATCCTTTCATACTTCAATGTGTAGGTTATTTCCTTTGTAGATTCATGCATAACATTTATTCATAATTCATCCATACCATGCATGCATGTAACACATTATCTTTGACTAGGAAAAGTTCCCAGGAGATCACTGTGGGTCTGCTTTTCACAAAGTATATGATAAACTTAAGCTCAGGCTTGTGGTTTTGCCTAGGGTTATAAAATTACATGGTAGAAGGGTTAAAATAATCCCTCATCATTGTTAGCAATGTGTCTTCCAGAGTTCTACTACCATTGTAAACTATCAGGACAATCAATGCAAGCATAGCATTCACTCGAATGTAATCTCTCCCACTTGTGTTTATGTAGAGGATATATGAAGGCTGTATCAGCAAGGACAGAACCTACACCGAGTATTTGACCAAAGAAAATTGATTCAAACTGGGCTCCAAGGAGAAACCAGTGAAGGTATATAGGAAATCAGCGGCAAAGAAGAAAGGAAAGAAGTAATTATTTCATGCCAAATTCCAGTTCTGGCTTTATCACTTTAGGCTGTGTGAAGCTCACAAATGATACTATGTAGCTCTCTTCTTGGAAACCAAGAATCTGAGCTTTCATACTTGCTACCAGTCAGTCACTGACCTTGAATCCTCTTTGGATATGTGAACTTGTGACTGTACCCAAAGTATCTCTGGTACCTTCAACACAAAGGAATAACTTTGAAGGAAGTTGCTACAGATATTAATAATGCAGGTAACTAAAGTTTGGGCATCCAGATCTAGAGAAAGACTATTAAATAAATCCAAATAGACCCCTAACAGTGTACATCCTATGTACATGTCCTACCATAGACTCATGGATGTAACATATATTCTCTAATATTTTTCAGAGACTAAACTCTTCTATAACACTTTCTGATCCTACACAGCTGTTCGTCTTTATCTTCTATGTTTTAGTATCTACAAAGTCTCCTGATGCCCTCCCGTCTCAACTCTTTTTTATTGCTTTGCATCATTTCTTCTATGCCCTTATAATTCTCTGAATTTATTATATAAAAAAGTTTAAAATATTTCTGCCCAATATAAGTTCTGTGGAAACTGAAATATCCATTTTGTCTTTTTATTCACAATACTAGAATTCTTGGCACATCATAAGTATTTAATGTAATTTGTTAAGGAGCCGTGCATGTGTGGATGGAACAATAATCATGAAGAGAAATATAGAACCATAGTGAAGCACTGAGAGTACTTGGTATTAAATATAGGATTTCTTGTTAGTCTCTCCTTTTCATCATGCCAGAAAACATATATGAAGGATTACATTAAAATTCAATCTATAGTCTTTCAAACTATTGTAGATAATATCAGTTTTAATGGTTATATTTTCCAGTAGTATAATGCTTCCAGGATATTTTTAAAGAAAATTATGGTATTGAAGGGAGCTCTTTAGTTATTTGATACATTACATCTCTCAATGGACCAAAATAGCTTTCCTTTTGCCCAGAAGATGTGTGCATCTCATTATGTCATTATTGAATGTATGTTTGGCATAAAAGTACTGTTACATTTTTGCATGGGACATACTTTATAAAAAAAAATCTGTGAATTCTTGCCACATTCTGCTTCACATTGTTTCTTGTTTGAATTAGCCACAGTCCCCTTTCTTTTCTGCCAGGATGAGGGGAGTATAATAACTAATAATATAATCTACACTCAATTCCTTAGGTGAGAAACTGGTTTAGGAATTCAGAATGTTTCAGATCTTTTGTACTGTGCCAATATTTTTCTTCCATTAGACAAATGCCATTTCCCTTAGTAGCAATTTAGTCATTACCCCATAATACAAAAGAAGTGTGAAATCTGTCTCAAAGAAGATGATGTTGTGACACAAAGAGAGATCCTCTGGGAGGTTTAACCAGGTTTTCTACAAGATTGAAATGAATGTGACATTATGTTCATATTCATAATTAAATTTATTCCTTTTTAATGTGTGTATGTGTGAATGTGTGCTCTTCAGGATGAAGAAAATGAGAAAATGTGGTCTGACTGTAGATTGGGGACAGACCAATCTTAACCTTAAATATAGCACCTTAAATGTGTGGACCATGTTGTAATTTCAGTTTCTGGCACTCAATGTGATGCCGTAAAGTATAGATGTGACTTTTGGCTTGGGCTAATAATAGATAGCTAATGGACTCCCCCAGGAGAATTGTAATTACCTTTAAATGCCTTTCATCTCTGCTGAGCATGGGCAAGAGAAGCTGCTCTCCTTGGCCCCTTACTGATGTGCCTTTAGTTTCAGAGTAATGATGGCAGAAGTAGGCCCCTAAGAAATATTTGTTGAAACTGAAAATAGAAATAGAAATAGATGTGACAGACAAAGAACAGAGAAGAAAACTGAGAAAAGAGAAAGTTGAAGAAGAGAAGAGAAGAGGGAAGGGGAGAAGAGGGCCGAGGAAGAGAGAAGGGAGAACGTTTAAGACCCTAGAGGATCAGTGTGGCCAAATAATTCCTACACCATTCATAGCAAAACTCACCAACAAATAAAAAGAAACAATGCAGACAAGTAAGTATTTTGAGCTAATTGAGCAATTGAGAAGAAAGTCATAAATTAGGAGTCTATGTAAGATGTAGAAAACTGCAATGTAGTCATTTCCATTCATTATCTCTCAAAGACTGTTTCTGTGCCTTGTTCCACAATTCTAAGTCTTAACCAGGGATGAGAGAGAATAATCATGATAATATTTATCTGGTCATATTTACACTATTTAGATTTTGTATCATAAAAGTAGAATACTGCATCTTTCTATCATTTCTTAATTTTAATTATATGCCCTATATAATTATAGTTCTAGAATGAAATCTCAGTGTTAATCCTCCTTCTCAATACCAGTGTGAAGGGCTGATGATGACTGTGTAACTGTAGAAGGTAGAGAGATTATTCAGAAGTGACAAATGTCTGTCTCATTGGAAGCACACCTAAGACATATTCTTGGGGTGTATTCTTTCACCCACTGGAAGAGTCTTGAAGTAAATAAGTACAGTCAGCTCTAGAGAACTTATTGAGATGGGACTTGATAAAAGTTGGTCTGACTGGATATTCTGGGATGCGCTGTAGAAAGTGCGTATGGGATAGATCTAGTGCTATTGATCCATGAAGGGAACCAAGATCAGAATGAAATTGGAACACTGTGGATCAGGATTTGCTCAATGTCCTGATTTTATCCTATATGAGATATGAGAAGTACCAAAAAATAGCCAAGCTGTGCCATTTTTATTAGTCAGTTTCTTGGAGATTCTTTAAAAACAGAAAAACAAAAAACAAAACAAAACAAAAAAAAAACCCCAGAAGAACAAAACTGTTCTACCCAATGAACGGTGCATGTTGTCCAGGCCACATTCTTATGTTCTCAGGACAGTTTCACAGTCAGGAATCTTGGGAGATATTTGGAGTACATAATCAATACCTTCGAGAGGATCAGAAAATGTTCTGAGAGTACAGGCAGTGTGTATCCTGCCTCATGACATTCCTTACTCAAGCTGGTTGTAGGTACTGAAGGGGCTTTGGAAAATTTGACAACAGATCTTTGAACCATGAGCATTCAGATATCTTAGACTCAATTTGACTGAACTCAAGGACTGTGTTGTGGTTGCGTGCTAGTTGTGATTCTAGTAGTGGAGTTCCTGCTTGGTTTTTGTTAACTCTGTCCTCCCCATAACACTATGGCTATCATGTTGGAGGATAAAGATGTGTAGTTGCTCCATATCACCTCAGTAGCCTTTCATAACAATTAAACAGCTGGGAGTGATTTGAGATATCAAAACCCAAACCAGCAAAATTAGCAAGCTGACACTCATCTGATCTCAGATATGACAGCAATAAACATGTGATAATGCACTGCTAAACTTTTATGCCTGTTTGCTTGGCAGTGTTATTGTATCAACAGACAAGTCTAATTGGCCAGCTATGAGTTTAGAAGATAAGTGGGAAATTACTACTCTGCAGTAAGTATCAATAACCTTGGCAAGGTTTTTCTCATTGACAGTAACAGTTGGATATTATAGGCTTACATGAGTATATCTGATTCTTCATTTATAAAAATGATCAGGAAGGACGCAGATGAAGAAATGGGAGTCTGAAGCTTTCTTCTAGTAGAAAGTAATAAGCATTGATTTTCCTGGAGGCCTTCTAGGTATAGTCTACGAGTATACAGATTTTAGCTATTAAGATATCATGGAATGATACCAGACCAATGAAAGATGGGATGGTACAAAATAAGTGTTTTCCAATGTAGCACAGCGAAAGACCTTTCAGGGGGAAAATGTAGTTGTTGATGTCCCTGGGGTAGAAGAACTAAGCTGAGCACAAAAGAACAGCAGAATTTCTGTACACAAAAGAAAAAAGAATTTTAAGAATAAAAATACAGTTTGGCAAAATAGAAAACATTTCTCATAGAAAGCCTGCAATGACAACAAGTACAACATCTTCTGAGTTCAACAAAAGATTCGTTTCACTTAAGAATGGAGATATAGTGTAGATACTGACAATGCTCACCATAGAAGGTAACCATTCTCTCCTTTTCATCTGAAAGAGTTTGTTGTTTCACGATTAAGAAAGTTGACACAAAGTTCTTACGTCAATTTAGGTCTGATTCCAATATTGCTTCTTTCCATTTCTGTCATCATGCATTCGTTCCAAGGCTAGATATGTGTTAATTGCTTGTGGGCTGATTGCTTGGCAGAGACGAGGATATGTCAGTAATTCAACTTGGTTGCTGACCTCAAGAGCTAAGGGAGAGGAAGGCAGGAAAGGTACCCACAGAGTTGTTGATCACTGTTAGATCAAGTTTCATAGCGGAGCCAGGTACCAAGTTGCTTTGCCTGTGGGGAGGCAAAAGCACATCAGGAATTATGGGATGCAGAACTTAGGCTAGGATTTACAGAACCTAGGTTGTTATGAATGATCTTCAAGTCATCAGGTAAGGTAATGGATCATCAGTTATTTCTTCCACCAGGCCCCACACAAGCTTTCAAATGTACACACTAATAATACCTTTCAGTTGACTGTTGCCACTGATAACTTCTGTGTTGTTTCGTCTGGTTAGTTCAGCTGGTGTCAGGAATGCATTTTCTTCCACTGTTGTTATTGCTATTGTAGGATACGTATTATATTTTTGATTTGATTAAATGTGATAACCTTCTCTTTGTGCTGTTTAAATATTCATTGAATTCTTGGAGGACATAGGGGATGCTCCCAACATGTCCTGATGCCTTAACTGGAGCAGGTGGAATGTCTTTAGGGATGTAGACTCTCATGGGTGTGTCCTATCTTTCGATATTATGAGACATTATCCTTGACAACGTTTATGTTCAAAACCCACTCATTAAAAGACAATACAGAGAAAGCCATTATGTTTTGACTTTTAGGTTTAGTACTGGATCACATTTATAGGCATCCTTGGTAGCGTATGGCTGCATGGACACTGCAGGCCAAAGCTTGTCCATATGCTGAGGATGAGGTTCAGAATCTGGAGAGAAAGAGCAGAGATGAAATTATTGTACAAATGAACAACCGAGGAAGTAACCCTGGAGAGTAACAGGGAGAGGAGCCAAAGGGACAGAAGAGGATATGCCCAAAACATAGTTTCATTTGAAGTCTAACCTCAGCTAGATTCCACAGGGAGCTCTGGAGCCTAGATAGTTCCAAGGCCTTGGTCAAATTGAGACAGCAGTCTATGCATCCAAAAGCATTTCATTCGCTTTGGGTATCTTCTTTTCTCTAATGAAGTAGAAGCAGCATGTACACTTCTCCAGGGTTCCCATCTAAGGTGATTCCCCCACTGGCCAGGGACCATCTCTAAAAGCATGCACCTGCATGCATTTAATAGCTAGTGGTCACAGTAGCTGGGCACTGGCCAGGCCATCAACAGTTCTAATGCCAAGGCATTATGCATACAAGGAGAACTCACTTCAAGTCATAGCCACAGAAAGCAGAGTCCTGAAGATCCTCCTGGCATTCTGATTCTATCACTTTTAGTCTTGTGACACTGGCAGGTTTCTTAAAATGTCTGTCTTCCTAATTCATCTGTAAAATGGAAGTACTTCCAGTGCCCATTTTGATGAGGATAAAATGACGCATTTGACTCAAGATTCAAATGTGCACCACACTGCTATTTCGGCATTTGTCTTGAAATGCTTACCATAACTACTACAGGCTTCACAGCCTTGGATTTCCCAGTTGTCTTTGAAGCAATGTTTGTCTCTTTGCTTTGAAAACTCTCTCCCTTCACCTGAGCAGCAGGCTTCCTGAGTCCTTAACAGACAATAGAATCAGACATGTAAAGACTTACACACAAGCTGGAGTTACAAAGCACATACATGTTGTACCATTGGAAAGAGGGAGCCACATCAGAATCCTTTCAGACAGAGTTGAGAAATTATAAAGGAGGCATCCATTGGCACAGAGGGAAATGGGTTTTTAAAATGAGTTTGCAAATATTAATATATTTCTCCCTTGCTTTTCCTTTCTGTTATCACTACTGTAATACTATGGGATATTTGTTCATTTGTTTGTTTGTAGTTTTTGCCACTTTTGAACATCTAGTAAATATGCAGCACTGTAACACATGTGTGCTAGAGAAAAAAAGGAATAAATACTCCATTATGTTTCAGTGAAGAACAAAATGCCCTAATATCTTCAGTCTCTGAAAAACAAAACAAAACAAACAGCAACAAAAACGCTTATAATTTTCATGTAGAAAAGACTACCTGAAAGCTATCAATTGCTAAAACTTAAATATATATGTAATAAGGTATCCATAAATGTAAAAAAATAAATATACTGAGTAGAAAACAAAAGTATTTGTTTGAAATAGGTAAATATCAGAAATCTGGAAAAATATTCAATATGGAACTATTAAAATCAGGCCATTAGTGAATACCTGAAGGGATTGGTGTTCAACTACTAAGACTTATCTTTTGTTAAGTAGGTGGGTAAGTTACTTCAATTATTGAAATGAGAGTGTTGAAATAAATGTAATCAGCCTATGGCTGTCTGCCTTAGGAAAACACAGTACTGCTGTTGATATTGTTTTATGGCAAACCAAATAGTGTTTCTTCATACTTGAACTGAGCCCCGATTTAAGACATCTGCCTTCTCTTAAGATCAATGACCTTATTACTATGAGTCAGAATAGTCACAGATGATCCAAATGGTCTTACTTGGTAGAATGATCCTCATTTACCATATTTGCATACTTCTATTGTAAAGTAATTTTTAAAGCAACTTGGAAAGGCTTCAACTCTTATTAATAAGTGCTGAGGCAAATAAAAATATAAAATGCATAGGTAGGGATGGCCAAAAGCATGTGAAAATATGTTCACTGTTAATTAGAGAGATAAAATTAAAACCACATAATTAAAATGTAGTAAATGTAGTAAAATATGCTTTCACAACCATATTGTTGGCAAAGATGTTTAAGCCTTATGTCATCAAGTGAAGCCACTGTTAGTGGGAGTCAAAATTGGATCAATTGCTTTGGAGAATTATTTAGCGATATCAAATGCATCAAGTAAATTTTGCATACAGTAATATGAAAAAAAAATCAAAACACCCTAATTCCTTAAACTAAGAATCATGTTTTGCAGCCGACAGACTCTCTCATGTGTCTTTAGCCTGATAGGTGAGTCTAGAAAATCCAGATAGTCGTGCGGTTGGGTTTTGGCTCTGACTCTGGTTTAGGATAGCTCCTGAGACCCTTGGACTCTGATCCACATAGTTCTAATGTGTGACTACTATTTCCTTTCAGCAGACAATACACATTCTCTTAGCAGTATCAGAGATGCAAGGACAAGAACATTCAATCGCACAAGAAGAAAGCAAAAATATGTAACCCATTCTCAGGCTTGTACCTACCATGTAATTGGCCAAAGCAGGGTGGGGAATAGGGTTACACTATTGATGGGAAGGGAGTGGCAAGATGGAGATCATTCACTGGGGTCACTCATTTAACCTACCTGACAAAGAACCATTGAATAAATTATATGAGTTAACATTTCCAATAGCAAAATTTTTGATAAACACATATAAAGAGACCTATATACACTTAGTGACTGATAATTACTTATAATTATGAAAACCTTTAAGAGATCATAAATATCTACTGGGAAAGTAAAAAAAGTTGATAAAGTCATAAAACGGACATCAGAATGCAGAGACATAAGTGATCTAAAGCCATAACTAGCATGAGATATGGATTTTTATCATATCATCATCATCATTATTATTATTTCAAACATTACACACTGACCGAAGTTTCCCCTCCCTCCCCCTCTTCTTTCAGTTTCTGCTTGCACTTTCTCTCCACCCCAAATCCATGCACCTGCCAATTCCCTTCAGAAAAGAGCAGGCCTCCCAGGGATATCAACTGAATATGACATAATAAGTTACAATAAGACTAGGCATAAACCCTCATAGTAAGGCTGGATGAGGCAACCCAGTAGGAGGAATAGGGAACCAAGAGCAGGTGAAAGAATCACAGATACCATACTCCCACTGTTAGAAGTCTCACGAGGACACCAAGCCACACAACCATGGCATATGTGCAGAGACCCTAACTCAGACCCATACAGACTCTGTGATTGTTGATTCAATCTATGTGAGTCCCTATGAGCCATGCTTAGTTGATTCTGTGGGCCATATTCTCCTGGTATCCTTAACCCCTCTGGATCCTCCCTCCCTCCTCCACTTCTTCCTTAGGATTCCCCAAGCTTTGTCTAATGTTTGGCTGTGGGTTTTTGTATCTACTTCATCAACTTCTAGATGACACCTTGCTGTTGACTATTGAGCTAGGCTCTGGGCTATAAGCGTAGCAGAATATCACTAGGAGTCATTTCATTGTTTTTTTTTTTTCTGGTCAGTCATTTCTAAGACATGTGGCATGTTAATTCAAAAAGGCAAGTTGAGAAAGGACCTAGAGAACAGATTATTTATGAATTAAAATAAACACACACACACAAGGTTGTAATTTGTTTAGAGAAACAGAAGCAATAAATATTAAACAGAGGAATATAAGGTGAGAAAAGGGAAAGAAACAGATGAGATTAAATTTTGTTGAAAAAATAGTTTTAACAAATTTGTAGTAATATCTAGGTGCTGATATATTTCCTTTCAAAGTTTAGGTAAGCAATAAAGTTAACAATTTACTTTTATATGTACTGTTTTAATCCGAAATGAGTCTATTGGGACAACATACAATTGGTTTTTATGCACTTATCTGCTCTATGAATTTTGATTGTGGGTTTTAATCTCTTTAAATATAAAGTGGTTATTCATACATTAGGAAAAGATATCCAATGTAATTACTAAGCAAGAGAAGGTAGGGATGGCTTTACTTGTATATTATAAGGTAGGTTTTTAAATAAAGAATTATCACAAGAGACACAGCAGTTTCTTATTTAATAAGATGCTCAGTATAGCAAAACGATATAACAACTATGAACATACATGTACACCCAACATTTGAGTATCATGATATTTATAGATAATTCTGCGATGAATGAACTGAATACATAAATAGATAGCAACACAATTATAATAGTAGAGTTCAATGCTTCATTTTTGATAATGGAAATAACATGTAGTCTAAAAATCAATAAACATATGTGAATGATATTTTATCAAGTGGGCCTAACAGATGTACACTAAATATTCCATCAGAAGCAGTGAATGCATTCTTCTCAGGCACACACAGAACTTTCTGCAAGGCAGAACTCATCTCAGCAGAGTTCAAGACCTAAACATTATAAGATTGAAAAGGTGATAAGCATCCTTCCTGACCACAGTGGAATGACCAGGAAAAATAACATCAGAAAGAATGCCAGAAAATCACAATCATATGGCAATTAATGATCAGGTTCCTGGATAAACAAGGTGCCAAAGAAAAGTAGACAGTATTTTGAAACAAAGCACATCCTATCTAAGCTTAGGAAATGCAGCAATTCTATTACAAAAAGGGAATTCATTGTGATAATGCAGACTTTCATTCAGAAAGATTTCAGCTATACTCTGCACCTCAGGAATTAGAAAAAGAAATAAACAAATTTAGCAGAGTACAGAACAACACAAGCTCAGTGGTTGTCAACCTTCCTAATGCTGCAGCCATTCAATACAATTCCTCATATTGGAGTTGCTCGCAACTATAAAATTATTTTTGTTGCTACTTCATAACAATAATTTGAGACTTTTGTGAATCATAATGTAAATTTCTGTGTTTTCCAATGGTTGTGGACAACACTGTGAAAGACTCATTCAATCCCCAGATTTAGAGTCACTTCTTAGCTAGATTAAGAGAAAATGAGAAAATACTTAAATTGATGGCTATGAAATAAAGCTACAAGTCTCCTATAAGTGAATATGTAAACCAAATTTTAAAAAATCTGCAAAAATTTCTTAAGTTCATAGGAGCATACAACATGTCAAGACTGAAATAGAAAATTTGAAGAGACCTATAACTAATGAGGAGATTGATTAGTTGATCAAAACTAGAAATAAATCCAGGACTAGATAGTTTCTGGTAAATTTTATCAGACACTAAATAAATTCATAATAATCCTTAATCTATCCCCAAAATCAATGATACTGGGCACTTCCAACCTCATTTTAAGAGGTCAGCAGCACACTGATACCAAAACAAAACTCGGAAGCTACAGAAAATGACCAATTAAGTCCCCAATGGCAACATATATGGGAATCTTTAATAAAGTACTAGGAGATAAAGCCCAACACCACATGAAATAATTCAAACAGCACCATCCACAAAGATTTGTGTCTGGATTACAACATAGCCCAGTCAGTGTGACACACAGCTCAGTCTTAGTTTGATGGAGCTACTCCATAGGTTTGTTTTCAAATGGAGAGGAGGGAATGGGACCCTCAGAACTCAATTGATGAACTTTAGCTCGAGTGGCCAAAACAGTGGTCATGAATTGTCGTCTCTGGGAGTTTACAAGAAATACCCATTTTCTGCGTGTGCCCCAGATCTTCTGAGTCAACACATCTGGAAATGGGGCTCATTTATGTTTTCAGCAAGCCTTCTCATTGTTCCTGGTACATACTCAACCTTGAAGAGTACCATCATCACTTCTTCTAGGTAACACATGCTGCATCTAAGCAATGAATGAATAAGTCTAAAAAAAAAATAAGAAAATTAATTATTCTACTGCCATGAAGAGATGTCCAGGCCTGGTTTCTATGGGACAATGAATGAGAAATGCAGTATTCAAAGTAGGGACTCCAGATGTTACTGCTCGGGTATGTATGATTTCATTGGATTATTGCACAGTATCAGAAAAGTTGGAAAATGAGAAAAGGAGAACAGAAGCAAAACTTACATTTATTCCCATAGATGGTTCTCATACTTTGGAGGATAGCGCCCATACCACTTTTCAACTGAAAACATTGGATAGCTCACTTTGTCACATCATGTAAATCACCATCAATTTCACGTATTTGATAGAGAGATGGGAAACAGTTCAGCTTCAAATCACGGTTTTATTTGCTTTAATGAAATAAAATGCCCGTGGAATTTAATGGAATATGCCTCATAAATACTAGTTTAACTTTTATTCTAGTGGCCACATCTATCAAATAGTAATTTTCAATGGAGGTTGAAATTCTGTAAAATTTAATCTCCAACTACGGAGACAATAGCTCACTATGAAATGCATTACAACTCCCACTTAAAGTCCATTTGTGTATTATTTTACTTGCCTAGTGGAACTTCTAAGGAGTCTTCACCTGCTCCAAAGAACATGTGCTGGCTTTGGTTAGTATCTCTGTTTTCTTATCATACTGCCAACATTGATATATCAAAGAGCAAGTATCTGGAGCACTAAATATCTGCCAGGCACCATTGCGTGCAGTGAGGATAAATTAGGAAACAAATCAGATACAGCTACTGATAATGTCATGTTTACAAGCTAGGGGTACATCATGTGACAGCAGGAACACAGAAATAAATACATAATTTTCTAACATGTCACAGTCTGATTAATGCCATAAACAAAACAGAAGCAATGGGATATACAGTCGCAGTGCTGTACATTGGTTAGTCCTGCGAAAATCTCTGATTGGGTGACTATGAGAAGTAGGGAAATGGACCATGGAGAAAGATAGAGGGAGAACTCAGGAAAGAGACTGAGTGCAAAGGCCCCAAGGAAAACATGTCAAGGTGTCAGAGAAGCGGTGACTGGGACACTTGTGGAAGCTAGTGTGGAGGGTACAGTGTCTCAGAGTGCAGTATAAATCTGTCTTACTTAGTAATTTGTGAATAGTTATCTGTTTCTCTGCCAAAAGCAGATTTTGGATCATTGTCTCAAATCAATCAGCTTCGTTTCTTATGTCATGTATTCGTTTTTAGGCTGATGTAAAAATATCATTAGAAAAACCTGCCCTCCCGCCATGATTAGTGAGCTTTTGATTTGATGTCTGCACTAATAGGTTGAGGTGGGTGTGGCAAAAGAAAAATCTTGTGTAGCTGATCAGGCCTTCTCTTATAGTTTTCCTTTAGGACAGTGAACTTTACAGATGTTTTTCCCTGGGTTGAGACTCAGTTAGGCATGGATATGAAGGGTTGGAAGAATGAGTTCAAATTTCTCTAGTTTTTAACCTGAGATGGTCCTATGTATGTTGCTGAAGTGTTACAGGCTTTTTAACTATTGTAAATAGAAAACCTAATTGTTAGTAAAATATAAATAAAAGCTTAAAGAGATTGTCAGGTGTAGTTAGGTGTGTCCTGAAGAGATGCAGTTTGGGTGTGCCTCTAAAAGCTTCCACAGATAAGAATGAAAGTTCCTGTTTCTTTTAAAGCAAGTTGTTTGGGAGAAATTTTGTGTTCTTTGCTCTAGGATCTGAGACAAAGTTTGCTGGCTGGCCTTGAGCTACCCTGGACTGGGTAGGGACACCCCCACCATGATAGTGACATAGTTCAGTCTGCTGAGGTTGTAAGGGAGGAGGTAGAGACTTCTTTTATAAGAAATTGAATTGGACCTTTGGTGATCTCTCTCTCTCTCTCTCTCTCTCTCTCTCTCTCTCTCTCTCTCTGTATGTGTGTGTCTTCACTTGGAAGAGCCTTCATGGGAAAAAACTCCAGGTAGAGATATGGATTCTCTCTTTGAATTTGCAGGAACAACTGAGAAACAGCTGGAAGGACACAGGTTAAACAGTATTCTAGGCAAAAGAGTTAAGGAGCCCTCCTGGGTTTGGAGGAGCTCAAGAGAAAAATAGACTAGTTTGTGTAAATAGATGTTTTATATATAGTTAAGAAAATAAACTCACCTCACTGAGATAAAAGGGTTTTACCTTGGTTTAGGCCTCCTGTGTCTTTATTGGCATAAATATTAGATAATTAAAACAGTTAAACTGAAGTTTCTTTTAATTCATATCTTAGATTGTTTTAGACACATAGTTACCTTTAGGCAAAGGTAAAGAGTTTAAAATTATATTGTAAAATACAGACCATGGGAGAACAAAAGTTTCACATACTCTGTTTTGTGTTTATAGCTATAGAAAATCCTGAAGACTCTTGCTCCACTCTTGCCTTGCATTATTAACTATAATGTGTTAGACTGCATCCTTCTAAAACATTTTCGCAAATAGTATTTTCTATTGGGGTGGATTTTCAGATGGCCTGGGTATGCCTGGATCCACCTTAATACATTAAATCTGGAACTCCAGTCTGGTGTCTAGGCATCAGCACTTGAAAAGGTCACTACTGTATTTTAGCTTTCATAGTCCTGAGAACCACTGAGTATTGTGTGTTCTAGTCTCCCTTGTGGCTGGCACTCTCCAGCCCTAAGTCCAACCCTTCTGTAGACCATGCAACCCTACTATGTAATACTCTGCAGGGGATTCAAATTCCTTTGTGGCAATACTTATTTAGTATTTATCTTCCTCAGACTCTTTTCAAAGTGATCCTTTAAGGGTTTGTTTACTGTGACATCCATCACTGGCCATCCTGGTGTTTTGCTACCAAGAATAATGATTAAACTGGAGTTAAATTATTTCCTCATTTTGTTTTCTGCATTAATGAAGTGACCTTTATACATGACCAGCTGAGCACTGATTGAGGTCACTTAAGGCAAATTTATCTTCACTAAATAGGACTCTCTAGTTTAAACTAAGGTAATTGATTGGACATCCCATAATGAGTGACACATTGTAAGGTTGTAAATATAAAACAAGTCTGTATTTTTCTACCCTGCTATTTTTTTGTAGATATGCACATGACTCCTGCTCTGTGTAGGAAAACATACAATGTTTTTAAAAGTGTGCTGCTGTATAACTTCCATAGTGCTGTATGACCCTGTGAAGCTACCATCAAGGAAAGTCATCATGAATATTACCCAGCTGTGAACTCTGTGAGCCACTGTAACAGCCAAGTGTAGCAAAAGTGCCCACTGGTACAATAATGACACCAATGCCATGGGAATAACTAGGTGTTAAGGCCTATTCTACATGATAAAATTCATATTTGGTTCCATTTTGTGGCCAGGAACCTGTAACTAGATAGGCCCTAGACCCTAGAGGAGAGCCCACTACTATTTTTTATAAACAGACCTCTAACAACTTACAGTTAAACTCTATCTTCCTTAGAAACGCTTCTTTTAACAGTAGATGGCACCCAACATAGAAGCCTACAACTGGTCAAAGTACAAAGAATAAGAAACTGCAGAATACACAGCCCTAAATAAGACATCTATATCATATTCCATCCTTGTAAGGCGCAGGGATCATTGCAGAAGATGAGATGTCGAGTGTGTAAGAACCAGGGGCAGCAGATAACTACAAAAATCAGCATCTTCCAGACACAGCAGAAGAACTGCGAACATGAACTCACAGAGGTTGTGACAGATGTATATGACCTGACTAAATGCCAGCATGTAGACAGAAGATGATCACAAAGTCCCACGCCTAGGAGATGAGGGTATATGTAGGATCAGTTTTCTTTGAGTATAGACTTTGGTAAGCAGACTGTGCCCTACTGGAAAGCCACATGTCTTAGAATATATAGGTGACATAAAATGGCCTCGATTATTTTTTTTTTAAGAAAAAACAATATTGTGTGGGTAGAGATCAGGGTGTGGGTCTGAAAAGAGCTGTGGAAGTGGATGAATCTAATCAAAGCATGTTGTATGAACTTTATGAACTAATATAAAATTTAAAACGTAAATTGAATTGAAAAGTGTGCTATCATCTTCCCTGGACTGCATGACTGTCGAATGAAATGACAATATGAGATTGTCTCACCTTAAGTATATCTCTAGGACCAAGCACTGAGTAACAAATAAAAGCTTAATAGCTATTTGGTAGATTGACAAACTAGAAAGAAAAGAATTACTCTAGGGGTTTATTTTATTATTTCAGATAATTACAATTCAGGAAACAAGGAAAATTAGTGCTGTTTGAATCTCAAAAAAAATTCTCCAAAAGGCTGTGTATTGAAATTGTGTTCACCAGCTAATGATCCTATTGAAAGTGGCAGAGCCTTTAGAGATGGGCCTAGTCTAAAGAAGTTAGGCTTTGAAGGATATATTAACATTCAATCCTCCATATCTATGTATCTATGTATCTATGCATCTATGCATCTATGTATCTATGTATCTATGTGTCTGTGTGTCTATGTATGCATGTATGCTTCTATCTATCTACCTATCTATCTATCTATCTATCTATCTATCTATCTATCTATCTATCTACCTATCTATCGATCTTCATTCTACCATCTCTCCGTCTATATCCATAATCTGTCAACTATCTATCTATCCTGTACTTATCTTTATCATCTATCTATCATTTATATATCAATCAATCAATCAATCAGTCTATTATCTATCTATAAATTATCTATCATCTGTCTACCCTGTATCTATTTATATCATCTATCAATTATCTATCTATCTATCTATCTATCTATCTATCTATCTATCTATCCATCCATCTATCTTCATTCTACCATTTATCTGTATATATAATCTACCAATTATCTATCTACCTATATACCTACCTATCTATCACCTATTTTTATCATCTATTATCTATCATCTATCATGCATCTATCTATATCATCTATCTATCTATCTATCTATCTATCTATCTATCTATCTATCTATCTATCTATCTATCTATCTCTGCATCTCAGCTGCTATAAGACAAACAGTATTTCACCACCATTTGTTCCCACCTGCATACATTGCTCTGATAGAGCAAGTCCAAAGCATCAAGATCAAGTGAGCATGGACTGAAACTTCTGAAACTATGAGACAATATGAGCCTTCTCTTCACATCATTTTGTCAAGTATTTTGTCATGTATGGAACCTGTATAATGTAGACAGTGAATATCATTCCTGGCTAAATAAAAATACCACTCACAATAGAAGTTGTTGGTAAATACTGCTGCTTAGATCCCAAAACAGATAAAGTAATAATTTTAACAGATAAATATTTTCTTATTTTTAACTGAAGTTTACTGATATCATATGCAAATTTTAAAACTTCTTTAGTAATATTTTATTAAAATAATTTTATTAATTTTAATTAAATTAATAATTACTGAATTACCAATATTTTTTATTAATTTTATTAAAATAAGAAAACCTGGTTTGGGACCATCCTCTGCCACAGCATGCCATCTCCACGTGGCGCAGGAAGCCATCAATCTACCCAGCAGCCAGCACAGGTGAGACCTGCATTGCAGAGCAGAGGATCTCATCCGGAATCCTCTGGCAGGAGACTTCCAGCTTCAGTCCCTGGTTTGGGACTGACCTCTGCCACAGTGCACCATCTCCAAGTGGCGCAGGAAGTCAGCTATCTACCCAGCTACACGGAGGAATCAACCAGCACAGGTGAGACCTGCATTGCAGCACAGAGGATCCCGTCCAGAATCCTCTGGCAGAAGCCTTCTGGTTTCTGTGTCCAGCTTGAGGCCATCCTCTGCCACTTAGTACCATATCCAAGGGATGCACGGAGGTAGCTAATCACTCAGGAATGCAGAGAGACCAGGTAGTACAGTAGGACCACCCCTGCTGCTCAGAGGAAACAGCCTGAAACCCTGAGGACACGAGAGCCTAGGAACAGCCTGGGACAGGAGTCTTCTAATTACCGCCTGAACCCAGAGTTGATGGGGCCACAGAGTTACATACCCAAATACAACTATAAGAGAGCGGGTCTCGCAGAAGCACTTGCATATCAGTGTACACAGAAAGAACAGGTCTCCCAGGAGCACAGAGAAACCACAGTCAGAGACAGCAACACCAGCTAACACCAGAGATAACCAGATGGCAAAAGGTAAATATAAGAACACCTCCAACAGAAACCAAGGAAACATGGCTTCAGCGGAACCAAGTTCTCCAACACCAACAAGTCCTGGATACCCCCAAAACACCAGAACAGCAAGAACTGGATTTAAAATCACAACTCATGATGCTGATGGAGGGATTCAAGAAGGACATAAAGAACTCCCTTAAAGAAATATAGGAGAGCACAAGTAAACAGGGAGAAGCCCTTGAAGAACTAAGAGAAAACACAACAAAACAGGTGAAAGAATTGAACAAAGCCATCAAAGATCTAAAGATGGAGGTAGAAACAATAAAGAAATCACAAAGGGAAATAACCCGGGACATAGAAAGCCTAGGAAAGATGTTAGGAGTCATGGATCCAAGAATCAACAACAGAATACAAGAGATAGAAGAGAGAATCTCAGATGCAGAAGATACCATAGAAAACATTGATACAACAGTCAAAGAAAATGAAAAATGCAAAAAGCTCCTGACCCAAAACATCCAGGAAATCCAGCACAAAATGAGAAGACCAAACCCAAGGATTATAGGTATAGAAGACAGTGAAGATTTCCAACTTAAAGGGCCAGTACATGTCTTCAACAAAATTATAGAAGAAAACTTCCCTAGCCTAAAGAAATAGATACCCATGAACATACAAGAAGCCTACGGAACTCCAAATAGATTTGATCAGAAAAGAAATTCCTCCCATCACATAATAATTAAAACACCAAATGTACTAAACAAAGAAAGAATATTAAAAGCAGTAAGGGAAAAAGGTCAAGTAACATTTAGAGGTAGACCTATCAGAATTACACCGGACTTCTCACCAGAGACTATGAAAGCCAGAAGAGCCTGGGTAGATGTCATACAGCCCCTAAGGGAACACAAATGCCAACCCAGACAGCTATATCTAGCAAATCTCTCAATTACTATAGATGGAGAAACCAAGGTATCTCATGACAAAAACAAATTTGCACAGTATCTTTCCACAAATCCAGCCCTTCAAAGGATAATGAATGGAAAACACCAACAAAGAGAGAGAAAATGCACACTAGAAAAAGCAAGAAATTAATCTTCTTTCAACAAACCCAAAAAAAAAGATAACCACACAAACATAAAAATTACATCAAAAATAGCAGGAAGCAACAATCACTTTTCTTTAATACCTCTTAACATCAATGGACTCAATTCCCCAATAAAAAGATATAGACTAACAGACTGGATACGTAAACAAGACCCAACATTTTGCTGCACACAGGAAATGCATCTCAGTGTCAAAGACAAACACTACCTCAGAGTAAAGGGCTGGAAAACAGTTTTCTAAGCAGTACCAGGAAACAAGCTGGAGTAGCCATTCTAATATCTGACAAAATAGACTTAAAAGACATGGAAGGACACTTTATACTCATCAAATGAATAATCTACCAGGAAAAACTCTCAATTCTGAACATCTATGCTCCAAATATAAGGGCACCCTCATTCATAAAAGAAACTTTACTAAAGTTTAAAGCACACATCGTACCTCACACAATAATTGTGGGTGACTTCAACACTCCACTCTCCTTAATGGACAGATCAGGGATACACAAACTAAACAGAGACACAGTAAAACTAACAGAAGTTTTGGACCAAATGGATTTAATAAATATCTATAGAACATTTCATCCTAAATCAAAAGAATATACCTTCTTCTCAGCACTTCATGATACCTTCTCCAAAATTGACCATATAATTGGTCACAAAACAGACCTCAAGAGATATAAGAAAATCGAATTAATTCCATGCCTCCTATCAGATCACTATGGAGTAAGGGTGGTCTTCACTAGCAACAAAAACAACAGAAATACCACATATACATAGAAGCTGAAAAATGCTCTACTCAATGATACCTTGGTCAAGGAAGAAATAAGGAAAGAAATCAAAACCTTTTTAGAATTTAATGAAAATGAAGGCACAACATACCCAAATTTATGGGACACAATGAAAGCAGTGCTAAGAGGAACACTCATAGCTCTGAGTGCCTCCAAAAAGAAGCTGGAGAGAGCATACACTATCAGCTTAACAGCACACCTAAAAGCTTTAGAATTGAAAGAAGCTAATACACTCAAGAGGAATAGAAGGCCGGAAATCATCAAACTCAGGGCTAAAATCAACCAAGTAGAAACAAAAAGAACTATTCAAAGAATCAACAAAACCAGGAGCTGGTTCTTTGAGAAAATCAATAATATAGATAAACCTTTAGCCAGACTAACCAGATGGCACAGAGACTGTATCCAAATTAACAAAATCAGAAATGAAAAGGGACAAATAACAATAGAAACTGAGGAAATTCAGAAAACATCAGATCCTACTACAAAAGCCTATACTCAACACAACTGGAAAATCTGAAGGAAATGGACAATTTTCTAGATAGATACTAACTACCAAAGTTTAATCAGGATCAGATAGACCATCTAAATGGTCCCATAACCCCTAAAGAAATAGAAGGGTCATTGACAGACTCCCAACCAAAAAAAAGCACAGGACCAGATGGTTTTAGTGCAGAATTCTATCAGACCTTCAAAAAAGACCTAACACCAATACTCTTCAAACTATTCAACAAAATAGAAACAGAAGGAACACTACCCAACTCATTCTATGAAACCACAATTTCACTGATAACAAAACCACACAAAGATTCAACAAAGAAAGAGAACTTCAGACCAATCTCCCTTATGAATATGGATGCAAAAATACTCAATAAAATTCTTGCCAACAGAATCGAAGAACCCATCAAAACAATCATTCACCATGATCAAGTAGGCTTCATCCCAGGGATGCAGGGATGGTTCAATATACGGAAATCCATCAATATAATCCACTACATGAACAAGCTCAAAGAAAAAAACCACATGGTCATTTCATTAGATGATGAAAAAGTGTTTGACAAAATTCAGCATCCTTTCATGTTAAAGGTCTTGAAAAGAACAGAAATTCAAGACCCATACCTAAACATACTAAAAGCAATATACAGCAAACCAGTGGCCAACAACAAACTAAATGGAGAGAAACTTGAAGCAATCCCACTAAAATCAGGGACTAGACAAGGCTGCCCTCTCTCTCCATATTTATTCAGTGTAGTACTTGAAGTTCTAGCTAGAACAATTAGACAACAAAAGGGGGTCAAAGGGATACAAATTGGAAAGAAAAGTCAAATTATCACTATTTGCAGATGATATGATTGTATACTTAAGCAACCCAAAAAAGTCCACCAGAGAACTCCTACAGCTGATAAACAACTTCAGCAAAATGGTGGGATATAAAATCAATAGCCTTCCTATACTCAGAGGATAAACAGACTGAGAAAGAAATTAGTGAAATAACACCCTTCACCACAAACAATGTAAAGTATCTTGGTGTGACTCTAACTAAACAAGTGAATGATCTGTATGACAAAAACTTCAAGTCTCTGAAGAAAGAAATCAAAGAAGACCAAAGATGGAAAGATCTTCCATGCTCATGGATTGGCAGGATTAATGTAGTAAAAATGGCTATCCTCCCTAAAGCAATATACAGATTCAATGCAATCCCCATCAAAATCCCAACTCAATTCTTCATAGAGTTAGAAAGAGCAATTCAAAAATTCATCTGGAATAACAAAAATCCCAGGATAGCTAAAACTATTCTCTACAGTAAAAAAACTTCTGGGGAAATCATTATCCCAGACCTCAAGCAGTACTACAGAGCGATAATGTTAAAAAATGCATGGTATTGGTACAGTGACATGCAGGTAGATCAATGGAACAGAATGAAGACCCAGAAATGAACCCACACACCTATGGTCACTTGATCTTTGACAAAGGAGCTAAAACCATCCAGTGGAAAAAACATAGCCTTTTCAACAGATTGTGATGGTTCAGCTGGAGGTCAGCATGCAGAAGAATGCAAATCGATCCATTCTTATCTCCTTGCACTAAGCTCAAGTCCAAGTGGATCAAGGACCTCAACATAAAACCAGAAACACTGAAACTAATAGAAAAGAAACTGGGGAAGAGCCTTGAGCACATGGGCACAGGGGAGAGTTTCCTGAACAGAACACCAATAGCTTATCCTCTAAGATCAAGAATTGACAAATGGGACCTCATAAAATTACAAAGTTTATGTAAGGCAAAGGACACTGTCAAAAGGACAAAATGGCAACCAAAAAATTGTGAAAAGATCTTTACCAACCCTACATCTGACAGGGGGCTAATATCCAAGATACACAAAGAACTCAAGAAGGTAGACTCCAGAGATCAAATAACCCTATTAAAAAATGGGGTACAAAGCTAAACAAGAATTTTCACCTGAGGAATATCGAATGGCTGAGAAGCACATAAAGAAATGTTCAACATTCTTAGTCATCAGGGAAATGCAAATCAAAACAACCCCGAGATTTCACTTTATATCAGTCATAATGGCTAAATTCAAAAACTCAGGAGACAGCAGTTGCTGGCGAGGATGTGGAGAAAAAGGAACACTCCTCCACTGCTGGTGGGATTGCAAGCTGGTACAGCCACTCTGGAAATCAGTCTGGCAGTTCCTCAGAAAACTCGGCATAGTACTACCGGAGGACCCAGCTATACCACTTCTGGGCATATACCCAGAGGATTCTCTAGCATGCAATAAGGACACATGCTCCACTATGTTCATAGCAGCCTTATTTATAATAGCCAGAAGCTGGAAAGATTCCAGATATCCCTCAATGGAGAAATGTGGCATATTTACACTATGGAATACTACTCAGCTATTAAAAACAATGATTTCATGAAATTCTTAGGCAAGTGGGTGGAACTGGAGAATGTCATCCTGAGTGAGGTGATGACCCATTCACAAAAGAAAACACATGGTATGCACTCACTGATAAGCGGATATTAGTTCAGAAGCTTGGAATTCCCAAGAAACAATTCACATATCAAATGATGCCCAAGATGGAAGGAGAAGTCCGTGGTCCTGGAAAGGCTCAATGCAGCAGTGTAGAGGAATACAGGCAAGTGGGAATGGGTTGATTGGGGAACAGGGGAAGGGAAGAGGGCTTATGGGACTTTTGGGGAGGGAGGGATCCAGGAAAGGGGAAATCATTTGGAATGTAAATAAAGAATATATCTAATAAGTAAAAAAATCATAAAAAAAGATAACCTATATTAAAGTTCTCTAGAGTAACAGAACTTACAGAATGAACTTCTCTCCATATATATATATACATATATATATATATATATACATATATATATATATATGTATATATATATATGATACACAATCTCTCTATTTATTGGTCTATCTATCTATCTATCTATCTATCTATCTATCTATCTATCTATCTATCTATCTATCCATCAACTTATCATCTATCTAAATGGAATTTATTGGAATGACGTACAGGCTGCAGTCTATCTAATCCAACAATGGCTGTTTGTGAATGGAAATTCCAAGACACCTATAGTTGTTCAGTCCATAACTCTGGAAGTTTCAAATGGTCTTCAGATTATGCTGGAATCCCAAAGAATTAGGCGCCAATTCCACTGAAGGGGTGGATGCTCTAGCAAGGTAAGCATAAACCATGAAAGATATTTCCTTCTATGTGATTATAAGACTTTCAGCAGAAGTCCAGATTAAAGGTGTATCTTCTATCCTCAAAATCTCGACCAAAGATGTGTGCCTTTCTGCATCAGGCATCTAGACTTAAAGTTGATTCACCCACTTCAAATAAAGAAAAAAAATCTCTCCTTTGTTTACCCTCCAATTCTGGACTGTAGTTAATTCCAGATGTTGTCGAGTTGACAACCAATAATAGCCTTTACAACTTCATATACTCACAAAGGGGGAGAGACATGTTCTTTAATACTTTTGTATTTTCATCCTTGTGATGTTTTGTCTCTCTGTGTGGAGTCATAATCCTCTCTATTGTCAGAACGTCTCCAGTTGTGTGTTGTTAATACATCAAAAAGTGATAGTATTCAAGTTAAAGCTTTAAAAATTTAAATTTAGTAATTTTGTATTATTAAATGTGTTAACTTACCTGTTTCAAAATAACAAAATGAATGATGTAAAACCAAAGAAGAGTAAGCACTGAAATGACAAGAAGGAGTTGCAAAGAGTGATGATAACATTATCAATGGATTGAAGATCCCAAAGAACTTAGGAATGACAAGGGACAAGGGACAGTGTATTTGACTATTTTCGTTTTTCTGTTTTATCAGGACTTTTCGACCGTCTTGCTGTGCATTTCAAGCTATCTGAGTTCTCTGTCCTCTTACCTCCCCCTCCCTAGTGCTGGGTTATAGCTGTGTGCCTACAAGTCTGACTACACTTGTTGATCTGAGTGAGTCCAGAAGTTTACACCCCAGTGTGTCTATACAATGTCCTCTGAATCTGAGAGCAGATCTGAATGGTGGGAAGGATGGATTTGACAGACCTCTTTTTAAACAACTCATGGAACAGTGTTTCCTGACGTCTTCCATTATCCTTTATTTCAGACATGGGATTCGGTCTTAGGATAAAGCCGGAGAGAATCCATATAAAGAAAGGTTCTAGGTAGACCCTGGGCACCCAGCATGCAAACTCTTTGGGTGGGAATTCATCATATCATGACATCTAAAATAAGAACACAGATGCCCAAAACCCATGTTGAGAAAAGCCAAAAGAAACACATGCCAACTCCCTATCCTCTTGCCATGCTCATGGGTTTATAATCTTCCTCTATACTGTTCAAACTGGGAAGGCCTGACTCCACCCAAGCCTGATACTGATGTCATCTACACAGTCCTACAACAAATAACTGTATGTTAACTGCTTTCAGATATTTGAAGAAGAATAGAAATTACCAGGAGAAAGGCTTAGAAGTCCAGCTGACTTGAGGTAACATGGAAGTGACAAAAGAGAGACAAACATTTGTCCATTCACCGAGTATCACAAGAGGCTGCTGTATTTGTGGGAGCAGAAGTTTTCTCATTAAAAATACAAAATGTACCATTGATCTACATGCCTGTCACTGTACCAATACCATGCAGTTTTTTTTTAATTTAATTTTATTTTATTTTTTTAATTTACATTCCAAATCACTTCCCCTTTCCCGTTTCCTCCCTCCCCGAAAGTCCCATAAGCCCCCTTCCCTCCCTCTTTTCTCCGTTCAACCCCCTCTCATTACTCTGTCCTGGCGTTCCCCTACATCCAGTCTTTCCAGGACCAGGGGTCTCTCCTTCCACCTTTTTAGAAATCTATTGATATGCTGATTGTGTCTAGGGTATTCTGAGATTCTGGGTCAATATCCCCTTATCAGTGACTTCATACCATGTGTGATCTTTTGTGATTGGGTTACCTCACTAAGGATGATATTTTCAAGTTCTGACCATTTGCCTAGGAATTTCGTGAATTCATTGTTTTTAATTGCAGAGTAGTATTCCATTGTGTAAATATACCACATCTTCTGAATCCATTCCTCCGTTGAGGGACATCTGGGTTCTTTCCAGCTTCTGGCTATTATAAATAAGGCTGCTATGAATATAGTGGAGCATGTGTCCTTATTGCATGCAGGTAAAGTCTCTGGGTATATGCCCAGGAGTGGTATAGCCGGATCCTCCGGAAGTGTCATGCCCAGTTTTCTGAGGAGCCGCCAGACTGCTTTCCAGAGTGGTTGTACCAGCCTGCAATTCCACCAGCAGTGGAGGAGTGTTCCTCTTTCTCCACATCCTCGCCAACAACTGCTGTCTCCTGTGTTTTTAACACGATTGCACTGTAGTACAGCTTGAGGTTCCCGATACTGATTCCCCCAGAAGTTCTTTTACTCTTGAGAATAGTTTTAGCTATTCTGGGTTTTCTATTATTCCAGATGAATTTTTGAATTGCTCTTTCTAACTCTACGAAGAATTGCGTTGGGATTTTGATGGGGATTGTATTGAATCTGTATATTGCTTTTGGCAAGATGGTCATTTTTACTATATTAATCCTGCCAATCCATGAGCACGGAAGATTTTTTCATCTTCTGAGGTCTTCTTCAATTTCTTTCTTCAGAGACTTGAAGTTCTTGTCATACAGATCTTTCACTTGTTTGGTTAGAGTCACACCAAGATACTTTATATTGTTTGTGGCTATCGTGAAGGGTATCATTTCTCTTATTTCTTTATCAGCCTGCTTATCCTTTGAGTATAGGAAGACTACTGACTTGCTTGAGTTGATTTTATATCCGGCCACTTTGCTGAAGTTGTTTATCAGCCGTAGGAGTTCTCTGGTGGAGTTCTTTGGGTCGCTTAAGTATACTATCATATCATCTGCAAATAGTGATAGTTTGACTTCTTCCTTTCCAATTTGTATCCCTTTGACCTCCTTTTGTTGTCTAATTGCTCTAGCTAGAACTTGAAGTGCTACTATATTGAAAAGATATGGAGAGAGAGGGCAACCTTGTCTAGTCCCTGATTTTAGTGGGATTGCTTCAAGTTTCTCTCCATTTAGATTGATGTTGGCTACCAGTTTGCTGTAAATTGCTTTTACTATGTTTGGCGGTTCCTCAGAAAACTAGGCATGACACTCCCGGAGGATCCTGCTATACCACTTCTGGGCATATACCCAGAGGCTTCCCCTGCATGCAGTAAAGCCACATGCTCCACTATGTTCATAGCAGCCTTATTTATAATAGCCAGAAGCTGGAAAGAACCCAGATGTCCCTCAACGGAGGAATGGATTCAGAAGATGTGGTATATTTACACAATGGAATACTACTCTGCAATTAAAAACAATGAATTCATGAAATTCCTAGGCACATGGTCAGAACTTGAAAATATCATCCTTAGTGAGGTAACCCAATCACAAAAGAACACACATGGTATGCAGTCACTGATAAGGGGATATTAACCCAGAATCTCGGAATACCCTAGACACAATTTGCATATCAATAGCTTTCCAAGAAGATGGAAGGAGAGACCCCTGGTCCTGGAAAGACTGGATGTAGGGGAATGCCAGGACAGAGAAGCGAGAGGGGGTTGAATGGGGAAAAGAGGGAGGGAAGGGGGCTTATGGGACTTTCGGGGAGGGAGGAAACAGGAAAGGGGAAATGATTTGGGATGTAAATAAAAAAACTTAGAAAATAAAAAAAAGAACATAAAAAAGAAATACAAAATGTATTGTGTGCATTTAAAGATATATAACATCGATATTGTAAACTATACACATGGAAAATGACTAATAGAGTGCAACTAATTATTGTCTCCATCATCTTATACATACTTATTTTCTGTCCCTTGATAGGAGTAGATAAAATAGAAACACTTAGCAAACTTTTAAATAATGCTCTCTGATTAAATGTAATCTGCATGTTGTACCTTTGATCTTTCAACTCCTACATATTTGCTATCTTGCATATCTTGACCTATATTCTGATTTCTTTTCCAACTCAAGATTTTATACTTATATAAATACTTATATAATATACATTAATATATTACCATATATATACCTATATAATATACATATATAAATATATTATATTTTTTAAGTTTCACATGTACATTGGATCATCAAATATTTTAATGTGTCCTGTTTTACTTAGTATGATATTTTCTATGCCCATCTATGTTGTGGGAAAAGGTGGATCATCTTTCTTTCTGAAGCTTCAATAACATTTTTTTACATGTAATAACACATATGAAGAAAAAGGTGGAGTAAGACATCATTGTCATTGTGTTAGTAGCTTCCCCATCTCTGTGACCATAGCACCTGGCTTTGAGTTTTAGAGGTTTTAGTCTGTTTTAGCAGAAAAGACTTGACATAGTTTGTGGTGATGGAGGTGGGGAGACTAAGGTGAGGCTGTTCAACATCATGAGAGACCAACCCAAAAATGATGACAAGAACCAGGGTCTAGGCTATGTCCTGCATAAGCCTGGAGCACGCGTCCTACTCCTCCCTGCCAGGCCTCATCTCCTAAGGGAGCCACCCCAAGATAGCATTAGCAACTGTGAAACAAGCACCCGAAACATAACTCTGGTATCAGCAACCAAGATAACAGACATAGATAAAAGCACAGGCTCTACCCAACAACATGCTTTCTCCTCAACTCCTATGGATCAGGATCATGGAGAGATCACACATTAGCATCTAACGAATTTAGGAAGCTTGGAATCACAAGTATATGTATGTTTTAGGCTACAATCTTCTGAAATGAGAAAATCTATACATACTTGAAAATTAAATAACATTCCTTGTCAGCCAATGGGTAAATTAAGGAATCAATAAGCAGAATTAGAAAAGAACTTCATGCAGGGGTTGGTAATGTAGCTCACTAGTAGAATGTGTGCTTAGGCTCTATGAGGCCCTGGATGCAAAAGGCTTGGGGTAATAGGAAATAACAACATAAATGGAAAACAAAAAAGTAAGCAGGTTAGCATCACTAAATGCGTTTAATATAGCTCTTCATTCAGAACCAGCATGCAAAATTAAATTGTAGTTTGGGCACTAACAATGACTTATCCCCCAAAGGAAATTAAAATAGCAATCCAATAATAGCAACAAAAATAATCCAACACGTAGGAATAAACAAATAGTTGGTGAAAATTTATACATAGTTCTCTCAATCAGGGCATCTTAGCCCTTTTCCATTTAGGATCCTATTTTTATGTGAGAAACTTCTATGTGTTTTCAGGAATGTATGCATATAAAATAAATATACAAATCAGGCATTTACTTAAAATAGCATTACAAATTATTTGGTATAGATAATTTTACTGTTTATTATGGGTGGTTTGCTGCTTTAGAATTAAATCTTTCTTAAAATTTTATATGTAGGACATGGAATCTTCTGGACTTTTTAGAGTTAATTGCTATTTTTACTTTATAATTATCAATGCTGAGAATACCTCTTAGCATAAATCCATAGTTCAAATGTAGAAATAGTGTTTTAGACAATTTTATATTGTTAGAAGTTCTATCCCAACTCCAAGCCATAAATTAAAGTAATTCATATGAAACTTGGCATAGAATCTCAAATAACAAGTTTTAAATAAAATACTATAACATGATACAATATAAAGATATACTAATTTTATATATATAAATGATGGTATCAATATTTTAAAAACATTTCCATAACTTAGCCAACATGTTTCCATAGCGACAGATCATACTGGATGCACAATAAAAGCCCTACAATTCATAACATATGATAACCCTGAATCTAAATTGATGCATTAGGCCCAATTCCTAGCCTTGTGTTTTGTATTATTTATATGGAATACAAAACTAAGTTATAAAGTGTGTTTGAATCAAAAAGAACTTAAATAAACAGTTCTCAGGAAGAAGAAAGTTACAAGTATTATACTCCTTGAATTCAGAAAATGTTTAAAAACTTCAGTAGTTAAAGTGATATGGTATCAGTACAAACAGACTTGTAGACCACCATGAATAGATGAAAAAATAAATAAACTCAAACACCCTTCTTATTATGGCCAGGTCTCAACAGAGTACCCAAAGGCAAAATGGCAATACAGTCCCAACATCTAATGCTGAAAATGCTGTAAGCCCCCATGCAAAAGAGAAAAGTTGAATGCTCTTCCCACACCACACAGACATCGAGGAAAATCAATGGCTTCAATGTATCATCTGGAACTTCAGAAGCCTAAAAGTCTAATAACTTGTACAGCATATAGTTTCCTAAGGAAAGTAGGTCACAAATTTCCTGCTATTTGTGAGTGGTTTGAAGGTTATGACACTAAGACACAAGCAATCAAAAGAGAAATAGATGTGTGCATAGAAGGTTC
This sequence comes from Tokudaia tokunoshimensis, assembly GCA_036184795.1. Lineage (NCBI taxonomy): Eukaryota > Metazoa > Chordata > Mammalia > Rodentia > Muridae > Tokudaia > Tokudaia tokunoshimensis. The sequence goes on from BTHU01000004.1 coordinate 113,293,630, forward strand.
TACAATGAGAAGGATGCAGACAAAATGAGAAGGCAAATATGTATATGTGAGAGATCCTTGAGAGCTGTATCTCAGAAAGAGAGACTATTCCAGATACAAAAGGAATTCCTGTCAATGTGTAGAACATTGATGTAGGAATCTCATTTAAGAAAATGTCAGAGGAATTAGGATAGGCATCTGCTTTCCAAAGATGGGCAGGTGCTACAGGGCTAGGAATGCATGTTCAGTATCACTGTTAGCTCAGGAAACATAAATAAAGCACAAGGGGCTGCATCATTAGAAGCGGCCACTGTGTTATCAGGCAGAAGAGTCTTTATGAGGATGTGGAGAGACCAGAACTCTTGTATTCTTTACAAGGTCACCCCAAATAATATTTCTGTGGAGACGCCTTTGGAATTTTGATTTTTTATGAAGACTAAAATAAAAACCAAAACCTCATCCTGAAATTCTAAACATGCCTTTCAAATTGATTATAATAAAAATATAAACAGTATCATGACCAAGATGGTTTAATCAAGGAACGAACAGTTGTCTAAACACTTTAAACCAATTAATGTGCTTCAAATCATTAGCAGATATGACAAAAGCCATATACATCAATACATGCAGAAAAGTGGCCTGTAAAATTTGTTCATTTATATGTTGTTGTAAAATGTTACCATTATGACATTCCTTTAAAAATTAGAATGACAAGACGCTTTCGTGTTGTAAACTGGACAGTTACAATAGGAAATAGGCCTCAAGACTAAGAAAAGGATCAGAGAATATCTACACCAGCATGTACCTCCAGTTTTATAAAACAAGTTCTAGTCATGCAATGAAGCAGAGAGAAATAAGCAATCAAATAAATATTGTTTGTTAGAAAAAGCAAAATAAAACTGCACCATGGAGGCATGAGTGGATTGTTTTCTTTGAGTAGAAAAGCTAATGGACTCTTCAGCATTAACTCCAGTTGTCACTGGATATAAGATCACCATTAAAATCACGCACCTTCTATATCAGCGACAAATACACAGAAAAATAAACTATGTGATGAGAGTTAGTTTCAAAAACTCTAGACACCTAGACAGATTCTTTTTTTTTTCATTTTAGATACATGATGGTGATGCCAACTTTTATTTTCTACAATTAATCCTTAAGATTTCCATCTCACATGCTGTTTTATAATTTTCAATTCTCCTATAGGAAGATCTGTATCTATTCCTTGGATATTAGGCCGGCATATACCATGTCAAAAAGAGTATAGCAAAAACAATATTATCTAGCCTCAAAGGTGAGAGACTGTGGGACAAAAGGCTTCTCTCTCTCTCTCTCTCTCTCTCTCTCTCTCTCTCTCTCTCTCTCTCTCTCTCTCAGTGTACTTTACTTTCCACAGTCTTCCTCAGAATGTCCACATCTTGGCTGTGCTTCAGGATACTCACATCTTCACTTCAAGATGCTCACACCTTGGCTTCAGGATGCTCACACCTTGGCTTCAGGATGCTCACACCTTGGCTTCAGGATGCTCACACCTTGGCTGTATTTCAGGATGCTCACACCTTGGCTGTATTTCAGGATGCTCACACCTTGGCTTCAGGATGCTCACACCTTGACTGTACTGTACTTCAGGATGCTCACACCTTGGCTTCAGGATGCTCACACCTTGGCTGTATTTCAGGATGCTCACACCTTGGCTGTATTTCAGGATGCTCACACCTTGGCTTCAGGATGCTCACACCTTGACTGTACTGTACTTCAGGATGCTCACACCTTGGCTTCAGGATGCTCACACCTTGACTGTACTGTACTTCAGGATGCTCACACCTTGACTGTACTGTACTTCAGGATGCTCACACCTTGACTGTACTGTACTTCAGGATGCTCACACCTTGGCTCTACTTCAGGATGCTCACACCTTGGCTTCAGGATGCTCACACCTTGGCTTCAGGATGCTCACACCTTGGCTTCAGGATGCTCACACCTTGGCTCTACTTCAGGATGCTCACACCTTGGCTGTATTTCAGGATGCTCACACCTTGGCTTCAAGATGCTCACACCTTGGCTTCAGGATGCTCACACCTTGGCTTCAGGATGCTCACACCTTGGCTTCAGGTTGCTCACACCTTGGCTGTATTTCAGGATGCTCACACCTTGGCTCTACTTCAGGATGCTCACACCTTGGCTGTATTTCAGGATGCTCACACCTTGGCTTCAGGATGCTCACACCTTTGCTGTATTTCAGGATGCTCACACCTTGACTCTACTTCAGGATGCTCACACCTTGGCTCTACTTCAGGATGCTCACACCTTGGCTCTACTTCAGGATGCTCACACCTTGGCTGTATTTCAGGATGCTCACACCTTGGCTGTATTTCAGGATGCTCACACCTTGGCTGTATTTCAGGATGCTCACACCTTGGCTACTGAAGCTGGCTTGCTCAGTTGCAAGTTGTGGCATCTCTATCTACTCTACCTGTCAATCTATCACCCATCTGTCTTTTTGCATTTTATTTTAAAATTAAATCTTTCAGATTAGTCTGTAGACTTATATTAAAAATTGCATCACTGGTAATTTTTCACCATTTTATATAAATTGCAGAAGCACAGACAAGTTAAATTATACAATGAATATTTTTACCAACAACAAAGGTTTTAAAAATAGTATTTACTATTTTGACTTTATATGTCTAGATATTTCATTTATTCTCTGTCCACACATATTACAAACCTCAAATCATAAATCTACTCTTTAAAAGTATAAATTTCAAAATATTTAGTATATTCCATAAGTGGTACAATCATCGCTACTAAGTGAGAGCTTTTCATCACCCTCAAAGAAACCATTCCCTCTAAGTGATCACTTGCTATTGTCAATCTTTTCTGACTCCAAGGATTTAATATTTCCAAACATCCTATGTGAAAGCAATCATAGATACATTGCCCTGTGTCTGGATTCATTTCCCTTCTTTATAATGACTTCAAGGTTCCTTTGGCCATGAATCAGGATCTTGTTCCTTTTTATGGCTGAGTAATATTCCCTTGTATGGATATGCCACATATCTTTTTCATTAATCAATTGGTGGCATATTTTGGCTGTCATGTTTAATACTCTTATAAACACCCATAAACAATTTTTATGTAAAAATATGCTTTCTTTACTTTGGGGTATACAGATAGGAGTAGAATTGATGAATCATGGGATAACTGATTGCTTTTTCTTTGAGTAACTGCCAGGTTATTTTGCAAAGCAACACTGTCAGGTGATATTTCCATTGACAACTTGGGAAGGATACATTTCTCCACATTGCTACTGACACCTGTTACTGTGTATCTGTTTGGCTGCAAGCATTGTGGGAGAACAAATTTTCTACCTTCCAGCTCAGGCTGTGATACACAACACAGCACCTTTCCTTAGACTTGGTAGACTTGAAGCAAAGCTAAAGAAAAGCCATGGTGATTTCCTACTAATTGTGTATATATCATTTTAAAAGAAATTCCTTCCTGAGACACAGATTAGGAGCCATTGCTGAAGGAAGTATGTCACTGGGGGTGGACTTTGAACTTTTATAGCCTGGCCTGACTTCCTGCTCTTGCCTGCGTTCTCCCTGGCCTAGCCCTCCTGTTTCTGTGCCTTCCCGACTCTGATACCCTCTGGAAACTTGAGCCTAAATCAATCCGTTCTTCCACAACTTCCATTTAGTCATGGTATTCTAGCACAGCAATCCTACAAGATTCAGTTTGCATTCTGGAGGAGATGACAGAAAGAGTGTAAAAGCCAGAAGATGAGAAGGAATTATATCTTCAGGACACAGCGTGGTTCTTGCACCCAAGAACTCACACTGCAGTGCCTGCTGCACAAGACTGATTCTATTAGCATCCCATCACAAGAGCCTACACCACCTGAAGAGTTATTGGCAGCCAATAGTTGATAAGGGAACAGGAATTGTAGATGATGTCAACACTGGTCAGTTATAATTGCTCAAACAAATAACCTCCTACCTGCACTCATGCACTCATCTCTAATTAGGTGCCGTGAGGGCCCCAGAAGTCATGAAAGCAGGATAGGGAAGGAGATAAGAGAAGATACCTGAGATGATTGGGGATGGAAGATCAAAGTAACATATAATATATGAATAAAATTATGAAATACTAAATGAAAAAGAGTGACTATTTTGGCATTAAATTTGATGACAGAAAAATAGAAAACAGTAGTCCAGCAAGACTTGTGATTTGTGACAAATGTCATGTTGCAAGCCAGAGAGAGACAAAGGAAATGTTTTCTTGACTGAATAATACTGGATACGCTATTTATCAAAATGGAAAATATTATTAATATTGATCTCTACCTCACCTCATACAAAAAAATCAATTTCATGTGTTGTAGTTAAAAATGTGAATTGTGACACAACGAACTTCTAGAAAATAAAAAAAAAGGAATATTTCTATGATCTAAGTGCAGTCAATGTCTTATTAAAGGGAGCCCTGAGAGCAGTAATCATGAATGGAAGGACTAGGGACACTAACTACTTCTATTCACTAAGCATATCTTCAAAAGACTAGAAAGATAAGAAGAAGAATAAAACAATTGTCATGTACATACTCTTTTGAAGTCTCTTATCAAAACATATAAAGAATATATACAATCCAGATTAAAAATACAAGCAAATAAACAAACATTGTAAAAAAAAAAGACTTAACCAAACATAGCAGATGCTTACTTAAAATTTGGAAATCCAGAATGCAACCATATACCAATATAACCAACTAAGATAAATATACTGCCACTGACTAAAGGTTTTTGAAGCTTCAGAGCAATCAGACATTACTGAAAAGAGTGAACGTAATAGGCCTATTCTGCAAAATGGTTAGGTAATATTCTGAAAATTAATATAACAATAGACTATGCCTTTACAAGAAGTAAAAGAAAATACATTAAAATTGTGATGTATATACAGAAAATAAAAATGTTAACAATAGTATAATAAGCGAACCTGGAAATAAAAGTATATCAATATTAGAAAGAATACATTGCTGTTTTAATAACTTTTCAATTGCTATGACAAAATGCCCAACTAGAAGCAATTTAAGGAAAGGGGATCTTAGTTGGCTAACACTCCTAGCGGTGTCATGGTAGGGAAGGTGTGCCGGGGGAGGAACAGTGCCAGGATCAGGAAGCTACTAGGTCACATTCACATTCACATGCTACTCGGTTGCATTAACATCCGGGAATCAGAGAGTAAGCAAGAAGTGGAGCTGAGCTGTAAAATCTTAATCCTGCCCATCCAGCCCACCCCCACCTCTGACCTGAGGGACTCACTTCCTCCGGAAAGGCTTCAATTCCTAAAAGTTTCACAGCCTTCCCAAACAGTGAAAAAGCGTTCAAACGTGTAGGCCTGTGGAGAACATTTCAAACTCAACAACAGTTTCCCATACCTCGGCATAGTCTTGAGTAATTATATAGGCCACCCCGTAATGAACATGAGATGTGAATCTCTTGACCATCTTGTATGGCAGCAGCAAGTCAGAATATAAGTTGCTCTTGCTTTGTCTAAATTTCAAAACCCAGCAAGCCCTGAAGTCAAGTTTGAGGCTAAATAGGGGACAAATGCTAATAATCAAGAACGAAGAGCAATGAGGGACTTTCCTGAGGCACTGTGTAAAATCACGTTGTGATAATATGGAATGTGTCCACTTTTGTGTTCATAGAATACTTACTTGAGTTTTAAAAACTACATTGTATATTTTGAAGTCTTGATAAGAATTAGATTGCTATTACAGTCTCCTCTAAGTAATGTTTTATCTTTAAAGGTGTCTTCAAAATTTTAAGGGGAAAAAAAAATCTAGGAATCAAAAGTTACATTAGAGTCTAAGAGTACTTATTAGGTTAAGGTCTTATAATCTAAAAATATCTTAAATAATCAAAAGGAAATCAAAGCCTTTAGGAAGCAGCCGGACTGAGCAAGGAGAACTGTAGAAGATCTAAGGCGGCTGCGCTTACAGCCTAACAACACTTTACATCACCTAATGAGCAGTGTGAAAAGGAAGGCAGAAGCTTTTAGGAAAGGACTGAAGCACAAACACCATCTTTCTGAGAGAAATGTAAAATAAATGCAATAAAGTTCTTTAAGAGACTTAGAAGGCAGTATGAGAAAATCATGTTACATATCTGAAACAAGAAGAAATGTGTTATTATCTTGAGCGGGTGACAATTTACCAGGATACATTTGACATTGATATTGAAATGCTCTATCAGGGACTCAGGAAAGGGACAGAGGCTCAAGCATTTTACTCATTTCTGTATGATCACAATTTTAATGCTATTTATGACCTCAGTAAGTGGTAGCACTGAGCTATGGCCACATAACTATTATACACAGATATTATATTGCAGTTGCTACTGAGGACCACCAGAGTAATTCAAGGACTGCCGATTCTGATGAGTGGTACATATAGAAATCTGAAGGCCACAGGGGTCAGAACACTAAATACCTCACTGTACAGGGACGAATAGAGAACTGCAGTCGATTACTGGTAGCTCTAAGGTAGGACTCTCTCTCTCTCTCTCTCTCTCTCTCTCTCTCTCTCTCTCTCTCTCTGTCTTTCATCTTTACAACTTAGAATTTTATTCAGAACTAAAGTGAAGTCAGAAAAATATTGTTGCCTATGAGAAGAGAGTCCTTTCATTTTGAGTGTCCCCTCCCTTCCTCCCTCTCTCAATTTCCTCTCCCTCTTCGTTGTTGCCTCTGAATGTATGCAAAGTACATTTACTGAACCAACAACTAATAAAAATTCCTTAAATCAGAACCAATGAACAGGAGGGATTAAAAGGAATTAGCAATGGAAGGAAGGGAAGGGTATAAGAAGGAATATGCAGAGGGATCACTAAAGGCCTTTGAAAAAGCCACATGGAAACCTACTGCTGTAGAGCCTCCGTGTGTGTGTGTGTGTGTGTGTGTGTGTGTGTGTGTGTGTGTGTAATTTAAATGGAGTTATCATATAACAGCACAACTATACCCCTATTAGACATCATAGGCTAACAAAAAAAAAGAGATCCCAGAACTAGGAATAGTTACCTTTCTTGAAGTCACTGGCCAGTGGAGTTCCACAGAACCCTAAACATTACAGGGTCTTACTAGTGTTCTTGGTTACCCTCTAAACCTTGGCATTAAGATATCATTGCTAAATACACTGCTTACTTCAGTTGTAGACATAGAGAAACCAAGGTTATTGACCTTGAAGCCTCATGGCTAACTTTCATAGTGCTAAAAGGTGCTATGTATGTCACTGTCCAGAAACATAATCATCATTATCACCCAGCTGTAAAACCTAGAGACAATAATGATCATTGTGGACTGAGAGTGCCCTCCGCCATCTTTGCTCCAGTGACTGGGAAGTTGGGACAGCCAGGTTCTGAGACAGACAGGCATAATGTCGCTTGGGTCTCGGGCGGCTTGTGTGTGTGCAGCTCCCAGGTGCGGGGCTGATCTGCAGTGACCAGCACGCCAGCTCTGCTGTGGGACTTCTGCCTGGCAGAGGGACCCCGCACTGGGCGGGAGCCTACCAGCTTTCCTTCCGCGACCTCTGTCCCGCAGACTGCACTGAAGAGACAGGTACCCCAAGCTCCCTATCCCCAATATAACATCACTTGGGACACGGCCTGTTGGGGCTTCCGTCTGTGCCCTAGAACGGGTCAGCCCTGTGGTCGTCTGGGTGCCAGATCGGCAGGCCATCGCGTCTGCAGGGTTAGCGGCACCACAGAGAGTGTGCAGAGTGCCCTCCGCCATCTTTGCTCCAGTGACTGGGAGGTTGGGACAGCCAGGTTCTGAGACAGACAGGCATAATATCGCTTGGGTCTCGGGCGGCTTGTGTGTATGCGGCTCCCAAGTGCTGGGCTGATCTGCAGTAACCAGCGCGCCAGCTCTGCTGTGGGACTTCTGCCTGGCAGAGGGACGCCCCCTCCACCCCCAGGAGAGATCACACACCCCTGAACAGGGCAGGAGCCTACCAGCCTCCCTTTGGCGACCTCTGCTCCAGGAATCCACTAGGCTGAGCCTTTAGATGTGCAAGGCCTCCCCAATATAAGATCACTTGGGGCAAGGCACATTAGGGCTCCAAAGTCACTCAGGAGCAGGCAGGCCCCAGAAATCGGTGCCAGGGGAATTCCTGGTAATCCGGGGGGGGCAGAAATAGCTTTGCAGGCTCACAGGAGGTCCAACCAACAGCCAGTGGCAGCAGGACCAACTAACACCAGAGGTATCCAGATGGCAAAAGGCAAACGTAGGAATGTTACTAACAGAAATCAAAGTAATGTGGGACCATCTGAACCCAACTCTCCAACAGCAGCAAGTCCTGGATACCCCACCACACCCGAAAGACAAGATCTGGATTTAAAATCACTTCTCATGATCCTATTAGAGGATCACAAGAAGGACACAAATAAATCTCATAAAGAGTTACAGGAGACCATGAATCAACGGTTAGAAGCCCTTACAAAGGAGACACAAAAATCGCTTAGAGAAATGCGGGAGAACATGGATCAAAAGATGGAGGCCCACAAGGAGACAACACAAAAATTGCTTAACGAGATGAATCAACGGGTAGATGCACTCACAAAGGAATCACAAAATTTGCATAAAGAAATGCAGAAGAATATGGGTCAACAGATGGATGCCCATAAGGAGGCAACACAAAAATTGCTTAAAGAAATGAATCAACGGTTAGATGCCCTTACAAAGGAAACACGAGAACTGCTTAAAGAAATGCAGGAGACAATGGATCAACAGATGGAATCCCATGAGGAGGAAACACAAAAATCGCTCAGAGAAATGCAGGAGAATGTGGGTCATCAGGAAGAAATCCTGAAAGAGGTAATGCAAAAATACCTTAAAGAAATACAGGAAAATACAAACAAACAAGTGAAGGATCTCAGCAAATCCATCCAGGAACTAAAATAGGAAGTAGAAACAACTAAGAAATCACAAAGGGAGACAACTTTGGAGATAGAAAACCTTGGGAAGAAATCAGGAGTCATAGATGCAAACATCAACAATAGAATACAAGAGATGGAAGAAAGAATCTCAGGTGCTGAAGATTCCATAGAAAGCATCGACTCAACAGTCAAAGAAAATGCAAAATGCAAAAAACGTGTAACCCAAAACATCCAGGAAATCCAGGACACAATGAGAAGACCAAACCTAAGGATTATAGGTATAGATGAGAGTGAAGATTTGCAACTTAAAGGGCCAGTAAACATCTTCAACAAAATTATGGAGGAAAACTTCCCTAACTTAAAGAGAGAGATGCCGATGAACGTACAAGAAGCCTACAGAACTCCAAACAGACTGGACCAGAACAGAAATACCTCCTGTCACATAATAATCAAAACACCGAATGTTCTAAACAAAGAAAGAATACTAAAAGCAGTAAGAGAAAAGGGCCAAGTAACATACAAAGGAAGACCTATCCGAATCACATCAGACTTCTCACCAGAGACTATGAAAGCCAGAAGATCCTGGGCAGATCTCATGCAGACACTAAGACAGCACAAATGCCAGCCTAGACTACTATACCCAGCAAAACTCTCAATCACCATAGATGGAGAGACCAAGATATTCCATGATAAAACCAAATTTTCACAATATCTTTCCACAAATCCAGCCCTGCAACGGATAATAGGTGGAAACCTCCAATACAGGGAGAGAAACAACACCCTGGAAAAAATGAGATAATAACCTTCTTGAATCAAACCCAAAAGTAGATAACCACTCAAACATAAAGATAGCGTCAAGAATGGCAGATGGCAATAATCACTATGCCTTAATCTCTCTTAATATCAATGGTCTCAATTCCCCAATTAAAAGACATAGACTAGCAGACTGGATACAGAAACAGGACCCAGCATTTTGCTGCATGCAGGAAACGCACCTCAGTGTCAAAGACAAACACTACCTCAGAGTAAAAGGCTGGAAAACAATTTTACAAGCAAATGGCCCCAAGAAACGAGGTGGAGTAGCCATCCTAATATCGGATAAAATTGATTTTCAACCTAAAGTCATCAAAAAAGACACAGAAGGACACCACATACTGATCAAGGGAAAAATCCACCATCAAGAACTCTCAATTCTGAATATCTATGCTCCAAATGCAAGGGCACCCTCATTCCTAAAAGAAACTTTACTAAAGCTCAAAGCACACATCGCACCGCACACAATAATAGTGGGTGACTTCAACACCCCGCTCTCTGAAATGGATCGTTCAGGAAAGCAGAAACTAAACAGGGACACAGTGAATCTAATTGAAGCCTTGGACCAAATGGAACTAACTGATATATATAGAACATTTCATCCTAGAGCTAAAGAATACACCTTCTTCTCAGCTCCTCATGGTACCTTCTCCAAAACTGACCATATAATTGGTCACAAATCAGACCTCAACAGATACAAGAAGATAGAAATAATCCCATGCCTCCTATCAGATCACTATGGAATAAGGGTGGTCTTCAATGGCAACAAAAGCAAAAGAAAACCCACGTACACATGGAGGCTGAACAATGCTCTACTCAATGATAACTTTGTCAAGGTGAAAATAAAGAAAGAAATCAAAGACTTTTTGAAAGTTAATGAAAATGAAGGCACAACATACCCTAATTTATAGGACACAATGAAAGCAGTGCTAAGAGGAAAATTCATAGCCCTGAGGCTGGCCAAAAAGAAACGGGAGACAGCATACACTAACAGCTTAATGGCACACCTGAAAGCCCTGGAACAAAAAGAAGCAAATACACCAAAGAGGAGTAGAAGGCAGGAAATCATCAAACTCAGGGCTGAAATCAATCAAGTAGAAACAAATAAAACCATACAAAGAATCAACAAAACGAGGAGTTGGTTCTTTGAGAAAATCAACAAGATAGATAAGCCCTTAGCCAGACTAACCGGAGAGCACAGAGATAGTATCCAAATTAATAAAATCAGAAACGAAAAGGGAGAGATAACAACAGAAACTGAGGAAATTCAAAAAATCATCAGATCCTACTACAAAAGCCTGTATTCAACACAACTAGAAAATCTTGAGGAAATGGACAATTTCCTTGACAGATACCAAGTACCAAAATTAAATCAGGATCAAATAGACCATCTAAACCATCCTATAACCCCTGAAGAAATAGAAGTTGTCATTGGAAGTCTTCCAACCAAAAAAAGCACAGGTCCAGATGGTTTTAGTGCAGAATTCTATCAGACCTTCAAAGAAGACCTAACACCAATACTCTTCAAACTCTTCCACAAAATAGAAACAGAAGGAACAGTACCCAACTCCTTCTATGAAGCCACAATTACACTAATACCAAAAGCACACAAAGATCCGACAAAGAAAGAGAATCTCAGGCCAATCTCTCTTATGAATATCGATGCAAAAATACTCAATAAAATTCTTGCCAACCGAATCCAAGAACACATCAAAATGATCATTCACCACGATCAAGTAGGCTTCATCCCAGGGATGCAGGGATGGTTCAAAATAAGGAAATCCATCAATGTAATCCACTACATAAACAATCTCAAAGAAAAAAACCACATGGTCATCTCATTAGATGCTGAGAAAGCATTTGACAAAATTCAGCATCCTTTCATGCTAAAGGTCTTGGAAAGATCAGGAATTCAAGGCCCATATCTAAACATAGTAAAAGCAATTTACAGCAAACCGGTAGCCAGCATCAATCTAAATGGAGAGAAACTTGAAGCAATCCCACTAAAATCAGGGACTAGACAAGGCTGCCCTCTCTCTCCATATCTTTTCAATATAGTACTTGAAGTTCTAGCTAGAGCAATTAGACAACAAAAAGAGGTCAAAGGGATACAAATTGGAAAGGAAGAAGTCAAACTATCACTATTTGCAGACGATATGATAGTATACATAAGCGACCCAAAGAACTCCACCAGAGAACTCCTACAGCTGATAAACGACTTCAGCAAAGCGGCCGGATATAAAATCAACTCAAGCAAGTCAGAAGCCTTCCTTTATTACTCAAAGGATAAGCAGGCTGAGAAAGAAGTAAGAGAAATAATACCCTTCACGATAGCCACAAACCATATTAAGTATCTTGGCGTGACTCTAACCAAACAAGTGAAAGATCTGTATGACAAGAACTTCAAGTCTCTGAAGAAAGAAATTGAAGAAGACCTCAGAAGATGGAAAAATCTGCCATGCTCATGGATTGGCAGGATTAATATAGTAAAAATGAGCATCTTACCAAAAGTAATACACAGATTCAATGCAATCCCCATCAAAATCCCAACTCAATTCTTCATAGAGTTAGAAAGAGCAATTCAAAAATTCATCTGGAATAACAGAAAACCCAGAATAGCTAAAACTATTCTCAAGAGTAAAAGAACCTCTGGGGGAATCAGTATCCCAGACCTCAAGCTGTACTACAGAGCAATAGTGTTAAAAACTGCATGGTATTGGTACAGTAACAGACATGTAGATCAATGGAACAGAATTGAAGACCCAGAAATGAATCCACACTCCTATGGTCACTTGATCTTTGACAAAGGAGCTAAAACCATACAGTGGAAAAAAGATAGCCTTTTCAACAAATGGTGCTGGCTCAGCTGGAGGTCAACATGCAGAAGAATGCAAATTGACCCATCCTTATCTCCTTGCACTAAGCTCAATTCTAAGTGGATCAAAGATCTCCACATAAAACCAGACACACTGAAACTAATAGAAGGGAAACTAGGGAAGAACCTTGAACATATGGGCACAGGGGAGAATTTCCTGAACAGAACTCCAATAGCTTATGCTCTAAGATCAAGAATAGACAAATGGGACCTCATTAAATTACAAAGTTTTTGCAAGGCAAAAGACACTGTCAAAAAGACAAAGAGGCAACCAACTAACTGGGAAATGATCTTTACCAACCTTACATCCGACAGAGGGCTAATATCCAAGATATACAAAGAACTCAAGAAGTTAAACTCCAGAGAGGCAAGTAACCCTATTAAAAAATGGGGTACAGAGCTACACAAAGAGTTCTCACCTGAAGAATATCTAATGGCTGAGAAGCACCTAAAGAGATGTTCATCATCCTTAGTCATTAGGGAAATGCAAATCAAAACAACCCTGAGATTCCATCTCACACCAGTCAAGATGGCTAAGATCAAAAACACAGGAGACAGCAGTTGTTGGCGAGGATGTGGAGAAAGAGGAACACTCCTCCACTGCTGGTGGAATTGCAAGCTGGTACAACCACTCTGGAAAGCAGTCTGGCGGTTCCTCAGAAAACTGGGCATGACACTCCCGGAGGATCCGGCTATACCACTCCTGGGCATATACCCAGAGGCTTTACCTGCATGCAATAAGGACACATGCTCCACTATGTTCATAGCAGCCTTATTTATAATAGCCAGAAGCTGGAAAGAACCCAGATGTCCCTCAATGGAGGAATGGATTCAGAAGATGTGGTATATCTACACAATGGAATACTACTCTGCAATTAAAAACAATGAATTCACGAAATTCCTAGGCAAATGGTCAGATCTTGAAAATATCATCCTTAGGGAGGTAACCCAATCACAAAAGAACACACATGGTATGCAGTCACTGATAAGGGGATATTGACCCAGAATCTTGGAATACCCTAGACACAATCCACATATCAATAGATTTCTAAAAAGATGGAAGGAGAGACCCCTGGTCTTGGAAAGACTGGATGTAGGGGAACGCCAGGACAGAGTAACGAGAGGGGGTTGAATGGAGAAAAGAGGGAGGGAAGGGGGCTTATGGGACTTTCGGGGAGGGAGGAAACGGGAAAGGGGAAGTGATTTGGAATGTAAATTAAAAAAATAAAATAAAAAAAAATGATCATTGTGGCGAGCTATGTGCACTTATGCAATAGTAACACAAATGTTATAGGAGTAACTAGACACTTTCTGATTGATTTAAGGTTTATTTCACCAGGTAAAACCCATTCCCGGAAGTGTTAATGAGGCCAAGAACTGGTTGCATATATGAATTCATATCCACAGTGGCAACATAAACAAGACCTGTGTAAGCTCAAGCCCGACAAAAATCTGAACATGAATGGGAGAGGTGGGCACAAAGTCTAGCACTAGCAGAAGAACTATTAACAATTGTTATCTTCTAGAAGAGGGGAAAATATCAGTCTTCTTTAATGGTGGACAATGCGACATATTGCCATATTCCAGAGAAGCCCTCCCATGGTAGACACGTTGGTCAGTACAAACTGAACTTGATAAGGCTGAGGGCAGAACATGAAGTTGGATAGTCTAGGAAGGTGGAATGAATCTGGGAGGAGTTGGGGAAGGAGGCGGATACAATCAAAACACATTGTGCAGAACTTTCAAATTAGTAAAAATGGTATTTAAAAAGGAAAACCTATCTGCTGAAGGAACAATCTAAAAGGATAAGAAAAAGCTACTAGATTTGCACATGTAGAACTCATTTTTAAATGTCTCCTACTGGGGCCAAAGAGAAAGCTTAGCAGTTAAGAGCACACTTCAGTTCTGTGTCCAGTACCCACACTAAGCAGCTTACAATTACTTGTAACTACAACACCAGGGGCATCTGATGTTCTAGCTTCCACTGGCACCAGCCCTCACATATATGCACACACATATACAAACACAATTAAAAATAGACAGAATGTTTAAAACAAAATGTCCTGAAGATCACACGTAGGTGCCACGGCAAAGTGCTTCTTCTAGTTTTGCCTGGTGATGTGGGTTGCAAATTTAGTGATACCCTGTCTCTCCTTCTGTGAGGAGGTGGAGACATGATCACTGTTATGACTCGCCTGGGGGAATTGAAGAGTGGCAAGTTTGATGCAAGAGGCTTGCGAATGGTTTACAAGTTAGACATTATCTCCCCTGCTGTTCTCAAAGGATTAAGCTTCGATGTGAAGAACTCTGGACAGACTAGCAGAATAAGAAGACAGTGACCTTTAATGGCCTGGAAAATAAGAGACAAACTAGATTATCCTGCTTAAATATCAGTCTATTGCTAACTGACCGAAGTGATCCTGGGCAAGACAAGTTAAGGGATCAAATGAAGGGACCAGCTGTTTTACACAATCATTGGCAAGCTAGTAATCGGAGCTGCATATTTGGAAATGTTTGTTTTATAGTAAAAAACATTTTTTTTCAAGACAGGGTTTCTCTGTGTAGCCCAGTCTGTCCTGGAACTCACTCTGTAGACCAGGCTGGCCTCGAACTCAGAAATCCACCTGCGTCTGCCTCCCAAGTCCTGGGATTAAAGCTGTGTGCCACCACTGCCTGGCTCATATTTCTATAAGAAAGCAATATTTTCACTATTTCTGTATCACATGAAGTATGCTCTTTATAACAAGATTAGATCCTTGACAAATGACTGGAAAATACTAATCAAAAGTGTATACTTTGTAAACATATCTTTAAATAGATGATGAACTTTTCAGGACACATTCATTTGGACTTTATTGTTCCATGTTTAGTGACAAAAAAAAATCTCATGAAAAAAATGTAACTGTTTAAATTTTATAAATCGACACAGAAATCTATGCCTTTATATCAAGCCTGCCTTGAGAGCCAGCAAAATTTAAAAAGCACTCTCAGGTAATTGACCTGGGATTAAACATTACGCTTCATAAACTATGAGTTTCACAATTAACTACAACATTCAAGTTTTTAACTAACAGGGAAAGACCTGCAGAACAATTCTCAAGCCAGTCAATGAGTATTTCCAAAAATGTTCCTCTAAGTACATTGCTTTAGGAATTGATGAAAATCCTCTTAAAAGGTTTGTATGAGCCATTATCTGCATGTTTTAAATGATTTTCAAACTACAGAATCCTCTTTTGAAAAAATTAACAGTCTAGGTGAAATAATGTTATATTTTTAAGTCTAGATATGTATTAGAGATGTATATTATATGCCAGAGCACCCATGGCCCTGAGTTACATCACCAGCACTACAAAAAAGAAAAATAAATCTAGATTAGATTAATTAGACCTGTAATAATTAATATAAGGATCAAATTTTAAATCAGTTTGAGTCTTGAGAGATGGTTCAGCAGTTAAGAACACTAGTTTCTCTTCCAGAGGCCCTGAGATCAAGTCCCAGCTACTACAAGGTATCTCACAACCATCCGTAACTCTAGTTCCTGCACGCCCATCACACTTTCCTAATCTCTGGGGCCACCAGCCATGAAGTAGTACATAGACATACATGCAGGCAATATATATATATAAATGCACATATATACATATATATGTATATATAATAACATGTCAACTTATCAAAAGAATTTAATGAGGACAAATGGTTTTTAATGACAGTTATTTGAACAATTGATTGTTCATAATATATTGAACTGCATCACCTCCTCATACATGAAAATTCAATTCAAAATAGATTATTTTGACCTAAATAAAACAGATAAACTCTCGTATTTTGGCCAACTAAGAAAAAAAATATTGTAGAAAGTCTTCATGACTATGGATTAAGCAAAGGAGTCTTAGGTATAACACCAAAAATGTAAGTACTTAAAAGACTTATTCTCAGCTCCAACAAACTTAAATACAAGGTGTTTTATCACAAAGGAGTCCAACAAGAAATCACAAAGACAACCTCAGAATTGAGAAAACTGTCCAAATCATGTATCTAAGGCTATGTTATCCAGAAGATATGAACAAAATTCTTACTTTACAAAAATAAAAAGACAAACTAGTTAAAACAGGCAAAACACCTCAAGAGATAGTTCTCCAATTAAATGCCAACTGGTCAATGCACCTACGAAAAGAAGTTCAGTTTCATTAGCCATGGAAGAAAGGAAAATCCAAATTCACAGTGAGATAATTCATGCTCCTGAGGGTGGCTGTAATAAAATAATCCAGCAAAGGAACATGCAGGTTGTGACAGTGTTTGTCAGGTGTTGAGTGACTTGAATTTTCATGGTGAGTGATTTGTTGTGAGGAGGCAAAATGACATTCCAGCTTTGAAAACAATACAGCAGTTCCTGAAATGGTTAAGTAAAGAATTAGCTTCTGACCCAAAAACCCTCCTCGCAGGAATGAACCCAGAGGAAATCAAGTGCCCACACCGAGCTGTGTTTATTCTGCTCAGGGCAGCGGCATTCACAATAGAAGAAAAGCCCAAACAACCAAGATGTTCATATTAATATGAATAGATAAATAAAATAGTCAAACAATATACTATTATTTCACCATGAAAAATAAAGTACTAATACAAAATGTCAGTGGATGAACTTTGAAAAAATTACTAAATGCAGAATCCGATAGAAATGGCTACATATTATATGATTTTTATTTACATGAAATGTCCGGAGTAGGGAAATCCATGTGGCTAGAAAACAGGTAGTGGTTTCCAAGCTGCTAAGAGAAGGAGTGAGGAGGGGGTGCGAATGGGTGTAGAGTTTGGAATTGTGGACTTTAAATAAGAGAATGCTATAGGAAGTGAAGATCAGTAAAACCATTATGTTTTAGAATATATATGAGATGATTTACTTGATCTTGCCACAGAAAAGTAGATTTATATATTTAGAGATAGTGAGAGAGTCATTAATTTTTTGAATCATCTTATCTCATAAGCCAGGTATATTAATTTCAAATGTGCTAACTCAGGATGCATGGCATAAATACTAAGAGAAAAAGAATATTTGGTATTCATGACTTAGTTAAGAAAAATCTTAGCATTCTGTGGAAAGTCTAACTTGTTATGTATTCCATATCTGGGTATTGCAAACTATTATTTTGGAGAAGCACCAAAATAAGTTATATGGATTTTTAAAGTATCATATATAAATAAAAATCAAATAAAGATCGTTTTTTAAAGTCCTCCCCACACATACATATTCATATGAAAAATGCATGCTAATATTTCTTCTTTGTTTTTTTTTTTTACTCTGCTTGCCAAAGAACCAGGCAAGGTGTGATATTTTAATCATCTGTGCTGCCTTAATATTCTAGCAACATATTTTTCCCTCTAAGTTCTAAACAGTCATTTTTCAAACAGACGCTATGAGAAGGAGTGAGAGAAATTTTTCTCTTGTTTTGCATAGGAAAGTCATCAGATGAATTGATAAGCACTTAAAATAGTTTGTAGGAAGGAAGTACAAAATAAGTTGTAAGGAGAGAGATAACTGAAATGTAGTGATACATGCTTTGTAAGGTAAAATAAGATTTATTTAAAAAATATCCAGTGGCCGGATCAGACTCCAATTATTCTTTGTAGTTAACTACCAATTTATGTTTGTTAATTTTCCCCACTCTTGCACTGGAAAATTCTTACAGTCCAAAAAGAAATAGTAGTAGTCACACAAAAATTCAAGATTCACATTCTGGTGTCCCATAGCATAGGGGATGACTGAAGTTTAAAATAAGCTATTATATATTTCATGAAGATCTTTTGAGGGGATCTCAAGGCTTCAAACATAATGACGAGGGGCAGGTAGTTTTTTCATTTTGATTTGAACTGTTAATGGGCTGGGCATATGTTGAAATTACAATCTACACAGTTAATATGAACAATTGTTACATGCCAACAAAAAGGTAAATGTATTAAAACAAACAAAAAACCCCACATTTTGAATAAAAAAAGATAATGTAAAAAAGACATGCTTCCCACTGGAAGGATGAGAAGCAGAGTGCTTAATGTCAGTAAACCAACCATTTGAATCCTGTGGCAGATGAAGCATCCTAATATGATGATTTTCATAGCATCATCCAAGACAGAACTGTATTACTATGTCGTGTCACAGATGAAGAAATGAAGCCTTGTGAAGAGTAAATAGACTATTTCTATAAAATTGAATATATAAAACCTAAATCCAAGTCATCCTTTGAATCTTTCCTGAATAATTGCATACTAGGCCTGTGCCTAGTATGATTAATTGTGCCAGAACTCAGCCTATATGTAGTAGTTGACAGGGATGGCTATGAACATGCAAGAAACTCATGCAGTGATAAGAAAATTAAGTTTCCCAGGGGTCACATAGAGCTCTAGGTATACCGTGAACATGTCTGGTAATTTGAGGATGTCACTCACTACCTTCTCAGTGTTTGCAGAGTCCTTGTCTCATTCCTGATGGAGCTCAGTGTAGCCTTCTAACTTCTGTTCTTCTGCATTCCATCCATGCTCTGTAGTTAGAGTCAGCCTGTACCACTTTTTCTTTTTTCTTTTTCTTTTTTTCTCTTCTGGTGTTGCTGTTAAGGACAATACATTTCTCTCATGAATATAATTCAGTTGTTCAAGATAGCTTTAACTCATCAGAGTGTTTCTAACCAGTTTTGATAAACCATGTAATATGTAAGCTTTATCCACGCATGTTTGCCTAGTACCACTCCACATTGTGAAAGCATGTTTGGGCAAGCCCCCTTGTACCTGTTTCAAACTATATGACTCTAGCTATACTGACGTTACCAGTTACCAGTGGATCTACTTCCTCAGCCTGATCTCAGTACTGAAGTTCTTCTTAAATTACAGATGGGATCCAAATTTTGGACATCTTTTACAACTAATTGAAAAAAAGGGAGATTACTTATTAATAGCATATTTCAAGAAAAAATTGTGATGTCTAACCTCAGAGTTCCTAGAAACCAATACCAAGAGAGACACTGTCCAACTGCCCAAGAGTGGAGTCTACCCAAAGGATGCAGTATGAGGGACAGAGGTGAGCAGACTAAGACAATGAGAGAACCATTTTTTTCCATGTACCTGACTGAACAAGGTCTTTGTTTTTGGCGTTAGAGACCCTTTGCTTTGAATTTGTGTATTATGTCTAAAATATATTCTAAAATCTTACTTAGATTTTTATATCCTTCATGATTATGCTTACTAATACAACTTTCTTGTCTAATGTAATATAAATGAAGGAGGCATCCTCGTGAGGCCTATAAGTGAATAAAATGTGAATAGGAGGACATTTTAATGGGAGATGGGATTGGTGATGTGTTCCATTAGTAGTCTTTGAAGATGCTGATGGCTATATGAAGGATTTTAGAATTTACTTGATATAAATTATTTTACACACACACACACACACACACACACACACACACACAGAGAGAGAGAGAGAGAGAGAGAGAGAGAGAGAGAGAGAGAGAATAGTGACAAGGTGCAACTCCTGTTTTGTTCTCAAAAATAAAAGTCTCTAGATGCCAAGGGATAGATCTGGTAAAAAGAAAGATGCTTGAAGTAGGGAGAGAAGTTACTGCATGATGAAGCATGGGAGATGGAAAAGAGGAAACTAGTTGGCTACAGTTCAAAGGGAGAAATAATAGAAATGCTGGTAAACATTGCAGAATTTGACAACTGATTGGTCAAGGGAATAATCACAATGTGTGGCTCTGAGTTAGAACAGTTTTCAAATATTCCTTTTATTCTATATGTTACATCAGAGTAAACACTCCTGTTTTACAAGGTTTCAACTCACTTGTTTCTAAGGAAGCTGTTGAGCATATTTTCATGGTCTCTGTGGAATTATTTTGCAGGACACTGATAAGTTCTCTCCATCCATGAAATGAGACAGTTCAAGCCAGATCAAAATATGTATAGACAGGTTTATTGCCATGAGGAGAGAGAAAGAGAGGAGGGGGAAAATGATCCTTTATTTTATTTTATTTTTGGACTATATTGCAACTATGTTAGTTGTTTGATATTATGATTCCTGCCCACTTAGGAAATATTGGTAAAACCACACAAAAAGAAGAACCACTCAACATTACTCTTTATTATGAACTTGGATTCCCTTAGGCAGGAATTCTCATAGAACATAACAAGAATGAATTGACTATATTTTTTAATGTCTGGGCCCTCAGGGGGAAGACTTCGATTTGGATGCTTTGAATCTCTACTACCATTTGACATTCCAGCAGTATAGTCAGAGATGATTTGAAGTTTATATTGGGATAACTTGGACCATGGCCTCAGGTGAGACTGTAGTGATTCAACTATTTCTTCTGGGCTTAGCATGGCTATCAACTCCATGGAAGAGAGCTCTCTGTGGTGTCCTACATAGTACTTCAGCTCAGCAGTCATAGCAATGAGTTAGGCAAAGTCGTAAAGAGATAGCTAGCTAAATCAATGGTAAAAGGTTGTGAAGGAGACAGAATGAGGATTAAGAGATTATTATAGTATATGGACGGTAGAAAGTTGACTGAATGGGATTCTTGTGGTACAGCATTTGTGACTCATTTGAGAGTTTTTGGAGATCCAGATGACTTTGAGTTACCCGTCTTTCTGTAAATAATCTCATTGAATTCATTGGTTCTCTACTTGGACTAGGGTAGACTCATTCACTTGCTCAGAATCATTTATTTGGCTCTATATGAGGTGAATAGACATGGCTTCCTAGGAAATGCCAGACAGCAACTATCAACTCTAGTATTTGCATATAATCTGTCCAAATGACCTTGTGTGTTGTAAGCCTTATCAGGAGACGTGAACAAGTTTATTTATCCCAGATAAGAAACCCAAAACAGAGAACATAATATAATGATTCCACCCTAATTTATTTTTGTGGACATCTAGGTTTATTGGAGTTGTTTACAGGAGTATGACTAAAGATTACTTAGGAGATAGATGACTCAAAGGCAGCTGTATCATCAACTATCTCACCAGCATATATGATGAATCATGAGAGCTGCACCCCTGGAGCTCCGAGCATGACCTGCTGGTATTTCCCAATAATCATTACTGCTTAAGTAACCTTAGGGAGGGACATTACAAATCTTTTAATTTCGGAGATTTTCTGAGTCTTATGAATTGTTTGCTTTCAGAACCTTGTAAATCTTCTTTATTTCTCAAATATTAAGGAATCTTCCCTGATGATAGAATGCTCAGATTTGGGGATAGTGCTATATATAACATCTGTGTTTTCTCTCAACATGACACCTGGATTCGGAGATGAAGGAACTTAACAGAGTACATCTAATGAACATCCTAGGAAAGCCACAAACAGAGTTGTGTAGCTTTTGATGTCATGGCCTCAGAAGTCACAAAACAATACTTGTGATTATTAAAGAAGTCACCTCTACTCAGATTAGTGCTGAATAGAGACAGACCCTCAAAGTGAGCACTACCAAGGAATACACATTCATTCCTAAAGTTGTATGCACAGCAGTTGTAGACACTGTATAATTACCTACAAATACATTGTGCACTTTTAGTGTGTGCTGTCTTTACAATAGAATTCTTACATTGGCATATGTTATATTCTTACCTGTCAAAGTGTAATGTCAGAGTAAGGATCTATTATTATGGATATGATGTATTTCAAGAAATTTTTAGTATAATTTGTTGTTCACATCATTTTAAGTACTCACAAATATTAATTCTACCACTTGCTTGTGCAATGAGTGCATAGTCTATATTTATTTATTTATTTTTTTCCTAAGTTTTTTTTATTTACATTCCAAATCATTTCCCCTTTCCTGTTTCCTCCCTCCCCAAAAGTCCCATATGCCCCCTTCCTTCCCTCTTTTCCCCATTCAACCCCCTCTCACTTCTCTGTCCTGGCATTCCCCTACATCCAGTCTTTCTAGGACCAGTGTCTCTCCTTCCATCTTCTTGGAAATCTATTGATATGCAAATTGTGTCTAGGGTATTCCGAGATTCTGGGTTAATATCCCCTTATCAGTGACTGCATACCATGTGTGTTCTTTTGTGATTGGGTTACCTCACTAAGGATGATATTTTCAAGTTCTGACCATTTGCCTAGGAATTTCATGAATTCATTGTTTTTAATTGCAGGGTAGTATACCATTGTGTAAATATACCACATCTTCTGAATCCATTCCTCCGTTGAGGGACATCTGGGTTCTTTCCATTTTCTGGCTATTATAAATAAGGCTGCTATGAACATAGTGGAGCATGTGTCCTTATTGCATGCAGGTAAAGCCTCTGGGTATATGCCCAGGAGTGGTATAGCCAGATCCTCCGGGAGTGTCATGCCCAGTATTCTGAGGAACTGCCAGACTGCTTTCCAGAGTGGTTGTATCAGCTTGCAATCCCACCAGCAGTGGAGGAGTGTTCCTCTTTCTCCATATCTTCGCCAACAACTGCTGTCTCCTGTGTTTTTGATCTTAGCCATTCTTACTGGTGTGAGATGGAATCTCAGGGTTGTTTTGATTTGCATTTCCCTAATGATTAAGGATGATGAACATCTCTTTAGGTGCTTCTCAGCCATTAGATATTCTTCAGGTGAGAACTCTTTGTTTAGCTCTTTACCCCATTTTTTAATAGGATTATTTGGTTCTCTGGAGTTTAACTTCTTGAGTTCTTTGTATATATTGGATATTAGCCCTCTGTCGGATGTAGGGTTGGTAAAGATCATTTCCCAGTTAGTTGGTTGCCTCTTTGTCTTTTTGACAGTATCTTTTGCCTTACAGAAACTTTGTAATTTTATGAGGTCCCATTTGTCAATTCTTGATCTTAGAGCATAAGCTATTGGAGTTCTATTCAGGAAATTCTCCCCTGTGCCCATATGTTCAAGGTTCTTCCCTAGTTTCCTTTCTATTAGTTTCAGTGTGTCTGGTTTTATGTGGAGGTCCTTGATCCACTTGGAATTGAGCTTAGTGCAAGGAGAAAAGAATGGATCAATTTGAATTCTTCTGCATGTTGACCTCCAGTTGAGCTAGCACCATTTGTTGAAAAGGCTATCTTTTTTCCACTGGATGGTTTTAGCTCCTTTGTCAAAGATCAAGTGAACATAGGACTGTGGATTCATTTCTGGGTCTTCAATTCTGTTCCATTGATCTACATGCTTGTCACTGTACCGATACCATGCAGTTTTTAACACTATTGCTCTGTAGTACAGTTTGAGGTCTGGGATATTGATTCCCCTAGAGCTTCTTTTACTCTTGAGAATAGTTTTAGCTATCCTGTGTTTTCTGTTATACCAGATGAATTTTTGAATTGCTCTTTCTAACTCTATGAAGAATTGAGTTGGGATTTTGATGGGGATTACATTGAATCTGTCTATTGCTTTTGGCAAGATGGTCATTTTTACTATATTAATCCTGCCAATCCATGAGCATGGCAGATTTTTCCATCTTCTGAGGTCTTCTTCAATTTCTTTCTTCAGAGACTTGAAGTTCTTGTCATACAGATCTTTCACTTGTTTGGTTAGAGTCACACCAAGATACTTTATATTGTTTGTGGCTATCGTGAAGGGTGTCATTTCTCTTACTTCTTTCTCAGCCTGCTTATCCTTTGAGTATAGGAAGGCTACTGACTTGCTTGAGTTGATTTTATATCTGGCCACTTTGCTGAAGTTGTTTATCAACTGTAGGAGCTCTCTGGTGGAGTTCTTTGGGTCGCTTAAATATACTACCATATCATCTGCAAATAGTGATAGTTTGACTTCTTCTTTTCCAATTTGTATCCCTTTGACCTCCTTTTATTGTCTAATTGCTCTAGCTAGAACTTCGAATTCCTGATCTTTCCAAGACCTTTGACATGAAAGGATGCTGAATTTTGTCAAACGCTTTCTCAGCATCTAATGAAATGGCCATGAAAGAATCAACAAAACTAGGAGTTGGTTCTTTGAGAAAATCAACAAGATAGATAAGCCCTTAGGCAGACTAGCCAGAGGGCCCAGAGACAGTATCCAAATTAACAAAATCAGAAACGAAAAGGGAGAGATAACAATAGAAACTGAGGAAATTCAAAAAATCATCAGATCCTACTACAAAAGCCTGTATTCAACACAACTAGAAAATCTCGAGGAAATGGACAATTTCCTATACAGATACCAAATACCAAAATTAAATCAGGATCAGATAGACCATCTAAAATGTCCTATAACCCCTGAAGAAACAGACGTTGTCATTGGAAGTCTTCCAACCAAAAAAAGCACAGGT
Source organism: Tokudaia tokunoshimensis (assembly GCA_036184795.1). Lineage (NCBI taxonomy): Eukaryota > Metazoa > Chordata > Mammalia > Rodentia > Muridae > Tokudaia > Tokudaia tokunoshimensis. The sequence continues at coordinate 113,318,483 of BTHU01000004.1, forward strand.
CCAGATGGTTTTAGTGCAGAATTCTATCAGCCCTTCAAAGAAGACCTAACACCAATACTCTTCAAACTATTCCACAAAATAGAAACAGAAGGAACACTACCCAACTCGTTCTATGAAGCCACAATTACGCTAAAACCAAAATCACACAAAGATCCGACAAAAAAAGAGAATCTCAGGCCAATCTCTTTTATGAATATCGATGCAAAAATACTCAATAAAATTCTTGCAAACCGAATCCAAGAACACATCAAAACGATCATTCACCACGATCAAGTAGGCTTCATTCCAGGGATGCAGGGATGGTTCAATATAAGGAAGTCCATCAATGTAATCCACTACATAAACAATCTCAAAGAAAAAAACCACATAGTCTGTATTTATATGTACTTCATCTTATCTTTAACACTAGGGCTGGGTCACAGCCTATGGGAGGAAAAATCTTGTTCTTTGTGAGGTTTTGTATGGGTGCTAAGATAGTTTTCTAGTTTAAAAAATACTAATATCAACAACACCGGAAATTATATGAAATTTGTCTTTTATATTTTTTGGACTATGGTCACAATTATGGCTTGCTTATGAATGGTTCATACCTGATGACACGGTTTGGCATTTAAACTAGAAACCATATGGCTGGTCTAAAACATTTGCTAGTGAGCCATTACAGAAAATGGTCTCCAACCCTTGGCATAAGGTACACAATATTTATCTGTCCTCACTTTTAGAGCTTATATTTGGGTGATAAAATTGACTAATGCACCTTATATCACACATAAGTAAAATATGCAGGATGTAAATTATTGCTGAGGAGAGGAAGTTAGAGAAGCAGGATATTTATATCCAATGCAATCTAGATAATCCTATCACTTGATTACACTTTTAAAGACTGCAATTCTAACCAAGGACACATGCATTCACACTGACAGTTTTGAGTCTCAGTTCTCCCTGCTCTCTTTCCCTTTCCATCTTGCTATAGAATGTAGGCTGACCTCAAACTCCATCCTCACTTCTCTGCCTCCAAGAGCTGGGATTACATGTGTGTGTTTGTACCATACCATTGGGACACGGATCTTCTATCTTACGCTCTGCTATGTCTCTGTCTTTATCTGTCTCTATGTTTGTATCTCTCTTTCTCTCTTGTTATTTCATGTGGTGTGTGTGTGTGTGTGTGTGTGTGTGTGTGCTTATGTGTGTGTCTGTGTGTGTGTCTCCCTGCTTGTCTCAGAAATCAAACTATTAACTCCATCAATTCTTTTGTTATTCAGAATTGTTTCAGCTAATCTGAGTTTATTGTGTTTCTATACAAAGTTTTTGAGTTTTGTTTGTTTGTTTTGTTTCAGTTTTGTAAAGAATTATGTTGAAATTTTTACGGGGATTTTATTGACTCTGTAGATTGGTTTTGTCAGAATGGCCCTATCTTAGCCTTAATAGAGACAGTAGAGAGAGCTCTACTCATCACACAAATAAAAGACAAAAGTATGCCTTGAGAATGATTTAAGGAGAGAAGTAAAAATGTCTTATTATATTACATAAGTCACAAATCCCTTGTAGCCCTCTCTGACAGAAAGTTGATAAAGCCTATTGTGGGCTGCAATGCATGCCCTTCCCCTTACTGTTACAGTCCTGCCCCCTCCCTACTGACCAGCTCTAAAACAACCTTGAATTATATTATAGCTAGACTTTCTCAGTGCTTTCTTAACTTTATATACTTTAGCGAGACCAGGCTAGCTTGCTCCTTTTCCCCCCATAAAGCTGAAAGGATTAAAAATTCTTTGTCCTATAGAACTGAAGGATCTGCCTCTTTCTTCCGCAACCCATTGTGCTGACTATGGTGCAGTGCCCTAACTCTCCTAATATTCTGGAAACAGAAGTATCTGCTTTTCTCTTCAAGACCACATCATATTCCTGGATGCTGTGGTAGCTCTCCTAATATTCTGAGATCTGAAAGAAACTGATGAAATAAGAGTAGTAGTTTCTCTTCAAGGATCTGGGTTTTTCCAGACACTTCCTTCATCATCTTATTAAATAACTAATGTCCAAAAGCCTGGTCAATATCTAGAGTCCTTCTCACAAGACTCTTGTACTGGAAGATGCCCTATGTCCCTGTGTTCCATTTGTTTCTGTCTGTATAGCTGCTTTTTAACAGGGTCCTGACCATGAAAGATGTTATATTTTCCTGTGTCATTAATGGGAGACATAAAGAAGGCATCACAAGGAAACACACAATATCAGAAACGACTTGCTGCTTAAAGATCCTCTAAGGAGGAAGAAAACTGATAAGGGCTGATAGGGAGATGGACAAAACACTGTTCCAAATAAGCATGTGGGAACAAAAGAGAGGGGACTGATGGGCCAGGAACATCACTGAGATTCAGGGTATGACAATAGAAGCTTCTATCAGGGAGTTGTACTGGGTTATTGAGCAAAGGGAGAGAGGAGTTGTAAAATGGCCATACTGTGACTTAAGGATTATCACCACAGAATGAGGATGCAGTTTAGTGATAAAGTTATTTTTCAGCTTGTGTAAGTCCTTGGGTTCTGGCAGAATAACCACCATAACATAGATATATAGGTTTTGCACCATGTTAAGAGTCAGTGGGATCAGTCTAATACAGCAGTTCTCCACCTGTGGTCAAATGACCATTTTATAGGGACATCTGAGACCTTTGGCGAACAGAGATATTTAAATTAAATTTTATAATGGTAGTGAAATTACAGTTATTATATTGCAACAAAAATAATTTTATGGTTGGAAATCACTACATTGTGAAAAGCTATGTTAAAGAGTTGTGGCATTAGGAAGGTTGAGAGCCACTTGTTTCTAAACTGACCCCAGATAAGAAAAGCAGAGAATGGAACACTCTGGGTAAATGTGGCTAAACCCCACTTTTGTTGTTGTTTTTATGCAATAATAACCCTATATCAAATTGCATGCAGCATTTTCAGTAATTCTGTGATGCAATATAGAATTACAAATGCTGTGTATAATATGCATATGTATGAATATATAGTTACAAGGGAATAATCCCTTAAGCCAATTACATCAAGTTGAGTTTGTTAGAACCATGAAAAACAAAGCAGTTCCAAGATCAAGCAAAATCCAGAACCAAAGCAAGTTCTGAGAAATCCAACCAAAGACAATCAAAGACCAGTCGTAGTAAAACAGAAATGAGGCATGCAAAGCCTCTTAATTGGCCACAGTTTAGTCAATCAACCAGGCAATTGGTTGCAGCTTAAGTAGTTAATTGATTACAGTGTCCAGCAGCCAACCAAATTCAGTAACTGTGACTAAACCACATATTGGTTTGTTGGACCCCACACAGGACCCAGGCCATTTACAGCCTCTTAATTTATTTAATTGTGTTCTGGCAGCACATGGGGCAGAATGGTCACCGTAATATAGGTACATTTTAAGAATCAATGGGATCTCTCTCTCTCTCTCTCTATTTCTTTCTCTCTTTCTCCATCCCTCCCTCCCTTCCTCCCCTCTCCCTCCGTGTGTGTGTGTGTGTGTGTGTGTGTGTGTGTGTGTGTGCAGTTGAAATAGCAAACAGCACACACTTTAACTAATAAAGGAGTTCCATCTGCTTGCTGGTGTACTGCAGGACCAGAGTTGCTGGTGTTTTCATGGAGAAGCTTATCCCACCCATAAGCTTCTCAGTGCATCAGCTCCTTGCCACAGACAGAGGATGGATGTGACCCTTGCCAGAAATCAACAGGGTCTGAATGGGCCTCCTCCATCCAGGACTCGGGTCTTCCCCTCTGAGAATCATACATACCTCTCCTCCTGTGTCACAATGTTTTTCTTTTACTTTTTTCCTTTTCTTTCCTTCTCTTCCATTTTCTTTTTTTTCCTTTCCTCACACACCCACTCCCATAATATCCTTTTCTGCAGAAACCCTTTCAGGTACTGGACTCTTTAGAATTGTGCATAAAGTAATTGATTGTGAATGATCCTTATTAGACTTTACTTCCAATAGGACATTGGATGGTCTTGAACCAATTTGATGGAGAAGTGCTGAAACAGGACAAAATGTAAATGTAATGAAGGCCATCTTAGGATTTACCAGAGGGACAAGGAAAGTCTGGCATTTCCCCCAGCTTTGAAGTTCTCTGACAAAGGGCCATTTTAAATGAATCAACAGAAACAAAGCAACGTTGTGCAGCTGTGGTCATGCCTTCATAGAAGGAACTCCACATGCTTCATAATGAGGCACTTGTGTTAATCTCCTGTCCTGAGTCCCCACAGACCTTCCTTCTGAACATCCTCATCTGCAGTGGTCTTGGTTTCATTTTTCATCATGAGGCTGTAGGAGAGAGAACACATGTGGTTGCCACGGTTTCTCACAAAACCATAAAGAATAATTACTGCAGCCCCAGTGCGGGGACTTGCTTTCAACTTGCTATTTTGTGCTGGATACACAGTTGAAATGTTCCAAATGGCAAAAAATAGGAAACTTCTTCTGGCTTTCTCTTTGTAGAACTGCAAGAAACATATAGGGAAGTCTTTCCTGAAGGGGTTTTGGGGGCAGAGTTTTCCATGGAAGAACAACCTTGTATGTTTTCAGTGGGTCCTTATTTCCTGATTTGAAAGGGCCATGCTGTATTTTATTCATCATTCTGACCACACATATATGTAAAACATGCATATTTGTTTATATTAGGGACACACACAAACTGATTTATGGAAATCCCAAGGATTCCATCAGGACTCCATCCACATGTTCAGAGTTAGGGAAAGGAGTGTCTTGTATTGTGTACTAGCTTTCTGGAAAGAATCAGAGAACACAGGTGAAGAGGTCTGTAGAGATGAATTACTGAGTAGATTTAAGTGTACTTACCCCAGAAACAAATCATCAAGGGCAGAGTGAAGATCAGAATGTAAGGATAGAAAGGAGAGTGAGAGGAAAAGGAGGATGGTGATCTACCTCATCACACTCAATCCTCATGAGCTGTTGCTATATGAAGGATATTGCACCAGATAATCCATGCAGAGCCTACAGTGCTTAATGCAAAAAAAAAAAAAAAAATCACTTGGGACCTGATCATTGAATGCCAGCTGAACTCTTCTCTTTCACTTTTGTTAAACTCACTTAGTTTTCAGAACAACCCCACAAAAGAGATGCTGTTATATGGTATTACAGACAAGGCAACTAAGAACCTAGACAGTCAGTTGCTTGTCCAAGTTCACAAAATTCCTAGCTAGACATTCTCCATTTAACTACTAGGTTCTTTCCCTCCTGTTTCTTATAGCGAATGATAATCAACTACTATTATTAGCTATCATTATTGTTTGTGTCCAACAATGCTTTGTGCCACTCCGAAACAGTAACCATTAGTTATGAGCATACTGGCATATTTGTGCAGAATGTAAAGGTTTCAGGTCTAGAGTGCTTTCCTCAGCACTTACATTTGCTTCTTTCAAATTTGTGTGTGTGTGTGTGTGTGTGTGTGTGTGTGTGTGTGTTCCTTAGTGACCTTCATTAATGACCTTCACCCATGACTTCATCTGGAGTGCCTTTCATTTATATTCAAGGCTGTGTTCCTTGACACATTTCTTAGTTGTGTTTGCTGTCTCTCCTCCAGGGCTGACTTAGTCTCTGAAGAGCACTTGCATTTGGCCAGTAAAATGTGAATGTGAGGAATAAGTGTAACTTCCAAACAAATGCTCTAAAGAGCTAGTGAAACCATGTCTTCTCTGCATTGATAATCAAAATGAGGTCCCTGAGTGACCATACTTAGAAGAACGGTCATGCAGTACATGATGAGAAATGTAGCACGAGTAACACAGCTTAACTTATAAATTCAGGAATCCTACCCCAAATGAGCTGAGCTGCAGTGTAACTCAACCAGCCAGCCAGTATTAGTCCAGTTATGTTTCAGGTTGGTGGTGTTGAGAAGAAATAGCTTCATAATGATATTGTGTAGCTTGCTCTGTATATATCATGCAGGCACTGGGTGCTTTTCCCCATTTCATCCTCATGCATGGACCTGATGTGACACACAAACTGCTATATTGAAACCTCCTGGTTGCAGAGAGAACATCAAACCAAGTATGACCTCATAACGATCTCCCAAAGCTAACGCACACCAGCATTTAAGAACTCATCCAACCACAAGAGAGCAGAGAATAGAAATTCTACCTTCACTGGGGGAAGCTAGGAGCACTCAGGGAGCAGTGTACATGTGCTGCTTACGAAGCTACCATCTTTTCTTAGTTTCTCCGTATCTATATCATCTAACAGGCAGAACATCTGTACTATCAACTTCAACTTTAAGTTTGTATTGAAAAATATCCTGGGTATGGAAGCAATCACTCAGCAATGGTTATCTTACTCACAATGTTTTATGTGACATATATGCACATACATGTTACCTATCTCTATCTATATGAGTGTGTGTATGTGTGTGTGTTTGTGTGTGTGTGTGTGTGTTATATAAAAGTTAACCAGAAAAAAACTTCCTTTGTAACCTGATGGACTTTTCTCAACTTTTATAGAAAATGTTAAGTAAGGTGAACCAGGAAACAGTAAAGAAGAGGAGGTGGGTGAGAGAAGAGATAACTAATACTAGTGATTTTTGAAAAAGACATGGAGTTACCTATAATTTTATAAGCCTTCTAAAGAATATATGCATATAAAATAGTTTAGATGCAGTTACACAACATGGGGAATAATTTTTCCAGAACCCTTAGGTAATCAAAGCTACAATCCAGTGTAAGGTATGGGATACATTCTTTCTGGTTATTGGTCATAGATATGCCAGAGACCCCCAAAATAATACAGGTTATTGCCATTGATTTTTATGGCATATCAGAACTTGATAGTAAGGTTCTTTTGCTTAAGACAACACACACATTATTCACAGGACCTGGAGAAGTCAACCTGGTACTGGCCTGGAAGCTTTCACAGTGCTGGATAGCTTTCATAGTAACAGAAGGAACTGTACACCCTGCGGGGGGAGAAAAGACAGAAAGAGTCTTACCCAGATGTGAACTCTGTGAGATATACTAGTGATTGGCATGGTAAAATAGGCTCATGTGTGCAATAGTGGCATAAAAGTTATATAGGTAACCAACCACTTTCTCATTGGATTTAAGGCCTGCTCCATAAGTAGAAACTCATACATGTAGTCTAAATCTGTCATGACCCATGACTGTTAAATTCTGAGTTCCTAGGAGTGAATCTACTACTATAAGTTTACTAATCAGACATAGTATTAAACTGCTGTCTACATATATTTCTATACTCAGAGATTAGTACAGTACTAATCAGAAAAGTATATTTTCACAATGGACAGAAATCAATAAAGAGACTCCAAGTAATCAAATCACAGAAAACATGCGCTTTTGGAGTAGACCAACATGAATCAGACATTTTTACCACACTCTTTCAGCCCAACATGTATAAAACATCATGGAAGATAGGGCAGAAAGATTATAAGAGCCAGAGGTTGGCGAGCACTGGGGCTAAACAGGGCCTTCTAGTCATGACATGATAGTTGTCCTCATGAATTCACAGTGGCTCTGGTTACTGGACCAAGACCTTTACAAGATCACGACCTTCACAAGAATACCACAGCATGAATAAGAGAATGATACACCACCATCTGCTCCAAGATGAAAAACTACTTACAGAAGATGGGAGGGGCACCTGGCTTTCTTATGGGTGTAGGCCATAGTAGTTGATCATACTCCAATGGGTGGGCCTATGTCTATGTGTATATATATGCAGCATATGTTGGTCTCACTGGATAATAAAAAAAGGATGAGATGAATTTGGATGAAGATGTGTGAGGAAGTTGAGGAAGATTGAAAGGGGGTGTGGTGGATAGATCAGATAAAATATATGGTTTGCACATGTGAAAGTCTCAAAGAACAAGTACAATATTTTTTTAAAAAGAAACTTACTTTGTAGAGCAAAAGAGATTGTAGTTTCTGTTTTCTGGAATACTTTGTCACCAGAGTCCTTTTAAAAAATGTTAAGCCTTGGGTATATTTTGTTTGGATCCAAGGGTATTCAAAGGGATGCTAACACATGATTTTTTATGTTTTTACCAGTTTCCTCTTTTCCTCATCCTCAGTAATCTATGATGTGCTCACAAGAATGAGGCTACAATGCAAGCCATAATTAGCTTATTCACTGCTTGTTATGTGTGCCTTACTACTACTCTACAAAGAAATGACTGTATGTTTAGAATGTTAAATGTACAAGATGTGATCGATTGAATATTGTTTTACTTTTAAATATAAAGATCTATGCTCAAATTGTAAAGTTGTTTATACGTGCTACATGGATACCATACTTTTGACTAAAGAAAACAGACTTGTATAGTTAGATGGAACACTATAACTGGTACCATCTCCATGATCATTCATTTTGATAATGAATTTCTCTAGTGTCTGAATGAGTTCCCATTACATTCATTTGTAATTTTCAATAATGTTACCATGATGCTTACACACAGAGCTCTAAGCCAGTTGAAGGCCAACAGCTTGTCTTCATAGTAAATTGGATTCCATTCTCCAGAAAACACGAGGGACATGCAGAATGTGAGAATCAATGTAAATCATTGGCATATTGCTTAGGACAAATTAAAGCAGACAGAAAGACTGTAATCTCTCAGGGTTAATCAGGGCCTCAGCAGAACCAGACTTTAATTCTTTGCTGGTTTTAATGAAAATGGTCTTTGTAGGTTCATAGAGAGAATGGTACTTTTAAAGGCTTGGCCTTGTTGGGGTAGGTGTGGACTTGGAAGGAATGTACCACTAGGGTGGGCTTTGTGGTTTTAGGTGCCCAAGCCAGGCCCCATGTGGCTCTCTTTTTCTGCTGCCTGCAAATCCAGATGTACAACTCTCACGTACCTTCCCAACACAAGGTCTGCCTGTGTGCCCCCATGCTTCCTTCTATGATGATAATGAACTAAACTTCTGAATTATAAGCCAGCCCCAATTAAATGTTTTCCTTTATGAGATTTTGCTCTGGTCATGGTGTCTCTTCACAGCCATAGAAGCCCTAAGTAAGACAATTCTCTTGAATTCAGTCCTTGTCCTTCCTGTCTGCAATGAAGACTCGGCTTATGTGGTCCTGTAGTAGGCACAGATGTAGCACGCAGAGTGCCTGTGCGATGAAGGTCTTCTCAGCATCAGAGTTATTAAAAAGGTATAGAATCCCTCAAACCAACCTTTTTAAAATCTCCCTGCGTTCCTTAGGTTTTAGTAAGTCAGAAGTTGTAGTTAAAGGTCACCAGCAGACTCAAGCTGTACTGTCACTGGAGGTTGCCCCTGGACCGTGCTGCTAGAATGCTTAGACCTGAGCCTGTGAAACTTTGACTACTTCTGAAGACTTCACTCTTGGGCCTTGTGACTAATAGTAAGTACAATATTTCTTCAGGACTTAAAAAGTTTTCTGATACTGCCTAACTTTTGTTTGCCTCCTCTTACCTCATGCAGGGCTCCTGTGAACTTGTGATTTAAACAAACAGTCAGATTGAATGAAACTCTTAGGGCTGAATCCAAAACCCTAAAATTATAGTCATGTTACAGAGACTTAACAAGTACAATAGGATTTTAAGAGGCAGACTGTCTCATAAGCTGTCATTGATAAAGCTGATGAAATGAAATCTACTTGGGTTGACTGACATTCAATCTTAGGACTATTTAGAACTGGAAATGCACTAATTTATCTGGAAAACATTACCAGGCCCTAGAGAACAAAGGAAATGACAATTGCTTTTTATGCAAATTATCAGAAATTTAAAACAGGTTAAAATATAAGTGAGTTTGGTTTGGTTTTCTTTTTTCTCTTGTGATCATCAACTTTGAAAGTAGAAACTAACACATTATTGTGAGAAGAAATGGATACATTTTCAGGTAAGTAAACTCCTTGAATTTGTTAGGTAGCCCACAACTTCTGGGATTCTAGGAAAGCCCACTTAACACCCTCAGAGACTAGGCTGGGTATGGGGTAAAGTTGTGCTTGAGTTGTGATACTGATGGGATCTCACATAAATTGTACTATAGGAAAATGGCAAATATCCATAGGTATTGTCTTCAGATCATAAAGCACACAGAGTTAAGCTCCTGGGCTGGTCTTCTATCCACCTATTCATCAGCTGCTCATGGGTCATGGAACCATGGAGGAGCCTCAAGGCACTTTGGATGGTGATGCTTAGAAATAGAAAATAGACCCTGAAGTCTGGCTTGGAATCAATGACTTGGAATTATGTAGAGAAGACTATTTTAAATGGATCAAATGGCCATGTGTGGAGAAAGCATATTTCTTCTGTGTGTGTGTGTGTGTGTGTATGTGTGTGTGCTAGTACAGCCCTATATCAAGATGGAATTGTGATTACAGAAGGCAGGTGGGGTTGTTATATTCACTTGTAATAGTATCCCTTATGGTAAGGATTCAAAGATGATATAGCATCTGTCAGTGGAAATACTTTCAAGCTTTGTATGAGTTAACCTGATTTTTTTTGATGTTTCATGATGTCATTACTATTATTACAATCTATGTTTTAATAGGCTAAGAAACCAAGACATGAAACATAAGAGTGGCTTTCCTACAGTCAAGCCCTAAGTCTGATGGCTAGGATTCAGAGCAAATCAGACAGACACAGCATATACCAGCTGGGGGATTCTGAAGTCTGTGTAGCACATTCAAGGCACACTATGCACTGCTATTAGGATAAACAGGATTAGAAGGGACAAAAGATATCCCTGCAGCAACTATGGGCTATGTTCAAATTTGTATTATGTAATGCCAAGACCTATTTTCACTCTTGAATTCCAAATATAAAATTAATCCCCTTTTCTGAAAATGCAGACTTCTTTCTAGAGACATATTTCCTTCTCCAGCATCCTTGCTTATGCTGATCGGAGTAATCCATGAGTTCCCTCAGTTGGACTGTCCAGACTGGCTCTTGGTCTTTATGTTGGTCATTGCTTCCACAGTGAATGACTGGGTGACAGGTGTGGCAAGTTTAGTCAAGATTCTAAAAATAATAATAATAAAAAAGATGAATTTCCTCTATTTTTCAGGACCCTGGGCCCATGATGATCCCTTAAAATATTGAGTACAATGAACTGCTCAAATGATCCTGTAGGGTGAATGAAGTTTGGATTTTTTAGTTAAAATAAGATTCAACAAAACACTGTATCCACTTCACTGACACACTCTCAGAAACTGGATTTGTCACAACTCCTGAGTACTGGTATAGCCACCAATTTTCTCAAGACTCAGAACGCATTTGTCACAGGAGAGCATGAGTAGGCAGTATCATCTCTTTGTAATAGCTTGTAAAGGCCATTTATAGCAACATGCCTTCAGTTGCTGATTTTCAATAGGCTCCAATTACAATTGACAAACTGTCAGGAGACAATCTACTGGGTGGTAGGAATATTGCTGGTGGGTGGTATAAGATGGGAAGTACTAACTTTACTTAACCAATAAAACAACTTCAACATAAACAGTTGAAGTCAAATATGAAGTAAGAAAATACTCCAGATCCTGTTTCTACAATTGTGTTAAATTGTCTCTCCCCTCTCCCCCCTCCCCTGGGGACCCAGGATCACAATTAACAACAATGGGGGAGGACTTAAGTCATACTAATTACCTAGGAATTCTGTTGGCAATTATGATGTTATCAGGAAAGGTTTAAATTCCAACTGAAGGAAAACAAAACAAAACAAAAATTTAAAAGCTTGTGGTGACATTTTAAATTTGCTAACAAAACCCATGCCAGATCCCATGGGTAATGCCTTGCATGTTGAGAGATCTTTTAAAATAAATGTCACATTGAACAAACAGGGCCTCCATCAGTTTAGTGAGCCCAAGCACTTTGCAGAAGACAGGCTATAGCTCTGAGAAAGAGATTTGCATATGTCCCTGACCTGGGAGTATTGTCAGATGGGGTTTCAGCTAGATTGGAGGCTTCTATGGGCAGTGAGGGCTGCTACAGGTTACACTGAATGAAATTTTTAAGGGCCATCAAAACCTAGGTAAATGGGATTAGAACCTTCCAGGTGCAGAACATAGAATGACCGGTCAGGGGATCAGCTGCTAGCTGGTGTCAGCTGATGTGGATGACCTCACCTCTGTACTCAAAAAACCATTAGAGTGGAATCCTTAAATGAGAGGCTGGGAGGGCTATCTCACTTCTGTGGGTCCAAGGTAGAGCATCTGGTGGTGGGTCTGCTGATGACCAGCAGGATCTGTAACGATGAAGAGAAGCAAGGATGGGAACAGAAAAGGGGGTGGATGGGGGGGTGTAATAGCCTTTTCTGCTCATCCACATTAGCAATTCAGCATTGTGACCTTGATGGAGCATTGGTGAGAACAGTTTCCACTGACCATATGTGACAGAGACAGGATATCAAGAAACACTGATGGGACTAGGTGACAGGTCCAGATAAAAAACACACCATGCGACAGGTCTCACGTGGGAATTTTTTTTCTTCTTGTTCATTTGAGGTTTGAAACCGATAAAAGTATGCTTGAGTCACAGGAGGATGTTTCTCCAACAACGGGGACTAATTTCATGGGCCTCACTGGCCAAGAGAAGAATGGTACTGAGCCAAAAATGCTTCTTGCCCCAACTTGTCTATAGGTAGCAGTGCTCATAGCAAGATCACACTTGGTAGATGAATTTTCCATACTTATCAGTCACTACAACAGGGACTACTGAAAGCTGCAAACGCCATCCCTTAGGATATTTGCTGGCTCTTTGCAAACTTGAGAGCTATTATGATAGGATCACTTCTCTATTGTGACTGGGGCAGTATAGGGTGCACATGGGCTTTGAACAGTCTGCAACCAGAGATGGAGCAGGGTCTGTAATGGCAGAATTTGACTCGTTAACTGCAATGATGTTTATGATTTACTGGTCTGAGCAGTCTCCAAGCAAAAGGATGGCTGCTGTGTAGAAGGCAGATCAATGCAACCACACATGGTATCAATATTCTAGCTAATTAGAGCTTCCCACCCGGGAACCGCTGGAAGAAGGTCATAAAAACAATGGTGGCCTATTTGTTGACAGATCCTAACCTATCTTATGTTAGTTCATCTTAGTCTCTGTCTCATAAAGAAATTATCTAAGAGTTTATTAAAGCTTTTAGCATTGCCATAAAAGAGTCGTAGGGTGGCAAGAAGAGGATATTGATGGATTGTCCATTATCACTGATGTGTGGGATCTCAGAAAAAGAGTAGGATGCTTGTTGTGGCTCATGGTGAAAGAGCAGAGGCGCTTAATTACACTGAAGCACTGTTATCCCAGCAGTGTGTCTGTGATGGCTATAAACACTTGAGATCTTTAGGATGAACTGTTCTGACTCAATAGTGGTAATTGACTGGAAAGAACATTTCAAATGCTTCAATTCTGCATTTGCACTTGGCTTAGGGTTTGAAGTGTTCCTGCCCAAACCCTTCACATACTATCTGTCCACATCAATGTACCCAGCCTGGTTCTCTATACCCAGCTCCCTATACCTCCTTCTTTACAAATCACTTCCTCTCTCATTTCTCTTTTTACTGCTTGAATGTCCTGATAGAATATTAGATTAATAATGGCAGGAATCTTTGCATAACTTATTTTCCATTATTTTTACCACCCAGAAGAGTATCGATTATATATAAGCACAGAAATAAATAAAGACTGCTGAAATGAAAAGGAACAAAGTGTATATCGCCAGAGCTTGGTATGGTAAGAAAGTCAGCCTCCAATGTATACATTCAGTTCAGGCTCAATGGTGGGCGAAGGGTACGGAAACATTAGGAACAGGGAGAGCTGTGGGTGTCCTCTGTTTTGAGGCTATTGGCATGTTGAGTTGGAGGAATGAATAGATGGGTGTAATGTTTGGCTTTATCCTGCTGCTTTTATGTTGGACAAAGCACAGATTAGGCGAATTCGCAGTTATTGACCTAGTCCTAGGCATTTGGGGGACATTTATTGAGTTTGTGCTTTGGTTTCTTGGCTAGATGTTTTAGGGTGTGGATCAACATTCTATATTTATTCATGGCTTTGTTGGCCAAGCCTGTAAGTTCAATTTCTCAAATGCATATCTGTTATTTTGGGGCATTTCTTGCATTGGGTTTTCTTCTGGTTTTCCTTTCTATTCATTTCCATACCCCTGTCTTTCTCTTACAGAAGTTCTTACTGTTCTCTTGAAGTTACTTATCTTTATACTCTCATTGACCATAAATCTCTTTATTCTTTGGCCACTCATAGAGTTTGTGTCCATACTTCCTGCCAGATGACTGCAATGTTTAAATGGAAATATACACAGGTATAACCTTGTCTCTACAATCAGCATTTTTAGTCCTCCCCTATTGTAAGCCCATTGTGTATGTGTGTGTGTGTGTGTGTGTGTGTGAGTGATGTATGTGTGTGTGCATGAGTGTGAATGTATGTATGCCATAGCATGTGTTGCAGAGAAGTAGAAAGGCAATTTGTGGGTATCAGTTCTCTCTACTCAGGCCCTCGGGCTAGTCAACAAAAGCTTTTATCCACTGAGCAACCAATCTTGTCTGCTCTCATATTTCATTTTAATTTGCATTCAATGACATATAGGATCATAATATCTTTTGCTCTGTTGCTTTATGGGAATCATATTCAGCCTTGGGTGTTTTCTTTAATATTTAGGTGTGATACCATTGTTTTAATCATCTCCCTTCTGTACTCCCTCCACATCCTTCTCTTCCTCATTTCTGTGTCTTCTTCCTTTGCCTCATATACCTCTGCTTTCTTAGTGCACATTATTGTATAAAGTGATAGATGTTATAATGACAATTTTCTTCAAATATATCATGTACTTTAACCATATTCACTTCCTATTACCTTCATTTCCTTTCCCCATCTTGGTCTTCCTCTTTCTCTTCTAAAATTGTCTTCTGCATCACACACACACACACACACACACACACACACATGCACACACACACACCCTAGGTTTCACATATGAACGAAAACGTGACATTTGCCTGTCTAATTCTGTCTTATTTTGCTTCCTGTGATGATCTACACTTCCATAAATTACCTACAGTTGACAGAATTTCATTTTTCTTTACATCATAATAAGACACCATCATCTATCTACCACATTTTTTTTTTTTGTTCATGCATCTACTGATGGACAGGGGCCGGTTATGCAACTTAGCTATTATAAAATTCTGCTGTACCATGAGTGAGGATATTTGTCTATAGTGTGCTAGTTCAATTCTGTAGTTTGATTTTCAGTGTTTTGAGAAAACTCCATACTTATTTACATAGTGGATTTGCCAAGTTACATCATCATAAACAATGTAAAAAAATTCCTTTCCCCCTATATTGTTGTCAGCATTTTGTTTTTAACTAATAGCCATTCTGTCAGGAGCGAGATGGAATCTCAATGGAGTTTTGATTGGCATTTTTTGATGGCTGAGGATGTTGAATTTGTTTTCATGTATCTATTGGCCATCTGTATTTTGACATTTGAGAAAGAAGTGTTTGTCTTATTTGCCAATTTATTGACAGAATGTGTATGTGTCCATGTGTGTGTATGTGTGTGCAAATGTATGTACATAAGTATATGTGTATGTATGTATGTGTGTGTATGTATGTGTACTTGTGTGTGTGTGTGTGTCAACTTTTAGCTTCTTCACATATTCTAGGTACTAATGGTCTATCAGATGTTTAGCTGGCAAAGCTTTCTTGTTAGTCTGTAGTTGCCTCTTCAGTGTTAATTGGTTTTGTTTGGTTGTTTGTTTTTGAAAATTATTTCTTTGAGCTATTAGAGACCTTTCAAACCTTAACTATGTTTGTATGTTTATGTTTCCCCTTAGTAATTTCAGAGTCCTGAGTCTTATACTAAGGCCTTTATTCAGGCTTCAAACTCAATGTGTAGCTTGAGGACAGTGGTCCTCATACCCATTACCATCTTAATCTTCACAGCCTCAGAGGACTGGACATGATGTTTTCTCATAGAAAGAGAGATGGGAAAGGTCACTAACTCCGCCACCCATTTCCTCCAGTCTTCCCACTCCCAGGTAGCATGTAACCTTGCTCCTAGACATAGCCTTGAAGTGTCTGCTAGATTATACAGGAGGTATAGAGCAACTGAAGGAGGTTCTACATATGAGCTTTGGGTGTGTTATCACACATGCTTGATGGGACTTTTTTGTAGCATAGCTGTTTGGGGGTCAGCCAGTGTCAGCAATCAATCTCCTGTAAGTTCCAGAGGCACATTATTTCACCATGATGAACTTGGTATCATAATTTCTTGTCTCTCATCAATGGCCTGAGACAAAGACAAATGATTGTTCTTTTCTCCTCAGAAAAAGCAATGCAACAGTAGCCCAGGCTGGCCTTGGACTCCCATCCTACTGCCTCACCCTGCAAAGTTCAGGGATTGTGAGCGCACACCATCACCCCCTACTCTTTCAACTTTTCTCTATCATGAAATCTTACCCCATCATTTGCTTCTTTCTCAACAGTTGATGAAAACCCACAGATTATGGGTAATTCCGAAGACCAACACTTTCTCCCTGTTCTCTCAACAACAAAAATAAGTAGAAAAGGAAGGTGTGCTTTTGTTCATTAAATTCGTTTTAGTCCCTACACTTAAATGAACTTTCCGTATGACATTACCATAGCAAGAAGCCTTCTCCAAATGAGAACAGACTTCTTTACATGAGATCATCACTTTACAGCAGAGGATTTGAAGTTGAACCAAGAAAAATAATATCCACACTATTAAAAGGTAAGAGCTTAAAATAAATAGAGGCCCAGAGAAAAGAACCCCTGCAAAGAGAACTTGGGATCCACACGCCAGGGCTCCTTTCTTCTGGTTTAAATAGCTTTTTACAAATGGGCTGAGCATCACTTGCTATAATTTTGATGAATACTGTATGTACACTCTCCCTTTGCCCTGGTTAGGATGTGGGAGGACAGGAAGCAAGTGTGACACAGTGTATTTATAAAGCCAAGTCAGGCCTGGCTCACCAAGAACTCTTAAATGCAATTGATAAATAATGCATACGGTGAAGCTCCAGTTTGGAACTGAATTAAATCCAGAGTTCAAATGTGTCCTCTCTCTGGTTATATCTACCTCATATCCTAGAAAAATGTGTCAGTGAAGTTCAGTATCAGTGGCATAGAGGAGTAAGAACAAACCCTAGAGAAATAGTGTGTGCATTTGGAGTTACTGAGACTTTGGCCTAGAAACAGATTTTCAGCTTGCTATAGAGATGCTGCAGCAGGCACAATATTGTTCTTCAAGCTGATTTGAGAACGCTTAGATGGCCTCACAGAAGGGGCTAATAACTGCATTCTAAACCTCATTTGTACAAGACTTAAGGGAGGTGCAGTATTCCATACACCTTGTAAATATGGGGTTTAATAGAAGCGTGGAGAAGTAGACACAGCATAATGAAAACTGTCTAACAGAAGCTATCAAATAGAGAAGAATCTGGTCTTGTTGATGTAGGACACAAATCCACTTGAGACATATTAGAGCGAGCTTTATGAGAGTGAGCATTTGGTAAAAATAATAGAGTGAAAAAAAGCTATGGGCTATTTCTTACTCCAGAAACAGACTTTTAGATAAAGAAAACTAAACTGGGCAGACTAAGTTACAGAGCGCATAAAAGATAAGATATGATGGAGAAAGTCAAGGTCAGTCTATGGAGGAACAATCGGTCTCACCTGGGAGTTCACAGAAGCATCTATTCTCAGCCCCATACCTGAACTCAATCAAAGTCTAAAGGACTGGGGCTATTCATCTCTGTGTTAGTAAGTATACCACATCATTGTAATGCATTCTAACCATTGCAAACAGCTGTTATAGAACAGAATCAACCAGAACTAAGCATCAGGGCCAGGAGTTAGACTGCTATGTTCCCCTTTCTGATTCTTCTGAGTATATATTTCATCAGGACACATCTCTCCATATCCCCAGCCTGTTCCTCCTATAGCATCCTTCATAAAGTGATTTAATTGGCCTTAAAGAGGTGACTCAGCAATTAAGAGCACTTGCTACTCTCATAGAGGTTCAAGCATCAGTTCCCAGCATCCACTTGGCTTACAATCACCTGAATGGTTCTCCAGTCCCAGGCTTGTGACACTCTGCAGGCCCTGAGAATGCACATGGCATACCTAGATACATGCAGCAAAATACTCGCACACAAAATAGAAGTAAATAAATCTTAAGAAAACAATGCAGTAATTATCATTCATTGGAAGTCTGAATTCTAACATGATCCAAATTCTGTATGTTTGAGGCATTTATATGATACATCAAGTGGAAAATTCTAAGCCTGATCTCAATGTGACATGATGCCATTGAAATAATCTCTCTTTTCCTTTGATCTGCTAAGTCAGGCTGCTGAATTTGAACCTTTATCCACCCTGGTCTTCAGAAACCAATTTTACTAATGCCTCTGAGTAGCTGAAAGAGAGGAAGCTCAGGGCTTCCCCTGGCTTGACTTCAGCTTCTCTCTACCATGAGATCAGCACACTCAAACCTGCTTTGGTTCATTCTAATTCACAGCATCTGGTATAGAACCTGCAGTTCTCAGCTGGCAACAAAAGTCTGATTAGTGAATGAGTTGCTGACTCATAGGCTCCAAATACTCTTCAGCTTCTCAAGGTGTTTTTATTTAATGTCAAAATGGTCTGGAGTCAAACTGTACTTAACTGTCAATATGGTTGGAAGTTGAGAATTCCAAGTCAATGATGACTATCTGAGTAGGCTCAGAGATTTTTGCTTTTAGACACTTTGTGAGTTAAAGGGTTGACTAGAGTGGGAAAAGAGAGTCTTGGGGGGGGGTTATTAATTGGAGATGATGAAGTTTTTGCTTTACAGTGCAGATGACCAGACCCAGCTTTTTTTAAATTAAGTTATTTTATTTATTCACATTCCAAATGTGTCCCTCCTCCCTGTCCTCCTCTGAGAGTTTTTCATCTCATCTCTCCTCCCCTTTGGCTCAGAGAGGATGCTCCCGCACTATTACCTAAACCCCACAGCATCTCCTTTCCATTAAGTCTCTACAGGATTAGGTGGACTAGACAGTCCTCTGCTACATATAAGTCAAGTTGTGGGCAGGGTTGTCACAGACTAGCCCGTGTATGCTCTTTGTTTGGTGGCTTAGTCTCTGGGAGCTCTGAGGGGTCCAGGTAAGTTGTTGTTCTTCCTATGGTGCTGCAATTCCCTTCAGATCCTTCCATCCTTCCCCTAACTCTTCCATGGGGGTCAGTCCAATGGTTGGCTGTGTCTGCATCTGTCTCTGTCAACTGCTGGTAGAGCCTCTCAGAGGACAGCCAGGCTGACTCTTGTCTGCAAGCACAATATGGCATCAATAATAGTGTCAGGGTTTGGTGCCTGTGCATGAGATGGATCCAAGTTGGGCCAGTGTATGGATGGCCTTTCCTTCATTCTCTGCTCCATTTTAGTCCCTGCATCTTTTTAAGACAGGAACAATTCTGACACACCCAGATTTTATTATTATTATTATTTATGCATGTTCATAAGAGAAATTAGTGAATAAGAGTCTTTCCTGAATTGGTATGGTAGAGCAACAAATATTAAAACAGTAGCTTTTGAAAACCATATTTGTGCAATCAGGTAGGTATAAAGAGCAACTAAATATTCAAATTGAATGATTTTGTATACAGGAATTCTGCTTAGCACTTTTGCAATGTGTGGAGTCCCTATGTTGTTAGAACATAATATTCTGCTACTGAAACAGCAAGAATGAACAGAGATAACCACAGTGACAAAAGGCAAGGCATAGTTCTTATTCTAAGTAATATAGAGTTAAATAGGGCTACCGACAGGCAAGGAAGACATGGTATGAATATTGCCATGAGAGGAGAGTCAGTGCTCCAGGGCCCCAGGATTTTGGGTTGAATAGCATGTGTGTGTGTGTGTGTGTGTGTGTGTGTAGGTGTTTGCACATGCACATGACTGTGTGTGGGTATATGCAGGAATACTTATTAACATCCCACATTTCCATTACAACCAGGCACATCCTTTTGAGATGTGTTCCCCGCAAGTACTGATTTGCATTGGGTTTTGAGACAAAGTTTCTTTTTCTTCTTCATTGGAAAGAAAATATTTGGAGGAATTTTTCTATTTTACAGCAACACAGATTAAATAATGAAATAGTTTTCTGGATCCAGAAAGTGTAAGTCAATGTATTTGACAAGATTTCTGTTCAGTTTTGCTAGTTCAGATTCCCTTTCCCCTAATTATTCATTTTATGAAAACTTCCTTTTTATTAACATATGTTACCTTGTACATTTTTCTGCATGTCTATTTTATCAGTGTTCATTTTTATGTCAAATGCTACTGGCTTCTGTTTTTTTTCTTTTTCTTTTTCTTTTTTCTTTTTTCTTTTTCTTAAGGACTGTAGTTCCTTTGTAGTCTGCCCTTACAATCTATAAAACTTCCTGGCCAGGTGGACTTTGCACAAGTCATCCCTTGTGGAAGAGATGCTGTTACTGTTGCCATTCTTGAGATGACCAGGGGATCAGGTATGCTAAGCAGCTTCCACTAGGCACAGCTATAAGTGAGGGCAGACAGCTTCTGACCTACTGTGTGTGGGTTTAGCAGCAGTTGCTCTTAGCAATCCTAAAATATCTGATATCTGCATCTTAGACACACATAAACTATCTAGCTCTAGAAGGCATTAATTTTCTTGTTCTGCCTTCAAATTCACTAATTGCTCTTTTTGGTTTTCCTTAAATTCATTTTTGTTTTCTTCACATTTCTCTTTTAGACGGTCCACGTGCAATGCTTCTTTCTCTTCTAGTTTCAAAACCAACGTTCTGTTAAATTTGGCACGAGGCCGCCTCCATATGAGCAAGCTGCAACCTAATCTAGTGTATAAATGAGCTGCAACTGAACTGCTTATAATCTTGCAATAAGTAGCCAAGTCTCTGCAAACCAAGCAGCTGGGCTCTCAGCTGATCACAGCCTATAGGCTGTTCAGCATGTCCAAAGAACGCGTTTCTCCATCCAACCATTTTTTACATGTCACTTCCTGGTTCAGCTTGCTACCTGATTAGTGAATCTCCTCTCTGCTTATAAATGAACTGCTAAATTTAATCCATTTAAAGATGTTCTTGCAGCAGTAATGAAAGGTTTGAACACAAAACCAAGGGAAGCTTGTGGTACCTCACTATCGCATATGAATGGTCTCTTGATTATTACTCTGCCCATATTCTCAGTGATAAGCATTGTCCTCTATTGTGACCAAGTAATTACTCAGAAGCGCACAGAGGCAATAATTTCCAAATAATTAGATTTCAATTAGATTCAAATAATTAGTAATTTCTATTTTTACTGAATAATAATAAGAGAATGTGGTTTCTACTGTTTTCGACTCTCGGATCTGTTAAGATCTTTGGGGATCTCAACAGGGTCTTTACTGAAAGGGAATTTTTTTTTTTTTTTTTTTTAGAATCAATGAAAACATTTATCCATACCCAATAAATACTCAAAACTGTAACACTTAAATTAACAGCCAAAGAAAAGAGAAAAAAGAAAAATATTATCTGTATAATGTGAATTAAAACTCATAATCAACTCCAGTTCCATTTGCATCCAACTTCATGTGTTTTCTTCTTCAGGAGTGCCTTTTCTCTAAACGTGGACTAAATTTTATTGATGCTTACTCAATAGTTTAGAAATGTATCTATTATTATACTTCCCACTAACCTTAAATTTGTACAGGACACCTTCTCAGAGGAGAAACAGCCTCTGTCTCTCTGAGAAGAATGCACCATGACACTCATTTCATTAGATGTCCCTTCCATTCGCAATATAGTCTCTCACATTTATTAAAAACCTAGATTATGACTAAGAAATCCCTGGTTAACCACAAAAACCTTCATCTTTAGGAGCTGTTTGTCTGACACAGTAAATTTTGAAACTGTTCCCATATAGCTGCTATTTCATTAATGTGTCAGAGTTGTTTCTATATTTATTTATGTATTTCTATCCTGCAATGGAATTGTCCTGAATTTGTGCTCTCTGTGTAATATTTTAGAAAATGGGTTAAACTTTTTGAGCTTAAAATGTCTTCAGGTAATTTCATACCTTAGTAGAGCAATTTTCTTGAGTATGAAATGGAAATTTTGCAATTCAAAGTATACAGGCATTTATTTATGTGATACTTATTATAGTATAGGACTTACAACATCAACCTGAGCATTTTATTGACTGTTCCCTCTTTGAATACTCCAGCTTTTACTCCCCATTTATTCTAGGAAATAAATATCCAGTATGGTCCCACAGAGGGTTTTTGTTAAGCTCCCTAGCATTCTAACATTGCTTTCTTTCTGGACAGAAGTTTAGGGCTGTATTCACCCAGGAACTGAAGACTTTAAGTCCATTTTAAGTGAATGAACGGAATTTTCCATTTTATTCCAGCCAGCCCTCCTGAATCTATTTCAGTAACCTCTTTGCATTGTGAGTGATTCTCTTGATTCCTCTGACTTGAAGCTAGCCTCTTCTACAGAGAGGAATGATAATATAGTACTGATTTTATTGTGGATTGTAGACTCTAGTTAATAATTAAATATCTGAAGGAAACTTTTATAGCCTATATATTAAAGAAAAACAGAGGGGCATATTGGTGTGTTTAGGTGGTATCTTTTTGGGCTTTCCTTTCCTTCTCATGGAGTTGAGCCAGAGGTGGATCACACATTCTTCTCATCCCATCTGACTTTCCTCTACCCTCATACCAATGTGATTAGCTCCAAAGCTCTCCTTCCATGTTCTTTCTGATTCTATTCTCTCTTACAAAGTGTATCTTTGTTTAATTAAATATTTCAAGAAATAAAATGTGACTCTAAGCCTTCTTTTCCTTATTCTGGCATGCTGAGTGCATGAAGCTGCTGTCTCCTAAGAATGCAGCAAGAGAGACTAGAACAGGATCTGGGGTGGTGGGAAAACTGTTGCGCTGACAAAGAGATTCCGAGCTTTTGAAAGGTCCTTTTCTCAGGATGTAGTACAAATTGTAAGCATGAATCATTATTTTTCTGTCTCCTGGGGGCCTGCTTTGAACTTGGTATATAGTAGATGCTGTGCAGAGAATCAAGTCCTTGATTCCATCCATCCGCCTCCATTGTCCTTCTCAGACATCCCTCTCACACACAATGTCTATTCCCTGAACTCCTGTTTGCATTATTAGCAATTCTTGTGCTCCTCCTCCTTTTCTTCTCCTTGTTAACTTGTTTGAATTTTAGGGGTTTTAATAAAAGGTAGAGAAAAAGTGTGGTTGTCTCAATTTCAATTGCATTGTTACCATTTAATTAAAGAAAATTGTGCACATACTCTAAGGGAAAACATTGTAGAAATGTTTAATGAAATACTAACAATAGTACTGTGTGGGTTCCTCTTTGGATTTTCTACCAGTAACATAGAGGACACTATACTATAGCACAAATCTTCATTTTCCAGCTACCTACTGAGATACTCTTCATATCTGTTCTGGACACATTGTTCTACTTACAGTTTATTTATGAAGGTTGAGTACCTCGGATCCAAAATACCTCTCCCCAGAAATATTTTGCATATGAGATTAGTTTCTTCTTTTGAATTTAGGAATATTTGCATATATAAAGTAAGATATCTTGGAAATGGAACCCCAAGATTTCTATAACATGAAATTCATTGTTTGCATATATCTTTTTTTTTCTGGTTTTTCTCTGTGTAGCCCTGGCTGTCCTGGAACTCACTTTTTAGACCAGGCTGGCCTCGAACTCAGAAATTCGCCTGCCTCTGCCTCCCAAGTGCTGGGATTAAAGGCGTGCGCCACCACCGCCCGGTTTGCATATATCTTAAAGAGAGCTTGAAAAAAAATTTTATGTAGTATTTTTAAAATTTTATCTGTATTTTGATTGAAATCTGTCACATGAGGTCAAATATAGAATTTTCCTACTTTGTCAAAATTCACTGTTTGGGACTATTTTGGAGTTGCAGATTAGGGATGTTCAACTAGTGAGTGTCTGAAGATTTTAGCCTCAGTCTCAGGAATAGGAATTCTTGGGACCATAGAGGTGAAATGCAGTTTCTTCGCCAGATCTCCCCTAAATCTACATTCTAGTGTTGTTACCTACAAACTGCTCCACTGTTCTGGTTCCTAAACACCTGCATTTTCCATCACAGAAAGGAGAACATGAAAACATACCTTCAATGGACAGACACTGTGATGGTAGAATACAGGTATTGAAGACAATTAACTCAGTAAAACCTGACAGGAATATCTGACATGTTATAAATATTCAATGAATGTTCTTCATTTTTCTTAAAAGAATCAGCTTTCCCTCTTGAATATTTTAAAAATTATATACAACTTAAAGCCCAATTAAGTGCCTTTTGTCTAGGATGCCTTCACTACTCACTATTCTTCATATTCCAGGCAAATTGTTGCCTAGGATATTCCTAAGGTTTTATTTTTTAATTTTGATATCTGTCAGAGTTGCTCAGGCGACCAGGGGAGCTGCGTGACTTTTTCTTTTGCTTCTCTCTGCTGTGTTGTGGGAGTGATGTTATTGACTATAAAGGTTTTATGAAATTGCTCACCGTCATTTCCAGGACACCCACAGCAGTGATTAACCCAGCATAAAGAGTGCATCACCAAATACCATGATGAGTTGTGTGCAAAACTTGAAAATAGCTTGCTTTCTCATCTCTAACCAATGCTCTCATTAGGCAGAGTGGGCTACAACCATGCTGGGGAGTGGGTGGTGCAGAAATGCTTGAAAGATGCTCTACTGGGAGGATTCCTCATTCTCACCTGATAGTTGTGTTTCAAAGATGGCCTTTCATTATAGCTCATTTAATACACAGTTGTTGAGGAAGAGTGCTGTTGGGAAGGTAGCTCAGTCTACCTCTCCAGTACTCCTTGTGGGTGAGCATAGCTGTCCTTAGGATTCTGGGAAGAATAGACTGGAGTCCTGCTCTAGATGGTTGACAGGGTTATTGACTGACCTGGTTGGAGCAATGTCGTCCTTTTAGTGCTGGGAACTTTGACACCCTGGGTACCTCCTCAAACCTGAATAATTTGGGACAGGTGGAGACCATACACAAGATTAAACTTCCACTTTCTCTTGATGACCAGGTCTATGAACTTAGAAAAGCATTCTGCCTTCTATGGGCAGATTTCCGTTTTATGATATGATATCTTCTTCACAGTGTGGTAGGAATAAGATGCTATCTTGTTATCAAGGCTAGGCACAGTGTAGATTTGGGAGGCAGAGGCAAGAGAATTGATTATGAATTTAAGGCCAACTGGGGGTGCACAGTGAGATTCTATTTTATATTTAAAAGATTAAAGCAAACAAACAAAAATCCAACCAAACAAACAAACCAAAAAACCCTACTAACCAAGCAAACATGATGCTTTGTGCTCTGTGAGACAGTGTGTCAGTGTCAGTTGATTTTGTCATGAAAGCTCTTATTCTTTTGACTCCATCAGGCTAGTTTACAGGGTGAAATTTAAAAGAGGTTGTGGTTTTTAACCCAGCTAGCTCCAAAATAATTGAAATGAAGACCTATTGTTTTTTTTCAACAAGTTTTAAGTACAGCAACTGAGCAGATATCCCTAACCCGCTATGCTATCTTAGCTATTTTCCAGCCATATGCCCAAGTTACTTGCACTTAGTCTCTCTTTGCTTGGTTTGCTGCAGCTGTCCTCGTGCTCAACCTTATTGGGACTGTCTTCTTTTTTCTCTACCTGGTGGCCCTTCTTTTCCTGGACCCTCACCTGTCTCATAGCTAATTCATTGTCCCTGGCCTTCCAACCTTTCTATCTCCTCTGCGCAATCATTGGCTGTTCATCCTTTTATTAACCAATCAGAGACTAATTGGGGGAAACATTCCTTACATCACATAGATTTTTCAATGTTCATGACAATGCCTTTGTCCGGACTGTAACTAGATCTCGAGGCACAGAAATCAGCATCTGAATACACAGTGCACAAGACCTTCTTCCAACACTTCTCTGATGATTCCAGAATAGAGATAATTTTTCAAGGCTTAAACTCTATATTCTGAAGTCTTCTTCAAAGCAGTAGCAAACACGATTTCAAAATAAATTGACTAAGAATTGGCAGAAGATGTGAACTTGGGATCCAGGGGTCCTTGCTTGTGCTTTGGGTGTAAGTGTGAAAGGCCCTCAAAGCGAGAGGAACTCCGACTCAGGAAAGATGACAGCTCAAAACACTCACGAGAAACGGTCTTGATGCAACAGCAAGAAGACTTTAATACCAAGCGCGCTGGGGTGCACAGTCATACGCCACGCAGGGGTAGAGGACTGTGGACCCCGAGTGCAGAATTGGGGCAGCTTTTATAGGGTTACAACAAAGTCTGTGCCTTGCAAGTCAATCATTTCATAGCATCCAGAGCCTGAGTGGTGAGGGCCAATTGATTTGTACCATTCTATAGTTTCTAGGCCAATCATTTTAAAACATCTAAGACCGTGGTTCGTGAACCAACCAGTTTCCTATAGTCTCAGAGGTTCGCATTTGAATGGGGGTAACAAATTACAGTTTAGATAGGACTGGAGGTTTCAGCATGTTATCTTCCCTTTATGGCGCCAGCAATTTACAGAAGCCAGATAAGCGGTTAGTCAGCCCATTTCCTGTTATCTTACTAGGCCAGAATCACGTATTCAAAAGTCTGTCTTACGCCCTTTCACCTAGTTCTATACAGAAAGCAGTCTCTGGAATAGCAAGAAGTGTGACGCTTTACCCACTTCACTGGCAGAGAGCAGGGTCTGGAATCTGAGGTATTTATGTTACTTAGGAGTGAGAAGGTATTTCTAAACTTCTGACTGACTTATTGGGGCCATTGGAGGTCTAGGCTGCATTTTCTGTCCCTTTAGGTGCCCATTCAGACCTTTTAATATGGCCTTACTCAAACCTGCTGTTCTAACCAGCAGACTAAAGGACCATTTTTCACAGAATCGGTGCTTTTTGACTCCTGGCTGTAAGTCGCAGCACAGTTCAGGTATTATCATTCTGTGGCAATGGAGGTAGTTCCCCGAACTTGATTCTTTGCAGGCCTTTTGTAATTTTTTTTTGACTACCTCATGTATTTCTTCCATTTAATTAGTAGGCTGTGTAATGATCTTGTTTTTATATTTCTGTGCCCTCATTTCCACATTTTTCTCTAAGAATAGTAAGTTGAATAAGAAATGTGAAACCTGCCTGTGTTGTTAACTGCTTTAGCTGTACTCTAGCATGGAAGAGTCTCTTTTTATATATTTTTTTATTTCAATATTAAAAAATCCCCCCCTTTTAAAAGACTATGCTGTAAGTTAATTGTTTTATTTTTATTATTTTATTTATTTACATTTCAAATGTTGTTCCCCTTCCCGATCTCCCCTCCGCAAACCCCCATCCCATCCTCTTCCCCTTTGCCTCTTTGTGTTCCCACTCCCACCTTTCTGCTCTAGCATTTCCCTCTGCTAGGGCATCAAGCCTCTACAGGACCAATGGCCTCCCCTCCCATTCTCAATCAACAGGTACAAAGCAAAAAAGCAAACTGACATTCACAGTTACAGACTATTCGTCACAAAACACAATTATTTTCTATTTTCTAAATGAGAGATAAACAATTAAATCAAATGACCCAAGTATAAATAATATAAACTTGACATTAACATTATTTTCTTTTAAGATCAATTTTTTTTTTTTTACAGTTCATACTGGGGAAAAACAAAAGATCAGGACAACATTGTATTAGTTATCACTAATCTAAGAGGTTGTAGACTTTTAGATATGATGGCGAGGGATGTTAGATCAAAGAGGAGGTTGCTTCTAGGGAGGGTGAACTAATCTGAAACATATTGGATATAACAGCTCAACTGTTAGGTAGTGCTCACAAACTGATCTTTATCTCACAGAGTTAATACAAAGTAAAAGGTGTAATGGGTTTCAGCTTCTCCGTGATAGTAAGGTACTTGCGTGCCTCTTTATTTATTTTATGTTTTCTGACTTCAGATCTAACTGGGCTGTGGGGATGTTGCCTGGCACTAACAGAGATGGAACCCTGTGTCTGGCAACAGAAGGATGGAGAAGGGGAGGGGAGGGGTGGGTAACTCCCGAGTTAGGTCTCCTCCTTCACATGGTTTGCAGCAGATGTTATCTGCTAAACTCAAACAGCTGATCCTTGATTTAAGGATAATTTGTTTATTATTATAGTATCCAGAGTCTGTAAATCTCCATTATACACTGAGGAGAGCTGAAGAAAACAGAACATGCTAAAAGCACCAAACCACGCACATTTTTCTAGCTTCTTCTCCCATGAGATGAAAGAGTGATAAGATGTATTGCCATTTCCAGAGACTTATAAGCAACAAACAGTTCAAGTTCTGTGTATTAAATGCATCTTGTTAGAGCTCCAAGTGGAAATTAGGTGCTCCTTTAATCACCACCAGCAATAGGTTCTGCTGGTGCCCTGTCTTGTCCCGAGGTCTTTGTTCACTCAAGCTGCTTGTGAGATCTGAAACCACCAGCTTCCTATTCCCCTGAAGACAATTAGGTGCGTGAAGTTTGCATAAGGCCTCTGCAAGCCCTCGTATAGCTATTTACACAGCTGCAATCATTGTAAATAAATTACTTCATAAATTTCAACAAATGAAATCATGTTATTTTATTCTGTCTGCCTTGTCTCTTCTTTGTGTTGCCAAACCACCAGTAAGTCATTTATTTTTGCTTATTTGCTGAAATGAGATTTAAAGAACTCAATTAGTAACCAGGGGCCACAGCTCTCTCCTTCCCATACTTTTGTTTTGCAGCTAGAGTGAAAACATTTTCAGAAAATAAAAACAGAGAAGGCACTACTATAAAAGAACAGTGTGTGGCAAATTTTTGAATCACATTGTTTTTCTTTTGGCAGGTAGATTAACAAATAATTTTTATGAAATAAGAACTTGATTTTATAGGAATGATATTCTTAGAGTCTGGACACATGTGAGTGCTGCCAATATCATCACTTGATAGAATATTCAGAATATTTTCTTCCTGTCTGTATAAATTACTATTCTATTGCTTTGAAGAGTCATCATGACCAAGACAACTATTACAAAAGAAAGCATTTAATTGTGGACTTGCTGACAGTTTCAGAGGCCTAGTCCATTATCATCATGGAAACCATGATGGAAGAAAGGCATGGTACTGGGGAAAGGCTGAAGAGCTATATCCTGATCCTCAAGCAGAGAGGGAGACACTGGGTTTGTCCTGAGCATTTGAAACTTCAAATCCAAGTCCCAGGGACACATTCTTCTGAAGGCCACACATCCTAATCCTTTCAAACAATGCCATCCCCCAGTGGTTATGTACTAAAATATGACTATGTGACCATTCTTATTCAAACCACTCCACTGTCCTTCAGAGTCATCAGCCCAATATAGTCTATCCTACCTCCAATTATTGTCATTGCCTAATGCCCAATCAGAAAGTGTGGACATGTTTATGTCCTTATAGCAGCCTATTGCTTTTGCAGTTTATCCTTTTTGGTGCCTATATCAGAAGAGTACATGTCTGCCTGAACATGTATGTGAATGGGGAGTCCAAGGCAGTGACCAGATTCTCGAGAGCAAGGCTTGACCCCACCAAAGAGTTTGATCACCACTGCTGCCATAGACCTGAGATTAACACAGCGGCAACGGCAAGAACCATACTGTGCAGGCTAGTTGTTTGTCCTGCAGTTATGGCAGACACAAGAACATGTAGGGACATTTTTTAAATTATACCCACTACAGATGCAGCCACACTCCCTTTGGCTTAATGTCCAGGAATAAGATTTCTGTTTGATGTGGTTAGTAGAAGTTCAAGTTTGTAAGAAATGACAGATTGTTTTCAAGATATAGATGTCATTTTATATCCTAGCAATGGATGAGAAACGTCACATCTATCTCCTGCCCAGAACTAGATTTTTCACATTTCTTTTCCTAAAGACTTTTTTTTTTTTGCAGTTGTAAAGAGCCATCTGGCAGTGGATTTTATTTGTGTTCTCTTTATGACAAGAGATTTGAGCCACTATATGTCATTATTAGTTATTGGATATTTAAATTTTCTTATTGGAAATAGGACACTTTATATTCCTTGCTCTAGTTCCACAGAAAAGAAATTGAATCATTCTATGGTCTCAGTTTTTCCTTCTGTGTACACATTGAAGAGAGCTGAACACAGTGTTCATAACAGTTGTACAGTGTTCATACCAGTAGATAATAGATGGATAGAGTCAAACCAAAAATCAACAAATAAGCAAAAATGCAGCATATACATGGAATGCAATATCATTCACTCTTCAAAAGAAATGTAATTCTGGCACATACCCTAACATGGTGAATGTGGAAGGCATTATACTAAATTAAATAAGCAAGAAACAGAAGGACAAGCACTATGTGATTGCACTTACATGAGGTACCCAGAAGAAGAAAGCTCAGAACATATTGTCAAAGTTATTGGATGCTAGCAAAAGCAAAGAATAGGAATTAATCATTTAACGAGCACAGAGTTTCTGTTTGGAGTCATAGAAATGTTCTGGAAATGAATAGCAATGATTATAACATTGTGAATGTATTTATTACCAATGAATCAAACAGCTTTAAAGGGGATACAATACTAATTACATGTCATGGGTATCTTACTACCATCAAACAGTAAGCCCATTACCAATTTCAAATTTGGATAGTTTTGATCTGAATGAGTTCTTTGTGTACTCGAGATTCTAGACTCTTGTCAAAAGCAGTCATCCACAAACATTGGGAACCATTCTGAGAAAAGTGTCAATATGTGGTTTTATTGGGCAAGTATAGTATATATACAAGTAAATATGAACTAAGGTGACTGTCGTGTCAGCAGGCAGTCTGATTACTTGGAATGAGTACTGTGTGTGCAGCCCATCAATGACTAAAATGGCATTATTTAGTACAAACCTGTAATGTAATTACTAATAGAGTAAAATTATATAGACAGTTTGACAGTGTTTTCTATATGCCTGCTGCTTCCTTTGCTTTTTTTCAAATTTCTCCAGTCTTCCACTATTGCCTCCATTTGAGATTTTTCTTTTAAAAAAAAAAAAAATGCCACACCAATTTAACTCTTTCATTAATAATTTTGCTGTTTACTTTTTAGTTATTTTCTAAATGATCATGCTGGGGAGTGTCAGTAACAACTAAAATAATACCAAATTGTCAAGACTGACTTTATCATCCACCATTACGTTACTGACATTCAAAGCTCTGCAATGTTCTTTATACCTTATGCTGTGTCCACCTCCCTAGACTTGCAGTTACTGCTTTATCTAGTTAGTTTACTATTGCAAGGTAGAAGAAACAAGAGATCCAGGAAACACATTTAAACTATTGTTTACATTTACCTACATTGTTACTTTTACTGTGTGTTTTATTCCTTTTGGGTGGATTTGAGCTTCTGCATCCTGGTGTTTGATGGTAGCCTGAAGAACCCACTTTAATATTTGCAACAGGTCATCAATGCCTAGGCCAAGATTGCTCTATTACCTTTTTCTTTTTTAATTTTAAAGATATTTTATCACATACAGTGCTTCTTTATCAATATATTTTTAGATTCTTATTAAAAATATTTTATGACACAGTATATTTTGATCATACCACCCCAGTGCCTCCCTACCTCTCTAACCAACTTTATGTCCTTTTTCCTCCAAAAATAAAAAAGCCAGAAATATAAACAAACAACAACAACAAAGACAAAACAAAAAAAATTCAAGAAACAAAAAGGTCAACAAAAACAAAAAGGAAAACAGACAGGCAAATAAGAAAAAGACCCAAACAAAGTAAAATTAATCGATCAATATCTTGCTTAACCCACATCAGGAAAATTTCTTGCAGTTGACAGTAATTAACAAAGAGACCCACAACTGCTCAGTGTATTGGTAGTGAGTGGCTTTGGAGCACTCAACCCTAGGTAAGATGGCTTCATCAAAGCCTTCATCTTGAAGCTCAAGAACCTATGCAGAAGAGATTGTTCCAATTGTAAGAGCCAGAGGTGGTAGATGACCCCATGGAAACTGTCATCTATGAATAATAGGGCTGGTGCACATTGCAGATTAAGGCAGCACACACAAGATCTGCACAGCTTCAAGGCAGATGGGAACCTAGCATGAGAGAGGGATGTGGACATGGGATCCCACCCTAACCAGGACTCTCTCAGCCAACCATTGAACTGAGCACAGGGTCCCCAATGGAGGAGCTACAGAAAGGACCCAAGGAGCTGAAGGGGTTTGCAGGAGGAACAACAATATGAGTCATCTAGTACCCCCTGAGCTCCCAGGGACTAAACCACCAACCAAAGAGTATACATGGAGAGACCCATGGCTCTGTCATGTAGCAGAGGATGGACTTGTTTGACATCAAAGGGAGGAGAGACCCTTGGCCCTAAGAAGGCTTGATGCCCCAGGGAATGCCAGGACAGGGAAGCAGGAGTGGGTGGATTGGTGAGCAGGGGGAGGGAGAATGGGTTAGGGGGTTTTCATGGGGGAAACCAGGAAAGGGAACAACATTTGAAATGTAAATAAAGAATATATCTAATAAAAAAAAAAAGAAGCTATTTGCAATTGATTGCTACTGGCAAAGGGAAAATCTGTTTTCTCCAATGGAGTGTCTCTCAGTATACTAGCCACACTAGGCCAGGTCTCATGCTGAGGAGTAGCTGGTCAACACAAGACAATCTATCTTTATCATTTTGAACTGAGCTAGCTGTTAATCTATTTTTCAAAAGAATGGTTTTAAGTACATTATTGAAGTTAGCATGCAGAATAATGGACTGTTGATGAAATTTCTTTAATGAAATGAATGAGCTGAGAGAACCTTGAGTGAATGTGTAAGAGGCAGATGAAGCACTGAGTAAATGTGTCTTGTGGACATGATTATGGCCATGATATTGGCCCAATGCCTTAGACTCATGGGAATTACTCAGCCTTCCTTTGGTCTGTGTATAAAACTAGTCTGCAGTCTGAGATGACTCCCCTACTGAGACTTGTCAGTTTCTTCTCCTTGTTCCTCCATGAGAAGACTGAGGTGCCTCATTGAGACTCCTCATTGCTGACGTAGTTAGCACTACCCCATCAGAATAGGCATAGTCCATCTTGTCCCAGCATTTCTCTGTGTGTCTGTTCTGTCTGTTTTCCTGCCATCCCAGTCAGGTTTCCAGGACCAAACCTTCCTGGACGCAGCATCTCTTGGAAGTTTCTTTCAAGAATTGCCATCTTTAGATATTGATATGTCTTAAAGTGTTTATTTTGGGGCTCATTCTTGAGAGTTTTATGGATGTTTAGATTTCAGCATTTTTTCACATTTGTGAAGTTTCCCATCAGTTTTTTTTATTGGCTTATTAAAAGGATTACTTTCACACTTACTATTTTTTTTCTTAAATGTTGAACTATCTTTGCATACCTGAGATAAAACCTTACTTGTTTCTGTGATATAAGCAACACTATATTAGTGGATTCAATCTGCAAATATTTTGTTCTGGATTTTTGCTTCTCTACTCAGAGGAGACATCAGGCCATAGTTTTCTTGATCTGACTTTGATTATAGCGGTGATGAAGTTTCATAGAATGGGTTAGGAAGTGTTTCTTATATTATTGTCTAGTGGATAATACAGTACTGACACAGATTTTTCGTTGAATTTTAGTTAAATTCATCAGTGAGCCCATGTGAAAACAATTTCTGTTTTCAGAGATCATCCTCCTCCTCTTCATCCTCCTCACCACCATCATCACCACTGCACCATGGCGAGTCATATCATTAAGCTGCCTCCAAAGCCCTCCTGGATGCTAATTAGGTATTTATTCAATTTACTTAAAAATAGCCCTACTGAAATTATCTTGTCCTTGGGTTTGGTTTCACTAATTTTGTCTTTCAAGAAAATCATTTACTTTATCTGTGTTATCAAATTCCTTGGAAATGGATATTAGCATTTTCTTTATGCTTTTACTACCTTAGGTACACATGCCTGTGCATGTGTATTTAAAGCTCCCAGTAATTTATAGATAGGCAAAAACTCTCTTTGTTTCACCTATGAGTCTAAAGTCTTATTTTTAAATCGAACTATCTTAACAAGACTGGCTTATTTTACACCATTTCCAAACATGTAACACTCATGCATTCTGCTGGAAGCCTTACCCTAGAAGCAATGGTAGCTGCCTGGAAAAGGCATGTAAAGATAGCTCTGAGACTGACTTAGTTTACATTTATGAAACAATGGCTCTTCCTATCTGTTCCGTCAATTGAGTGAGCTTAAACTCTGATTAACCCAGACATGGATAAATTACATTCATCTTGACTCCAGATGGCAAATGTACTTATGAATTCTGGTACTTGACTGCATGGCTGTTCTATTGAAGTTGTCCATAGCTGTTAAGTGGTGATGTTATGTTATATATGAGGAAGACATACAAAATGCCTGCAATGTGAAAAATTATTTTGGGTATAAATTCTATGTATATTGCTGTTGATATCTTGTCCTGAAACAGGATAATCCTGTTACATTTGATTCAATAATTGTCCCGACTTGAACAACTAAGCCTCACCAATACATAAATTATGTAAAATATTATTTCCCCAATGGCAACACAAGTTACAAAATCTTTGATTTTTAAAAAACAATTTGAGGCAAATCTGTAGCTCTGGTTGGATTGAAATTGTTAATAACCAAGGATAGCTGTGAACTACTCACTGTCCTACCTTTGCCTCCAAAAGGTGATGTTACAGATGTATACCTACATATTCATTTGCATAAGAAACTTACAATATGCCCCATTAATTTTTTTTTTTTTTTTGGTGTTTTGAGACAGTGTTTCTCTGTGTAGCCCTGGCTGTCCTGGAACTCACTTTGTAGACCAGGCTGGCTTCGAACTCAGAAATCCTCCTGACTCTGCCTCCCAAGTGCTGGGATTAAAGGCGTGTGCCACCACTGCCCGCCCCCCCCATTAATTAATCGTTTCCTTAATGACTGTCCTTTGAAATCTTACTGCATGCCAACAGTTTGCCCCCATGCAAAGGACAGAAGCAGCAATATTGAGGATCAATAAATAAAGTTTTATCTGTTCTCATTTTAATTGAAAAATCAGGATATTTTCTGATCAAGTTTTTTCCCTCCCACCCAACCAGCTCTAAGTCTCATTCTCTCTCTCTCTCTCTCTCTCTCTCTCTCTCTCTCTCTCTCACACACACACACACACACACACACACACACAAAACAAACAAATCTGAAGTGAGAATTAAAACAAAATTCAGCAATGAAAACACTAGACACATACGTACAAAATGGAACCTATAAAAACACAAAATCAGAAGCCATAATATACAAGCAAAAGAGCAGAAGGACAAAAACAAAAAACAAACAAAAAAAGTACAACAAAACAGAACAACATGAGACCAAAAAACTCTATGAAATTATGATTAAGTTTGTTTTGTGTTGGACATATACTGCTGGGCAGAGGGCCTACCCTTAAGTATGATTAACATACCCTGTGAGACTCCACTGGAGAAAACGAATGTTTCTTTGTAAGTGGCTATCAATTGGAGATAATTTCTTAGTTAGCATTGGGAGCCTTGTTCCCTTCCTCCTTTCCACACTAAGATCCTGTTTTGCTTGAGCTAGTGTTTAAATATTTTTATTTTATTTTTTTTAATTTACATTCCAAATCATTTCCCCTTTCCCGTTTCCTCCCTCCCCGAAAGTCCCATAAGCCCCCTTCCCTCCCTCTTTTCTCCATTCAACCCCCTCTCGTTTCTCTGTCCTCGTGTTCCCCTACATCCAGTCTTTCCAGGACCAGGGGTCTCTCCTTCCATCTACTTAGAAATCTATTGCTATGCGAATTGTGTCTAGGGTATTCCAAGATTCTGGGTTAATATTCCCTTATCAGTGACTGCATACCATGTGTGTTCTTTTGTGATTGGGTTACCTCACTAAGGATGATATTTTCAAGTTCTGACCATTTGCCTAGGAATTTCGTGAATTCATTGTTTTTAATTGCAGAGTAGTATTCCATTGTGTAGATATACCACATCTTCTGAATCCATTCCTCCGTTGAGGGACATCTGGGTTCTTTCCAGCTTCTGGCTATTATAAATAAGGCTGCTAGGAACATAGTGGAGCATGTGTCCTTACTGCATGCAGGTAAAGCCTCTGGGTATATGCCCAGGAGTGGTATAGCCGGATCCTCCGGGAGTGTCATGCCCAGTTTTCTGAGGAACCGCCAGACTGCTTTCCAGAGTGGTTGTACCAGCTTGCAATTCCACCAGCAGTGGAGGAGTGTTCCTCTTTCTCCACATCCTCGCCAACAACTGCTGTCTCCTGTGTTTTTGATCTTAGCCATCCTGACTGGTGTGAGATGGAATCTCAGGGTTGTTTTGATTTGCATTTCCCTAATAACTAAGGATGATGAACATCTCTTTAGGTGCTTCTCAGCCATTAGATATTCTTCAGGTGAGAACTCTTTATTTAGCTCTGTACCCCATTTTTAATAAGGTTACTTGCCTCTCTGGAGTTTAACTTCTTGAGTTCTTTGTATATATTGGATATTAGCCCTCTGTCGGATGTAAGGTTGGTAAAGATCATTTTCCAGTTAGTTGGTTGCCGCTTTGTCTTTTTGACAGTGTCTTTTGCCTTGCAAAAACTTTGTAATTTAATGAGGTCCCATTTGTCTATTCTTGATCTTAGAGCATAAGCTATTGGAGTTCTGTTCAGGAAATTCTCCCCTGTGCCCATATGTTCAGGGTTCTTCCCTAGTTTCCCTTCTATTAGTTTCAGTGTGTCTGGTTTTATGTGGAGATCCTTGATCCACTTGGAATTGAGCTTAGTGCAAGGAGATAAGAATGGGTCAATTTGCATTCTTCTGCATGTTGACCTCCTGCTGAGCCAGCACCATTTGTTGAAAAGGCTATCTTTTTTCCACTGGATGATTTTAGCTCCTTTGTCAAAGATCAAGTGACCATAGGAGTGTGGATTCATTTCTGGGTCTTCAATTCTGTTCCATTGATCTACATGCCTGTCACTGTACCAATACCATGCCGTTTTTAACACTATTGCTCTGTAGTACAGCTTGAGGTCCGGGATACTGATTCCCCCAGAGGTTCTTTTACCCTTGAGAATAGTTTTAGCTATCCTGGGTTTTCTGTTATTCCAGATGAATTTTTGAATTGCTCTTTCTAACTCTATGAAGAATTGAGTTGGGATTTTGATGGGGATTGCATTGAATCTGTATATTGCTTTTGGCAAGATGGTCGTTTTTACTATATTAATCCTGCCAATCCATGAGCATGGCAGATTTTTCCATCTTCTGAGGTCTTCTTCAATTTCTTTCTTCAGAGACTTGAAGTTCTTGTCATACAGATCTTTCACTTGTTTGGTTAGAGTCACGCCAAGATACTTTATATGGTTTGTGGCTATCGTGAAGGGTATCATTTCTCTTACTTCTTTCTCAACCTGCTTATCCTTTGAGTATAGGAAGGCTTCTGACTTGCTTGAGTTGATTTTATATCCGGCCACTTTGCTGAAGTCGTTTATCAGCTGTAGAAGTTCTCTGGTGGAGTTCTTTGGGTCGCTTATGTATACTATCATATCGTCTGCAAATAGTGATAGTTTGACTTCTTCCTTTCCAATTTGTATCCCTTTGACCTCTTTTTGTTGTCTAATTGCTCTAGCTAGAACTTCAAGTACTATATTGAAAAGATATGGAGAGAGAGGGCAGCCTTGTCTAGTCCCTGATTGTAGTGGGATTGCTTCAAGTTTCTCTCCATTTAGATTGATGCTGGCTACCGGTTTGCTGTAAATTGCTTTTACTATGTTTAGATATGGGCCTTGAATTCCTGATCTTTCCAAGACCTTTAGCATGAAAGGATGCTGAATTTTGTCAAATGCTTTCTCAGCATCTAATGAGATGACCATGTGGTTTTTTTCTTTGAGATTGTTTATATAGTGGATTACATTAATGGATTTCCTTATATTGAACCATCCCTGCATCCCTGGGATGAAGCCTACTTGATCGTAGTGAATCATCGTTTTGATGTGTTCTTGGATTCGGTTGGCAAGAATTTTATTGAGTATTTTTGCATCGATATTCATAAGAGAGATTGGCCTGAGATTCTCTTTCTTTGTCGGATCTTTGTGTGCTTTTGGTATTAGTGTAATTGTGGCTTCATAGAACGAGTTGGGTACTGTTCCTTCTGTTTCTATTTTGTGGAACAGTTTGAAGAGTATTGGTGTTAGGTCTTCTTTGAAGGTCTGATAGAATTCTGCACTAAAACCATCTGGACCTGTGCTTTTTTTGGTTGGAAGACTTCCAATGACAACTTCTATTTCTTCAGGGCTTATAGGACGGTTTAGATGGTCTATTTGATCCTGATTTAATTTTGGAATTTGGTATCTGTCAAGGAAATTGTCCATTTCCTCGAGATTTTCTAGTTGTGTTGAATACAGGTTTTTGTAGTAGGATCTGATGATTTTTTGAATTTCCTCAGTTTCTGTTGTTATCTCTCCCTTTTCGTTTCTGATTTTATTAATTTGGATACTATCTCTGTGCCCTCTGGTTAGTCAGGCTAAGGGCTTATCTATCTTGTTGATTTTCTCAAAGAACCAACTCCTCGTTTTGTTGATTCTTTGTATGGTTTTATTTGTTTCTACTTGATTGATTTCAGCCCTGAGTTTGATGATTTCCTGCCTTCTACTCCTCTTTGGTGTATTTGCTTCTTTTTGTTCCAGGGCTTTCAGGTGTGCCATTAAGCTGTTAGTGTATGCTCTCTCCCGTTTCATTTTGGCGGCACTCAGGGCTATGAATTTTCCTCTTAGCACTGCTTTCATTGTGTCCCATAAATTAGGGTATGTTGTGCCTTCATTTTCATTAACTTTCAAAAAGTCTTTGATTTCTTTCTTTATTTCCACCTTGACCAAGTTATCATTGAGTAGAGCATTGTTCAGCCTCCATGTGTACGTGGGTTTTCTTTTGTTTCTGTTGCCATTGAAGACCACCCTTATTCCATAGTGATCTGATAGGAGGCATGGGATTAGTTCTATCTTCTTATCTCTGTTGAGGTCTGATTTGTGACCAATTATATGATCGATTTTGGAGAAGGTACCATGAGGTGCTGAGAAGAAGGTGTATTCTTTAGCTCTAGGATGAAATGTTCTATATATATCTGTTAGTTCCATTTGGTCCAAGGCTTCAATTAGATTCACTGTGTCCCTGTTTAGTTTCTGCTTTCCTGAACGATCCATTTCAGAGAGCGGGGTGTTGAAGTCACCCACTATTATTGTGTGCGGTGCGATGTGTGCTTTGAGTTTTAGTAAAGTTTCTTTTACGAATGAGGGTGCCCTTGCATTTGGAGCATAGATATTCAGAATTGAGAGTTCTTGATGGTGGATTTTTCCCTTGATCAGTATGTAGTGTCCTTCTGTGTCTTTTTTGATGACTTTAGGTTGAAAATCAATTTTATCTGATATTAGGATGGCTACTCCACCTCGTTTCTTGGGGCCATTTGCTTGTAAAATTGTTTTCCAGCCTTTTACTCTGAGGTAGTGTTTGTCTTTGACACTGAGGTGCGTTTCCTGCATGCAGCAAAATGCTGGGTCCTGTTTCTGTATCCAGTCTGCTAGTCTATGTCTTTTAATTGGGGAATTGAGACCATTGATATTAAGAGAGATTAAGGCATAGTGATTATTGCCATCTGCCATTCTTGATGCTATCTTTATGTTTGAGTGGTTATCTACTTTTGAGTTTGATTCAAGAAGGTTATTATCTCATTTTTTCCAGGGTGTTGTTTCTCTCCCTGTATTGGAGGTTTCCACCTATTATCCATTGCAGGGCTGGATTTGTGGAAAGATATTGTGAAAATTTGGTTTTTATCATGGAATATCTTGGTCTCTCCATCTATGGTGATTGAGAGTTTTGCTGGGTATAGTAGTCTAGGCTGGCATTTGTGCTCTCTTAGTGTCTGCATGGGATCTGCCCAGGATCTTCTGGCTTTCATAGTCTCTGGTGAGAAGTCTGATGTGATTCGGATAGGTCTTCCTTTGTATGTTACTTGGCCCTTTTCTCTTACTGCTTTTAGTATTCTTTCTTTGTTTAGAACATTTGGTGTTTTGATTATTATGTGACAGGAGGTATTTCTGTTCTGATCCAGTCTGTTTGGAGTTCTGTAGGCTTCTTGTACGTTCATCGGCATCTCTCTCTTTAGGTTAGGGAAGTTTTCCTTCATAATTTTGTTGAAGATGTTTACTGGCCCTTTAAGTTGCAAATCTTCACTCTCATCTATACCTATAATCCTTAGGTTTGGTCTGCTCATTGTGTCCTGGATTTCCTGGATGTTTTGGGTTACACGTTTTTTGCATTTTGCATTTTCTTTGACTGTTGAGTCGATGCTTTCTATGGAATCTTCAGCACCTGAGATTCTTTCTTCCATCTCTTGTATTCTATTGTTGATGTTTGCATCTATGACTCCTGATTTCTTCCCAAGGTTTTCTATCTCCAAAGTTGTCTCCCTTTGTGATTTCTTAGTTGTTTCTACTTCCTTTTTTAGTTCCTGGATGGATTTGCTGAGATCCTTCACTTGTTTGTTTGTATTTTCCTGTATTTCTTTAAGGTATTTTTGCATTACCTCTTTCAGGATTTCTGCCTGTTGACCCACATTCTCCTGCATTTCTCTGAGCGATTTTTGTGTTTCCTCCTCATGGG
Source organism: Tokudaia tokunoshimensis (assembly GCA_036184795.1). NCBI lineage: Eukaryota > Metazoa > Chordata > Mammalia > Rodentia > Muridae > Tokudaia > Tokudaia tokunoshimensis. The sequence goes on from BTHU01000004.1 coordinate 113,359,188, forward strand.
AATCCATCTGTTGATCCATCGTCTCCTGCATTTCTTTAAGCAGTTCTCGTGTTTCCTTTGTAAGGGCATCTAACTGTTGATTCATTTCTTTAAGCAATTTTTGTGTTGCCTCCTTATGGGCATCTGTCTGTTGACCCATATTCTTCTGCATTTCTTTATGCAATTTTTGTGATTCCTTTGTGAGTGTATCTACCCGTTGATTCATCTCGTTAAGCAATTTTTGTGTTGTCTCCTTGTGGGCCTCCATCTTTTGATCCATGTTCTCCCGCATTTCTCTAAGCGATTTTTGTGTTTCCTTTGTAAGGGCTTCTAACCGTTGAATCATGGTCTCCTGTAATTCTTTATTAGATTTATTTGTGTCCTTCTTGTGATCCTCTAATAGCATCATGAGAAGTGATTTTAAATCCAGATCTTGTCTTTCGGGTGTGGTGGGGTATCCAGGACTTGCTGCTGTTGGAGAGTTGGGTTCGGATGGTCCCATATTACTTTGATTTCTGTTAGTAACGTTCCTACGTTTGCCTTTTGCCATCTGGATACCTCTGATGTTAGTTGGTCCTGCTGCCACTGGCTGTTGGTTGGACCTCCTGTGAGCCTGCAAAGCTATTTCTGCCCCCCCCCCCCGGTTTACCAGGATTCCCCGGGCACAGATTTCTGGGGCCTGGCCTGCTCCTGAGTGACTTTGGAGCCCTGATGTGCCTTGCCCCAAGTGATGTTATATTTGGGAGTCCTTGCACATCCAGAGGCTCAGTGTAGTGGATTCCTGGAGCAGAGGTCACCAAAGGGAGGCTGGTAGGCTCCTGCCCTGTGCAGGGGTGTGTGATCTCTCCTAGAGTGGGGGGGGGAGGGGGCGTCCCTCTGCCAGGCAGAAGTCCCACAGTAGAGCTAGAATGCTGGTTACTGCAGATCTGCCCAGCTCTTGGGAGCCACGTACACACAATCCGCCCGAGACCCAAGCGATATTATGCCTGTCTGTCTCAGAGCCTGGCAGCCCCAACTTCCCGGGCACTGGAGCAAAGATGGCGGAGTGCACTCTGCACTCTCTCCGTGGCACTTGTCACCCTGCAGAGGCTATGGCCTGCAGATCTGGCACCCAGATGACCACAGCGCTGTCCCGTTCTTGGGCGCAGGCGGAAGCCCCAACAGGCCGTGTCCCAAGTGATGTTATATTGGGGAGAGCCTGGGTACCTGTCTCTTCAGTGCAGTCTACCGGAACAGAGGTCGTGGAAGGGAAGCTGGTAGACTCCCGCCCAGTGCGGGGTCCCTCTGCCAGGCAGAAGTCCCACAGCAGAGCTGGGGCGCTGGTTACTGCAGATCAGCCCAGCACTTGGGAGTCACATACACACAAGCCGCCCGAGACCCAAGCGATATTATGCCTGTCTGTCACAGAGCCTGGCTGTCCCAACTTCCCGGCCACTGGAGCGTGTTTAAATATTTATATTCTATTTATATCTAAGCTCCTAGAAAAACTGTAAACACAGTTTAGAACTAGTATCTGTTGATAGATTAATGAACTAAACTTACTAGAATTGTCCTAGAGAGTTACTTTGAGCAATATGGGTGCTACTAGTCACATGGCTTCAACTTTAAACTGATATGCTAAAATATTAAATATCACTTTCTCAGCCACATACATCATCTTCATTTTTAGTATTCAGTAGCCATTGAGTGACTACCAAACAGAACCACACAGGAGTGTGGAAGAATTTTACTGTCACACAAAATTCCATTAACCTCTGGTATAGAAGTTGGAAAGAAAATACCTGTTAGACATATTAAGTAAAACATTAATTTCATGTACATTTTATAGCTAACTATTTTTTTGTTACAACAGACACATTTATGAAGGGGAAACAAACAAAACAAAATGAAACAAAACAACAAAATCAAAGCTTAAATGCAGTCTTTACCAGTTTTGAGGTCAACACAAAAGACTGAAGTTAATTTGAAATATTCTTACCCTAGGTGTCCTCCTCATCTTTATAGGGAATACTAGGGAAGCAAGGGTCAACACAAAGGAATGGAAAGGGTTAGGGCATGATCTTCTGACTCTTCACAAAGGTCATTTTCCTCAATTTTTTTTTCAGTAGGATACAGTCAATACTGTGCACCTCATCCAACTGAGTACACGGTACTGATCATTCCCTATTATAGGTGGCCATGGCAGCTAGATTTCTGCCAAAAGAAAGCACAATGAAGTATCAGGACCTTCCATTGGTTGTATGCTTACTTACCTTTTCTTTTGACTATAAATCAACTTCTGTTCCATAGCTTCTAATGTGCAGACGAAAGCATCCCACTCCAATGATCATATATCATGAGGAAAACTGAGAAAACCTTAACTCACTGAAAGACTATGCACACTCAGATGGTTTAGTCACTAGCCTGAAGCTAACCACTGCATTTGAGGTTTCTTTGTTACAGCAGCTAACAGTAACCCAACAAATGTGAGATCTTGAATAGGAACTTTCAGATTTGGATGTCAGAAACAGGACTTTTGACTTGTCCTTTAGCTTGTAAATATTTTATAACTATTGACTATTATTTAGAAAAATAAATTTATAACATTTTCCTGGAATAAACCTTCACTTTTATCTCCAATAAAATTGCTTCTTGATTTTCATGCATCTCTTGCCTTTGGTGAATTCCCTGGAAATCACATCTGAGCTACTGAGTTTCTACATTGATTGAGAAGTTTCAAGAGAAAAGTGTAAAATGCTTGGGTAAGCTGACTAGGGAGGGGGAATGAGTCAAGAGAATCATGGATTCTGCTGTAATCTACCTTTGCCGTCACTTCCCAGGGAGCTTTAGAGTAGACAGCATCCTGCTGAGTCACCCAGGAGGGTGCCTACAGGATTTGAGTTTGGACATCCCTCAATTGGTGAGTGATAGGACCTTCCATCCAGGCATTTGCTCCAGTGGTGCAATGCTCTGCAGTAGAGAGCAACTGTAGCTGAGAACAGCCAATACCACCATAGATAAAGTAAGTGCCATCATCTAAATAGTATACTAGCATCCAATAAAACCTTTACCTTTAAATATGTGAATGTGCACTCTCAAGTGCTCATTGGATGAGGTTGGTGAACAATGTCTCACAGAGAAATGCTTTTTGGTTTTTTTTTTAAATTTCAAATATGGTCAGTAATTTCCCAAAAGAATTCTCTAGTGGAAAGGCTATTGGTCTGAAAGTTGAGTTTTGATTTAATATAAAATATTTGGGGAGTTACTCTGCATAATAAAAAGTCATTCTTAGGATGACAAAGGATTCTAGAAACAACTGTTCTCAGGAATAGCACAATAAAGGGGTCCCATGTCAAACAGGGGATTCACTGTGTGGTTTAAAGATGGATGGCTTTCAATCAAAGTTTCTCAAGGACATCCCAAGTAACAAAGAGAAAGATTCTGGGCTTACCTGTTTTTAATCTTGTTACACAGGGATAATGAAGGACAAGTGTACCTATTGGTTGTCTGGTCAAATACTACTATGATTGCATAATTCTTTAGAATATGATTTGGCACACAATGGGAGATACAAGGATGACTCCTTTTATTAAAGCAAAGCTAAGTCCTGAAATGGGAGGCAAGGAATGCTAGGTACAGAACAAGAAGTGTATGATAGCAAGTCTTCAGGCAAGCACTTCAGAATGGAATCTTATTTCTAACAGTAGATGAATTTGTTTTAAATTCTTTGTGCCTCAGTTTCCTCATGTTTAAATTTAGAATAATAATTGTTTCTCATAGAATTGAGCTGAAGATTAAATGACATACTACTTAAAAGACTCTTACAGTTCCTGTGTCATACTATATAGTTTCAATAAAATATGTTGTTATTATTCTACATTAAAGAACATGGGGCTTTCTCACAGATTAAAAGAATTTCAATGGGGTTGATCAATTGCTAGTTTTATGATATAAGTGCAAAAATATAGAGATATATAAATGCTGAGATGAGAAATTGCTACTGTGCAAAAGTAATCTGATTTACCTTGTTCCTGTAGGCAGCATAGATCCACTGAATATTGGATATGTTTCCCAGAATAAGAATATAGTATCAGTTAGCTCATGTTGTATGACAAAGTGACCTTAAATTACTGCCTTAAAACAAAACCCACGGGCTGGCTCAACATTGAATTGTCTGAAGATTTTGGCTTGGATAAGCTGATAAGTATGATAAATTTTTCATGTGTCACATAAGCTCTTTCAAGACCATGTGTGTTCTTCCTATTCATACAGGCAGCTCTGCTGCAGGGGATTGACTGGTGTTGGTTTGCAGCTCACTGCTCCTCCACCCTGTGATCTCATCCACCAGTAGGCTATCCCCAAGCTTGCTTGCCCAGTAGAGGCAGGGAACAGATAAAAAAATAATTGTAGAGCTATTTTGACCCTAGGATTAAAGTTACACATCCTTGCTGGAGAAGCATTTTGTTACAGGATGTGACTAACTGGGGCCCATGGTGTAAAAAACCTAGTAAACTCACTCAGTAGGAGTTACTTCATCCACAGGAGTGGGAAGACACTGGAGTTATGCCATTGGCACTCACAAGAGGAGTCAGTGTGTAAGGTCCTGATGAAGCTATTGGGAGAGAAGCAAGGTGAAGAAGTACTCCCAGGAAATGTTGTGTATTGTTCAAAGTTCAAAGTAGCAATTGCCCAGGCCTCACATACCTTTTCTATGCACTGACTTCATTCTTGTAGATATTTCAGTTTGTAACTGGGCCTGTGAGTCAATATGGCTGGAAAAAGTCTGGGTCACTTTGTTGGCAAAGAGAACTTGTTATTATGTATATTTAAAATATACATATATTTATGTATATATTAAAATCCAAGACAAGAAAATTTGTTGCTGAAATGAAAAAGTAATTTTAATATATAAAATTGGAACATTCTCAACAGCAACATGACCAAACAAAACCCTTATATTATTATATTTATTTAGGAAGCCAAAAAGTAGGGCAGTGGTGATACAATTATATTTTAATAATTCCTTTAAAATAAAAAGAAAGCCAAACAATTGATAGAATCCCAATAGATGTACTAAAGTAAATACATTACATTGACAGGTATTATACTTTTGATAAAGTAAAAAGTAGTTTTAAGCTTTACATTACACCATATGTCTGATATAATTTATATAAATATTGATTTCTAGATAACTACTCTTAGTATAGGAAATATATTTTATAAAAGACCACTAAACTAAAAGACAATAATTTATTGAAAATCCTATGTTAAAAAGAGACTAGTGGTGATTTTATATGGATACTGAACTGAGGAGTCAAAATTTAAATATATAGGTGTTCTGGTTTCATTCTTCTACAGTGATATAACACTTGACCAAAGACAGCTTAGGGAGGAAAAGGTTTATTTAATTTACCCTTCCAGGTCACAAAACATCATTGAGGGGGCCAGGGCTGGAAGCATGGCTTTCTGGCCCACTCTCTGGATCATGGGTAGATAACTTTTGTACTCACTCCAGGAATATGTGTTCATGAAATGACACTGCTCACAGATGCCCGTGCTTTCCTATATCAATCAAGATGATCAAGACATTCTCTCATAGAAATATCCACAGACCAATCTGATACAGGCAATATTCAATTGAGACCTGTTTTTCAGGTAGTTCTAGGATAAGATAAGATGACAGTTAATGCTAAGAAGGAAACTAGATTTTTAGATCAAGCCCTGTGTTCAAATCCAGAGACATAGATGCAGTCATATCAGGTTATAACCAACACGATCTCCAAGATGTACATAAAATCACAAGAGTGGTGGTGAAGCTTTAAAATTGTGTCTGACTCCTTACCCTTAGCTTGAGAAAAGCTGGGCCTGTTCTAAGAAAAAGTCTGCTTGTTTGTTTGTTTGTTTTCAAGACAGGGTTTCCTTGTGCAACTTTGACTGTCCTAGAACTCACTTTGTAGACCAGGCTGGCCTTGAACTCACAGAAATCTGCCAGTCAGTGCTAGGGTTTAAAGGTGTGTGCCACCACTGTCTAGCAGAAGTCACCTTTATCCTAACCACTTTATATTCTGCTCTTTATATTGCCCTCTGGATCCAAATTATAAGATCCATTAGTCTTGTCTTTTCCTAGGAATGTATATTACTTGTAAGTCCACCAGTATGTACCACAGCCTTATATCTGTTCCTCCTTTTTTCAGTCTTATGTCATCTTGGGGATCATTTTCATATCCTGGGACAGTACTGGTCTAGAATACCTTGACTGGGTCCCTTGAATTACTCACCTCAGTTCTTTGGGCAACAGACTACTCAATTGATAAATAGAAGTTTTGTATAATTGGTTTATTGTTCTTGGAGAATTTACCTATAATTTTCTAGGAGCTTGGTAAGAAGTATTTTTTAATCACTAAAAATAATGAATTCATTTATCTTTAAAGTAGAAGAAAAGCATAAAATTTAAAGATCTGATTCCCTCTTCTCCCCCCAATTTGGCCAACTATTGTTGATCTATGAAACAAATGAAATTGAACTATGTGGGGTTTTTTGGCTGCCCAGAGAGTGAATCTGAGAAAGAAAAATTGAGCATTAGGTTCATCTAGGAAAGAAGCCAAGTTCTACAGTGTTAGAGAAGGGAAACTAAGACTGTGAACACCTGCAGAGAAGAATGCAGCAAGGTGAAAAGTAGGCCCACTATCTCCTAGCTAAGGGGAGAGGGACCTGAGGTCTTCAACACTCACTGACAGGCTCCTTAGGTCAAGGACCACCCCTAGGAGATGCTGTCTTTCTGACACATCTCAGAGCTGGTGTGTCAGGACAGGCTTCTACAACCAGGCAAAGATACACAAATGGTATCCATGGAAACAGCAACTGCTAAGGAGATATGATCTGTGACTTAAAGCATCTGCTGTGGATTTCTTTTTTATAAACTTCTGTACTCCAGAAACTCTTACTGTGTAGTCCAGGCTGGCCTGAGTTGCTCAGCACTTCCCTTTGAATGTAAGCATTCCCACTGAATTGAAGTGATTCCTCATGAGCTTCAGGAGATGAAGCGAAGGTCACATTGCTAGAACATACATTTGAAAGATTCTTGAGAGCCCCCCTCTAGTAGTATAAATAGGGATAAACATCTGCAAAGGGAAGGGGGAGGGGCAGAGGAAATTCGAACCAGCCAAACTGCAGAGCAAAGAGATATCCAGAGTAGAGCTGCCAATGGACTGTGCAGAAAGCTTCAGAGCTGTATCTTTAGTGAGTCTTCACTAAAGACTCACTTGGGCTGGGCTTCTCAGTGATGAAGCTGCTTTTAAGTCCTCCATGTACTTGTAAGTAACCCCTCTTCCATATTCCTGTTGTAACCCCCGAAAAAACCCATTGGTTCACAAAGTTGGACTTAGTGCAGCCATTCCTTTGATCTGTTATGTGTTCCCTTTCCTGGGTAAATAGCCATATGTGTTGTGTCTTCCTAGGAAAGGTCTGTCACACAACAACCTACAACTTGAAATCATCCAGCCCTAGCTTCCAGAGTGCTACCCTGGTCTTTCAAGTGTATACTACCATGTCAGGCAAGCTTGCAAATGTGATTTTGTTGTTGTTATGGTTGTTTTCACTAACTGTTCGTATTCTCTAATGGGCTACAAAACAAGTTGTCAGGCAGATTTTGTATGGGGTGGGAGAGATGGTTCAGCAGTTAAGAATATTTTTACTTCTACAGAGGGTCTGACTTCTCTCAGCCCCCACATCTGGTGGTTCCAGCTCCAGGGCCTCTGATAGCCTCCTCTGCCCTCTGATGACAGAATCTGCACAGAGGCATACACAAATGGACATATTAAAAATATATAAACCAGTCTTTGAAAATGAGGATCATGTCATTTCTAGGGCTGGGAGCATATGCATGGCTCAGTATTCTCTTTTTTCTGTGGCTTTGACTACCAGCCTGGAAAAACTCTCAGAAACAAAAAGGCCTCTGGTGAAACAGGATAGGTGCAGATTATTTAGATCTTTGAGGATCGTTACAGTTGTAGTACTATGGCTGCCATTTTTGCATCTAGCCGCTTTCTGCCTTCTGCCTTCTGCCTTCTGCTGGGGCCTTTTCTTTTTAAAGCAAATATTTTAAAACTCATTAAAAATTTTTTTGAATTTCAGCAGTGACAATAGGAGAGGGGGTGGGGAAGACTCATGGGGGGTGGGAGAAGCACAACAAAATGTTACCCAACAGTGCATTGGATGATGGCTATTTAAAACCCACAGTGGCCATCCAGAGTAGGGTAGCCATAGCAACCAACCAGAATATTATCCCTGCCTGTGTGGACCCACTGGAGGAGGACAGACAGTGCTGAGGACAGGGGTCTCCAGCAAGTAGGCTTTCCCAGGCGCAGCTCTGCCTCACAGACTGGAAAGGAGCAGCTCTAGCTGAAGCTGTGAGTCTCCTCAATGAACACAGAGTATATCTATAGCTTTGGCAACCTCCTTGGAGAACTGAAAGTTGGCTTCCTTAGAGATAACCTAGAATGAAGCGTATTTTTAAAAATATCTTTGATCAATTTCCCATTTCAAGGCATTGAAAAACAAAAAAACAAAAAGCAGACAGAAGACCACATGGAAGCTGTGGGTGGGAGCTGTGATTGTTCCTTTTCAAGCAATTCCTTCGACTGCTATGCATTAGGGCTCTGATCCTGTGATATTCACATGAAGTGACAGAAGATGCATGGAGCCAGTTTGGTGCCTGCCTAGCCCCTTCTGTCCGGCTAGTGTACCAGCTGCACTGGGGGTGGAGGCTGGTGCTTTCCAGCTGCTCTTTGTAGAGATGTGCCTCTCCAGGAAATGCTTATGAAGTCCTACTGTGATTCTATGACTGGGGCATAAAAGCTTGGCCTCTTGCCTCAATTCCAGGACACAACCTGCTGCCCAACAAACTTTCCTGTGATATCAACCTCAAACCAGATTATAAGAAAAATGTTTTCTGTCTTGTTTTCTTCATTGCTATTTTATCTTCCCCATTTCCATAAAGACTCTTTTAAGTATTTTCAATCAGCAAAATGCCTATAGGATGATCACACTTTGAAGACTGGCTCCTAGGTAATCCAATCTCAAACTGACATCTTGGGACTCATCCTGGGAACAAGTCTGAGCTAATCAGGCTTCCATCTGTGGTCCATTACCCAGGAACTAGTGGCTTATACTCTCAGGGAAAATGTTCCACAATGGTAGAGTTGCTGGCTTATGAGTGCATATGATTTTTTAACATCTGAACACATACTCAGCTAACATTCCCACTCCCATTTCATTTCCCTTTGTAGATCATGCAATCAATGCATTTCACCAACAATCTTTCCCATCAAAGATTACTTTCTTGGTAACCCGATCAAAGCCATAGGGAGAATGAAGATATGTCTCTTGTAATTTTATGGAATGCACCCAAGCCTACTGATATCTGTTCCAAGTCACTCCAAGTCATTTGCAAAAGATTACTGGTGACAGAGATCTCCTTGATACTATGATCTGAATCATCTCATCTGTTGGACTAAATTACCTGTAAGGCAGAGGCCAACTCAGCTGTCTTTGAAGAGCTATCTCTACCATTCACCATATGCTCTGATTTGGGATTAAATGAACGTATACCAAAGATTAAAGAATTTATGTTTAGGAAGGGGCGGTTTAGGTATCATCATAAAACTTTTAAGATTATGTCTCTAAAAGATGGAGTTTTTCATCCATTAATATCTTTTTCTGTCACTTTGAGGTCACTTCCTTTAAAGCTCTGCCCCTTCATGCTGAATAGAGAGGTCCTGTTTAGTTCCTTTTCTGGCCTTGGGCACCTGTATTCTATGTCCTTAGCTGATAGGGTCATCTTAAGCAGAGGTGAAAGTTGATAGGAGGTCATCCCTTTGTCTCCTAACCTCTCAGAGGCATTCATGGACAACTAATGATGTTGGAATCACAAAGCCTACACACTGGCCTCTAGCTGAAACCAGCCTGTGGAGAAATTCATTGTGTAGCTGAGGAGTCTGAAAGGAGCCAGATTCCAGCTGAGACCTCACTGCTGATCAACTCCTTTCCAGTTCTCTCTGGCTTCCCTCACTCCCTTGCCAGTTTGCTCTGGCACCACTCTTTCAATGAATTCTTTGAAAGGAGCTTACTTGTGAGGCTTTGTAATAACAGCCATCGTCAGGCTGGCATCTTAGCAAGTGAAGGTACCTTACAAAGAGAAGGTAGGCCTGAGAAATGACCACCATTGCTAATTCGTTCCCCAGTAGGTAATTGAAAGTTCTTGGTGTAGGAAGAATTGGATTTCATTTCATTTTCCAGTCTCCCAAATGTCTTCAGTATGTGAGAAACAAAGAGAGAAGCTACTAGTGCTTGCTTTCTTTTTCAAAAAGTTGGAGAAATGGTTTCGTTCCCAGTTGTATCCTTGGTGTTTGAGACAGGGAGTCCTCAAGTATTTGTTGAATGTAGTCGAACAAATACATCATTGGTAGACTTTTCTATTTCTGAGCACGCTTGGGATACAATAAAGATATTAAAATGGCAGGCTTAAGGGACAAAAAAAGGAGATTAACCTACTTTTAGCTTTATTAACTTTGCTTCTGCAATCTTTCCAGTGAAGTGGGGCAAGTCTTATTAAATGCTAATTATCTTCACTATTCTTTTGCATTCTGCTTGTTTTGTTCAGGAGAGTGTGGTTCCCACAAAGAAGTTAACTTATTCAACTCAAATATTTATCATACATAAGTTCAAAACCACAATTTCTAAGCACTTCACCTTACTGAATTTTAAATGCCATATCAAAAGCTGGTTTTGATATTTATTCAGATCATCTGAGTTGTGCTTTATTGAAAGGACTTTACAGCACTAAGACACCTAAGGGATCCAGAAGCCTCTGAGTGTTGTGACAGACAGGGTAGAATCTCAGAATCTTTGGACTTTACATGAGGTTATGTCTGGCAACAGCTTTTGCTAATATCTTTCTTTATTAGTAATAAAGTTTACACATTGTTTGACAGATGAGAATTGAATGAAAGTGAATTTTGAAGGGTAGTGCCAGGGTTTTGTGCCCAGATGTGTATCTTCTGGTTTCCTCTGCACTGCTTTAGTTAGTTGTCAAGGATGGAACTTAGAGCAAGTTCAACATTTGAATGCCAAAGATCTCAGGAATATCCTAAGTCCATTTGTGTTTTCTTTAAATCGTATCTTTTGTGTGTATTAAGAGTGTAATAAGTAGTGGTAGATATGTGCAGTGCTCTAGAGCTATTCTTGTTTTATGAATCTACCACCCTGTCCCATACCCCTGCAGTTTACAGCATCACCAATACTATAAATACTTCTGTTTTGTGCCACATCTGTGTGATTTTCCTTGCATCTATCCTAATGAGCACGAGGTGATAACTCACTTTGGTTGTGATTTGCTTTTGGTTGATTGTTAGTGTTATTGAGCATATATATATATGTCTATATGTATATATATATATACATACATATATTGATCATATGTATATGTCTGCAGAGAAACAACTATTCAAGTACTTTACACACTTTTAATTGGATTGTTTTATTCGGGGGGGAGATGGGTAGAAAAATTTGTTCATACATTCTAGTTTTATCCCTTATTAAATATATAATTTGAAAATAATTTCTCCCATTCTGTAAGCTTTTTTGCCCCACTATGTTGCTTGTGTTTTTTGAAACTCTATTTCTTTATATTTGACATATAGTTTTACTTGTCTAGTTTTGCTTTCCGTGTGTGTGTGTGTGTGTGTGTGTGTGTGTGTGTGTGTGTGTGTTCATGTGTATATAGGCACACATGTGTGAACAAGCCAGAGGACAATCTTAGTATTCATTTTTGAAGTGCATTCACCTTGTGAAGACAGAGTACCACATTATACTGAGACTCAACAACTAGAAGAAGTTAGATTTTTAGCAAGTGTTATGAAATATAATGCAGTGGCTGGTGGGGGTAAGGGGGGACCTGGCAAGCCCATGCCAAGGTATCCCCCTGAGATATCATGCCATGTGACATATAAGGGATGTTTATTTGGAAGGGAGGGGAGTGAGGGACCTGGAGAAGGGGTAGAGGCAAACAGACAGAGCCATGCGAACAGAGCAGGAGGGACAGAGAAGGACAGAATGAAAGAGAGACAAGCCAGCTGGAAACGTGTGGGAACAGAGAGAAAAAAAAGGAGGGGGGAAAGGGAGGGCTGGGGTAGCGAGAAGTCCTCTTAGAGGTTTCCAGGACACCTGTATGTGACAGAGGATCAGATGATGATGCAGGTTGTTTCTTGGTCCCTGTTGCTAGATCCCTGGAAGGAGCCTAGTAGAATCTCTTGCAATCCAACAGCAAGTTCTATGGATCTGCCTGTCTTGGTTTTAGCTATGTGATTATAAGCAGGAGTCACCATAAGCAGTCTATTTTATATTTAAGCTCAAAAAGTTGTTATGGAGGTTTTTAATCAATATTTTCTTCTAGTTTTTCTATAGCTTTAGGTCCACTCTAAGGTCTTTCATCCATGTCAACTTAATTTTTAAATATGTTGGTCAGTAACAGTCTCACCTCATTCTTTTTCCCTTGGCTGTTCAGTTTTTCCAGTACCAATTCTATAGACATTTTTCTTTTCTCAATAAGTTATCTTGGAACCTTTGATAGAGAGCAGCTTGACCATGCACATAAAGGTGTTTTCCCCTGGGATTCTTGCCTGTCTCCATGCCAGTACTTTGCTGTATTAATTACTGTCACTTGAAATATGTTTTGAAAAAAGAAAATGTGATACTATCACTTTTGATATTTTTTCACCATTAACTTATGCATTTGAAATTCCATATTAATTTTGAGATGGTTGTTTCAATTTCAACCACAAAATATTACTGGTATGAATTCAGCAGTGGTGTATTTTACACTGAATGTTATGGCCCAACATTGCTTTTTTTTTTTCTGCTTAGGATTATTTTGGTTATCTGAGATTTCTGTGCTTCCATCTGAATTTTAGGATTTTTTCCCTTTTTTTTTTTTACTGCTATGAAGAATGACATTGGAATTTTGATGGTTATCTCATTGAATATGCATATATTCATTTTATAGTATTAATTATCCTAGTCTGTGAGTATTGAGTAGCTGTGAATTTTCTGTGAATTATATAGGTCTTTCAACTCCTTGGTAATGTTTTATCCATATATATATATATATATATATATATATATATATATATATATGTGTGTGTGTGTGTGTGTGTGTGTGTGTGTGTGTGTGTGTGTGTGTGTGTGTGTATACATATATATATGTATATATATATAGTTATAGTTATTTTAAGTGTTATCATTTGCCGGTTTCTTTCTCATCAAGTTTCCTATAGGTATATAGGAAAAAAATAACTTGATCTTATTTAGTGCTCAGCTTTTCATGGTCTCTTGTTCTCTGAACTTTTATCTGTTGTGGGTCTCTCTGCTATACACTAAAAGATAATTTTTTTCTGATGAGGCTTGATAGATCCACTAATCTATGGTTATAAGAATAAGTCATTAAAAGTTGGCTTAATATTATATTCACTTAGCAGAATAAATGTAACAGCTTTCCCCCTAGGGTCTACAATCTGTCTAGGTTCTTGTTCAGGTATGAGTTATATTATGTGGAGCAAGCCTTAAAGCAAAGAAAAAAGTGACCTCCAGGCTGCCATTGTACTGCTGGGTATGTCTTGCCAGGCCAGTCTTTACATCCTTAGCCATGAGAAAATATGGATTGATACTTTGAGATTTCATCTTAACCTGGTCAGAATGGGCAAGATTTAAAATATATATATATATATTTTAAATATATATATATATTTTTATATATAGTAAATGCATGCATGGGTGTGGGAGAAGGGAAATAATCAATCACTGTTGACAGGAGTGCAAAATGGATAATGTTGACAATCAGGTACCTCCACCGACAGCTCACGGGAACCCTGTGACCCTGGGACCATCAGGTACCTCCGTGGTCAGCTCCAAGGGACCAGGTGGCAACAGGACACATCACCACTAGCTGTCTAGACGAACACATTCCCATTGTCATCTCTGTTGCGTGTCCTCCTGCACGAAGCACCACAGCGCCAATACAAGGCTGTGCTTTTCCTGACCTCTTCTTCCCATCCTCCACCCAGAGGCGACCTCTGTGTACCCTTACTCCCCTCTTATAATAAACTTCCCACATGAGATCTGACTCATGTTGTGATTTTGTAGGATTTTACTGCTTTGTTCCATCAGAAGCGACTATAGAAATCTTGGATTTAAAATGAAAAAAAAAATCTGGAAATAGCAAATCATCAGGCTATAACCCGCTTGGGCAAAAACTCAAAGGACTCTATATCCTACTTCAGACATACCTGTTTGTCCATATTCATTGTTGCTCTATTCATAATAGCCGAGAAATGGAAACAATCAAGATTCCCATCAACTTTCCAATGAATAATAAAAATATGTATTATTGATATAGTGGAGTATTATTCAGCTATTAAGAAAAACAAGAAATTGGCAGATATAAATGAATGGAACTAGAAATTATCATCTGCTTAGGGTAACTAAGACCCAAAAAGATACATACTGCATATTAGATTGAATCTTCAAATAGGTGTGCTTCATTTGGAATAGGCATAGAGGGTCATGGATGCAGTGTGTGGGGGCTTTAAAGTAAGAAGAAATGGGGAATAATGGGACAGGTTAAATGGTCTGGGGTATGGAAGGACAGGGCAGAGTAGGAAGTATGGAGTGACATAAGTAACACTAAATACTTTTCAGAAAATATCTTAAGGAAACCCACTAGCACATCAGCTTCCTAAAATATATGCACCACTTCCACCAGTCCACACTATTTGTTTTTTTTTTTAAGATGTATTTATTATTATATGTAAGTACACTGTAACTATCCTCAGACATACCTGAAGAGGGCGTCAGATCTCATTACGGATGGTTATGAGCCACCATGTGTTTGCTGGGATTTGGACTCAGCACCTCTGGAAGAGCAGTCAGTGCTCTTAACCACAGAGCCATCTCTCCAGCCCATATACAGGGAAACACTTTTACCAACTAGTGTGCCCATAGATGATCAGCCTCTCAATCACATTTTGATCTTGTACTCCTTTGGAACCATAGTTTTCACATGCTGTTTGTGTTTGTTTGTAGCTGCTTCCAAATTCTGGTGCCCAGGGTATCAATGATCTCAGTCAAACCAGCTAGAATTCAGTCTTTCAGACTGCTCAAGCAGAAGTTTTAGCCCGTGCTCATTTTTTCTTTCTTTTTCTTTCTTTCTTTCTTTTTTTTTTTTTTTTTTGTGCCTCCTGAGAGAAGAGCCCTCATAAGCAAGATTTATTCACAGTCCTCCTGTGACCTGCTGAATGTGGGAAACATGTCAAATTCTGTGGATTCTCCTATCCTTTGTTCTGGAATTTGATTGTGGTGTTACAATAGCCTGTAGCTTTATCCTAAATTCTAGAGTTCTCAGATGTTTGAATATAAACACTTAATTTTTTTTTGTCTCTGTTAACATGTGGATCTCATTTCGTGCGATATTTTTAGAAATCAAAGCAAATGAAGAAATTCATTTATAATGTTGAATAAGAGCCAAATCACAAAGTTTATTGTATTTTTCATTTGTTACATGGAATGAATGCTTAATGCTAGAGGAAAAAGTTACATTGTGACTAGGTGAAACTCATGAACCAAGATGGTACTACTTGAGGATAGAACAGATTTGTGTTATAACCGCCACCTTGATAATAGGGGTCCTGGTAGGGTAGGATGAAAAAAAATAATGTGAAGATAGAGGAGAAATTCTTACAGGAATGCCAAATGTATTCTTGTTGAAAAAGATTCAGGTCCAAAATGTGCAATTGGTATAAAATGCATGCTAAGGAAGAGATAGGTTTTTGTTATTATTGTTGTTGCTTTTGTTTTATTTCTTTTTTCTTTGCATTTTCTTACTCAAAAGTGAAATTTAAATCATAGAACAACAGGTTTATATATTTATTTATTTATTTATTCTGCAAAAGCATCTTTTGAGCAACACATGGTATCTAAAGATTTAAAGAGTAAAACTCCAAGTTTTGCTAAAATTGTGCCTTTAAATTATTTCTCCATGGGCAGCCAAGGCTTAATTTTTACACACACACACACACACACACACACACGAACGAACATACCTCAGGACTCTTAGGTCTCTTTTCTCAGGTAGAGATTTCCTTGCACCTGCTTAGCTCATTCTTACTCAAGTCTATTCTCAGATTGAATTCATCTTAGTAAGACAGTAAGCCATTGCTCTTCCAGGCTTGTGACTTTGCAACCTATATGTTACTAGCAGTATGAGTAACAGCCTAATAGGTGTCTGAAGTGGAAACTTAAGAGTTCTTTGGAAAGTTGGTTGGATGTTGTTTTGCTGGGGCAAACACATGAAGGAATGTTTTGTTAAATTGGACACAGGTGTGAAAGGCCTAAGGCACACTCTTGAAGGAATATTTCCCCTAAGCAGACACAGGAGAGAGGATGTTCTGCTAAAGCAAGCACGTGAAAGGACATGTGATGAAAGATTCTTTGCTAACGACACACATGTATTAGTCTGTCTTACATTGCATAGTTGAGTGTATTTGTCTGGACTCCATAGAGAGAAATGCCTCAATAATCTTCTGGAAGTATACTGCAGCTTGTTGCCACTTCTGCAGACCCAGGCTGATTGGATGCACACTCTGAGGTAAGACACAAGCTGAGGCAAGAGCAGTGCTAAGGCAAGGCACATGGAGGAAAAGTGATGTTTGGAGGGTATAAATAGGGCTCCACAGAGTGACAGAGACAGAGCTAGCTGTACAAGGCTTGTGGGTCTCTCATCTTTGCTGATCTTCACTTCCCTGGGAGAGGCACAGCTTCTCCTGGTCTTCCTGCTGCTCTCTCCTGCTGACTGGAACCAAAAGCTGAGGCCTGGCTGTCCTGTCACCACCGTTGCTAATTTGATTATACTGAACGGGACTGCTGGTGTATCCATGAAGTGTTTGCGAGTGAATCAAGCTGCCACTGCCTGCTAACGTGTAAACTGAACTGCTGGTTTCCAGGCAATACAGATGGAAGTTGCTCAAAAGAACCTTTCTAAAGAGATCCACTTCTCCCATATCCTTTCTTTCCCACTAACTCTGGTGGGTGTTGAACTAAAAGAGAGGTTAAAGCATTTAAGAACCATCACTAAAAATAGGATTTGAAAAATTAAAGTTACAGGTGTCTGTGTCTAGATTTCAGCCCTCATGGAAATGGCTGTTGGGGCAGTTGTGAGATGTCACACTATCAATTTTATTGCTGCAAATGCTGGTACTTTCAGTTGTTTGGAGAGAATCCCTTAATTGAGATAACATAGATAACTGATTTGAGGTTCCTTTCTACCATGGGAACTTAGTAAATATGTACTACTAATGTCTTTATTTGTTTATTTATTTTTATTATTTTTAGACAAGGTCTTACTGGTAGCTTAGGTTGACCCCAAACCCATGATTCTCCTGCCTTTGCCTTGCTAGTGCTGGAGCCATAATGGTGTGTTACTCTCCCAGTTGACTCTTACTATTTCCCATAGTTTTGCTCTGAATAGACAGAGGAAGGCGAGCCGTGGATATTTGTGAGGAACCAGCCATAGTGTTTTAGAGAACAGAGCAAGTAAACTTAACAGATCCTCCATGAAACTAATGGTTCTACCTCTAGCAAAAACTAGTTCTTTAAAATATTTCATGAACATATTGATTGGTTGCTTCCTTCCACACGTATACGTGGCCGACCTTGTTCTAGGCACCTGATTGACAGAAGTAACAGAACAGATAAGACACTTTTCTTCTTGGAGCTTAGATTCTAGGGGTGAGAGAAAAAGACATAGAAGAGAGGGAACATGCTTAAGAAGTCTGGTTTTTTTTTTTTGTATACTAGAAGATGAAAAATATTAAGAAGATGAAAATAGATTATGACAAAGATATTGGAAGTACAGAAAACAGGGTGGACCAATCACAGTTTAAACATTATACTTTAGCACAGCGGTTTTTGAACAACCCTGTCTCTGCTACCCATACCCTTAGTCAACCTTTTTTTAATGGTTGTTTAAAGTTCCACTGAATAAATATTTTAAGTTTGGGGGCAGCCTCTTTGTAGCTGTCCCTTTCTCATCTGTTTGGTTTTATATAACATTTTAGAATATGAAAAAGGCTTTGCTACCTTGTGGGCTCAATAAGAACTGAGAACAGAGTGGATTTTGTCAATTGGAAGTGGTTTGCCAGGCTCTCCCCTGAAGCATATCAAACTGAAAAGTTTACTTTCAGGGCATTGGCTTGTATGTACATAGAGGAATATACAATATCCTGAGGGTTCTCTGTGTTTCCTTCCTTTCTTTCCCTCTCAAGAAGACCTACCAGAATGCAAATAAGATTGATATGTGTAATAGGAATACATTTTAATCAGCCCTCAAACAGTCTTAGTACTAATGATGACTTAGCTATGGATGGCTGGTTTTTCTGTATACAGTGCTAGAATACAGGAAGAAGCCCCATATTACTTCTTCACCAGCAGTTAGCAAAAGAGCTAGGATTATGCCTTGATAGTAAATCCTGACTCTGCTACAAAGCTTCCCACATCTGGTATTCTATCACTAGCTCACCAGTTACAGGAGTTTGCACAAAGATCCAGAATGACAAAGACGCTGCACCCCCTGTTTAATCTCCCTTTATTCCTGTCTCCTCCTTCCCTGAAGCAAAGAGGTAACTGTGTGTCTTTGCTATACAAAAGGGGGAAAGTATCTAAAGTTGCCATGACTTGATAAAGAGTCAGTGGTTACAATAAATATATGAAAACTAAGACTCTCAATAAAACTCATATATATATACATATGACCTTACACACACACACACACACACACACACACACACACACACACACATATATATATGACCTTGACAATGTGATTTTAATTGTGCTATAGGACATTAGGACAATGAAAATCCACCCCCCCACACACACACATACCTTTTCAATGTTTGATGTGCTTGTTAGCAGCATTTCTATTGATCAGACATAGGAACAAGTAAAAGTAGCTGGTTTTGCATAACCATGTCCAGAACAAAGCCCAATCTGAGCCTCATTGCCCATTCTTTCCAAGCACATGAATACCTGCTTCATTTGTAAATATTCACAACATATGATGCACCAGGAAAGTTTGGTGATAATTATGAGTATGACTATTGTCACATTTTAGGCATTTTGAAGAACGTGATTTTAGGCTTTTTGTATCTATAGATGCCAACATGGCCTACCTGGGTTGTTTCCATGGTTGCCTTTTAAGCCCGTCTTTGGAGAAAGCCCTACCTGATTGAAAGCTTCTCTTGGCATGTAGAGTGTTTTGCTTTATCTTTGAGACATCTTACAGTAAGGCAGGAGACAGAGACCCAGACATGGGTGACACCTAGGTCCTCCCTGAGTATTTGCTCAATTATATACTACCCATGCAACCATATGATCACTTCCATTTTTGTTTTTAGCTTATCCTAAAGTCACCCTACATTGTTTTTCCTTTTGGCCCAAGCCTGTTCTTCTCAAAGACAATCAAGTGCATTGTTATGCCAATCGTTTCTCTAGTCAGTTGTCAATTCCATAGTAAGCCTCTATTGTATGGTCCCTCTTACACACTCTGTTTTCTCTGTAGCTCTTTATTTTGTGGATACTTGCTTTTTGAAGCCTGACTAGCACATAAACACCATCCAGCAGAAACCTCATGCCTCTCCTGTCCCCACTGACCCAGGACAGAACCACAAACAGTATATAGAGGCACTGCTTGGGGAAATTTTACTGAATGATAAAATAAAAACCAGCAGATACACACTGTAGTTACATGGGGACATTCTTAAAATACACATGTCACCTCAGTACATCACAGGGGAAGACTGTAGTGTTACTAAAAGTTCATTGATATAAACTGCAGCAAACACAGGGAGCTTCTAGAAAGAACGCAGTTCAGTGTGAGCAAGTTCTGAGAGCTATTTTATCTGCTCATAGCAGTTGGAAATCTTGCTTAGCTGGCAATTGGTTTTCCAAACAATGATGATTAACACAAGCAACAAAAATACCCTCTGAATCATCAAATAAAATTAGAGTCTATTTAACAGAGAACCTGTGAGTCCCCATCAGATGCATCTCTTAATTATTTCAAAATCTATGATTCGCTGTTAATCAGGCCGAATGAGCAACGCAAGAGGAGTTTATTTCCTAGTCTAGCAGGGTTAACACTAGATTAACCGTGATGTGATCACTCAAAGACAGTGTGTCTGCAAAAATGTCTGGGGGGGTGGGGGGAAGCAGAAAACAAATATAGCTTAATACTTCCTAGTTTGGTATAAAATTCAATTGTATAGAAAATTGAAACTAAGAAAAAAATGAAAATATAGAGTCAGACTAGTCCTCAATAGCCACCAACACACACCTATGGGATGCCAGGTGGTAAAGTCCTTGAGTTTTTTGCCCAGGGCACCTGCACCTAGATTTTGGACCTTCCTCTGGTACATTAATTGGAGCCTCACCTGGGAAGAGTGGGGTTTGGAGGGAGAGACCAACCAGATTGACATTGCCCCGTGGAGAAATAACAAAATGAAACATCTAGCTCACCGGGTGGTAAGCCAATCATTATCTTTTTAGTTCAAAGTCCTAAAAAATTAGAATACAGAAGCTGTGCTGTGAGAGATGGGCCAGCTGGGGATATACAAACAGCAGGTATCATGGTTCAAATGGCCATGGTAATCTGCCCATGTTTTTTTTATTATTTTTAATATCCCATGATTGCAACATATGCCTCATAAGTCTTCAGCACGATGCGAGGTGGTATATCACTGTATGTGCAAAGAATTCTTAATGACTACAAGCCACTGTGGCCAGCTTTCTAAGTGGAGTGAAGGGAACATTTGAGATGTAATAATGAGTTTTAGGCTCAATTCACTCAGGGTGGAGGAAGTTAATAACCATGGGGAAGAATGTATTAGTAAAAGAAGCTACTTTTAATCAGAACAGTAGCAAAGGCTTCAGTTGGGAACATGGAGAAGAGGAGTGGAAGTGAGGGCACAGTAGAGAAAATAGAGCACCTGCCTGCCCTCTTTACTGTAGGAACTCCAAATACATTTTTGTTTTAATGCACACTCTTTGTTTTCTCTCTAGCAATTGAGGATTTGGGATATCTTCCATCATAACAAGAAATAAAAAGCTGAAAACTGGAAATCAGCAGCTCTTCTTGGATCTTGAGATAATGGGTCAAGCCACTGCCCTACAAACCAAAGGTGGACAGGAGGATACAGAAGTTCCCAGTTCCTGTGAGCAGAAACCTCAATGTCAACCCCAGTCAGGATCCAAATGTGGAACTAATGAATGACTAGAGGCTCAGTGTGCATAAAGTTGAAAAATAAGAACTTCAAGGTAATTGGTCTTGGTGGGGAATGGAGAGTGAATTTTGTTTGCACAATGAAGATCAGAGAAATCAAGGGTGGGAAAGGCTGGGGAATCTGGGGTGATTTGTGAAGAATTGTGGTGTGGAATATAGGGAATTTGGTCAAAATTCATTGTGTGAAATTCTCAAATTATTAATAAAATATTATCTTTTAAAAATGTATTTATAATCCAGTCATTGGTCTCCCCTCCTGATCCCCGCTCTCACAATTCTTCGCCCAATTCCTTCTTCTCCTGTCTCCAAGAGGATGGGTCCCCATCATCTAGCCTCCCCCATCCCTGGAGCCTCAACTCTCTCAAGGATTAGGATCTTTTCCACTTAGGCCAGACCAGGCAGTCCTCTGCTATATATGTGTTAGGGGCCTCAGACCAGCTCCTGTATGCTGCATGGTTGGTGGCTCAGTGTCTGGGAGCTCCCAGAGGTTTAGGTTAGTTGAGACTGCTGGTCCTCCTATGGGGTCACCCTCCTCTTCAGCTTCTTCCATTCTTCCCATAATTCAACTGTAGGGATCCCCAGGCTCAGTCCAGTGGTTGGTTGTTAAGTGTCTGTTTTGTCTCAGTCAGCTGCTAATTGGGTCTCGCAGAGGACAGCCATGCTAGGCTCCTCTCTATAAGCACATTATAGTATCAGTAATAGTGTCAGGCCTTGCTCTCTCCCCATGAGATAGATCCCCACTTAGGCTAATCACTGGGCTGCCTTTCCCTCAGTCTCTTCTCCAGTTTTGTCCCTGCAGTTCTTTTAGACAGGAACACATCTTGATCAGAAATTTTGATTGTGTGCTGGTAACACCATCCCTCCTCTTGAGGCTCTGTCTATCTAGTGGAGGTAGATTCTTTGAGTTCCCTCTCTCCACTGTTGAGCATTTGATGTAAGGTCACTGTATTAGTCAGGGTTCTCTAGAGTCACAGAATGTATGGGTAGTCCCTATGTAGTTAGGACATTTGTCAATGACTTATGGCTTGTAGTTCAACTCCCCAACAATAGTTAGCAGTACTTGTGGATGGAAGTCCAAGGATGTAGCAGTTGCTCATTCCCACAAGGCAGCTGTGGATGGAAGTTCGAGGATCTAGCAGTTGCTCCATCCCACGAGGTAGGCCAGGAAAAGCCAGAGTGAAATCTTCCTTCTTCCAATGTCCTTATATAGGTCTTCAGCAGAGGGTGTGGCCCAGATTAAAGGCATGTGCCACCACACCTTTAATCTCAGATGACTTGAACTCAGAGATCCCCTAATCCTAATCTTCTGGAATTCATAGTCACTATGCATCAAGATCTCCAGGTCAGAAACTTGTATCTCTGAGCCTCCAGATTAGGATTATAGGTGAGCCTTCCAATTCTTGTTTAGTTCATTCCAGATTAGTCAAGTTGACAACCAGGAACAGCCACTACAGTCACTCCGAGGGCATCATGAATTTTGCAGGCAAATGGATGGAACTAGAAAATACCACCCTGAGTGAGGTAACCCAGACCCAAAAGGACATGCATGGTATGTACTCACTAAGAATATTAGACAAAAACGTATAGAAAACCTAGGATACAATCCACAGAATTTAAGAACTTCAACAAGCAGAAAGGCCAAGTGACGATGAGTCAATCCCACTTAGTAGGGGGAAGAAAATAACCATGGGAGGCAGAGGGAAGGAGGATTTGGGTGGGAGAGGGAGGTGAAAAAGGAAACAAGATCAGGTATGGGGAGGGGGACAGGAGAGAAGCCGATAGGGCCAGCAGAATGAATTGAAATAAGCAGCCTCTGAAGGTGAGACATGGGGAGACCCTCTAGAAAGTCCCAGAGACCTGGGAGGTTGAGACTCTCAGGACTCAATGGGAGTGATCTTAGATGAGATATTATCTTAAAAAAAAAAAAGAAAGATCAGAGAAAAATAACATATGCTTCCAGCAGGCATAAAAATTGTTGAGGTTTGGTCTGTTGCTTTGCATTGTAATGCTAATTCTGTAGGAGAAGGTCTAAGCCTACTAGCATGAAGGAGTGAATTCTCACATTCAGGGGCTTTTGTTGTGTAAACCTTATTCCTTTATTTAAAACTATTGTTTAAATAAAATTGGCTACAGTCAATTACTGGAGGGATTAGAGGTAGGTGGTTTTGGAGTGACCTGGTAGAGGGAGAGAAAGGAGAGGAGGAGAGGAAGAAAGAGTGAGGGAATGGGAGGAGCTAATCTATGAGCTCGTGGCCAGGAGAAACAGTATCCACATACCACTGGAGAGGTAGCCAGGTCAGCTGCCAAAAGAGTAGACTAGGAATGACCCTGCAGTAATTGTCAAGGCCAAATAAATAACCATAGCCCGAGTCTCATTTATTTGCAAGCTAGTTGGGGATAAGTTAAATTGATTGAACTACAAAAGGAGGAATATAGGTGTTTTTCAGTATGCCAAAACATGCTGTTCATGATGGATCCTGACTTAGTCTATTCCACCAGAGTCCCTAAATGATACACACGACTCTGGAGTGCACTGTGTACCGAGGAAGCTGAGGATGATGGTGGAAGAACAGCAGATCCCCTTAGCCACTTAGCTGACACCAAAACTTGATTTGGCCACTTCTCCCTTTTCCAATCTACTTACTCCTTTGAACCTTTCTTTTTACAGGTGTGTTCCCATGCATGTAAAATATGTAGTAGCCATTTCTTTAATGAGTTTCAGAATAAAGTGTTCTGATAGGTATGGTTAGGCACTTCCTTGGCTAGTGTGTAAAAAATTAGATTCTTTTTGTGGAAGTTGGAGCCCAAGAAAGAGAATGTCATAGCCAGCCTACCCCTTGTTTGTCAATTGGGCCTAACTCCAGCCAATAGAGCCTTGGCAGTGATGGAAATGTTTGTGCTGCTCAACACAGCAGTCCCTTGCCACATATAACTGTAGAATATTTGAAATATGTCTAGTTCAACATAGAACCTTAAATCTTTAATTTTATGTAATATTAATCTAGCTATTGAAGGGTCCTTTCTAATATTAAAATGCAGAAGCAGAAGATATATTGAATATGGTCACACTGAGAAGAGGAAGAGATCCAGTGACCTTCCCCCTCCCATGTCTATCTTCAGGGTCCCAACATGAATAGAAGGTTTAAGTAGATGTTGAGAAATATACACATATAAGCAGTCCAGCCATGGTGCTGTTCCGTACTTATTACTGTTTGAATGTTTCCTCAGTGAATAGAGCCTAATTCTTGGATTTATTGAGACTGTGGGGGCAAGAAAAAGAAGCACAGCCTCTTTAAAGGGATTAAACCTGCTGTTTTGGTGCGCTGCCTGGTTAAGTCAAAGGCACCTGAAAGCCAGCAGGTGCAGCGAGATCACTTTGGCCTTTGTGGAGCCTCTCTGAGAACAAGAGAGGAAACCCTCACATGTAAGAGCCTTTCTCTGTACCAGAAGGGACGACTACATCCTTGTCTTCAGTGTAGAGCTGTTGAGACAGGAAATCCGAACAGATTTTGTTAGAAGACCCCTCATTCTTCAAGCCTTCCCACAGGCAGTCACGCATTCTCAGCTCCCTCTTCTCTGTCCACTTTAGTGTAGTCGAAACAACTCTACTTTCTCCTGGCGGCCTTTGTTTCCTTAAGTGTGTCTCCATGTTCTATAAAGCGTATATATTACCCGGATTGGTTGGTCAATGCTATCCAATTGACTCCCTGGATCCAGCTCAGACTCTCATTGTCAGAAGCTATTGTTATACTATTTGGATGGAGTTTTAGACTTCAAAGTACCATTTTGAAACTAAAAATGTCTAAAGAGAAAGTAGCTGAAGCCGTGGTTATTAAATACATATTGGGCGATACTGAGATAAGACCCTCTTCCCCATCTTGATCTGAAGATTTCTCTGACAGCCGACATATAGATGAGGCTCTGAACAGCTTGTAACACCAGGGACATGTTTTGCAAGCAAAGGCTATCTATGTTAATGGATAAGGCATTTTGTGAATGGTTCAGATTTTGTCCTGCTGAGAGCTGAAAAACTATGATAACCTTAAAATTGTCCCCAATAACAGAGGAGACAGGGAAGCTTATACACCTTCTCCCATCTTTATCTGAGATTTTACTCTGTGGATGGTCATTGGCATTCTACAACTTGCAGTTCCTGTGGTCATGTTGCTATTTAGCCAGATATAACTCTGAGAAAAGCATATATATATCGGCATGAGTAAGTGTAGGGTTATTGGGTCCCATATCTGCTCCACTACAGGGCTGGAGTGCTCAGGGAGGCAGGATGGTGGAAGTAGATCTACCTACCGAGCTTACCCCACACTGTTGTCCAGCAGGTGCTGGGATATAGGGCAGCCCCAGGACACGGCTCCAGGGTAGGGAAGTACAGTCTGATGCATGGGAGAGCTGGAGCTGGTTCGGGGGTCCCCGGGCCTGCGAAGAGGCTTGGACCATCTGGTTCTCAGGCTCTCAGACACCCAGGTGCTGCCGGGAGCCCCAGAAGAGCTGAGAATGGAGTGGGGGCCCGCAGGCTGGATTTTGCCCGAGCCAGGGGTAAAAGTGGGGAGCTCTGGCTGGTCCCACAGCGATAGTCCTTGGCTTGTAGGTGGTGGTGGGCTTGAGCTTGGGCTTGGTGGCAGTCGTGGCTGGGAGCACAGCAAGGCATTCTATGACTCTGTAGGCAAAGGCCTTCTCCATGGCTCCCCACAATGGATCCCTATGAAAAGAGGCAGTCCATGATTTTAAGGCATTAATTGTCATGGAGGAAAGTAAATGAGTAAAACCATACCCCACTTCTCAGGGTGTTAAATACCTTTTGCAGCAAGGAGTATCTGGGAAGGAAGGAATGCTTATTGGCTAAGCCCTCCACCAGGCCTTTAGGTACCTTATTAAAATGGAGATCTGTCTTGAGCCTACAGGATCACAAGTCACATGCTCTACATGTGGAGGGGCTTGGGGTGTTGCTTATTTGTGAGAGGTGATCCTGAGCTACAAAGAAATATTCTATATAAATATTCTATATTTATATAGAAATATTCTATATAAATATAGAAATATTCTATATAAATATAGAAATATTCTATATAAAGAAAGAAAAGAAAAAGGAAACAACCAAACATGGTGGTAATCACTTATATTTCTGGTATCCAGGAGTTCAAGGCCATCTCTGTCTTCATTTTGAGTGTAAAGTCAGAATGGGACATATGAGACCTTATTTTCAACACCAACCAAACATGGTGGTAATCACTTATATTTCTGGTATCCAGGAGTTCAAGGCCATCTCTGTCTTCATTTTGAGTGTAAAGTCAGAATGGGACATATGAGACCTTATTTTCAACATCAAAAATTTGAAAAAGATTATCAACTGCCTATTATATACTTCAGTAAGACAATTTGTAGTTCTGAAAACCCAGACACAGGCAGATCTACCAACCACGAAATTATACACATGGTACTAGATCAGTGGAGTTGCTAGTTGAAGCCTGGAATAAACTGTATCTCTCTCCTATGTGACATCTGTCATTTTTTATCCTTTCAATTTAACACATTCAAAGTGTCTTAAGAGAGAAGTTGATGCATCAGGATGTGCAAAAAGGTAAGTTCCCATTCACCTCCCAGAGAGCCACCCGATTGACCTTGATATGTTCCTTTCTAACACACAGGCACTTGTTGCTATAGCCCCAGAGCATTTGAGACATTACTATTTCCCACTGATTCCTGTGTCAAAAACTAAGTACAAGGAATGAATATAATACCTTAGTTTTATGTTGATTGCATGTGAAACCACTAGTATTTGAAACATACATGGGAAATAATATGTTATTAGCTTTGCTACATTTTTTACACTTTAATAGTGCATATACGGCTATCACAAAATTTCTCATGACAGTACCAGGGCTAATGAAATCATGGTAGCTTCCAGTCTCCTGGCTACTATTTGTTTTCAGGCTAATGATGTAGCCTAGTTCTAGTGAATAGGATGGATAAGGCCTTTGAGTTCCTGTTAAAATAGTCCTTGTTAGTTCACCATTGTATCTTTTATTTGCTTCTCTCCTTCGGTTCAGAACCCAGATGAGATGCCTGGTAGCATGACAACCTCAGTGTGGCTGTGCAACAATGAATTACTAAAACTAAAGAATCAGAGTAAGTAACCTGCTGTGAAGGGCATGTTTTTGTTTTATATTTTCAGTTTTTTGCACTGTTTGCATGTGTGGTATGAATGGTTTATACAAGTTCACATATGCGTGCTGATATGTGTCTGTGTGCCTGCACGTGGAGGCCAGAGGTTGACATCAGGCATCTTCTTTGAGCATTCTTCACCTTATCAACTGAACAGGGTCTCTCACTTGAGCTCAGAGGTCCCTGATTTGGCCATTCTAATTAGCCTCTTGCTCCAAGTATCTACTCTCTTGACTCCCCAGGGCTAGGATCACAGACAGGCAGCCAGGTATCTGGCATTTGCATGGGTGCCTGCAATCTACACTCTGTTCCTCACATTTGCCTGGCAAGTATTTTTTCCACTGAGCCATAGTCCCAGCTCCTTGGACACGGGTTATAAATGATTCTATAGAGTGCTTGCAGTAACATGGGACTCTATCTTTAAGCTTTGTCCAAATGTCTTAATTTAAGACAGGGAAGGTTTTGGTTAGGTACAAAGAAATGCAATCTGAGAGACAGAGATTCTGTCTCCAGCATCACTCATCACAGGTGGGGCCAGTGGTCCCCTGGAATGTTGGCTTGAAGTCATTTTGAAGAAATTTTAATATTTTAAAGTGCTATTCCTACTCCACCAGAGAGGCAGTAAAATTCTCCTATGAGTAACTGACTCTTGAATTTGTATTTATCTAACATGTAAAATAATGCCAGATATAGCCTATTCTTCAATGACAGCATAGTAGGAATTATTCCTGTCTTTCATCCACATCTTTTCTCCAGGAGTATCTTACTTAAACAATAGCTGACGGACTATGAAATTATTAACCTTTTAGAGCTACTTACCTCTCTATCTTCAAAGAATTTCCTTTTTCCCATGACAGTAACCTAACCAGGAAATACTTAAAGGTTTTATGTTCTGCTCCTGGAATAGTTTATGTCTTGCCTTTGTGAGCTGCCCACAGCAAATGGTGAACCACAAAAGAAAGGAAAAAGTCCAGTACTATTGCTCTAGATTGACCAAGTCAATGGAGCAATGCATGTTCCAGAGTCCCTTGCTGGATCTGGTCTAGACTCAGGCCAAGCCCAATCAATTCTTGGACTTCTTGCCTGCCCTGTCCCTTTCACTTCTCTCTCTCTCTCTTTCTCTCTCTCTCTCTCTCTCTCTCTCTCTCTCTCTCTCTCTCTCTCTCTCTCTCTCCCTCTCTCTCTCTCTCTCTCTCTCTCTCTCTCTCTCTCTCTCTCTCTCTCTCTTCCCCCCCATCTTTCTTTCTCTTTTTTTTTGAAGGCTTTTTTTTCAGTTAGCTAGCTTGACCAAAACATGGTCCTCAGTCTTTATGACTGAAGAAGCTAATAAATGGAAGGCTCACTAAAGGAATCCATTATAATTTTAGTTTTTAAGTCACTGAGAAACTTTCTAAGTACAATTAGTTTTATTGATGGTTTTACCAGTATCTCTAAATATGCACCAAGCTTTAAATGAATTGGTGAAACCTCTATTTTTGTTTGACTACATTCATAGTGCTAATATTTACAGAAGAAGGGAGACTATTCCACTGTGTGATACTCCATCAGATGGTGTGAGAAATCCAGCACAGTGCCATGTTGCTCTCTAAATCTCAATTTCACTTAAACCTGCAAAACACTTAGAAATAGAATGCCCAAACTAAGTAAAATATCTTTTCCTTAAGATTACTTTTTACTGCTACATCAATGAACAGAATCAAGGAGCCACAGATGGAAAAGTGGTTTGGGATTGTCATAAAATTGATTTCAGGCTCAACAGGGGCATGAACTCACTGAGAAAGTTCTCTGCAATTTCAGCCAGGTGCCCAGAGGAAATTAATATGTAGATATCAGAAACATAACGAAACTCCTAATAGTAAGTCAGTCCCAGAATTCTGGTGACAGAGTGACTGACAAAGAGATTCTAATTAGGCAAAGGGAAGAAGACAGAATGAGTGCACTCCCAGAAGGATCTGGCTGGAAGGGGTTCTATTCTTTGGCTTGGGTATTGTACTCAAGGTTGGTTTTGTTCATTTTGTCCAGGGAGATAGAAAAGGGCTAGGTACAGCTGTGTATTTTTGTGATATTATTTGTGTTCTCTCTTCTTTACATTTTATAAATTCATGGGGAGCTGAAATATAAATGGAGACTATTGATCATGGTTTTAGATTTACTAGAAAAACCGCCTATGTGGAGTAAGGGGATGCCGCTGTTCATCTTCCCTGTCATCAGGTTTCTGGGAGTTGGGTGAGTCTGTATGTGAGCTGGCAACCACACATGGTATATTTCCTAAATCTTTCACCGATTTCTCTCCACTCAGTCTCTTTCTGGGAATCTTAATCCTTTCAGCAAATATTTTAAAGCATTCATTATATCTAAGGACAGGTGAGAATGTAAGCTCTGGCAAGGAACAAAATGTACAAATAGAACTTCAAATCCAAATGGAGAGAAATGGGTGTTAAAAGACATGCACGTGAAAGATCATGTTTTAAAAGGAACAAAATCATCTTTAACTATAGTGCTCCTTAGAGGGAAAGGAGGTAGTCATTTCAAATTAATATTCATTATGGTCCTATAGACAGAATTATGTAAGCTCATGTTATAGAGTGAAAAACCAATGTCTTTATGCACTAAATCCACTATTCTAGTACCTTCAGACACTAAAAATATTTCATAGGGATTTTGAGCAACCAAGAAGCATTTTATAGAAGCACCTAAGGATTTCAAAAAACAATGAGCTAAATGGAAAATGTCCTTTATCACCCTGTAGGGGAAAAGCCCCAAAGATATATGATGTTATCTATTTATTAAACAAACACTGTTGAAAGTGGAGAATCACATTTTAAGAGGTCAAAGCTCTCAGGGTCATGGTTTTCAAAAACTGTCAAAAGCAAAGAGGGAGAAAGGCAGAAAATGTCTAATTACATTTACTGTCTTGGTCTCTGAGACTGAGAAATAGAAAGGAAGAAGAAAAGATGATGGTGAGGAGAGATATGCAAAAATAAAGAAGAAGGGTCAGGAAAGAAAGAGGAGAGAGGATTTCTTAATTTACTATAGGCCTTATGTTGTTATGTGTTTGACCTTATTTTCAAATAGAAAAGCAGAAACTTCTATCAACTTCAAGGTGAAAGCAAGAAACTAAAAGGCATAACAAATGCCAGAATGTTTTCTTTCAGTGTTCTGTTTGAAATTGGTAGCAGACTTCAAGAATTTGGATTTGTTTGTAGATGTACTGTATTTTAAAGCATTAAAAAAAGCATTAGGAAAGGGTCTAAGCATGCTCTGTTTACCAGATATTTATTTGTAAGTCAGCTTTGTATCCTCAGTGTTCAAAACACTGTGTGAGGCATCAAGGATACAGGATGTACAATTTCATACTCACAAATTTGTAATCTAGTTAAACAGGGAACCAACTGAATATCTCTTAGAGATGCTAGTAGGAGTTACTATCCTTCCAAGCTCTCTATATGCTCTTGTGAAACCAGAGGAATCTTATTACTGTTGAAGTGAACAAATAGGTGACAGAAGTTAAATAAGTTGTCCAAGTTTTCTCCAGCTGAGGGCTGCTGACCACCATAGTATCTATGCCTCATTAAAAACTGGGGAGCAAAAACAGAGAGGCAAGTAACCCTATTAAAAAATGGGGTACAGAGCTAAACAAAGAGTTCTCACCTGAATAATATCTAATGGCTGAGAAGCACCTAAAGAGATGTTCATCATCCTTAGTCATTAGGGAAATGCAAATCAAAACAACCCTGAGATTCCATCTCACACCAGTCAGGATGGCTAAGATCAAAAACACAGGAGAGAGCAGTTGTTGGCGAGGATGTGGAGAAAGAGGAACACTCCTCCACTACTGGTGGGATTGCAAGCTGGTACAACCACTCTGGAAAGCAGTCTGGCGGTTCCTCAAAAAACTGGGCATGACACTCCCGGAGGATCCGGCTATACCACTCCTGGGCATATACCCAGAGGCTTTACCTGCATGCAATAAGGACACATGCTCCACTATGTTCATAGCAGCCTTATTTATAATAGCCAGAAGCTGGAAAGAACCCAGATGTCCCTCAACGGAGGAATGGATTCAGAAGATGTGGTATATCTACACAATGGAATACTACTCTGCAATTAAAAACAATGAATTCACGAAATTCCTAGGCAAATGGTCAGAACTTGAAAATATCATCCTTAGTGAGGTAACCCAATCACAAAAGAACACACATGGTATGCAGTCACTGATAAGGGGATATTGACCCAGAATCTAGGAATACCCTAGACACAATCCGCATAACAATAGATTTCTAAGAAGATGGAAGGAGAGACCCCTGGTCCTGGAAAGACTGGATGTAGGGGAATGCCAGGACAGAGAAGCGAGAGGGGGTTTAATGGAGAAAAGAGGGAGGGGAGGGGGCTTATGGGACTTTCGGGGAGGGAGGAAACGGGAAAGGGGAAATGATTTGGAATGTAAATTAAAAAAAAATAAAATATAATAAAAAAAAAGAACTGGGGAGCAGAATGCATTTCTCAAGACTTCAAGCATAAGGAAAATCATGAAGGATAAATGGATGGAATAATACAAGGTGTGCAGAAGAGCAGCATCACGTGTGAGTCATAATCACTTGGTATGAAGACACCAAGCAAGTTGGCAGAAGGCAAGAGAGAACTGAAAATCGATCAAGCTCTAGTCTGAGAAGTCTAGTCAGTCTTGATAAGACATTAAGATTGATAGAAGACACAGCTGCACAATCCAGGTCCCACAGAAGCAGTCCTTGAGACAAGCTTTCGGAAGAAAATGATGTAGTAAGAAAACACAGGAAAAACAGTGGAGAAAGAGGAAAGAATAAGATGAGACAATGTAAGTTTTCAGAAAATGTCCTGGTCTTGGTCCCATTTCATAGAGAAATGCTGGAGCTTAACTTATACCTTGGAGTCAGTTTTGCATCAAGGCATCAAACCGTCTGGAGTTCCTATTCCGCACCCCTGTGAGCAAAGGGCTGCATGCTGCCCTGGGGAAATGGAAATTCCCAGAGATTTCTAGGTCTCTGTGACTATGGGAAAATAACTCCAGCTCAGTGTAGAGCTCAATCAGTGTTAGAAAAATGGGCAGAACAGGTGAATAGTACACACTCCATAGGCTGAGGCAAGCATTAACTTCTACAGTTCACTGTATAACTGTTGTCATTTGAAATGCACCAGACATTGAAATGCATGGATTTAACAACATTAAAGTCTCTGGGTAAGGGTATAGGGGATGATAGCACCATAAGCAGAGATGAAAGATGCATAGAAAAACAGAATACCAGAGAGAAATCAGTACAATTAGAAATTATGAACCAAAGATATAAGTAGAAGTTTGTCACTTAGAAACCTGCAGCATAAAGACACGTAGATGACTGTCATTGTTCTCACTTTACAAATGCTGGCCAGAACAGGAAAGAGCCCAAGGAAACGGTATACTGTAAGTAAACAAATGGAAATGTCCTGGATCACGGGATGACTATGTGCATAACTCCACCTTTCCGTGTTCCACCCATCAATTCCAGTATAACATCAACAGGAAAGGAACCGTAGTTTGACCTAATTTAAACCATTATTTCCTCCAGCACTCTATCCTGGAAAAAAATATGCAAAATTGTTACTCAAACTTCATCTAGTGCTTTGGAAACATTTTTTTATTTTGAATTTCAAACTGATAAATCATAGTTTTCTTTATTTATGGAGTATAGCATGGTGCTATGCTTCCAGAAGACAAACTTTACTCCCCACACAACAACATGAACTGGGACCAAGAGTGGCATTCTCATTCAAAGTTCCACATTCCACACTCCAGCTCCCATTGACTTTGGCCACATCATAACACAAAATGCATGCAGCCCAACTTCAAACGTTCTCAGCCTTTTACATTCTCAACACTGTTTACAAGTCCAAAATCTGAAGTCTCTTTTGAGTTTCAAGGCAATCTCTTAGTTGTGACTTCCAGGAAAATAAAAAAAAAGCAAGCTGCATACTTCTAACATACCATGACACAGAATATACATTATCGTTTCAAAATGGATGAATAGGAAATTCTGTACCAAAGATCTCTTTGTCAAGTATCAAAATGCTTAGATGACTTTATTCCTCTAGCTTTGCTGTCTGCAACCTTCATCTCTCTCCTTGACTAGTTCCACTCTTTTCATGTGGCAATCGTTGAGAGATATTCCATGACTCTGGTGTCTACATCTGTGGACTCTGCTACAATCAAGCTTTATTTTCAGAGCCTCACAAAATGACCTCTCAGGGACTCCTACCCTTTCTTCCACTTTAAAAAGGGTCTCCATGCCATGCATAGTGTGACCTCAGTGGCCCTCTGGAATTGTGGCAAAAGAATCCACATCTCCTTCACTACTGTATTTCTGCATACCTCCAAAGTCATCACCTTGCGGATCATCTTGTCAAGTTTGTCTGCCAGCCATGGATGACATCAGCAAAAGGCTTTTATTCAATTGCTTTCCAGGAGCAAAAAAGGCTCTTTAACAAGGAAACTTAGCTGTGTGGATTCTTGCTCCAAAGGTACACTTCCCTTTATCCCAGTTCAGAGCAGAAATGGCACTTCTTAATGGCACTTACCTTATTACATCTTTCAGCACAAGCCATGGCTACAACATTACATTTTATAGTATTGTTTTCTTTTCCCTTTACCCTATACATTTTGTATTTTCTTTTAGGTTCCACTTGCTCTTTTTCTTTGCAAGCCTGCATAAGGGTTATAAATAATAACTATAAAACTAAAGCGCAAATATTATACTGCCTTGAAATTATCTCACCAAAGAAATTAGTCCATTAGTTTTAAACTGAGCTTCAAACAAGTTCTTAGGAAAAGATCAGAAGGTGATCAGATGCTTTGGCAAAACATCACAGAAATGGCCTCTTCCTAGTTTTCAATATTGTTCCTCTCTTGAAACCTCTAGAGCTGAGGACTCACTGTGTGAGATGCCCTACTATCATCTTGCAGGATTCTACTATAATTGTCCTTTAAGTGATGCTTATAAGATTCAACTGCTTTTGTCTTCCAAAATTTCAAGACTTCTATATTCCTAACAGACAAACAAACGAACAAACCAAATCAGAAAAACCACAGTCAGTTTGTTCACAGCAATAGCATACATGTTGGTACCAATTTCTATATTAGCTACATTTCTGTTGTTGTTATAAAACACCATGACCATGGCAACTTATAGAAGAAACAGTTGATTTTGGTTCATGTTTCCATGGTGACAAGATCTATCACAGCACAGAGGCATGGTGGCAAACAGCAGGCACAGTGTCAGGAGCAAGAAGCTGAGGGTTCACACCTTCAATCGCAAACAGGAAGCAGAGGACCAATCTAGAACTGGTATAAACAGTGGCTGCCTTCTTCCAACAATGCTCTAGGACCTAAACCTCACCAAACATTGCTACCAACTGATAACCGTTAGAGCTGAGAAACCCAGGACAAATGACTATATGAGATGCCTATTAAACATATCAAAATTGATGTTGGCCAGCTCTCTAAGGACCTGTAGGTACCTGTGGCTCTTCCCAGCACTTATCACCCCACCTCCACCACTGTAAAGTCTTCCTCCCTGGAGCTGGGCTTCATCTTCCCTTAACCTAGCCTGATCCTTATGTAACTCAACCATTTTGTCTACACTGGTCTTTTAAGATCTTGGTCTAGGCCACCTTGGTTGGTGGCTCTTCTCTGACTCTCTCCCTGTCCCTTCATTAATGATCCAGTTTATTCTGCTTTCCTACTTTCTCCCTTATATCTACAGTAAAAATTTCCATACTTTAGGAGTAGTCATGGCCTCCTGTTTTTCAATTTTTCATTCAGGAGCCAAGTATTCAAATATCTGAGCCTGTATTAGACACTCTCACTGAAACTACTGTAAGAATTTTGATCTCCCCTACTACCTTTTCCTGGCCCATTTCTTCTTCTAAGTTAGCTTCTCTTCTATTGTATTTATTCACATGAAAAATGATAATAAGATAGTAGCGGCACTGCGGGGTATCATGTATGTAAAGTATGGTTGGCAGGGCCCGATATATATTAGCTTCTCTCTATGTATGTTACTTGCTATCACGTCAGCTTTATGGATTAAGTGAAGTGACAGTGTTCCCAAATGTATCCCCAGGAGGTAGAAGTTATTTGGGTTGCTAAGACATATTAGAGGCTCAATAGGCCCTTTGCCTTCAACTGTTGTTGATCACAATTCAGATCCTTATTATTTTGATATCTCTGAAGAATGCAAAATAGAAAATGAGCCAGAAGAAAGTTAAACAGAAAAGAAAGATTCTATTCCAGGCCACTGAATTTAGGAAGAAATAAATTTGAACGCTATTACATTAAACAGAAGGTGGTAAGGTATCAAGGAGTGCTGCATAACTTACCCCATGGAGCCTCTTTTTATTCATTACAGATAAAGAAGACAAAGATAGTGCAAAGAAAGGACTCTATCTTCATCCAGTTTAATATACTTTGTATTTATTGGAGTCATTTATAGCATCCTGGGCAACTTGAAGGGCAAGTACACCACCTAAGAGTCTGCAGTGCAACCTATGAATAGCTGCACCATCACCATCTAGTTTCCTCTTTTCAGAAATTGCTTTCTGTCTATGTATTCTCTGAGAAAGGTAAGCCTTAATAGTCCTTGCCCCACCCCCTTTGTGAGTAGGTTAATACACGTGATTCCAGTACTGAGCGTTGACTCAGAATGACACCAGTTATGTCCAACCCAATGAGAGCAGGTACACAGCAAAGAGATAAGACAAGAAGTCATCGTAGGTCATATTGTGTAGTTTGGACTCCAAAGGCCAGTGCATTGAGGGCTGTGTCTCTAGTTTGGTGCTCTTTGGAGTGGTACACTTTAGGAGGAGGACTTAGGTCATTAAGGGATATGATTTTGAAGATCTCTTCCTCTCTACTCTTGCTTTTTAGTGGTATCAAAGATAAGGTTTCCTCCTCCCAGTGCTCTATGATGTGTTGCGTCATCATGGGCCCACAACTAGCATCTCCTACTGATCATGGACTAAACCCCACAAAAATATATACCAAGATAAACCTTCCCTCCCTTTAAGATGATTAGTTCAGGTATTTTGTTACAGTAATGTACCCTGACATAGATTAAATGTATTTACTTATGAATTTTACCTAAAAGGAGGTGGAGAGAAAAAGAAAAATAGTCTATTTTCAAATGCAAGCAAATATTCCCAGTCTCCATGGCTCTATGGCAGAAGGTAATCTTACAAATTGAAAGTCAAGTTGCTATTCCCCCTATATAAGCTGGAACCTGACATACTTGAGAAAGATTTTCCAGGCTGGAAAACTGGCAAGAGGTTTTAAAATAGAAGAGCAGCTCAAAGGGAAAGGATATACAATGATAAGTTGTTTGAAGGAAGCATACTCAGAAGCAGAAGGTCAGTGGATTAGAGTCAGGAAAAAGTATG
The DNA here is from genome assembly GCA_036184795.1 of Tokudaia tokunoshimensis. Lineage (NCBI taxonomy): Eukaryota > Metazoa > Chordata > Mammalia > Rodentia > Muridae > Tokudaia > Tokudaia tokunoshimensis. Next base: position 113,396,152 of record BTHU01000004.1, read on the forward strand.
TACAAGTTCAGCCAGACTGATGGGGCATTAAGCTTCCCTGGCCAATGCAATCTTAGAGTTGCACGTTGAACTGTTTCTATATAAGAACTAACAAACAAGATTCAGTAGCTGGCCAGTCAGAAACTTTGCATTAAAGAGGATTTCTAGTAGGGTTTTGAGGCTGTACTGAGTTACTACTTTAGACACTAAATAGTACCCTAGTGAACATTCAAAATGCCTACTTCACAGCTATAGATACAGTAAACAAAAAGTTTTCCATGAATCAAGAGAGGGGCATTTAAAATGTTTAGAGCAAATAACATCAGTCAGTGAGCCCCAGGCAAACACAGGCTTCTTAAATCCCTGCAACATATTTTATGTTTAGGCTCTTATGCATCTATACATTCATCTCTCAGAGTAACATGTTTCTTGGAATGTATTTTTATTTGGATCTGGTGGTGCAGATGGTGCAGGGAAGTGTGAGTCCCTTAGGGGATTGAGAAAAATGTGGGAGTTGGGACTGAAATAAAAAACAAGGAGGAAAGACCTATGTAGATAGTTAAATAAAATTAAAATATTGTTGGCAATTGGATCTGAAAGGCAGAAGAGAAAGTCCCCTTGAAAAATAGAAAACACACACATGTGAACATACAGATACACATGCATACATATATATATGTACACATATATATGTGTACATAGATATCCATGCACACATTTGTACATAAGTATATCTATCTATCTATCTATCTATCTATCTATCTATCTATCTATCTATCTATCTATATGTGTGTGTGTATGTTTGTGTGTGTGTGCACATACATCCATACATACGGGAAGCACAAATACACAAATTTGTCTTGATAAACCTCCTGCACACTTCCTTTGGGAAATGTGATGCCACCTCCTCTTGTGGATAACAATTAATCTCTCTTATCTATAAAATATTTCAGTGTACCCATTATATAGAAGACTTGATTCTCCTAGAAGTTTGAATGTCCTAACAGGCATATCTTAGCCCAGCATAGTTGACAATGTGGCTCAACAGAAGACCATAAACCTTATTAACACCTTATGATTCTTTTGCAGTTTGTTTTGAATTGCATGGTTCTCAAATGTGAACTTTTTGCATGAATATGTCCTATTGTAGTGTCAAAGGGTTGGGCATGCCTGCAGGGCCTAAAGCCATCTAGTCCTGGTGGCTAACAGTTAATGAAAGATGGTGGGTGAGATTTGGTAGAGTGATAAACTATCTTGGTTTACCCAAAGCAAAGTGATTACTAAGAACTGCCACTTCAAGTCAGTGTTCTCAACCTGTGAGTCACAGCACTTTTGCAAACATCTATCTCCAAAAATATTAACATTACAATTCATAAAAGTAGCAAAAATACAGTTATGAAGTAGAAACAAAAATAATTTTATGATTAGGGAGTCACCATAACATGAGGAACTGTGTTAAAGGGTCTCAGCATTCGGGAGGTTGACAACCACTGTTTCCAGGGCTAGCATCCAGGCAGGCCAAGGAAACCGAGGAACATGGGTTAAGACAACATTTTGTGTGGGCTACTGTAAAAAGACAAAACAAAACAAAAAAAATCACAACCAAATGACCTTACTTTTCCTGTAGCTCAGACAGACTTATTCTGGGATAAGAAACTAGTACAGCCAAGTTGCTCAGCTTTCAAAATGAAAATTGCCTCATCTGAAATGGGGAGAGATTTTTGCCTAACACCTTGCAAGCAGTCCAATTAGTTAAGACAAGAATATGAATTGAGATTCCAAATGAGAAATTTGTACCTTTCCAAAACCCAAAGGGAGTATGTAATATCATCTGTAAAAAATAAAGACTCACAGAGATTCACCCATTTAAAAATAAGTCACTTCTCAAAATAATTAGGCCACATCTCATCATTCTATCTTAAATTTTCAGGTATGGGTAAATAGCTATTTGGGAGCTATTATAGAAAAATGGAGATAAACAACAGAATGGGTCAATTGTAAGAACATTATTGTTGCTAATGTGTTATATGCCATGCACTTCAGATAGTAACACTACTCAAAGATGTAAATCTTGTTTTTGGCTTTTCAAAAGAACAGAGCCTAAGGCAGGGATAATAGCAGAGATAGTTTTTTGATGTGCCATCCTGGGAAGCACATGCTTGGCAACGGACAATGTTGGGTATGCAAGAAGAAAAGCCAACAGGGGTATGGGAACGAGCCAGTTACTGCTGTGGAAAACTGGAGCTCAATTCATTGTGAACCAGATAGATGCGTCATGTACAAATTCTCCTATACTTTTTTTTGATTCACAATGAGAATGATGTAATTTGAGTTTAAGTGACTTCCTGCTTGAACTGACTAAGATGTTGATAAGGGACTGATAATCTGTGTTTTGGGGTTTCTAGCTGGGTAACCATTCATGGCTAAGATGGTAGATTTTCATTCCTCACTGTGTAAGATCTGCAGAAGTCAGGAGAGCAAAGGCAACAGGCTACAGTGCATCGCAAGTGTCCACTGAGGCATTCAGGAAGTTCTGCATAGAAAACATCTACTATGCGATACAAAAGATCTTTTAAAATGATAAATGGTTAAGAACTACATTTTTAGACTGTCAATGGAGCCCCAGAGCAATTGCAGAATGACTTTGAATTACATGGATTCTTATTAGGCCAAGAATAGCTGCCATGATTCTTTATGTCCATCCAAGAGCACAGCTGTCCACACTGAATGTGCCAGTACAGTCAACTGGCTTTCATTGCGAGACTGCTTCAAATACTACTTTAATACTAGTGTGGGGAATTATGCACAACTGCTACCCGCTCATGCTTGGAACACATACTTAAAGTTGCTTTAACTTAAGAATTTCATTATAGAAAACTAAAGCATGGCAATAGAGATGGTGAATTTGGATACTGGACATCATACAAGTTTAACTGAAATCTTCAGGAAATTAAAGAACTGAAACTTTTTTAATCTATGAAAGTAGTATAGCAATCACTATTTCAGAAATTTTGGGTAAGTTCAAATGAAATCAATTGAGGAGAGAATACTTTGAATCATAGCTACTAATCCTTAGTTGTCAATGTAATTGAACATCTAAACAAACATTTCCCAATGGTACACTTGGGGAGGGGGGTGATGAGCTGGTATGTTAGAAATTTGTGTTTTCCCATGCCTACTCCCCCATGCTGCAAAGGAAAACCATGGGTATATGTAATGAAATTGGAAATCTATAAAATTTGATTGTCTATGTAACAACATATCGATTGCTTTCATTACAGACTAGAATTAACACAAGGGGGTTGTGCTTACAAGTGAATGCAGGGAGGTTAATGATGAACACAAGAAAGCAACCCAGACTGACACGGTTTTGTCCTTCATGGTGCTCATTAGAGCCTTGTGTGGTTGCTAGATGTACATTTGTGTGTCAGTAGGCTTCAAAGAAAAAGAATGAGTCCTGTGATTTCTTAGACAAATGTCTTCCCTGGACCCTCTGAGAATAGCTAGCTCTGAGAGTGAATTAGTGTTCATGTTATGCTTGAAAAGAACCCTGTTCTTTTCTGACCTACCTTCAGGATTCCAGTAAATTTATTATTATTTTTTCATTATATATGCAAAAGGATTTTTACTGCAGGCCAGATAGATTTCAGTGAATGGATAGATACCAGCTGAGTTAAACCCACTGTTACATTAAACTCATACTTTCTAGATGATAATCCCTGAAATCAAATTCCAAACTCCTTAGCTTTTGTTAGCAGCCTATGGGCAACTGCATTAATAAGAGCCCTTCATCTGTATTCTCTATGAGTGCCCAGCAGTGGTCCTCAAACATTAGCACATGCATGATTCATGAAGCCTGACAAAAATGCAGATTTCTGTAGATAGAAGTCAAGTGTGCCTTCTCATTCACTCTTGAAACTTTTTCCTGGACATTGACCTTGAAGGATTTCCTTTTCTTTTTTTTTTTTTTTTTAATTTAATTTTATTTTATTTTTTTAATTTACATTCCAAATCACTTCCCCTTTCCCGTTTCCTCCCTCCCCAAAAGTCCCATAAGCCCCCTTCCCTCCCTCTTTTCTCCGTTCAACCCCCTCTCATTACTCTGTCCTGGCGTTCCCCTACATCCAGTCTTTCCAGGACCAGGGGTCTCTCCTTCCATCTTTTTAGAAATCTATTGATATGCTGATTGTGTCTAGGGTATTCTGAGATTCTGGGTCAATATCCCCTTATCAGTGACTTCATACCATGTGTGATCTTTTGTGATTGGGTTACCTCACTAAGGATGATATTTTCAAGTTCTGACCATTTGCCTAGGAATTTCGTGAATTCATTGTTTTTAATTGCAGAGTAGTATTCCATTGTGTAAATATACCACATCTTCTGAATCCATTCCTCCGTTGAGGGACATCTGGGTTCTTTCCAGCTTCTGGCTATTATAAATAAGGCTGCTATGAATATAGTGGAGCATGTGTCCTTATTGCATGCAGGTAAAGTCTCTGGGTATATGCCCAGGAGTGGTATAGCCGGATCCTCCGGAAGTGTCATGCCCAGTTTTCTGAGGAGCCGCCAGACTGCTTTCCTTTTCTTAATGGAAGGCTTTATTTTAGCTGAGCAGCAGGATCCTTAGAACTGATTTTTGGCTTATCATCCTGTCCTGTGTTGGCTTAATCACCCAGTCTACACAGAAATTCTTCACTTGACCAACTGGAGCTCTTTCTAGGAGTGCACAGTGAGTGATGAGCAAAAGAAGCTAAAGAATGCACACAGACATGAATGGAGGGTTCAGAGACTCAGATAAGTGAAAGGAGTGGGACATAAAGGAGCTTGTACTGCATTAAACCATCCTTATCATGTTCAAGAACAAGTAGAAGTAATCAACAAAGGTAGGAGGAGAATATACCAAGAGCTTACAGAAGTTGGGAGCAGTGGCTCACATCTGTCAACCCTGCCATCTGAAGAGCCCGGGGGGGGGGGGGGCAAGTATTACAATGATCTTGAGGACAGCCTATACCACCTAGTCAGCTCCAGGTTAGCCTGAGCAACAAAGTGAGACTCTGAATCAAAAGAATGATCAACAGCAATAGTGAGAATGAGTAAAATCTAAACATCAAGTTTAATGAGCTTCCTGGAGCATTGAAAATGATCATCTTTCTACCTGGTGATTGATACATTAGCTTCATATATGCTTGAAATGGAGCAGTAGACTTGGGTTTGCTACTTCACATGCCTTATTTTATGTAGCTAGATTCTAGTTTAAATACACACACACACACAGAGATACTCTCTCTCTCTTTCTCTCTCTCACACACACACACACATACACACACACACACATACACATACAAATACAGGCTCATGCACACACACACACACATTCATAAACACACACTAGTACATATGTACATACATATAGAAATAATCAGGACTGGAGAGATGACTCAGCGGTTAAGAGCACTGACTGTTCTTCCGAAGGTCCTGAGTTCAAATCCCAGAAACCACATGGTGGCTCACAACCATCTATAATGGGATCTGACATCGTCTTCTGGTGTGTCTGAAGACAGCTACGGTGTACTTATTTAAAATAATAAATAAATCTTTTAAAAAAGAAATAAACATATATATTCACAATGTGCACACTCACTCATACACACTCACACACACATTCACACACATGTACATATATGTATACTCACTCATTCATATACACTTATACATAAACACTCATACACATATACACACATGTACTCACAGTCATATACACACATCATCTTACACAAATGCACACACTCATACATACATACACCAATACACACACACACACACACACACACACACACACACATTGAAGGACACCTGCTTGGTGAAGAGTAAACAGCCATAACTTGTTCCCGTTACTGTACTTGGAAGGTCTTCTCTGCTGAGATACGTACAAACAGGTTGAACACATTCTAACATCATTGACAAGATGACAGCTAGATTAGACTTTTGCTTTAATATTTGCAATTTCTCAAACTGTGCCACAGATGTGGAAAATAATTATTTGTCAGTAGACTTTGAGCACAAAATAAAAACCGAGGCTTTGCTTTATATATATATATATATAAAATCTTGAGAAGTTGTTCGCAAACCACAGAATAGCAGACTGTCTGGGGAGCTTGTTAGGAATATAGTTTCAAGCTATAGCTTAGCTGCACTGAATCTGGACCTCCAGAGTGGGGACTAAATACTAATGTCTGTTTAAGTTGTTGAACACTTTCTAATGTGCTCTCCAAAGTGACTATGTGGCGATCATGCTGAAACAGATATGAATGTAAGATTTGGGAGTCAGCATTAGTCCAAATACAGACTGTGCAGTCTTCCCAGAGCTCTCTTCTGCAGATTTTCTCATTTGTCCTCTCTTGGTAGGATGGAGAGAGAAAACATCATTTGCTTTTCACAGGTAAATTGGAGGTTAGCAACACTAGAACACTGTGATGGTTTGTATAAGATCAGCCCAGGGCGTGACAGTATTTGGAGGTGTGGCCTTGTTGGATTAAGTGTAGCCATGTTGGATTAGGTGTGGTCTTGTTGAGTAGGTGTGGATTTCTTGGAGTAGGTGTGTCATTGTGGGTGTGGGATTTAAGATCCTCATCTTGGCTGCCTGTAAGTCAGTATTCTGCTAGCAGCCTCCAGATGAAGCTATAGAACTCTGAGCTCCTCTTCCACTATGCCTGCCTGGATGTTTTCACGTTCCCTCCTTGATGATAATGAACCAAACCTTTGTTGTCCTTATAAGAGTTGCCTCTGTCATGGTGTCTGTTCGTAGCAGTAAAACCCTAATTAATACAGAAGTTGGTACCAGGGACTGGGGTATTGCTGTGATAGGTCTGACCATGCTTTTGTTTGGAAGGATGTGGGTTTTGAGACTTTGGATTTGGAAAGCGGAGGAATGCTTTAAATCAGGCTTAATGGGCCATCCTAGTAGGAATATGGAAGACTTTGCTATTGAGAGTGATTTGAAGTGTGTGGACCTGGCCCAAGAGGTTTCAGTGGAGATATATGGCCTACACACTATTTCTGTAGTATTTTGGTGAAGAATCTGGCTGCTTTTGCCCTTGTCTGAAGAATCTACCCAAATCTAAGGTAAAGAGATTTATACTAAAGGAAGTTTTATAAAAGCCCAGCAGAGACTTTGTTCTCTGGTTAAGTCTCATGAAGAGAGTTTTGAACAAGCATAGCAAACTTAGAAAGGAAAAATATAAAATATATGATCCAAGTACTAAAGGCGCACCAGGAAGCAAAGTGGAACTGAATCCTATGTTCTTGGAGATAACAGATTAAGGGACTTTGGGGCAAGATCTTACCCAGCTAAATTGAGATCCAGGCATGGTGGTACATACCTTTAATCCCAGGAGATAAAGCCAAGCATATCTTTTAGCTCAAGGCCAGCCTGGGACAGAGCAGGTTCTAGGTTAAGAAAAGCTTAAGTCCAGGCATGGTCGTATACCCCTTTTAATCCCAGCATTACAGGAGACAGAGCCATGCAGATCACTGAGTTAAAGGTTAATCTACAGAACAAGTTCCAGCACAGTTAAGTTTAGGCAGTGCAGCAGTTGGAAAGCAAAGCTGGAGAAAATATAGTAGAATTGGGGGCGGGGCATGTTCTAGCCCCATCAAGCAGCAGAACTTGGCAGCTTCGACAATGTGACTCTGGCTTTAGAGTCAAGAATAGAAGGGTCTACTGGAACAATTGATGCTGGCTAGCTGGAGCTAAGAAATTAGTGATGATTAAGAAGAGGTGAAATCACTGAGGTGAAATCTGGGAAGTGTTTTCTGAGATCACAGAAGCTAGGTTTCAGAGATAGGCAAGGTTGTACCTCAAGCTGCAGCTGTATTTGGTAATATGTAAGAGTCACCCAGGTGGTACTGGTTTTGAAGGCATGAAGGGATCATGAAAAGCAGCTGAGGCTTGGCACAGTGAGAAGCCATGGAAGGCCATGGGTGAAGGTGCAGCCTCAGTTGATGGCACAGGATTAAAGGGGTCATGAAAAGGATTTGAGGCCTGGCACTATGAAGAGAGCACATGAGAGGCTACTGGTAAAGAATTGTTGCAAGGGAAGATCCCAGTGTATTGGAGATGCTGGTACCATAGGATGATCACCAAGAACAGCAACAGCAGTTGTTGATCAACCTGAGCTTAGAGTGCTACAGGGGGCAGAGCTGGAGAAGTTGTGCCAGCCCTGTGGAGGAGCCCAGAAGATCATGTATGGATCCCAGACATTGAAACAGAAGCTATAACATTGAAGTTTCTTGGAGTACCCAAGATATTCAAGACGCCAGAGCCATGGGCTATCTGCTGAGGAAAGCTGCTAACAGAGAGTGGAACCAGCCCAAGAGAAAGAAGTTTGTTGCAGTCAACAATGAAAAAGGAGTCGGAGATCTGAAGACCACTTTGACATCAGACATGGAGATGCAAAGTTTGGAGTTTGCCCAGCTGGTTTCCTGTATTGCTTTGGAGATCACAGTTAAGTGATCAGATGAATCTCAGAAGAGACTTTTGACTTTTAACATTGTTGAGACTGCTATAGACTATGGTGACTTTGGAAGTTGGACTAAATGTACTTTTTTTATTATGTTATGGCTAGGTATGTCCCCCATAGACTCATGTTTTTAATAAGCCTATGGGAGGCAGGGAGTGGAATATGATGGTTTGTTTATGCTTAGCCTAGGGAGTGGCACTCTTTGGAGGTGTGGCTTAGTTGGAGTAGGTGTGGCCTTTTTGGAGTAGGTGTGTAACTGTGGGTGTGGGATATAAGACTCTCATCCTGGCTGCCTGAAAATCAGTATTCTGCTAGCAGGCTTCAGATGAAGCTGTAGAACTCTTAGTTCATCCTCCACTATTGCTGCCTGGATGTTGCCATGTTTCTGCCTTGATGATAATGGACTGAAACTCTGAATCTGCCAGCCCCAATTAAATGTTGCCTTGGTCATGGTATCTGTTCACAGCAGTAAAACCCTAACTAAGACAGATACTCATGTCTGTCTTAGTAAGGCACAGGCACATCTCCTTGTTCTGGTTCTCATTTTCTTGTAAATGATCAACTTCCGTCTCTATCTCTGTCTCATTCTGTCTCCATCTCTGTCCTAGTCTCTTTCTCACCTCTCCCCCTCCATGTGTGCATGTGCACACGTGTGTACTTATGTTTATGTGTGTAAAAGAGGAAAGAGCTTAAGCTTTAGCTGTCCTTCCTCATAAGCAGTCCACAGTGCTGAGACTGGGCCTCCCTGTGGTGTGGGGACTTGCTGATTAGACTAGGCTGGCCAATGAGGCTCAGAGATTTGCTTGCCTCTACTTGCCATATCATCAATTACTAGAACGTATGATGAATCTTATATAACCAGTAGGGATGAAACTCTGGACTTCCTGCTTTTAGTAGCAAATGCATTACTGACTGAAATATTTCCCTAACCCTAAGAGAGATTGCTGAAGAACTCTTGTGATAGTCAAGTTACTCTAGTCCTTAACTGAGGAATGGGGCTCAGAGGTAAGCAGTATTGGTTGCCCTTCCAGGAGACCAAGGTTCAGTTCCCAGCTCCTACTTAACAGTTCACAGTTGTCTGTTAAATCCAGTCACAGGGGTTCTGACACCCTCTTCTGGCTACTACAGATATCAAGCATATATGCACAGATACACATTCAGGTCAGACACCCATACTTGTCAAATAAACAACGGTGACGGAAATACAATTTTCATAATTTATGATGACAAGACTTCTTTCCTTTTAAAAATTCTATTCATCCACTGGGTACAAATATGGCCAAAATATAGTTTATAAAATTTTCAAAGAATATATAAAATATACAGAATTAAATTTTCTATGATAAAAATTGTATACTTGAGATAAAAATTCTACTCACTGAGGACCAGTATTTCTTTTGAATGTAACAGAAAATAAACCTACCTAGAAAAAACAAAATAAATGTTTATATATGTGCCTACATTTTATTTCAGTAAATAGACTTAAATTTTCATTACCAAAATTAATACCTGTGTCACTAACCACTTACAAATCTTTCTCTACTTTTTTCGTCTTAGACTCTGCAGAACTGGCCTTTGAACACAACACTTTCAATATGTGCTCTTTGGTTCACAGTTTTTTTGGGTTTTGTTTTTTGTTGTTGTTGTTTTGTCAACTGGATACAAGGGACACAAGCTACGGTTATCTGGAAAGAGGGAACTTCAGTTAAGAAACACACCTGCCCCATCAGATTGTCCTGTCGGCAACTCTGTGAGACATTTTATTGTTGAGTGAAGAATATGGGAGATTCTATCACACTGTGGGTATTGCCTTTCATGGACCTGTGGTCCCAGGTTTTATAAAGTAGGCTTAGCAAGTCAGAAGGAGCCAGCCAGTGAACAGCAGAACTCCTTCATGGCTTCTGCTTCAATTTTTGCTTCTGAGTTCTTGCCTTAACTTCATGTTCCAACTTCCCTTCATGATAGAGTGAAATATGTAAGATGAAATAAACCCCTTCTTCCCAGAGTTGCTTTTGGACCTGGTGTTTATCCCAGCAATGGCAGACAAAGTAGGACAAGATACGAATGGGAAACTCATATATATCTTTCCAGCATAAAAATCTTTGACCACAATGTCAGACCGATAGTTTCAAGTTCTCAAACTTCTGGAGCAATAATAATCCCTAGCCAGATCCTGTCTCACAGTGCAACATTCCTTGATTAGTTGTTATGTCTTCCAGAGACTAGATAATGTATTGCTGTCACCTTCACTGTTGCCTTTTCTGAAGTGCTGCTCCCTTGTATGCTACCACATTCTGGGCCTTCCTAACTCACTGGACTCTGGTTTGTCTGCTTTCTTCCACAGAAGCATCACAGAACACTGGCATAACTATTTGTTTACTCCCTTCAAGATTCCTTACCGACTTCTTCCTTACCTCTTCCTTCTGCACCCTCTATACTGAGGAAACATTCTCAGCCTTTATCCCAAGTCTTCCAAGGTAGTGCTGTTTCCCACAGAAGCCTTTTTCTGCTGCCATGCTGACCTTGCCCATGCCCATTTCCAAACCATGCCACTGTACCTGACAGTATCTCTTTCCCTTCTTATTCTTCTTGGATCCCTCATATCTTGCTTTAATTGTGTGTCAACTGGTGGTTGCTTCCTTTCTTGCCATGACTGTACCATTAAGATGGGCAGATGTCCCATTTGTTTCTCAAAGCTGTCACCCTAGCTTTTCCCCTAACTTTCTAAACACCACCTAACCTGGTCTTGCAGGTCCTTGCCTTTTCCCACCTGCTATTTGACCCTTGTACTCATCCACTCATTTCTTGGCTCACCACATGTGTTTCTTCAACATTTTAGTCCTCAGCCAACCATCATCAGTCTCTCATCAGTGACTCATTCATTTGATCTTGCTGAACACTATCTTAGAATCCCAAGCTGACACTACAATTCATGGTGCTCCCTTACAACTGCATAAATCATCCCATTTCTCCTTATTCAGCTTAGGTTCCATGATCAGTCGTTAGGGTTACATTCTTGTGACTAAATTCAGCATCATCTAGACTCAGGCTTTGCTGGCTGAGATAACTCTCTATCACCCTCTACTTTCTTACCTGTAGCTAGAAGAAGCTGGAGCAAACACATAGCTATGCCATTTGTCTCGTGATCATTTATAGTCATCACTCTCCTCTAGATCTTTATATTACATGGTATTTATATATGTCCCTCTTCTTTTCTCCCCATCTCCTAAAATGTTCATGTCTCTCACCTCTGTTCCAAACTTCCACAACCCTTTCTTTCTCTGTTCTCCTTCAGAAGGCATTGCTTTTCATTTCATAATGTTGCCTACTCCCATCTCTCTCCCCTTACCTGTACTGTGCCCATAATGTTGACTTTTCTTCTTTTTAACATTTTTGCCCATTAATCTCCTAGCTAAGGACATTAGCCACACCTGCTTTAGATTATAAATCTAGTAAAATCTAGTAATCATTTTTTTTCTTTCAGCAAATTCTTCTTTTGTTAAAGTCTTCCCAGTAGTATGCAAGCATGTTGCCAAGCCAAGTTGCGTTCTTGTCTTTTCTAGCTTTCTCCTCTCCTAACTGCTCACCTTATTGTTTTCCTTGGTTTTCTACAGGACTCACGAAAGGAACATTAATTGTGCAAGCTAGTTCTATTCTCTTTCTTTCTCTTCAAAGCAGTTCTTTCATGTTTTGCTCCTACTACACCATGACACCTCTGCAAGTTTCACAGGTATGTTCATATTTCAAATCTCATTGGAAATCCCTTCTGATCCCTCATTCTGCTAGAGCTCTCCCTAGCAGATAATCAGGTCTTCTCTTATTTGATGTGTCTTCTCCTCTTGCTTTCTGGGTATTACACAGGTTCTTTGATTTTATTAACATAAAACTACTAACACAGAGCTATTGTTACCTGCCCAGTGTTAATTTGTGATCTGCTTCATCTCAGCAAATGCTCAGGTTAAATATCATGATTTAGCCCTTGGCTGCTCTGTTAAAAACAAACATAGCTGAAAAATCAGAAAAAAATTTGTTGCCGCTTATCAAAAGTGTACAAAGACTTATAACATCCTATCCCCTTCAGTATTACCATCTTAGTTTCAGACCACCAAATGCCTCTTATCTGGATGCTTGCAGAGGACTCAAAAATCAGTTTCCCTCTGTCCTTTCTGGACACTGGTTTTTCTTGATAACCTGGTCAAATTCCACATTAGATTATCTTAGTTCTCTGCTTGAAATTTCTGATGGCTTTGCTTTTACAGTAAGAGCCAGTATCTAAAAAATGAACTGTAAAGCTGTAGACAAGCCACCTTTGATGACCTCTTGGTAGCTTCACTTTCTGCTTTCAACACTGACATCTTTGCTGTAGCACCTTGGGCTCCTAATCCTATCTCTCTTATCTCTTCCTTTCTGTGACCCCTCCCCTCTTTCTGATGTTTATTTTTTTTCTTAGGACAGCATGACTTGCTCACTACCATCCTTCATGTCTATTTTCAAACAGTTGCTTCCAATAAGGACTATTCCACTCTATGAAACCCGCTCAATTTCCAGCATTCCTTCTCCACTGCTAATATTCTCCTCTGGCTCATTATTTACTCTTCACACTAGCATATAGGTTTTAGCATAGTTTTATTGTTTATGTGCATTAATTATCACCATACTGACCCCACTTCACAAATAGTACGAGCCTAATACACAATAAATGAGTGAATGAATGAAAGGTGATTTGAAGGAGAGGACACTGGGTTTTTATAGTAAGATACTATATAGATGCTCACTGACTTCAGGTTCTATTTTAATCTATTAAGCAACCACATGCCAATTTTACATGTACACTATGCCCATGATCATGCCTAATTTTCAGATCTTGCGAAGCCAAGAGTTGTTCATTGTATATACACAGGTCTTTCATCTTTTTATTTTCAATTCTGTATCCTAAACCTGTCAAGAGATAATTCTGGATCTTGATTTTCTTGTATCTCACACTGAGAGATTGCCACATAGCTTTGATAAGCGGTGGTATATTACTTCATTTAAGTTGAGGATAATGTTTAATAAGACAAAGAAGATTAAAACTCCCTCTGGGCTATTAAAGCAGAAATGGGGACAGATTGTATTTTCCATCCATAGTGGCACCACTACATTCTCTTTTTATACTCTGACCCTAATAAGGTTCCAGAAAGAGTTTGCATATAAGTTCCTTTCCTTTGACTGCAGATAGTCCCTTCCTTGCCTCAGCTGCCTCAGTTGATTTAGTAGGATAAAGGTAACCCTGTATGGCCTCTAAGATAAGTTAGTGCTAACAGTATTTATCCTTGGCTTTTCTCTCTTGCTGAACTAGCAGGTAAGAATTTCCACTGTGTAAGGCTACCATGATAGTCTTAACACCCTGAAGGGACCACATAAAAAGTAAAGCACATGGAGCCCCAGGCAGTTAATCCCCTTGCTGTTTATATCTATTCACCTCAGCATCAGATATATGAATGAAAACACTTGAAAATATCCTTCATTCCAGCTTCCATCTGACTGCAACTCAGTGAGACAGCCTAAGGAAGAACTATTATACTGCGCAAGATCCTAATCACACTCAAAGAGAACTATGGGAGATAGTATACAAAGGATTTAATTTTAAGTCACTGACTTTTTGAGTGACCCATCATGTAGCAGTATGTGACTAAAATCTATTGTTTTGCTTCAGGTACATGGTTAAGATGCTCATGGGAACAACATTCAGCTTTACTGAGTCCGTTCTTGTATGTCTTATGTCAGAAGCACTCAAGGTAGGAAGAGGTGCTTGTACGCTCATTGGCATGTAAAAGTGTCAAGTGCCTCATTTCATATTTCGCTGAGTGATTGAGTTCTAAAACACAGGACTGTTGGATGTAACTTAGAATATAGGGGGCTGGAGAGGTTGCTCAGAATTCCAGAGCCCTAGCTGCTTATCCAGAGAACCCACGTTCAATTCCATTGATATGGTGTCTCATAATCATCTGTAACTCCAGTTCCACAGATCCAAAGGCCTCTTCTGGTCTCCATGGGTTTCAGGTATGCGTGTGGTCCCCAGATACTGGCAAATCCTCCATACTCATAAAAATGCTTTTTTTTAAAAAAAAAAAAAACAAACAGAAACATCTAAAAAATATTGGAGTGTTGTTTTAAGAGAGCTGGAGGGGAGTGACGATGACTAAAAACTCTCAGAAGTTACAGAAAAAAGCAAGGTGAATTGTCATTTGTATTTTTCTAAAACTGCCTACATTTGTCATATATCAGGAATATTTAAAAAAGAAGAAAAAAAGAACTATCGCTTTTTCAGTCTTGATTGCTCTGCTAGCACAAAATCTATTCTAATTCAATGTCTCGCAGGCCCAGCTTCCTGAGGTCTGGGAGCAGTGGAAATGTCATCCTCTTATAACTTCTCAGCTCTGCAGCAATGTTACCTCTTAATAACTTTCTGCAAATTTATATTCTTACATTGGAGTGAAAAATAGCAAGGCTCAAACTCTTTCATTCTCTCCACTAATGTTTGATATATTATCCCCTTTAGGTCTCCATTTTATATGGGATTTCAATTGATTTGTTCTTGCTTTTTTTCTTTTGATTGTAGGCAGTGTGACTTTATTTAAAGCTATAAACTCTATATCCAGTTTTTCATTTGAGAGGATATTTCCTCTTCTTCTGTGCCTTTGCTCATCTTGCTGTCATAACACCCATATTTTAAAGTGATTTTAAAAAAAAAAAGTCAGTTTCTCAAGCCGACCCACAGATTCTTAAGTGTGTGCTCTCCAAGAATAGACAATTTATTTATGTCTGCTCTTTCTTACATCTCTCTTTGTGACACTTCAGTAAACCAGTTTAATCATAATATCTGAAATCTTACTGTTGTCATTTTTTTAGAGAGTATAGTTTATGGAATAAGGAAAACTATCTAGAAGTGAGTTAAAATAAATTTAATTAGTTAGGTTACTTATTATTTCAACAAGTGAGAGAGGTTGGATATTCTTTTATCCCTCCTTCCCCTAGAATTTGACCACCCAAACAAATACTGGTAGCTAGTAGGATGGAAAAGTACAGTATTATTAATATTGTGCTTACATGTTAAATATCAGTCTTATAAGATAGATGCTAAGCCATTCCCTGTTCTAGGGTCAAAGTATATTGTCAACTCCCTCCTGTTAAGAATTGAAATAATGCCACTGAATCTTTTAATATATATCTGCAATGAAATGAATCTAATAGCTCTTCCTTAGTCACAGGGGAAAGGGTGGTTCTTACTCAAGGAACAAGAAATGGATTAAACTTACTGTAGAAACAGGAAGTGAAAAAAATATGTCCTTTAATGTAAAATTGCGATTATGTGTCATATGTAATTTTGTGTGTCTCATACTTTGATCCATTTGATACCAACTCTTCTTTTAATTCAAGAAATGAATTATCAAGACAGAAGAATAGAAAGTGTTTCTCAAGTGTCCTGAAGAGTGGGAAGGGGAAGGGATGACATTGGGGCAAGCAAACATAATTAACTATACAAGAAGTGGATCACATGGCTTGTCTCCTCTAGATTCATCCCTAGACTTCTACATTCTTTGTCCAATTATGCTTCCCAGGCATATCAATAATTGAGTTTGATTGTGACTGACACTCTGTAAAAAAAAATGTAACAAGATACCACAAGACTTTACAGGGTTTTAAAAAATGTTAACATTTTAGCATCTCTTGAGAATCTACTGGTCCAATAGGTGATTCTGCTGACACGGTGGGGAATCTCTCATCACCTGGAGTCAGCTGGTGGGAATCTCTCACTCATTGCAGTAAGCTGGCGGGGACCATTACTTTTCTTAAAGTCACCTGGCCAGTCCTTGTGAGTCTGGGAAGTTTAGGATGGTTCCTGCTGGAATGGTGCAGACTCTCTATCTCTGATCATTCCAGAAGGCTAATGTGGACATGTTCTCTGCTTGCAAAGAAACCAGGGCACAAAGGTCTGGACTTAGAGCATATTTCTTGGCACAAGCTTGATTAGGGACCACTCTGTAATCCAGATTCATTATGAGAAGAGAACATAAAGTTACAGAACATGAAGATTTCATGGATTACCATAGTATTGGCCATGAATTCAACAAGAGAAACTATGTATAAGATGAACCCATCAATTGAGAGTACTGTCACTTCTACACTTGTAAGTATGTGGCCATCCATTGGAGTATATTGGCCCCAACAAAAGCCACACTTCTCCCAATAGCTATCAGTTACCTACAGCTTCTCAGATAGATGTGGGATTTTATGCCTATTCCATATGGGAATTTTTCCAGCTCAGTCTTGCATATGTCTTGTGCTTACTGACACATTGCTGTTGAAATTCTATGTGCAGCTGTACTACTGTGTCCACAAACAGTTTTATTATACTCATTTACTGCCACTGACTCGTTCAGTCTTTCCACTTGCCCCCTCTTCTGCAATGACCCTGTGAGGGAAGCTAATATACATGTCCTATTTAGGAGTGAACATTGCAATATCTTTTTGCCTCTACCTTGATTTGTTGTGGGTCTCTAGGTTAGTAGCCATCTAAAATTCAAAAGGAAGCTTCTCTGATGAGGTTGAGAGATGTGCTAATGCATGGGTGTTGTGGGGAGTCATCAAGAATTGCTTAAATACTATGTGCCATTAGTAATAGGCTCTCCTCAGGCCTATGATTTTTTTCATAAGGTTTTCAGTATTCTTCTTCTGATATTCCATAGTCTACCCTCCCCTCCCATTCTGCATCCTTCCTGTTCCATTATTCCTTCTCTTCTATTGTATCCTTTTCTGTTATTCTCCAATTTCCCTTGCTTTATTCTATCATCCCTTCCTTGAAAGTTCACTCTTCCATTGTTCTTTAGTAAGTTATTGACATTGATGAGCATTCGAAATGAAATAGACATACCTAAAAGTACAGAGACAACATCACAAGGGAGAGAAAGCATGGAAGAGTTTTTGTTAGGAGTGGGGCTTGATTACCTCACTCAGAATGACCGTTTCATCCATTCCCTAAAAAATTCACTTTTATTAACAGATAAATAATATTCCATTGTGTAAATGTAGCACATCTTGCTTGTCTCTTCATCAATTGCTTGACATTTGAAGTTGTCTCTGGCTATTTTGAATAGAGAATAATATGCATGAGCAAGCATTAGAAAAATAGCCTCTTTGTGGTATATGCCCACCACTGGTGTTGCTAAATCATGTGGCACATCAATTTTCAGCTTTCAGGGAAACCTCCAAACTAATTCCCATAATAGTTGCAGCAGTTTGCACTTCTACCAGAAGCGAATGTGTGTTTTTACTGTCTCAGATCCACACCAGCCTTGAAAAATGTCATTAGTTTTTAAAATCCTAGCTATGCTGATTAGAATGAAATTTCGATTGGTCTTACTTTGTATTTCTTTGACTTTTAAGGATTTTGAACATATTTTAAAACATTTTCCACCATTTTCAAGTGGAGGAGATAAAGAAAATATGAACAGGAAGGGAAAATTTAAAGTATTCCTATTTTCAGATGATTGTGCTTTTGAAGAAAAACACCTTAAGGATTCTACAAGAATACTACTGCATCTAGTAAGGACATTCAATGAAATAACAGCATAAAATATTAACACACACACACTCATATACATACATACATATATATATCTAACCAAAAAAGTGAAAGACATTTCCCACTCTCATGGATCAGTAGGAATAATATTGTGGGTAACCAAGGAATTTGGATCAAAAATTGATAAATAAGACCACACGAAATTAAAAACCTTATATCAGAGGAGAGCATCATTCAAGTGAAGAGAGAGAGAGCCTACACAATGTAAGAAAACAGCTATATTTGTCTGACAGGGCATTAGAAGAATATATAAAGAAGTCAGAAAAGTACGCAAGAATACACATAACCCAGTTTTGAAAATGGTTCACCTCAAGAGATGAACCACAAATGTTATCACATTCTTAGTTCTGATGTTATGTTCATAAAACTTTGTGATGACAGTGATAAATTTGTAGATTTGTGTTATGCAAAATGGTAGCCTCTAACTGCACATGACTGAATATAATTTAAATGTAATAAAGGAGAAGCTTGCTTCCTTAGTCACAACAGCTACATTTTAAGTCTTAATAGCTTTCAGTATACCAATCACTATTTCTAGTGTTTCCCTTTATGTCAATGAGGTGAGAATTGTCCCCTGTAGTCTCAATAGGTCAAAATGATGCATTAATTTGATATGTTCTCAGCATTACTTTGTCCTATTGAGAAATGACTTAAATTGATGAGGTTCAGTTCAACTTGTTTATTCTTCTGAGAAATGTTCAGTCACTTGACCTAATGGGGAAGACTCATTCCCTTACCCTACAAACAACCTTTGAATCTTCTTGAAACTCCACCTCAACTCAACATAAAAGTTATGAAGCCTGTTGGGAATACAAGAGGCTTTGGCTTAAAAGAAAAAAAGCCAGGAAGACACAACATAGATACTCAAGTTTTACAATGTAATACTTTGCCATTCATAATGATTTTGCAATCAAGCTCATTAGCATAGCCATCATCCAACTTAGTAGGTGATGAGAATACTTACATTCTAATCTTAGAAAATTACAAATATGCAATGAATTATCGTTAACTATAGTTGCTGTGTTGTATATGAGCTCTCCAGAAATCTTATAAGCCTACATATTTATCTTTTGATGAACATCTTGTATCTTCTTCCTCTCATTTTGTGCTAACTACCATTTAAATTTGTTTCTGTGAGTCTGACTTTTGTAGACTCCACATAAAATTGACAATAAATAATATCTGTCTTTTTTTCCAACTTATTTTACTTAGCATTTTGTCTTCGAAATTTATCTAAGTCCTCACAAACTAACAGTTATCTTTCCTTGAAAATATTTTTATTAATGATATGAGAATTTCATACATTGTATTTCTTGATCATACTCATCCAATTCATTCCTTGCAGATCTATCCTCACTACCTCATAAATGTTGTGACATTTTATTATTCTTCAATAATCCATAAGGTTCTGTTTGTGCTGTCCATATATATGAGTATGGGGCCTTCCACTGTAGTTTTGTCCATCTACTAGAAACCACATATCAAGGCTAGTCAACTCCTAGTGTAAGGTTTTCTTCTTGTAAAAGTTTAATGATATTCTTTTTTATACATACTCTATTTTCTTTAATAATTGTAATGGTTTGAGCCATGGGAATATGCTTAGCCAAGGGCAAGTGGAACTACTAGGAGGTATGGTCTCACTGGAAGAGGTGTAGCCTTGTTAGAGAAAGTGTGTCACTGTGGAGGCAGGTCTTTGGGGTCTTTTATATATGCTCAAGTCTGGACAGTGTGGTCTAGAGCCTCCTCAAGTCCGCCTGCCAAATACAGTCTCCTTTTTGCCTTTGGATCAAGATGTCTGCCTGCAAGCTGCCATACTTCCCAC
This sequence comes from Tokudaia tokunoshimensis, assembly GCA_036184795.1. NCBI lineage: Eukaryota > Metazoa > Chordata > Mammalia > Rodentia > Muridae > Tokudaia > Tokudaia tokunoshimensis. The sequence continues at coordinate 113,416,097 of BTHU01000004.1, forward strand.
CATGATCATAATGGACTAAACTTCTGACACTGTAAGCCAGCCACAATTGAATATTTTCTTTTATAATAATTGCCTTGGTCATGGTGCCTTTTCACAGCAATGAAACCCAAACTAAGACACACATCATAAATTTTTTCATAATTAAGTTTATTCCATATTTAGGCTATTATTACTAATACTACAATGATCATGGAATTGCAGGTATAACTTATAGATAGTAGTTTTGTTTCTTTTTAGCCTCTATAAAATATTAACCCTAAACAAATACATCAGGTTGCACCTAAGCATATAATGGACTTAGGCAACCAGTAATCATTTTCATTATCTGTTAAATGCTGAATTATGTATGAATCACGCTGACTATACAATTCCTGAGAAGAATACAAAATAATCTGAGTTCTACACCACATGCATGCAAAGAAATGAATGGCTTTTGCTGATTTCTAGTACATACAAACAACTTGAGCACTATTAACGTTGCCAGTGCAAATCCATTTCTGAAATCCATTGTGATCATTAAGAAAATTGCTAGCCTCACTAAAGAAAATTAATTTGTCACATCAATTATGCTAATTAAGCAGGCATTAGGAGGTGTTGGGAGATCAGCAATGCTGAAGCACTTAAAGTAATCACTTTCAGAGTGCAGGTCTTTGATGAAATATTAACAAATCACATGGCAGGTGCATTGCTTCTCAGGATAACTCAGCATTTCCATAGTGTAGAATAAAGTCAATGTGTATGTATATTTTACATTTACATGGAGGCAACTTAAAGCAGACCTCACAACACTCTTTACATAAATTAATGCAAAAAAGTCATACTCTTCCATGAAGTTCTCAATTAAAATTATGAGATTTACGTTTTCTCACTTTTATTTTTTATTTTGGTAAGGATTTTGTAGTAATTTAGACTTAAGACCTTTCTAATGTAAAATCTGGCAAATGTATTTTTTTTTTACGTTAGAGTTTCTAAATTTCTGCTAAGTTTATATAATAGGTGATCCAATGTATATAAATATTTCAAGGAAATGAAAGGAATATGTATATTAATTTTTGTTTAGAGATATGTATTTTAGTACTAAAAGTTCCTAAAAGTTCTAAGTTTTATTCTATATTACTTAAATTCTTGATATATTTATTTACCTTCGTCAATCAAACATTGACAAACCCATGTTAATATTCACCTTTGGTTGTGATCTTACCCATCTCATCCTAAAGTTTTTAATTTATCCATTTGGAGAATGAACTGTTACTTTATGTACAATGACTTATGACTGATAAATTTATATTCTGAGTATATATTTTAAGTATAAAAATGACATTTTAATTTGAGCCATCTTTCATTCAGCAGGAAGATAAACTTTTGGGAATTCATTATTAATGTTATTCAGAAAGTATACATGGCTGGCATACAGAAGACTTGTAGGCTAAAGAGATTATGTTTCTTCTTTCCTAGGAATAGTGAATTGACTGTGTAAAATCATTACTGGTGTATGGTCTTTTCCAGTTTTCCTAGCTTTGACTCCAGTATCAGTTAGCACTTATATTGCTTTGTTTTGTAGGAATGCATCTTTTGCCTTGCTAATGTAATACTAGTCTTATTTTCTACCAGTTCAAAATAGTGTAAGCAGCAGCTGTTTGTTGAAGGCTTCTCTGTCTTCTCTGTTTAGTTGCAGCTGGGAAGATGTCAGGCTATTTTCCCAGAATGCTTTGAGTATATCCTGCAACTCTTTAGATTTTTGTTGCTTTTGATTGTGATTTTTTTTTTTTTGATTTTTAAACCTCATCAAATATGTCTACAGCTCTCAAGGAGACTTTTATTTGCTGAATACAGATAATTTCTTACCTCATCCTCTTTCATCTCTTCATCTTTTATTGCTAATTTCTGAAAGGTCTCCCAGTCTGTCCTTCAGTTTCTGCCTATTACAGGTTAGACTGACCATGATATTGCCTATTTTCCTTCTCCACTCTGTAAAGATTCCAGTTGGATTTCCTAGTGTCCTTGTCCTTAAAATCCTTCTTTGTTTCTCAGGTCTCTTGTGTTTATGCTTTTTTCTTTTCTTTTCTTTCTTTCTTTTTTTTTTTTTAACACTAAGGTTCTATATTCACTCCCTTTCCCCAAGGATTTCTTGTTTCTGATTTATATAGATCAACACCTTCTTTCTCTGTCAAGAGAAATTTAATCATTCACTCAATGATTATTTGTTGAACATACATTTTATTCCTAATAGCATCTTTATTAAACACAGGCACTAAAAAAATGATTACATAAATAATTAGAGTGACAAAATTGCCAAGTGCCCTGATAGTGTTTGACTCTTAGCGGTTAGTGCTTGAACAGAGGCTACCTTAATCTGGTCATCAAGGAAGTTCTCCTTGAGTGGGTTATAGATGAACTAAAATATAAAGAATGGCAGGAGTTAGATAAATAGGGAGAAGGTGGTGAGCTCAAGATGCTGAAATTTTGGATTCTTCCAATTTTGCTCATTCTTGAAGTTCACAGAATAAATTCCTCTTTTTCTTGGTTTATGTGTATTTCAAGAGATCTTGTGTTCATATTTTATTGTGTCAACTTTGTTAAGGCAAGTGGTTCCCTAGATCTGCTACAGAGTCTATTGGTAATCTATGCTCTTCAGTTCTGCTCCTTTGGTGATGGATCTGTCATTGTAACTATTGTATAGAATTCCCAATAGTGCTATGCAGTATGTTTACAAAGCAAGACTACAACAGTCACAGTCTTCTACATGAATTAGCTGAGATGGCTTTCTCACCACCAACAACTGTGAACTTCTGATGCAGCACTAGATGCCAATCCGTTTTGAGTCAAAGTCAAACTGGTCAAAGTGCTTGTTTCTCCTTTTCTCCCAGTTACTGTTCACGATGCAAAGTCTAAGTAATCCAACTTCAATGACTTTATATGGAGAGAAAATTCTTTCCAAACTTTGGAAGTAGGTCACTTGGCCCTCTGCTTTGGGATGACGTGACCATTCTGCTTGCTTTGGTTACTTCGTGTTCTGTGTATTTATATGTATTTTCAGGGTATGTGAGAAGTTGTAATGGATTTATTTTAAACAAGAATTTTTTTATATGTATTTTTACTTTGTAGAACTTCTTAGAACTGGTAAATTTAAAATAAAAGTTTCTTCTGGACACTTAAAATATCCTTTAACAGGAGAAAAATAAAAATAGCATATATGAAACCTAGTTTGGTATTTTTTTTATTAACTTACTCTATTTTTTTTTACTTATATGAATCAGTGAGAATAGAAATAAAGCAGCAAGGAAAAATGAACATGAATCTCTGAGGAGGAGCTGATATTCTGTGTGACCTTCTGGGAATCAGTTTCTCTCATTGTTTGGGGAGGATCTCAGACAACTCAGTGTTTTAGGTCTCTTCTGTAGTATTCTGAAGCCTTGTTGATCCAAGCATTTTTTCTGTACCATCTTCATATTGTCACCTAAGAGCCTGTAAAAAAAAATACAGATTCTCAGAACCTTCCCACAACTAGTAAATGTGATCTTTCAATAGCTCAAGATTCTAGCTGATTTCTATGCTCAACATTTTAGAAATGTTGAGGGCTTCTGTTTGTTCTTCTTGGTTTAATCAGCTTCAAACAAGCCAAGTCTGTTCCCCTCCCCTCTTAAATTGGTGAGATGTAATATTTATACATGGATTGGGAAATAGTACAACAATATAACACATGCAGTGTGTAATGATAAAATCTGAGTAATAGGCACTGTCCTTCTTACATTCTCCCTCCGTTCGTCCTAATGATTGCTCTTCAAGTCACTTACAAGGAGATTGACTTTTTAATTTCTACAGAGAAGTGAGAGATGGGAGGGTAGGACAGTGGAGGGATGTTTGAAAAAAAAATGCAAACTTACTATTTTATTAGCTTCCAAAATATATCATATCTGATCACATCATATCATTTCATATCATATATCATATATCATATCATATCTATCTATCTATCTATCTTTCTATCTCTATAAATATAATTAAATACCTGCCTACCTATTTTCTCACATAAAAGAGTTTATGTGGAATTACCACACACAGGGGCTATAGTCACCCCTAAGACCCTTTGTTGCCGAACAGAATGGCATGTGTAGAAAACATTACCTTGAGCTGTTGGTCAGAGGTATCCTGAAAACCTCCAAAATACAGGCCACTATCATTACTCTTGGATACTTACTAGAACCTGATGGTAGTTAAGAACCTGTTTCTGGGCACCATGTACATTGGCCACTGTCATTACTCTTGGATACATACCAGAGCCTGATGGTATTTAAGAACCTATTGCTGGACACCATGTACACTGGCTGCAGGACATAGAGAAATCAAGTAAGTACTGAACAGGAAGCTTCCTCCTTCTTGTCTAGCTCTCATATCACTAGAAGGTGCTATACAGGCTGCTGGTAACATCATTAACTGTCTTACCTAACTGTGAACCATGAGAACTGCAATAAAATGTAGGCATAACAAACAATATATTCTCATGTATTTAATAGTGGCATGAATGATATGGAGGTAAGAAATTATTTTCCTTTTGGATTTTTAGCTTCCTCCTGAAAATACTGCAAGGTATGCAAATATGGTCAAGAACCCATGATGGGAGTACACAGGCTCAAGAGATGAACCTATTACTGCTAATGAGAGTCCAAACCTACTCCATCTTGAGAATGGCCTCCATCTTAAAAGAAAGCCCGAGAATTTGACCTAAAACTGAACTCAAGCTGTATCCAAGTACCAGGAAGGAACCCTTGGCTTGTCATTGGCCCATACCCCAGAGTTATTCCCTAGCTACTTCCTATCAGCAGTTGATGTATTTTCAGACTGTTTGTGATTGTTCATGGTTTTGCTTCAAAGCACCCACCTGTTGGCTTAAATCCCCTTGCTTGTTTGTCATTCCCTATGAAACCTTAACCTGGTACCCTCCTGCTGAGGCTTCGAGTCTGTTCCACCTTCCTCTGCTACTGTATCAGGGTTGGAGGAGAATCCAAGCTCAAGCTTGTAATAAAGATCCTAGTGCTACTATATCAGAGTTGGCTCCTTGGTGGTCTTTTGGGCTTCACGAATGCTTTCTGGCATAAGACCATTTTGCTAAATAGGAATAGTATCAAATTGATCTCTAAATTTGTATCTTAATTACCATGAATTAATATAGCTCCCAGACCCCATCAGACAAGTTTCAGCCCAAGTGTAGAGAAAAGATGATTGTGGGTTACTCAGCCATAAGTGAGACATCTGTATTATATCCTATGTCCATGGCACAGGCACTATCATGGAAGAGAGGGAGGAAAGGTTATGAGAGTCAGAGTCTAGGAAGGACTGCAACAAAACAGCATCTTCAAGGAAAAGTATACTCAGGAGCTCACAGCAGCTCTGATTGCCTGTATAAGGCCTTCACAAGATCAAGTCAATCAGCATCACAGCATGGAGTGGGAGGGGCTAAGTCTACTCCAAACTCAGTAACTAAAGACAATTTGTGGCTTCTAGGCGACGAATAGTCAGATTTCTTCAAGGGTTCCTGTTAGGTAGATCAAGCTCCAATGTAAGGGCCCATACCCAAAAGAGTATGAGCAGTACAAATTGAAGCTAATGAATTATTGAATAATAAGAAAGAAGACATAAAGTTGAAGGGTGATCAGGAGGTATAAGTATATCTGGGAGGAGTTAGAGAGAAGAATTGCAATAAATGTGATCAAAATATATTGTGTGAAGTTTTCAATTAAAAGACTATAAAATATAAGAAAAGAGCAAGTATTTAATTTCCTTTCAAGAGTGAAAATTTTCATAAAATATGAAAACATAATATTTCCTTTTCTGTCTTTAGGTAGTTGAATGGTTTCAGACAAGTCTTGCTATGTAGACCAGACTGGCCTCAAACTATGATCTTTCTGTTTAAGCCTCCTGAGTGTTTGAGTTGCAGGCATGTGCTACTATACCCAGCTTTAAATTTTATTTCTTTCTGGCTGATTTCATTTAACATAATGTCCACTTCTTTCATTCACATTGCAACATTAGCATAGGATATATTCTTCCAGGGAAAAGACAGCCCCCCCCACTTATAAGAAACTTTGAATTAAAGATTATCAAAAATATTTTTAGCTCAAAAAAAAATTCAACACATTCCATTTCTCCTCAAGGCAAGAATAAAAGTAAATTTATCACAGCTTTGGAGCCAAACAGTTAATATGATCCCAAGTACACAAACTTGATTTCTTGGGATTTATGCAGGATTAGGTTGAGACTCAGATGTCAAAGAGTCAGGAGGGAAGACATTGATCCTATATAATCCCAAACCCCAGAAGACAACCCGATGCTTGGATGCCCATGGAGATTAGGGTGTTGTGAGAATTCCCTTCCATAGTCCCATCCTCTGAGCTGTTTCTAAGCAAAATCAAACTTCATCTTAAGGCCTAGAATGGTCACAGGCAACATTATTTCAAGAACGGTATGTTTTTCTTTCACCCATCTGCCAAGGAGTATCATAAGTTTAACAAAAAACTCAACCTAGTACTCACTTAGTTTTTTATCTCTCCACTATAGTCATATTAAGTACCTTAAACTGAGACATAGTTCTCCCCCACCCCACACACACACAAATCTACAGTCACCTAGACACTTGCTGGGTTGGGCTAGCCCTGACCAATCTGGGTGCGGCTGGCTCAGGTGCAGAAGGTTTACTGGCAGGTAGACTAGCGGGGTAGCTGGCCCAAGTGGCCTTTGGTGGGATAATCCAATTATCTTTCCTGGTCTCTCACATCTGTCTACAAGGCTAACCCGTGGTAGTTATTGTGGAAGACATCAAAGAAGCAAGAGAGAAAGCAGAAATCGAAGTACTTCTGACTCCTCCTCCTCATCTATTAATTTTCTATTAGCCTGAATGAATCATGTGTCTTACTCTCTTGACTGGTATTTCCAGGCTCTTGGCTTTCTGTTCAAAGAGTTGTAGAAGTTAACATAGATATGGAAAATTAGCAAGGAAATGTATTCAGAAGCAAAACTATAATTCATATTAGATGCATTGCAAGGTAGAACATGCTTCTTGATTTATAACATTCAAGGGCAGTAGTTATTGTTTGGGGCTTTGTTTTATGGAGTTTAGGAGGATGGGGATGTTGGTTGGTAAGGCCTTAGATTATGTGTGGCACTTTTTATTCAGTGACAGGTTTGGATAAGGCTTTCTCTACTGCACACATAGTTTCATATAATGCATCTGATTTTCATCATATGCATGCTTGTGTGCTTTTATATAGGCATAAAATAGACAATGGGGGATTGTCTCTGAAAATTTATGGAGAGGGCACAGTTTGACTTACTGTGAATCTGCCCCAAACTGGTTTGGGCTGGATTGGACCTATTTCCTGTAGTTTCCAGACATGTTCCAAGACATGTTTGAATAGAAACAGGACATTGCCATAGGCTTGTCAAGGAGGAGTCAGAAGCATGGTATAGGTACTGTCTTGTGCAGGTAAAAGTTGCAGATTGCTGAAATTCACTGTGAGAAAAGGACTGTGTTATTCCAGATGAATTTTTGAATTGCTCTTTCTAACTCTATGAAGAATTGAGTTGGGATTTTGATGGGGATTGCATTGAATCTGTGTATTACTTTTGGTAAGATGCTCATTTTTACTATATTAATCCTGCCAATCCATGAGCATGGCAGATTTTTCCATCTTCTGAGGTCTTCTTCAATTTCTTTCTTCAGAGACTTGAAGTTCTTGTCATACAGATCTTTCACTTGTTTGGTTAGAGTCACGCCAAGATACTTAATATGGTTTGTGGCTATCGTGAAGGGTATTATTTCTCTTACTTCTTTCTCAGCCTGCTTATCCTTTGAGTATAGGAAGGCTTCTTTTTTTTTTTTTTTTTATCTAATTTTTTTTAATTTAATTTTATTTTATTTTTTTAATTTACATTCCAAATCACTTCCCCTTTCCCGTTTCCTCCCTCCCCGAAAGTCCCATAAGCCCCCTTCCCTCCCTCTTTTCTCCGTTCAACCCCCTCTCATTACTCTGTCCTGGCGTTCCCCTACATCCAGTCTTTCCAGGACCAGGGGTCTCTCCTTCCATCTTTTTAGAAATCTATTGATATGCTGATTGTGTCTAGGGTATTCTGAGATTCTGGGTCAATATCCCCTTATCAGTGACTTCATACCATGTATGATCTTTTGTGATTGGGTTACCTCACTAAGGATGATATTTTCAAGTTCTGACCATTTGCCTAGGAATTTCGCTTCTGACTTGCTTGAGTTGATTTTATATCCGGCCACTTTGCTGAAGTTGTTTATCAGCTGTAGGAGTTCTCTGGTGGAGTTCTTTGGGTCGCTTATGTATACTATCATATCGTCTGCAAATAGTGATAGTTTGACTTCTTCCTTTCCAATTTGTATCCCTTTGACCTCTTTTTGTTGTCTAATTGTTCTAGCTAGAACTTCAAGTACTATATTAAAAAGATATGGAGAGAGAGGGCAGCCTTGTCTAGTCCCTGATTTTAGTGGGATTGCTTCAAGTTTCTCTCCATTTAGATTGATGCTGGCTACCGGTTTGCTGTAAATTGCTTTTACTATGTTTAGATATGGGCCTTGAATTCCTGATCTTTCCAAGGCCTTTAGCATGAAAGGATGCTGAATTTTGTCAAATGCTTTCTCAGACTTTACCTGCATGCAATAAGGACACATGCTTCACTATGTTCATAGCAGCCTTATTTATAATAGCCAGAAGCTGGAAAGAACCCAGATGTCCCTCAACGGAGGAATGGATTCAGAAGATGTGGTATATCTACGCAATGGAATACTACTCTGCAATTAAAAACAATGAATTCACGAAATTCCTAGGCAAATGGTCAAAACTTGAAAATATCATCCTTAGTGAGGTAACCCAATCACAAAAGAACACACATGGTATGCAGTCACTGATAAGGGGATATTGACCCAGAATCTCGGAATACCCTAGACACAATCCGCATATCAATAGATTTCTAAGAAGATGGAAGGAGAGAACCCTGGTCCTGGAAAGACTGGATGTAGGGGAACGCCAGGACAGAGTAATGAGAGGGGGTTGAATGGAGAAAAGAGGGAGGGAAGGGGGCTTAAGGGACTTTCGGGGAGGGAGGAAATGGGAAAGGGGAAGTGATTTGGAATGTAAATTAAAAAAATTAAAAAAAAAAAAGAAAAGGACTGTGTGTATTTGCAGCTCAAGCCAAGTGAAATTCCAGGCTGCTATGCTTCCTTCATCCTGGGCAGCATCTCAATGGTAGATCCAAAGTTACAGTAAGAAGGGCTCAAAATTCAACGTAGTTTAAATAAATTCAGCATTAAGTTACCACACATGCCCTAAAGCAGGAATTAAAGGGAACTTAGCTTGAGAAAGCCCAAAACATGGATGGACTCCCTTTAACAAAAATAGAGTTTTAGAGCAATGACTTCACTCAGAGCAGGTTTCATGAACTATAATAAGAAATATTCCAGACTGGATGGTACAGACCTGTCATCATGTTTACTTTAGAGACTGAAGCAGAATGGTCTCAAGATGGAGAACTACTAGGGCTACAGAGGAAGCTCAACTCTACTCAGCCGATTTAATGGTACCTTTTCTCAAAATCCAAAGTAGAAGAGAGCTATGGATATTGCTCCAAGGTAATGTGATTTCTTGGCATGAGCAAGTCTCTGGGTTCAATTTCCTGCACTGAAGGAACCATGCTAAGCCCAGGTACCACATGGAGTGATTGATGACTTTGTAGTAAGTCAGTAAGGTTAAGACAAAGAAAACAGATGGTAAAAGTCCATCTTTTCCTACTTTGACTTGTAATATCATGTGTTTCTTTCCTTATATTAACTCACCCATATAGGTGAGGTATAGAATATTATTAGATTTATTATTGCCTGATGAATTGCTAGCTATGAGTACTACTATGGCTTTTGTGTTTGACCAGTTATCTGTACCAAGGTTTGCAATGGTTTACCTAAGACTTTGTCATACAATGCTTTTAAAGTATCTTTACATAAGCATTTAGAAAAGCATATAGCTGTCATGATATAAAGAAATATATATATATATATATATATATATATATATATATCACCAAAATCATCTTAGATTGAGATAAAGTACGTGACTAAACTCTTCTTTTGTTACAGAGAAATCTGTGTCAGAGACCTGAGGACCTGAGAGGACAGCATCAGTTCAAAATCTGGGAACTGTCCCAAGCATGTGTGTTAGGATGCAAATTAATTTGAGCCTTGTTTCCCCTGTTCTTGCCACTGGGAGCATATTGGGTGGGAAGGTTAATTCAGTGCAGCCTTATCTCCTGTGGGCACTGCTGGGGAGCCTTGGAATCATTTTGTTTCTCATCTCTGAAAACGAAATGTGCTTTGCCACACTGATGAGGAGGCGAGGAAAGAGGTCAATCTGGAGAGATTAGGATGCCTACCAAGGCTCCCTGTGCTGCGAGGGGTTATTAAGAATCTGAGAAGTGAGAGGCTGTAGTTAGTTTTAGTTCTGAGTACTTGTGTCTGTAAGGATTTCTGTGCAGCTGTAGGGCATTGTTGAAGTCCCACCCCTGACCACTGCTTCCAAAGAGAACATCCACACATGAGCATGTATCTGACACTGGAGACCACCGAGATCCAGTTCATCCAAAGGGAAATAAAATGTGTAAACTTTTCAAGCATTCTTTCATGCCTATCTTCCATGTTTGCTGAATTAGAAAAAATTTTCTGTCTGATAATAAAAAGACCAGGACCAGGGATCCAGATCCATATGCATATATATGTATATATATTATACACAAATAAATATTAAACAAATAAATATAATATATATTTATTATAGGAAAACAGAAATTTCCACAGGCTCTGAATATTAACACAGTGTCAGTACATATTAGCAAAAATGATAAAAATATGCAGTGAGAAGTGCTTGTATCTAAATTCTCAGCAAAAAGTTTCTTTAGAAAAGTCAATCCATTTTGTATGCCTATGGAATATGGAAGAATAACCTAGCACTGACCCCACCATGACTCACAGACACAGTCCAGTCTCCTGTTTGACATCATGCATCTCTATCCTCCTCCACCTGTCCCCTTCTTTGTCTCATTAGCTCAAAGTCTTGCCTGCCTGTTTATTTTAAACCCTACCTTACTCCCTCCCATTTCCAAACTCTCTGCTTAATTTAAGTAGATTGTTGAATTATTCTACCAGTACAGAATGAAAGCCTCCAAAAGAGTTAAATGTAATATGAATAAATAGATATGTGGGGTCAATAAATGCACAAATGACTCATGAGTCAAGTTAGTTTTATTCTCTCACATAGCCACCCTCTACAAACTAAAAATATTCAACTAAAGAATCTTCCAGTAATTTGCAGCTGAGGTATATACTCTCTGTGGAGTTATGGAAATCCAGATCATGCCAGAGAGTAAGTCAAAATATTTTCAAGTAAATTCATTCATTCCATTTCACCATTCCCTTGTCTGCACAGTAGCCCTGCTTCCTGAGCATTGGTCTCCGGGGAGAGAAGTATTTCTTTGGGGAGTATTTCCTAGGAATAATTCCACAACAGAAAATTATTATGACCTATATATGTTATATTTTCATTTCTAATACTTATTTGTTTTCAAAAGCAAAATTAATCCGTTTTGTGAATGTAGTTGTGACACCTAAAATAGAATCAGTTGGTTTATGGTTGATGTTCTTACAATGAAAAGCAAGGAAAGATAGACGTTCATAAAGGAAAGTAGTGTGAATTGATCCAAGAAGAAGAAAACACCTCCAAGCCAAGGAGAACTTTCACAAGCTTCAGGAAGAGCAACTATGCCGAAGCCTTGCTTGCAGACTGGTCTCTTGCAGAACGCTGAGATGGGTGTCTGCTGTATAAGCTCCTCACAGAGACATTGTTAGCGGCATCCCTAGAACAATAACCTACACTGGCAGTCTTTTAATAACATTTTACTTAATTTCACTCATCAAAAATGCTATTACTCAACATGGAATCTACATAATGATATTTAAAAATCTTCCATGTTCATTGTGGATTTGATGCAACACATCTTATTACCAACTGACCACATTCCAAGTAGGAACCACGTGAGGCTTATGGCTTCCATACTGAAGGACACCTGTTTCTTGTGAGCTAAGACCTGAATGACAGATCTATCTGTTCTTTACTCTCCAGGATACTGGGGAACACGTCCAGTGGTTTGGCAGACTTGACAATGAAAGAATAATTAGAAAAGTCTTACAGTAATAAATGAAGAAAATAGTACTTTACATTTTCCATTAGTTAGGTTTCTGTGTAGAAGCATTCATGTATGTTCTTCCTCCACAGAGCCAGACAACATGAAATCGAAGTAATTTGAAAAGAAAGTCTGTAATCCTGTACTAAAGAGACACAGGCTCCCTCCTTCCTGGTGCTATTTTCTAATTGATGCAGTGTAGTAACTATTAATATAGCATATCTCTAGATGGAGGGGTTTAAGTAATATGGAGAGTTGTATTCAGATGCTATTTACCATTTTACATTAGGTATTGATGACTTTTGATGGTCATGGCAGACAGAAGTGGGGTCCTGAAACCAATGCCCTAGAACACATAAGGATATCTACTTTAAAATCTCACATTAGTGTACATTTTTTACTTTAGCAAATTATTTGACTTGGTTTTATTATTTTAATCATGCAAGTACAAAGTGCACAGACTGTTTACCACAGAAACAAAGCAAAAGGGAAACAAAAAACAAAAAAATAGAAACAAACCCCACCTCCTCCACACTACACAACAACAAACTCAAAGTAAACAAGCATGAACATGTGGTACAGTGCTCTTTTTCACATTCTTTAAAACCAATATGAAGGATTTGTCAACTGTTTACAAGTGTGGATTCCCAGTTTCAATGCCTGACTTTGGGCAGTGGACTGGGTCTTCATCTTTGGATCTATGCATCTTATCTGTTATTTCTACATTCAGAACGATATCTGAGAAAAATCATTGAAAAGACAAAGAAGCGAACAGGAATGATGGAGGAAGAAGTGGAGAGGTTGGAAGGAAGAAGATGACATTTAATTTTACTTATTAGGTTTCTCACTATATCTTTAAAAATCAACAGGGTCAGATTATGAGCTGTTTTTTGTTTGTTTGTTTTGTTTTGCTTTGTTTTTAATAAAACACTATCTCCAAGAGTATGTAGGTCTCTAGCTTGCCAAAGCATGCCAAACATGCAGCTGATCTTAACACACATGTGGTTTCTGCCTTTCCCTTTATAAACTGTCATTTACCTACAGGTCACATCTCTCTCCTCTCTATGGAGAGGCAGACCCTTGTCTCTCCAGAGCAAATATCCCTTCCTCGCTCCATTGTTCCCTTCACTTTCTCCCTCATCCTCTCTCCTCCTTCTTTGCCTTTTGTTCCTCTGGAGCAAATAAATCTCATTTGTGTTCAGAACTTTGATGTGGTGTGTCCTAGATTGTTTTCCCTTACAGAGTAAGCCTTATAAAGGACAATGGAACCAGCTATTAATAAACAGCAAAGTTTCCTTGGCTGGTGGCCAGCACAAAGAGAGAGAAGCGTGACCCCTGTAGACATCGAGGACAGAGCTGACCTCAGCAACGAAAGTGTTGGTTCTCAACTCCTGTGTTTTCCTCCTATTCCCCTAAATCTCTCTTCTCTTTGGTTCAGCAGCATAGTGTGGGTTCAATTCCACACGCTACAGTCTTCTTGTACTGAAACGGTAAAGTAGCTCACTAGTAGCCCTGGTTTGTTTTTTCTGTATAGTTTCCCAACCCACTATAAGAAAACATAATCACTAGAGTGGCATGTGGTCCTCTACTAAATCCTAATACTGAAGAATTAGGGATGCAATGCACATTAATAATAAGACTTTGAGATGAACCCCATACACTCTAGCTTTGATAACATCACTTTTGTCTGACCACTTCATGTGGGAACCCCTTCCAACCCAAATCTTAGAGGTCTCGCTGCTGCCCAGAAGTTACCCATGCTCCCTTGAAAGTCCTCAGTAAATCATATTATGTCACCCTCATGAGGCTGGGTCTTTTTGGAAGTCATTGTTCCCATAGATTTCCTTGGTGATTCTCAGGCCTCTCTCTGGCCTGCATTAAACCCTCACTGCATAATATTTTGTCTAGTTGTCTTGTGCCCACTTTTTAAAGAAGATTTATTTATTTATTTATTTATTTGTTTGTTTATTTATTGTTATATCTAAGTACACTGTAGCTCAGACACTCCAGAAGAGGGCATCAGATTTCATTATGGATGGTTGTGAGCCACCATGTGGTTGCTGGGATTTGAACTCAGGACCTTCAGAAGAGCAGTCAGTGCTCTTAACCGCTGAGCCATCTCTCCAGCCCCTTTGTGCCCACTTTTACTTCTGGGTTTGTTTGTTTATTTGTTTTCCCAATAGAACAAACTGCAAGAGGCTCAACCTTTACCTTTTCTTCCGAACTGCTCCCTGGCCTAGCCTTCTTCCCTTGATAATGTTGACATGAGATATGGCGCTTGTCACAAAAGGAACAGAAGATTGTTTATTCTAAGACAAATATCATTAAGTATTACCCAGTAACAAGAGTTTGGACCATACACATCACAGTCTACCATGGAATACATAACGAGATTTTATTAGATACAGAACAGATAAACATATGAATAAGCCATTTCCCATATACATTGTAAGAAACCACAGATAGGTAGATAACAGCACAGTGAAAAAATTATGCTATATATCTCCAATACTGTTTTATGACATGTTAAATTTGGGGTTGGTAGCTATTGATCTGCCAAGAATGTGTATCACAGGTGGTACCTGATAGTATAAAAGATGTGAGATCATTCACAGGGATGGACAATGAGTGGCCAGTAAGGGGACTAAAAAAGCCTGGTTCAGGTCTGCAACACTCTGACTCTCTACAATAATGATGTTCTAATCAGCCATTCAGCATTACTCTGGTATCCTATTTTCACAATAAACTTCAGAGATTTAAATTTACACCAGTCATCTGTGTTTACTGCCTGAAAGTCAGAAACTTCAGGCAAGGATTCCAAAAGAGGCAGTTGTGATGAAATGCCCTTCTATGTTCATCTTTCAGTGGTTTTCCAAGGAGTTCTCAGGAGAGAAGCCTAAAAAATCTGCATCATGCATAAACTAGCCTTTGATTAATTCTATGTCAGCCCTTTTGTGTGCCTTGCTTGCCCAGGA
The DNA here is from genome assembly GCA_036184795.1 of Tokudaia tokunoshimensis. NCBI lineage: Eukaryota > Metazoa > Chordata > Mammalia > Rodentia > Muridae > Tokudaia > Tokudaia tokunoshimensis. The sequence goes on from BTHU01000004.1 coordinate 113,431,315, forward strand.
TCAATACTGCTTCCTTTAAAACGTGTGTATGTGCTTGTGTATCTATACTCATGTGTGTGCATGGCTGTGCATGTATGTGCATGTGTGTGTTTGTGCATGTGTGTGTGTATGTACGTGCATGTGTGTGTGTGTGTGTGTGTGTGTGTGTGTCTATATGTACTTGTGTGCACATATGCATGGAGGTACAGGGTTGATAGGTTCCTTCTTCCATTGCTCTTCTACCTTATTCTTTGAGGCAGGATGTCTCAAGCAAACCTAGAGTTCCCGATACATCTAGCCTCACTTGCCAACTAGCACTGGGTATCCCATGTCTCTGCCATTTGTGGCTTGGATTATATGTGCATCACCACATCTACTCTCTACTAGGCGTTCATACAAATTCTTGGAGTCTAAAGGCAAACCCTTGTGCTTGTGAAACAAGTAAATTTCACCCTGTGGTCCAACCCTTCTGCAATGGTTCTTATGACAATGTGCTTGGTGCTTACCATTAGCTTCACCTGCAAACTTCTCACCAGTTGAATCCCAAGGTCCATCCAAGGTTCAATTATTCCATTGAAAAATCTGGAGGTTGGAGCCCATATCCTGCCTTTAACAAAGCCTCCAGGGATTTTGATGCATCTTAGTCAAAGTTAAAAACTCCTTTCAATATTGAGAACCACTAGTGCCCATGCTCAGTCATGCCAAATTAAAATCATATGAGGAGTTGGTAAGGGGAGATTTTATCCTTAAAGGATATTACAAAGGTGCAGGGGAAGGGATGCTTATGAAGGAGAGGATGTTGTCACCAGAAAATCTGTGCTCTTTTCAAGAGTTAGATAAAAAGTATTTCTCTGTCTTGGAGGAGTTAAGAAGACTAGAAAAAAAGTAGTTGAACAGGGGGAAGGAGATGAGAGAGTGGTCACCATGGGTAGAGAATGTTCACCTTGAAGCAAGGATATTCCCAATCAGGGATATTAGAAAGGAGACATGTGCTTTCTTAGATCAAGGAGGGAAAAGGGTAGAGGCATGATGGAAGAACCTCTAGTTTGCTAAACAGACTCATCTCTCTCTGTCTCTGTCTCTCTGTTTCTCTGTCTCTCTCTCTTTCTCACTGTCTCTCTGTCTCTTTCTCTCTGTCTCTCTGTCTCTCTGTCTCTCTCTCTCTCTCTCTCTCTCTCTGTGTGTGTGTGTGTGTGTAAGTAGAGACATAGAGTTTACACAAAAATCTATGAGAATATAAGGGGAATTTTGAGGACCTTATCTGACTTTGCTATCTTTGAGTCTATGTAAGTCCTACAGGAAAAGTAGTTCATTATAGAAGACTTGTCTGTAATACAGAATAATGGGCAACTGTTCCACTTCAGCTATGGTCTGAGAGCTCAGGGCTCAGGTAACTTATTATATTTGCTGGATCCTTTAAAACTTCTGAACTTGGCTACTTGTTCTTTATCTGCTGGAGGTTCTCTGTCCTGGTTGGCAACTAACACCCTTCCTGGCTCAGCTCATGCAACCATTTTGAGTCCTGGTGTTTTCTTACTGTATCCTTTTCTCCATGATAGAGCCTACATCTCATCTCCATTCTCGGTCTCCAATTGTGCCTGGCAACTAGCTGGAATCAATGAAAGTGGGGAGAAAATACAATAAAGTCTAATGCTGCTTGGACACTGTGTCAAAATTTTAAAAATTCTTTAAATGTTTGAGAGGGATGACTAGAATATATTCTATATGTGTATGAAACTGTCAAGAATTAGATTAATAGGAACCAACCAGTTAAAAGTTTTCTTTTCTGTAGTTGGCAGGCAGTGGGAAGTTTCACATCTCCCCTGAATACTCACTCCTCTGTATGACTGCTGTAACCACTGTCCCTTTGTGTGCCCAGAAGAGCCTGATTTCCCCAGGCTCAGCTCCTTAGGTATGGGGTATGTAGGAGGTGTACTTTGTCTTCTGTTCTACAAGGCAGGATAGAGGTGTTAAAGCTCCCTAATGTGCTACTGGGCTACAGATAAAGAGTTTAACAGCCCGTGGGAGAGCCAATTAGAGTCAATTATAATGTAATGGAACTGCTTGTTTTTCCAGCTTGTATAGAACTCCTGTCTGCAGGAAGAATTTGCTTCTCCTCTTGGCAAGTTTGGGGCAAATTACAGCTGTGTGTGTTTGCAGGAAATGGCTTTGACCTTAGAGAACTGAGGGTGAAGTTCACGGAAGCTAAACTGAGTTGTGAGATCAGAGCCTACAACGCTCAGCTCAGCTCTGCTGTGTTGAAAGGGTGAAGGAAGCCCTGATTTTCTTATTCCTTTGCTTTTGTTCTTGCTTACTTATGAGTGCTGCTAAGTTGTTACGAAGCACAATCGGCCTTTGTATCTATGAGTTCTACACCCATGGACACTATCATTTGTGAGGGTAAATGTGGTGGAAGCACAAATTGCTTCTCTCTAGAACATGAACAGAGCATTTCTCGTCTATCATCTCCTAAATAACACAGTATCACAGCTATTTACAGTGTCTGTGCTGCATTAAGTATTGTATGTAGTGGAGTTGACTCAAAGAATAAGGACAGACACATATAGGTTATATGTAAATACCCCATCATTTTCCACGACAAACTTGAGTGTCTTTGAAATTTGTCATTTGTAGTGGCTCTTAGAATCAATTCCTTCAAGTAACAAGGGTCAGTGTACAAAGACCTTACATTAGACCTCTGGAAGTCAGACATAAAATCTTTTTGAAAAGCCATAAATTAAAGACAAACAAGCAAAACAAAACCAAAAAACAAAACTACAACAAAAAACAAATAAGCTAACACAACCTAAACAAACAAAATCTGCAGTTTTCACGTATTTCCCTCTAGTTTCTTTTTTTTTTTTTTTTTTTTTAATTTAATTTTATTTTATTTTTTTAATTTACATTCCAAATCACTTCCCCTTTCCCGTTTCCTCCCTCCCCGAAGGTCCCATAAGCCCCCTTCCCTCCCTCTTTTCTCCGTTCAACCCCCTCTCATTACTCTGTCCTGGCGTTCCCCTACATCCAGTCTTTCCAGGACCAGGGGTCTCTCCTTCCATCTTTTTAGAAATCTATTGATATGCTGATTGTGTCTAGGGTATTCTGAGATTCTGGGTCAATATCCCCTTATCAGTGACTTCATACCATGTGTGATCTTTTGTGATTGGGTTACCTCACTAAGGATGATATTTTCAAGTTCTGACCATTTGCCTAGGAATTTCGTGAATTCATTGTTTTTAATTGCAGAGTAGTATTCCATTGTGTAAATATACCACATCTTCTGAATCCATTCCTCCGTTGAGGGACATCTGGGTTCTTTCCAGCTTCTGGCTATTATAAATAAGGCTGCTATGAATATAGTGGAGCATGTGTCCTTATTGCATGCAGGTAAAGTCTCTGGGTATATGCCCAGGAGTGGTATAGCCGGATCCTCCGGAAGTGTCATGCCCAGTTTTCTGAGGAGCCGCCAGACTGCTTTCCAGAGTGGTTGTACCAGCCTGCAATTCCACCAGCAGTGGAGGAGTGTTCCTCTTTCTCCACATCCTCGCCAACAACTGCTGTCTCCTGTGTTTTTGATCTTAGCCATCCTGACTGGTGTGAGATGGAATCTCAGGGTTGTTTTGATTTGCATTTCCCTAATGACTAAGGATGATGAACATCTCTTTAGGTGCTTCTCAGCCATTAGATATTCTTCAGGTGAGAACTCTTTGTGGAGCTCTGTACCCCATTTTTTAATAGGGTTACTTGCCTCTCTGGAGTTTAACTTCTTGAGTTCTTTGTATATCTTGGATATTAGCCCTCTGTCGGATGTAAGGTTGGTAAAGATCATTTCCCAGTTAGTTGGTTGCCGCTTTGTCTTTTTGACGGTGTCTTTTGCCTTGCAAAAACTTTGTAATTTAATGAGGTCCCATTTGTCTATTCTTGATCTTAGAGTATAAGCTATTGGAGTTCTGTTCAGGAAATTCTCCCCTGTGCCCATATGTTCAAGGTTCTTCCCTAGTTTCCCCTAGTTTCTTTATGGGCAGATGTCAGAGGTGTCTGCTGTTACCAGAAACCACCTCCTGTATGCTCCTTAGCTTTTGTCAGCTTGACACAAACTAGAGTCATCTAGGAGGAAGGAACCTTAGTTGAGGAATTGCCTTCATCAGACTGTCCTGTGGGCATACCTGTGAGGCATTTTCTCTAAAACTGCTGGTTGATGTAGCAGCATCTAGTTAAGTGTGGTCTATGAGTCGGTGGACTTGAAACGCTAAGAAAAATAGCAAATCAAAGCAGTAAGCATGGTTTCCCCACAGTCTCTGTTCAGTTCCTGCCTCCAGGTCCCTGCCTTCAGATTTTATCTCGGCTTCCTCAATATGGACAACAGACTACCACTTGTAAAGTGAAGTATATCCTTTACCTCTAAGCTAATTTTTGCCATGGTATTTGCCACAATAACAGAAAGCAAATCTGCACTCTTAGTGATTGGAGTTTGGACTATTAGTGATGGGTTCCAGTGGTCATGCTATGTCCCTTTTCTCTTTACACCCACTCCTGTGGGTTGGGTTGGGACTACCCAAAGACATGAGATCAGTTACTTTTTTTCCACCAAAATAGATCCCTGCAAGGTGGTAATATGGAAAGTATGACTGTGGGGAGAGGAAGCACATGGGAGCTCTTAGTACTGTTTGTCTAATGTCTGCAAACTGAAAACTGCTCTAAGAAATAAAGTCTCATTTTACCTTGACTCCCACTCAGTGAATTAGCATTTCTTGGGGGTGAGAATCAAACACATGCATCACTTACAGGATCCCTGGGGGACTTCAGGGAGCAGTTATAGCTCAGTTAAATTAGGGCACGTGTATGCAGGATTTAGATCACCCCTAGTGGTCTTTGTGTAAAGGTTTTCCCTCCCTGGGGGGCAGCTGTTGTCTGTGTCGTGCTGCTTGGAAACAAGAGAGGACAAAATTAGTTTTGAATATAAAGTAGCTAATTCTAAGTATTGTATAACCATAGGGTAGGTCACATGCAGCGTTGGAATCATTAGTTTATTAAGTACTTACTAAAATTTGTGTTTATAATCTTATTAAATAAGGAATCTAACCCTTGATATGTGCTTCTTTGCTTAGTGACTGTTTTAGCTGGAATTTTGTTAGTAATGCAAGCTTCACCTTTAATCTACTGAGTTAAATACAAATGGGCTCAAAAGTTGGTATTGTCAATCACTTCAGTGAGAAGTGTTAATGTGTGAGAACCTTGGAGCTGAGCAAAGAGCATATGAAGCAGATGAAAGTTTGTTACACATTGAGATTTTCTGAGCAGCTTCTGAAAAGGCAGTAAGGTATGAACAGTCACGATTGAAAAGTAACAGGACTGGGGTTATGCCCTGCTCCTCTCTGCACCCCTTCACCCCCTCAGTTGTGATTTCACTGGCTTAAGACACAGTCTGGGGCATTGAAACTGTCACAAACCTCACAAGTGCAACAATTGTGTAGGCAGCTTAAACAAACAAACAAAACAAAACAAAAAAACAAACCCCTGACTCAAAAGCAAAATGCAGCTACAGTCTGTGAATAGGGGAGTGTAGTTGGTTTGTTTGTGACAACATTTAAACTGTCTTGAACCCAGGCAGAAAGGAGTGCACTACTTTGAAGTTTGAATCCCTGCACTACTTGAAGGTTTTTTGTTTGTTTGTTTGTTTGTTTGTTTGTTTGTTTTGATTGGGCCAAATGTGCTAACAAGGAGTTCCAGAGAGGAAATGTGATGGACAACAATCATCCCTAGCATCTCAGAGGAGGTTCAGCAAGGCTCTGAAGGAATAAGTGCTGCAGAGAGGGTGTGTGCTGGGGACGCTTCTCAGTGTCTAGGACAAGAGACCAGGTCTTGAGGGTGACAGTAGACTGGGAATAATGCCATTAGGGAAGGAATTGGCAGGCAGTGAATAATTAATTCAATCCTTTTATTGAAGGAAAAAAAAATGACCATTTCCTGAGTCTACTGAGAGATAAAAGCAGGCTGGGCAAAATCTGAAGTACCAACTGCAGAATAGGAAAATAGGCTGCAGAAATGTCCTTTTTGGAACACTTTTCCAGTTTCAGAGTGGGTGTGGGGAAGGGGAAAGAAGGGAGGGAAGGAGAGATTTCTTTAAAAGGAAGACCATGGAGGACAGTGCAGACTGGCTAGTGAACCGTGTGGTGATGCTAGCGGGGAAGTTATGCTCACAATTTCTAGCTATATTCTCTTCATACAAGTGCAAATCACCACAATAACAACATCTTCCTTGATCAACTTTTAGTCTTGGTCAAGTGTTCTGGTCAGGGAGTGATGAGAGGCTGATGCTCTCTGCTGTCAGTTCTCACCACTCCATAGATAACAGCTTGAGGGTATTTCTGAAAATCCCCTAATGGGGACCTGGCCCATTTTCTAGTACACTGTTTATGGTCTTTCCTCCACAGGGGTTGTTGGTGCCTGCTAGAGAGCATGGCTAGATTGCACTTATGTCCCTGAGTCTTAGTTATGTATTGTGTGGCACGTACTGCCACCAGCTTGATGCCTTTAACAACACATATCCCACATTTTTGTGTGCCAGGTGTCCATCTCTAGATAAAGAAGGTCCTTCCTGTCTAGAACTCAAGGTCTTCTTCTAGACTTCCATGGTTATTGACAGAATGTTGTGCCTGTCTTTAGAACTGAGATGTCCTTTTTTAAATTTAAATTTTTATTGCTTCTTTGTGGATTACACATCATGCACCCCAATTCCCCTCACCTCCTCATCCCTTCACACCCATCCTCCGCCACTACAACCTTCCTCCTAAAAGAAAATAAATCTCATTGTGGGAGCTATAGAGTATCAGTATGTCCCATAGTATATGCTTTGTCCACACTTCTTTGCTTGTAAGTATTCATTGTAATGAGTTTAGTTCAAGGACCATTGTAATGGGTTTAGTTCAAGGACTCTGACTGCTCCTACACTATCAATACCAGATCCTCACTGGGACTCCTCTAATGGAGTTGTTTCCCTGTGTTATGGAAATCCTGCAGCTTTGGATCTGTACTGGACTGGCTACTTCATGCACTCCAGTAGTTCATCAATTGGATAGATGTTGGGGGTGGGCCAACTGAAAGCCCTGGATCTGTGCCTGGAAATAGGTGAGCTGGTCAGTCCGCCAGCTCTCCTGAACCTAAAGTACCCACATCTCCAGAAAGATCTCTTCAGCACTGTCCAGCTAACTCATCCAATGCCACAGTTGACAAGGGGCAAAGCCAGCTCTTCTGCTCTCATGCCTTCCAAACTGTGTTCTGAGATCAATGCCTACAATGCTCAGCTCAGCTCTGCTGTTTTGAAAGGGTGAAGGAACTGCTGATTTTCCTATTCCTTTGCTTTTGTTCTTGCTTATTTATGAGTGCTGCTAAATTGTTCTGAAGTACAATTGGCCTTTGTATCTATGAGGTCTATACCCATGGATATTATCATCTGGAAGGGTAAACGTGGTGGAAACATAAATTGTTTCTCTCTGGAACATGAACATGCTTTCCAAGCTATCTCACCTGTACCCACACCAGCAAGGCCAGCTCTACTGTGCTGTCCAGGTGAATTGCAGTGTCCACTCTCCTAAGTGCTACAGCAGGAGAGGGCCTGGGACAGATCTCCTGCTCTCCTGCTTTTGGGGCCATCTCTCTCACAATGCCCAGGTGAGAGGTGGGCCCAGATCTCCACAGACCTTAGACACCAACATGGCGGCAGAGGGTAGACCAGACCAGGGATGTCCACCTGGCCTTTAGTTGTACCTGACCTCTGCTGCTGCAGGGCCACAGACCAGACTTGGCCCTCAGTGTCAGCATAGGCTGGGATTTCACATATGGCCTTAGGTGGCATTGCCAGTTACTCAAATCAGGCTGTTCCTCACTACCCTCAAGTCTCCAGTTCCCCCTCTCTTGGTTGTACACATATCCTTTTGCTTCTCTTCCTCTTCCACCTTTCCACCATTTATTTGCTTATCTTAGTGGAGCCTAGGGCCTCTGGGTGTCTTTGGTCATCTCTGGAATTGTCTCAGAAGTGCTATACCCCAACTGTGCCATGTGGCACTGGGCAGGAGTACTCTTGGGTATATTCTTCCCACCTGAGCCACAAGATGCCGGACTGGTGGTGGGTTCAAACTCCCTGTCCCTGCCCAGCCTCATGACACTGGGTAGGGGGTTGTCTCAGGCTTTCTGACTGTTCTGGTCTCATAGCCTTAGACTGGTGGTCATCTCAGGCTTGCTCCCTGCCCAGACTGTGTGCCACAGTGCTGGGTATTGTCTCTGCTGTGTTCTGCACGCCTGAGCCATGCAGCACCAGGCTCATGGTGATTTCAGTCTTCAGGTCTGAGTTATTCTTGCTGGATCTGTTGGACCACCTTGGACTCTGGGATGCTCCTTGAAATGCTCTACTGCATGGTCCTTTAGGAATGTGCTGGATAAGTTCCTTGAGGAGAGCAGGGAAGTCTGTTCTTCAGAAAGTCTTTTTTATTTCAAGAACCTTCATTCGATGAAGTCAAATCCATCCTAGATAATCCCCCATCATTTCAAATCAATGTGTTTAGGACATTAATTATATCTGAAAAATCACATTACCTTTGCAGAAATCTTTAGGTGAAGTTATAGATCCTGCACTACAGGAGAGGGGTCTAGACAAAGGCAAGGATAGCAGAAATAGAGGTTTTGAGGGGATTGTTACCAGTCTCTGCCATCAATACTGAGGAACTCAAGGGCTGAGGCCTGGGTGGCACCAGGGGGAGATCAATGGCAGTGTTGACAAAGATGATGGTCCACTGAGTTGAAGGCCTGATTGTTTTCTCTTTTTGTAACTTTGGAAAAGTCTATGGTTGTCCCACTTACAGAAAAAGATGTCGTCAGTCAGGATGAGTATTAATAAATATTTTTTAAAACGTGAGCATACGGGAAGAGGTGGATAGCTTTATTATTATGTATCATATGAGGTATAAGCATTACCCAGGGACAGGCAAATGCACGTATTTTATACTCATAGTTTGCTATTGCTGGAGACCCCATTAAATCACTTTCTTGAATATATTTGTTGTTGTTGTTGTTGTTGTTCGGTAGCGAGGCAGAGTGTTCCTGAGCAATAAAACAGGTAGCATCAGAGGTTGGGGTTCTTCACCCTGTTAACCAGGAGCAATTTTATATCTAATCCCATAGTCCTGTCCTAACCTGCCTTACTGAACTTGCCTATAAATACTGATCATTCCAGTAGCTCTTTGGGCTGTTTTAACACCTCATGTTTCTCTTAGTAATTAATTAGTTGAATAAATCTTTGACATATGTTCATTTTACATGTACCAGGGAATTATTATTTTACATTTTTGAAAATTAGAACTTAACAACAGAAAGGAATTTTTATTAGCCAAACATGAGAATTGAGCTTATTTAATTCTAAGAAGTAAAGTATAATATGTAATCTAATATTATAAAGTGCATAGCTCATACTCTGCGCAATCTTACCAAATATTCCTATGTTTCCTTACCATATGCCTTTGTAAGAATGAAGGAAGTACATCCTCTGGGAGCTACATGCTTTCTTTCTGCAGAGTAAAAGCTGTCTGATCTATGGTCTGAGGTTGTAGAGCTTCATACTTAACTACCAGGTATGTCAGTGGCATTGTAACTCGAGTAAAAGATTCATTGTGAGGGCAAAACACATGGCTCATGCTTCTGCCACACACACTCTGCTGAAAGTATCTCACATTGTTAGATTAAGTACTGAAATTCTAAGAAAATGTTTGCATTTTGTTTAAGAGACTTTTTTTTATCTTTCTCAATAAACTCTGTGATTCCACTGGATCTTGTTAATTAAGCTCATGTATAGATGTGCGAAGCCTTTATTAGCCACATATATCCATTTGGTTCATTGAATATAATAGGTACAGATGTAAATACATGCTAATAAAAGAAAGTGTTATGGTCATCTTAACTTTATTTTCATCTTCCTCATTGCTTTAGACCATAGTGCTTGGGTAAGAGAAACACACTGGTACACATTGTCATAAGTGATCACACTGTTTGGTACTTATTAAAACACCTTTCTCAATAGCAAGCAGAACTGTAGATGCTACAGATATGAAAAACATTTAAGTGTTTAACTTGTAAATTGCCTATTGCTACATACCTACTCATCTACTCCAAAACTTAGAGTCTAAAAGCAGTGAAAAGATCCCCTTCTCAATGTGAAGAAGTTTTAATAGGACTTGGCTAAATTGTTCTTGTTCTAGTCTCACCAGACTTGAATTTTCCAAGAAACTGAAGTTGTTTGAAGGCTGAACTTGGCTCAAAAGAAACAGGAAGACTTCTCTTTAAATCTTGTAACTCAAGACCCTTGACTGATCACTATTTTCACTTAGTACAGGTTTACAATTGACTGCAATCAACTTTATTATAGCACAGCAACTAGTTCAAAGTATATGTCTCATTAGACAGTCCCATGACCAACCCAGTGCTGAATGCTGGGGATACTGAGCAGCAGCAGCCAGATGGTTGAGTTTTATTGGACAAATGGCCAAAGCAGGAGTCTACCACGAGTGCTTCTAATTCAACCACTGATTTTGGAAATGCATGGTGGAATGCCTGCAAGTCTCAGGGTAAAATGGCAAATCTGACATTGATAGCAAGAATTTTACTTACAAATATTGGACATTGCTAGTCAAAGTTTTAGTGAAGAAGAGACTATATGTATGTATATATATATATATACACACACACACACTCAGTGCACTGTGTTACACAACTTAGGAATCCTGATGTCCTTGAACACCTTCAGGGATCTGTCGTATTACTGTCTGCCCCTGCATGTCTGTGCTGCTTTGGGAGCCAGGATGTGTTGGCACTGCATAGGTATGTTCTGCAGCACCAATGAACACATCCTTTGAATTTCAATCTATGTTCTATTTCATATCCTGCGTCAGAAATACCTCCTCTATTTAAAAAACTTAATATCCATAATTATAAGCACTTATCAATTTGGAAACAGGTGTTAGCATTAAAGAAATCAGTGCCACAATCCCATATTGATTTGAAGCATTCTGTCCTAACTGTATGTATGACTGGGTGTCACTGCTGTAAGTTACATACATTCTATTTCTAGAACTGTGAGAAGTTTTCAAATAACAACTGCAACAATCACAAGATTTGAACACTGTGCTGGGCCCATTTCATCTCAGCTCTCTCATCCATACAAAACTCTGAAAACTTGATGCTAGTATTACACTAAATGAGCAGGGGAAGAAATATTCTAATTAATTGACCCAAGTTCATGGGCTAAGGAGTTAGCAACAGGGATGAAACATAAACTCAAAAATCTCCTGTCATAGAACCAGTCCTCTACCTGTCCATCATGTTGTAATTCTACCATATGTCACTTCATGTCCCTTGAGATCATGATTCTAAACTAAGATATGAGGTTTGGTGAATGGAAAAGGCATGAGAACAACTAATGTCTAGATTCCTTAGCTATTGCCCGCAATCTGGATTCTCAATGTTGAATGTCATTATAATATCCTAGGGAACTTTGGTCAGTCCCACTCTACACTCCTAACTGAAATCAGTCCTGGTAGAGCCTTGGAAGCAGGCTCTTTGAAATGTCCTTTATATCCAAGAGTTGAAGCATTTCTCAACCCTCATAGAAGGAGCTTCTATTTGCAGTAGACAGTTTTTAATACAGAGATCCACAAAAGGCCTAGAGACAGAGAGTAAAAGACTGCAGAATGTTTAGCTCTAAAGGGAACGCAGATACCACATCATCATTCCCAAGGCTCAGAGATCTTTGAGAAAAGAGGTGGAAATGGTCTAAGAGAAACAGTGGATAAAGCATTCAGACCGACATCTGTACTGGTATGATTAACTGTGCTTCTGATTTTCCTACACTGTCTGTATCCTCACGTCTTTGCCTAAGTGCTTTGTCCTTACCATCTTGCTGTCATCTTTAGGTCCTGCCATTTTAGGAATGATGCCCCAATCATATCAGTTTGGAGAATTCTCTAAAAGAAATCTAGAAAGGACAGTCTTGTGGCTTTAGTCTATGTACTAGTCTCCTCCGATCAGCACACAAATAAGAGCATATAGTGATGGTATGACTTCTCTCATGGGAGACTGATGTCTGTTTATTAAGAGTGAGAAACTGTATAGTCTATACTCCATTCTTGAACAATATTTATATTTTAAGGATCATGAAAAAGGACTCAGAAAAACATTGAAAGTAGAACATAATATAGCATAGAATAACACTTATCGTTATGCTATCAATTTCAAAGAGGCTCAAATTCTTCCAAACTTCACATTTTAAAACCTATTCTAATATTTTGAAATTGATCCTCATACTTTATTAAGTGCTTATTACTCAAATATTCTCTAGTTATATAGTTTATATTATTTTCTTGGTGCAAAGTACAAGTATTTCTATGTAATCTGAGAATTCCACAGAACATACTCAGACCACATGCTTCCCCTCTTCTAACTCTTCTCAGATCCTCCCTCATCCCCACACCTTACCAAACTCATGTGTCTTTCTCTCATAAAGCAACAACAACAGTAGAATTGAAACAGTGTACATTGACTGCCTACTCTTAAGCATGGGGCCTGCCCTGGGGTACAGTTGATATACTCAATGACACAACATTGAAGAAACCTTATTTTTCTCTCTCTCAGCAGCTCTCAGTTGTCAATAGCTCTTTGGGTTAGATGTGACTTCATGCTCATGTCCCCTTCCCTGTGCTTAAATTGTGTCTTGTTTCAACGTGTGCAGGTCTTGTTTGGATTGTCAAAGTCTCTTTCAATTCATATGTGCATCAGTCCCGTTGTCTCTGAAAACCCATTTCCTTGAAGTCATCCACCACCTCTAGCTCTTAAAACCTTTGTTACCCCATTTCTTACACGGATGAGGCTCCTCCCCCTAAATTACAAGATGTTAATGACCATATGGGTCCATCAACATTGGAACCATCCTTTTCTTTGTGTCTAGCTGCTATGTAAACCTCAGGGTGACCTAGATACTCTTCAAAACATTAAAATGATATAGAATTTGGTGTTTTTTTCTGACATCACCATAAAGAAGGTTTCTATGATTATCTCCATTTTACAGTCTAAACAACTGTCTTAAGACACAAACTCATTGTATTTGCTATAGGCACATTCAGTTAATAAGGGAATTATGTAGTGGGTGCACTTATGAGCCCTGAAGTTCATCTCTGAAGTTTAGATTCTTAAAGTCTGTAATTTTTAACCATTTTGGGACATATTTGTAAAAGACAAAATTGTCATCGTAGGTGATGCACTTTTTTTTTTAACATTTAAAGAATTATTCGACAGAGAAAGGTCATAAATGAGTGGAAGTTAAGCGCCTGTCTTAATTGTACACATAGAACACATACATCTATAGATATAAGGGGAAACCAGAGAATTGACACCAAAATGCTAAGGGTTGTTGTTTGGGATGTAGGAATATTGGGTTTCATTTATTTTATTTTTTATATTTTTAGTTAAATATGAGCTACGTTGAATGTAGTGTATTGCTCTACAATGCATCAATACAACCATCATCCAGAAGTTTAAAGATAGTTTGCAAGTGTTCTGGTCAACTAGAAGGAAGTGTTCTGTGTGTTACTCACACTGCACTCCTATTTGTCTTAAAACCCAGTGTTAGAGGTGCATTACTGGTAATCTAGGATAGAATCACTTCCAAAGATGCCCCTTTTCATTAGTGGAGAATGTGAGCTCTGGTTTTGAATGGAGGTGAAATGTTTGGACAGTTATAAAGGCTTAATGCTTTGACCATTATTTGATTTAAAGTGGTAGAAAATTTGTGTAAAATATCACAGGTCTTCCCACATCTCTGTCCAGAGAGTAAAGACAGAGCCAATTTTAAAAGAAAGGAAGGGATTCAAATTCAGCAATCAGGACTTACTACCTGAAGAACATTGTATAATCTTTCCAACCTAACTACTAAAGTAAGTATTATAATTTAGACATATCCTGATGTGCTCTTTATTATGTATTATTTAGTAATGTATATGTATTAAGCATACATTATTTTTTAGTATATTTGTAATAATATAGATTTATATCTACAGATTTATGAGTATTCAATACTATGACATATGCCACAGCTGTGCCTATCTTTCAGAAAACATTCAAATGTGGCAGCAGTTGCCAGCACCAGTGGAAAGTTGGCAGGACACTAAAAGAGGGCATGAACTCCCAGCTAGAAGGAAGAGCTTACAGAAGGAGGTGCATTTGGAGCATGCTGTAATATACAGAGAACCTGGGAATGAAGATGCCTCAAGGCCATATATGTAGAAATGAAAATGCAAAAACCTAAGAACCTAGAGCTGATTATGACCCCTGTCAGGAATGGGGATGACCTAGGAAGCCTCTTCTTGGCTTCATTTGTTGTTCCCCATCTCTGCGACGACACAGTGATGGTGTATCAGGAGGCTTTCAAGAGCAGGTTGGTGACAGTCTGGGGAAATGGAACTAGCACTGCTAAGTGGCAATGAGTGATCCCCACACAGCCTTTTACAAGGGAATTAATCTTTTATTAAGAGAAGAAATTATGCCCGAGTGCTTCAGGGGTTTTTTGTTCATAGTGATGTGTGCTGTGGGACACTCTCATTCCTCTTGAGGGTCTCTGTCAGAAGCAATCTTCTAACATCTCCTTTGGACTCTCTAGGGTTTAGTATTATGTTTCTTTATGGTCCTGTGTGGATGCAGACTTTGAGTACAAACTACACAGAAGCTGCTCACTAAATCCCCTTGTTTTCTCCAGGCATCTGGGAGAAGCACTAAACACTCTCTCTCTCTCTCTCTCTCTCTCTCTCTCTCTCTCTCTCTCTCTCTCTCTCTCTCTCTCTCTCTCTCTCTCTGTGTGTGTGTGTGTGTGTGTGTGTGTCTGTGTGTGTGTGTGTTTCTGAGAAGAATGTCAGGCAAGCTGAAAAAGAATCTTGGTGTTCCAAGTATGCGCATCTTGCTTGAAGATGTCTGAGAGCTCTGTGCAAATTAGAACTGGCTAGACTTTTTCTCAACTTGACCCAAAGAAGGGTTATCCAGCACGAAGAACCCTAAACTGAAAAAGTGCTTCCATCTGACTGGTCTGTAAGAAAGTCTGTGGTGGGTGTTTTCTTGATTGATGATCAATGTGGGAGGGCTTGGCCCTGGGTGTTGTCATTGGGCAAGTAGGTGGTCTGGGGTTATATATGAAAACATATTGAGCAAGCCATGGGGAATGAGCCAACAGGGAACATTCATCCACAGCCTCTCTTCAGTTCCTGACTCGATGTTTCCACACTGAGTTACTGCTGTGACTTCTGTTTAGAGTAGGCTAGATAAGGAATGTAAACTGACATAAACCCCTTCCTCCCCAACTTGCTTTTAGTCTTGATGTTCATCACAGTAATAAAAAGCAAACAAGACAGATGATTAGCTAGAGCATTGGCTGGAAGTGCTGATAAAGGAAGTGCATTGATATAATTTAGCTAACATGTATCAGCATATATGAATGGTCAAAGTTCCCCCAGTGGGAAGGCTACAGCGGCTTTCCCTCTGGTCTTCATGCCTGCTGACTATTTGTCTGACTGGCTACTTCCCTCCTCTGTTTCCTTCCTTTCCTCCTTCCTTCCTTTCTCTGCTTTACTCTTTTTTCCTTGAAATTACATTCTATTTATCCTTTGATATTTTCACACATGGTACCATATACCTTGGTTGTACTCACCTCCAGGTCTTCCTCACCCTCAGTTTTCTTCTTTTAATTGGCTATTTTATTTATTTACATTTCAAATGTTATCCCCCTTCACAGTTTCCCCTCTACAATCCCCCATCCCATCCCCCTTACATCTGCTTCTATGAGGGGGCTTCCCCACCCACTTCTGCCTCACTGCCTTAGCATTCCCATACACTGGGACATCAAGCCTCCACAGCACCAAGGGCCTCTCCTCCCATTGATACCTGACAAGGCCATCCTCTGCTATATGCAGGTGGAGCCATGGGTCCCTCCATGTGTACTTTTTGGTTGGTGGTTTAGTCCCTAGTAGCTCTGGGGAGTCTGGTTGGTTGATATTGTTGTTCTTCCTATGGGCTTGCAAACCACTCTTTCCCTCGCTTCACCACCTCCCTTTGCTCCGTTCCACTGTCTGCCTTTTTCATTTCCTTTATACCCCAATCTGCTTCCTCCCCCAGACTAATGCTCTTGTATAAAAAGGAAAGGAGACTTTTACAAATGACTTCACATGAGGGTCCCCTCAGCAAATCTCATGCCTTGAATATGTTCTCGTGAGCATCCATGCCTGATTAAGTTCCTGCTTGACTTTGAGAGACTCCAGCATGTCTGTATTTTCCATGCAGCTTTGGGTTTTGAACAATGCAACTTACTGGAGAACACAAGTACACAAAATAACCCCTTTGCTGTTGTTTTTTTTCTTGTACTTATGCTTTCTAATCCCAAAGAGTCAAATATCACAGTTCCCCAAGGATGTTATGTACTCACTCTTAACTTTCCTTATAAATATGTGGTACCATCAGCCTACTTTCTTTTTTATTAATTAATTTATTTACTTTATATCCCCATCACAGATTCCCCTTCCTCCTGTTCTATCAGTCCCCCCCCCACACACAATCCTACCATCCCCCATTTCTCCTCAGAAAAGGGGAGGCCTCCCATGGATATCAACCCACCTTGCTTGGCATATAAAGTTGCAGTAGGACCAGGTGTATCTTCTACTACAGCTAGGCAAGGAAGTCCACTTGATGGAAAGGATCCTAAAAGCAGGCAACAGAGTGAAATATAGTCCCTGTTCATGCTGTTAGGAGTCCCACAGGAGGACCAAGCTCTGCAACTGTACATTTGTGCAGAGGATCTAGGTTCATCCCACGAATGCTCTCTGTTTAGCAATTCAGTCTCTATGAGCATCTATGGGCCCAAGTTAGCTGATTCTGAAGGTTTTCTTGTCTTTGACCCTTATGGCTCCTTCAATCCTTCTTCCCCTTCTTTATCATTATTCTGCATGCTCCATCTAATGTTTGGCTGTGGGTCTCTCCATCAGTTTCCATTAGACACTGGATAAAACCTCTGAGATGTCAGCTATAATAGGTATCTATCTGTAAGTTTAGCAGTATTAGTGGTAGGCTCTCTCTCAAGGCATGGGTCTCCAGCCATTGGATGGCCGTTCCCTTAGTTTCTACTCCATCATTACCTACACATCCTTTAGGCAGGACAAATTATGGGTCTAAGGTTTTGTGACTGGGTTGGTGTCACAGTCTCTTCATTGGATATCTTTTTGTGTTACAGGAAATAACCATTTTAGGTTCCATATTCCCCATTGCTTGGAGTCATACAAATGTCACCCTTATAGGTTCCTGGGAGTTTCCATCATCATAGATTTCTAGCTT
The DNA here is from genome assembly GCA_036184795.1 of Tokudaia tokunoshimensis. Classification (NCBI taxonomy): domain Eukaryota; kingdom Metazoa; phylum Chordata; class Mammalia; order Rodentia; family Muridae; genus Tokudaia; species Tokudaia tokunoshimensis. The sequence continues at coordinate 113,448,700 of BTHU01000004.1, forward strand.
GTCTCAGTGATGTGCCTCCACTCCATTAATTCCAGTTCTCTTTCCCAGTACTCTCACCTTCTGTCCTCCCTCACTTGATCCCTCCTGCTTTCCCCACTCCCTCCCCCATCTAGCCACATCCCTTCATCCACACCTGATATTTATTCTATTTCCTCTTCTCAGGGAGATTTAAGCTTCTTCCCTTGGGTACTCCTTGTTACTTAGTTTCTTTGGGTCTGTGGATAGTAACATGGTTATCCAATACTTTATGGCTAATACCCACTTGTAAGTGAGTCAATACCATGCATGTCTTTTGAGGTTCCAGTTACCTCACTCAAGGTGATATTGTCTAGTTCCATTCATTTGCATTCAAATTTCTTGATGTCATCATATTTAATAGCTGAGTAATATTTCATTGTATAAATGTACTACATTTTCTTTATCCATTCTTTGGTTGAGGAATATCTAAGTTGTTTCCCATTTCTGGCTATTACCAATAAAGGTGCTATGAACATAGTTGAGCAAATGTCTAACCAAATGCAGACTACAGATTCATTGTATTTCCCATCACAATTGCAATACAATTATTTATATATCTTGAAAAATTAATACTCAACTTCATACGGAAAAACAAAAACCCAGGATACCTAAAACAATAAAAACCTTGTGGAGGCATCACCATCTGTGATTTCAAACAGATAAATAGTAAGAAAAGCTAAACTGCATGGCATTGGCTTAAAAACAGACAAATTAATCAATGGAATCAAATTGAAGACCCAGATATTGTGGAAAAGGCAGGATTTCAGGATTGTTCGAGGAAGAAAGGAAGCAGGCAAGAGAGGGGGGCTTTTGGATGGGAACAGGGAGAGGACAAGATGTAGCCACTAGTATCTCCTGGTTTAGATGGCGAATCCACCAGGATTCGCCACCAGAGGATTTAGATTTAATAAGACATACAAGATTAGGATTCTAGTTGCTGTGCCCAGCGATTGAGTTATTATTGCTTCTGAACTAAGTTTGTCTGGTGTTTTCCTTCACGCTGTGGTTCGACTGGGTTCCAGAGAGAAAGGTACAGCAGCAAAGCTTGGGTTTGTCATGATGTGAACCCCAAAAGGACATGAGAGTTTTGTAGCATGGGGCTGGCATGGTAGCGACCCACCAGTGGGAGCTTAGCGAACTGGGAAGAGAGATTTGGGAGCTCTGAGTCTAGAGCATCTCCATGAGATGAGAACGGGCCAGCCATTGCCTACCAGTGACTAGCTGGCCAGCTCGTCAGTGCCTTGCTGGCAGTAGTGTGGATTCATTTTTAATACTTCCTACAAAACCATGCAGTAAACCCCACATCTATGGATACTTGATTTTTAACAAAGAAACCAAAACTACACAATGAAAAAGGAAAGCATCTTCAACAAATGGTGCTGGATAACTGGATGGCTGCATATAGAAGAATGCAATTAGATCTAGACCTATCACCCTGCATAAAACTCAAGTTCAAGTGAATTAAAGACCTCAATGTAAAACTGGATACACTAAATCTAATAAGTCAAAAAGTGAGGAACATTCTTGGACGTATTGGTACAGAAAACAACTTTATGAAATGAACAACACACCAATTCAGGCTCTAAGATCAATAATAAATGGGACCTCGTGAAACTGACAAGGTTCTGTATGACAAAGGACACCATCAAAAGGACAAAATGGCAGCCTACAGCACGGGTAAAGATCTTCACAAGCCCTACAAATGACAGAGGACTGATATTCAAAATATATAAAGAACTCAAGAAACTAGCCATCAACAAACCAATTTTAAAATATGTTACAGATCTAAACAGAGTATTCTCAATGGAACAATCTCTAATGGCCAAGAGGTACTTGAATAAATGTTCAACATTCCTAGTCATCCAAAATAAAAAATACATATCAAAATGACTTTGAAATTCTACCTTACATGCACTATCATGGCTAAGATCAAAAACTCAAGTGGCACATGCTGGTGAGGATGTGGACCAAAAGGAACACTCCTCCATTTCTGATGGGAGTGCAAATTTGTCCAACCACTTTGAACATCAATTTTGTCATTTCTCTGAAAATGTGGATGAGTTCTGCCTCGAGACCCAGCTATACCACTCTTGGGCATATAGCCTAAAAAGGCTCCATCACCTTCCTTTTGACTGAGTGATTTTCTACCCTTTAAATGATGGTTTAATTCCCATCTAGGGCCAGGTAAATGTTTAACTATTGCACTTAGAACATTTGTTACACCATTGCCCTGGCTGATGCTGTCTTTACCTCTTTCCTTTCATCATATTAATTGTGTGTGCTGTGGATCTTTTCAGGCTGGATACTTCAGGTATACACTGTTCAGCTGTTCCTATAAAGACAGGGCTATGAGTAGACCTTTCTCCCTTCTATGATCATGTGCAGACAGTTAAATAGGCTCCCGGGGTCATTGTCACTTACACACTGGAAGTTACTTTCTCTGTGGACACTGAGTGTGAGAGCCACCATTCATTTAGCTTTGCAATTGCTTTTCAGTTTGAGTAGAATGATTTCCCACAGGCACAATTTATTTTGCTATCAACTAGCACATTTTTTTTTCCACACAAATATTCCTTCTTCATGAAAATATCATGCAACATTAATAATAAATGCTGGATAGTACTGACTTTGTTAGTGGAAAGCAAAGGCATGCCAAAGGAGAGTTTTCCCCACACATAGAGGGTGTGACTCAATTTGGTGTGTTATGAAAATTCATGAGGGGAAACATTTCCACTCGATGTTTACTTAAGAGAGATATGTGGTGGGTAATTTCTAGCAAATGAAAAAGTATGTTGTTTTATGGGCCTTGAAAATGGGCAAAGAAATTAAGTAAGAGGGTTGAAATTAAACCACACTAGTTTAAAGGCAAAAGACAACATAGCAGAGCAGACAAGTTCTTGATCCATAAGTGAGGCACAGGTTTTTTATTGAACTGTGCACAGGAGAAGACATTAACCCTCCTCAAACTTAGTTTTCTTTAGGAACAAAGAAAAAAATCCATAAGAAATCAAAACTTGTGAAATATCTTGTAAAATGTCTTACCAGTACGGACTAGAATCTTGGCTGACTGAGACTTGGCTCAGTGTCTCATTCCACCTTAGGTCGTGGGGTATCCACTCTGGTTGAGAGCTTGTCCAGCCTCCCACAGGTTGGACTTGAGTCAGTCAGTTTGCTTGCCTAATAGTCAGAAAAAAAGGCAAAATTGGGCTGGAGAGATAGCTCAGTCTCAAGAATGCTTTGTGTGCAACCCCAAGGACGTGAGTTTGCAAACAGAAGTCATGCTTTAAAATCCAAGCATGGTGGTAAACATATGGGATAACAGCATTGGAGAAATATAATCATGTGGGTTTCTGGGACTCACTGTCAGTCAACCTAGCTGTGATGATTTGTATATGCTTGTCCCAGGGAGTGGCACTATTAGAAAGTGTGGCCTCATTGGAGGAAGTGTGTCACTGTGGGGTTGGGCTTAGAGATCTTCCTCTTAGATGCCTGAGGATGTCCAGTCTGTTCCTGGTTTCCTTTGGATAAAGGTGTAGAACCCTCAGCTCCTCCTGCACCATGCCTGCCTGGATGTTGCCATGCTTCTGCCTTATGGACTAAACCTCTGAACCTGTAAGCCAGCCCCAAGTAAATGTCTTTTATAAAACTTGCATTGGTCATTGGTGTCTGTTCACAGCAGTAAAACCCAAACTAATACACTAGCCTACTAACTGAATTGGCCAGTAAAATAACATGTCTCAAGACCAAGATGGACAATACAAGAAAAAACACTCAAGGTTAACTTCTGGCCTCCATGTGAGCTGATCTACATATGAGCACCCCCATGCCCAGCCTCATATAAGTCCACCCAACACATTAAATACATACACACACACACACACACACACACACACACACACACACACACACACGAGAGAGAGAGAGAGAGAGAGAGAGAGAGAGAGAGACAGAGAGAGAGACAGAGAGAGACAGAGACAGAGACAGAGAAGAAGAGGGAAGGAAACAGACAAAGTCAGAGAGACAGACAGAGAGACACACAGAGTGAAAATTAACATTTCTTCATAGGAGAGCAGTTTCATTTCTTTGCTGTGTGATACAACACTCTGACCAAAACCAGTTGCATGTGTGTGTGTGTGGGGGGGCACTTTATTTGACTCACAATTCCAGGTTACACTCCAAGACTGAGAGGAACTTAAGGCAGGAACTTAAGTAGTTAGTCATATCATATATGCTGTTAAGAGCTGAACCAAAAAAATGTACCCATGTGGTCTGCTTGTGTACTCAGTTACTTCTTCCCTCTTAAACCCTTCAGAGTGCGGCTTCAGCCTCAGGAATGGTACCACCCACAGTGGGAAGAGTCAGTTAACACTCATGACAATTCCCTGAAGACATGCATGTTCGCAGTCCAACTCCATCTACGTAATCCCTCAACTGAGACTCCTTCCCCAGCTTATTCTATTTTGAGCTCATGTAATGTTTAAAACTAAACATCACAGGCTTTTCAGTAGGTTCCACCTTGACTCAGTTGGGAGGACCTCTTTGGTGAATTCTGATTGTGTTCCCTGGCATGAGGCTCAATATCAGTTAGGGCATGGATAGAGTTGGCACATAATGAGTGTGTGCCAAATTTAGTCAGGGCTATGCATCTTGCTATATTTTCTTTTAATGATGACTTTTGGTGTTTTCTGTTTCTTGTTTCTTCTTAAGAAAGGGTTTTGCTGTGTATCCTCAGCTGACCTTGAACCCCCTCCCTGATCCTTTTGCTTTAGCCTCAGGATTACCGATGTGTACCACCAGGTCTGGCTTGCCTTTTCTCACACACTCCACTTACATTAATCTTTTTTTGTTTGTTTGTTTTTGATTTTTTTTTTTCAAGACAGTGTTTCTCGGTATAGCCCTGGCCGTCCAGGAACTCACTCTGTAGACCAGGCTGGCCTTGAACTCAGAAATCTGCCTGCGTCTGACTCCCAGGTGCTGGGATTAAAGGCATGTGCCACCACTGCCCGGCTACATTAATCTTTATAGTACTCCTTTCCATGCAGTGCTGATTTCAAATTCTCTTTCTCTTTGGAATAATAACACATCAATTATTTCATCTTTCATCTCTCCCAACCTGAGCAACCATTCATGCACTGGATTTGAATCTTACTTCTTAGGGGTAAAATCTTTAAGGAACATGCATGTCTTTACGTGTTAGCTCTCTGAGACATTCTTTACTCAACTCACTGTAAGGGAATTCAGTATTTGCTGTAGAGTTAAGGCCTCCAGAGATAATCCCCATATGTCAAAGGTCAAGGACTGGCAGCATAGATCTGGGTATCTTCTTTAAAGTCAATATTGCAATTGAGTTCCACTTACCCAAACTGGTGACCTAGTATACAAGGGGACTTATCATAAACAATTTATAACCTATTTCATGTGAACATTTTTCCCCTCCCTTGTACTAATTCTTTTGTCTAATTGTGTATGCCTCTTGGTGTCACATCTTAATTACTGCCTGCACTCAACTCTGTTTCTGAGCAAGAGTTTAAGAAAACTTAAAGTAAGAAACTCTATGCTGAAATTCTTAGGTAAACAGAATGCCCAGAATTGAGTTATGCATATTATATGGACAGAAAGTATATAGGTTAAATAATAAAAATGAGTAAATACCCTATATAAACATTGTTTCTTCTTTTGTTTGTTTTGTCTACAGTATGAGGTCATCTTGTCATACATACTGAGCTCTTTACTCAAGAAGAGCAATTTGGGGACTCTATTCCTGGCTGATCCCATGATAGACTTCTTTATCACCCACACATCTCTCTTTTTGTTCTGACTGGAACACTCATCTCTCAGTTATGATGTTCACTATTGCAGCACCCTCAGAGGCTCTAAAGAAGTGACCTCTCCTAAGACAGCTTACATTCTAGATGCAGACAATAACTGAGGTCACAGGGACACCATGTCTTGGGCCCTTTGACTCAACTAGAGCTCTGTGGTGGACTTCATTTAACACTATGCATACAGATTCAGTGTGAAGCCAAATTTCAGTTGATATCACATCATTTCATCCCAAACAGCTCAGCTCTCTTTTTCTACCAAGCCTCTTTCTCTCACTTCCTGAAAGCCTTTTTTCAGTTTCTAACATGAGTCTGCATCCCTTTCTCAAACTCTGCTCATACATTTCAAAGAACTCATGGTACTTGTTTATCTGATTCATCCAGCTGCACCTTTCAAGATTTCAGACAACCTACTGTTGTACTTGTCACACGACGTGACAATTCATGTTTAAGAAATTGTAGAAAACTTACCTATATGCAGCAATACAAGACCTGTTGCTCATTATCTTTATTTAAATCTTTACATATTAAGAAAGCTGAGGCCGGGCAGTGGTGGCGCACGCCTTTAATCCCAGCACTTGGGAGGCAGAGGCAGGTGGATTTCTGAGTTCAAGGCCAGCCTGGTCTACAGAGTGAGTTCCAGGACAGCCAGAGCTATACAGAGAAACCCTGTCTCGAAAAATCAAAAAAAAAAAAAAAAGAAAGCTGAGAATAGTGTTTGAAATCTTTTTGTAGAAGGAGCCAGAGAAAGTGTAGATTTTGTTCAGTACCTAAAATAAAGTAGGGGTAAAACTTCTCTAGAAAGCATAAATTCACTTTCCTGGGCAAGGTAAACACACATGCCTTTTCTCTATTTCTTACCATAAAAATTAAACTGAACCTTTATGTACAAAGATATTTAAAATAGCTCAGTTAATGATTTACAAGAGGCTACTTTGGGGCTAGAATAGTTTAGCTGCCCCATTGCCTTTGCAAGGAAGAGAAGAGAGTAGCAAGAAATACCAAAAACAACCTCTGCTAGTCCCTGAGACCTTGCTTAATGGAGTGTATGCAATCAAATTTCAGTAAGCTGTGCCTAGATTATCCATGCCAGGGCTTCCCAGTTTTCAATGTATCTGTAAATCACATGAGATCTTGCTTAGATTTATATTTTAATTTGGGAGACTACATATCTGAAAAAGTACCCTCTCCAATGAATGATGTAATTTTCATTTGCATAGTTCACAGTTCATAGGCTTCATGTAATGAGGTCTTATATGTTGTAGTGTTTGTTTGGTTGTTTTCTGTGACTGTACAGATAGTATAATTGGAAGATGAAATTGGAATTTTACCATGGAGGTTATTCATGAATGCAACCTGCATCAAAATGTTCTCCTGGTTTGTAATGATAAACTGTAATCCCAAGGACATTGAAAGATGGGATGTAGGATCTGAAATAGGACAAGTGATAATTTTTTGTTCAATTAATTTTCTGCGTTAGATTAGACAGAAACTAAATATACACTTACCTAGTTTTCAAAAGAGTATTAAATTTATAATAATAGCAAAAAATATCAAGGCCATAAATAGTCTAACAAATACCAAAAATAGTAAGTTCACCATAGCTTGCATGACTTATAAAGCTAGCCCTCTAAAACAAACTCTTTATTGTTAGCTTCTGCAAGAGCTCATCAAATTCTAGTCTCTATATCGAACACAAAATACTTGAATTATTTTCCTATGCCACTAGAATATTCTACAGCCACCTTTGGAGCAACTTATTTGCTATAGTATAATGGTTATGCAGAATGATCCTAAAGGTAGATTATGGCACACATGGCACATACCATATTGTTTCATTGTACAAGAATGCTGAGAAGCAAATAAAAGTGTTTTAAATCTTTTTAATTTCCCCCTTGATATTTTATATGTTTATAGTACATCAAAATATTATAGAAGATGGATTTCAACAAAAATGGCAGATCAAGGACAACTGAAAATTCTCTTCTTTGAAATCTGTCAAAAATAGTATCAACATTTCCAGAATTCTGGAAATTAATAAAAGTCTTCCAGTTATATGAGAAACATTTAATCAACATCAGAGAAAGGATCTTAGCAAAGCAGTCAACAGCTTCAGGACACTTACGTAGTGCTGTTTTTCTGACCCCTATTCTGCTTTGTGCTAGCCTGGAAAGCATCCAGCCTGAATCATGGTTGAAAACTGCAGCCTTGCAGGAGCTAGTTGGGGAAGGACAGGAAATGGACTGAAATGGACTGGCATAGCAAGGATGACTCTTGTGTTGTTGTGCTAACAATACCTGACAGCAACAACTTCATGGTTACCGGGAGACTGAATCTATCATGTGAGGGAAAGTATAATGGAGTAGCTCATTCATGGCATCAGAAGTTTTTCTTACAATGGCAAAGCTAGACCAGGGAGTGTGGAGGAGCCTCATGCTGGGGATAATTATCAAAGCTCTGGGTCCACTAGGACACAGTAGGCACAAGCTCTTCGACCCAAAGTCTCCTAAAATAGAGCTGCCTGCTTGAAAACAATCATTAAAAACATGAAATTGTGGAGGACGTTATAGGTTGAAACCATAAAGAACACTAACTATAAATGTCTATGAAGGGAGAAAAGTAAAGAGTATTGGTAAAATCAAATGTATAGGTCTATATAAAAGTTGATGTAAATGTATTTTGCTTCGAAGTGTTTTTCTCATGTGTAATTTAAAAAGTATTTGCATAAACCAATAATTATACAGCTGCACTGATGAACCAAGCTGTATGATGTTGTTTCTATGGCAATGACAGCACCAAAAGAAAACCTTATCAAGAAATCTAGTTGCATTGGAATGAAGTTTTTTGTGTATTATAAAACTTGAATGCATGCTAATACAACTAAATTGCTATAAATTAAGATGTTAATTATGAAATGAAGGGAATTAAAATAAAAATCTAGAAAAAGTTACTTAATCCAAAGTGCATTAATTGATGACTAAATGAAAAAAAATACAATATATCGAAAACCAATAACAAATTGATAGATATAAGCATTACCTATGAGTAATTATGTCAAATATAATTGGATACAAACTCAAATTAAAGATGAAATAATTTAAAAATCTTTTCATTTAAGTATATGCTATCCAAAAAGGAAGTTCAAATTTTCACATATATGTACAGGTGTGTGTGCACGTGTTTATGAGTGTAAAGTATTTCACAGAGATAGTAAGCTAAAATATCTTGATTGATTATACTACATTAACTGTGATGTTGATTTTATGAGTGAATGCTTCTGAGTCAAGTGACATTCATATAACTGGCTACATGTTATTTGTGGGTGTGCTTGCAGAGCCTTTTGGAATTGTTCAGTATTTGAATTTCCATTAATATATACTGTAAAAAGGATAGTCACCATTGATATAGTTAGGCATCATGGGATTCACTGAGGGCCTCCCTCTCATCTTTCTCATCATCATCATACAAACTCCAGGTTATTAGGCCTTCACATTTAAACTTAATTATTATACCATTCTTTCTCATTTTCTGTCAGCTTCATTGTCCTTTCTTAGCTGCTTTTCATAATCAATAACAGACAAGCACAAGTGATCATGAGAGTTCGCGCGCACACATGCGCGCACACACACACATACACACACACTCATTGTCACTTCTAATTCTCTTGAGAACCCTGACTGATATACTAAAATTAAACATAAGATACTCATGGTTCATAAATAAAATGTCCCCCATAGATTGACATGATTGAACACTTAGAAAACACTGGGTGGTCCTATTTGGGAGAGTTATGAAACTTTCATGAGGTAGTGCATTAAGGCTATATAGCCTGGCTGCACTTCATGTTCATAGTCATTCCTGTGTTTAAAGGCAATATAACCAATCATTTCCTGTCTCTACCACACACATCTCCTGCCTTCTGTCATATCTTTTCTGCCATGATGGATTATATCCACCTGGAGCTGCAATGAAAGATAAGACATTTCTCCATTTAAGTAGCTTTTCTCAGGGTATGCTGTATCAGTAAAGGGAAAAGAAACTAAGACAGGATTCTACAAAAAAAAAACTGTTACTAAACACAGAAAATGATATTCTATTATGCAAAATGATTAACAAATAAAGATAGTATAATAACTGCAACACATATTCATCTAAAGGCACAGCCCCAATATCCATGAGACACAATGTGGGATCAATGAAGGAAGAAGCAAACAGTCCAGTATGAGTGGTTGCAGACCTTAGTGCTCTGATTTCAGTAATAATACAACTGCAAAGAAGATCAAAGGGAATACAATAACTACAAATAATGCTATAAGCCAATGAGAGATAACTAACATCTTTGAAAGATGACACTCAACAGAAGAATAAACATTTTTTTTTCTGAATAGTGGACAATTCTCTCGATGGATGCTAATTGGGTCCTTGCTCTGGCTTTTAAAAGAATCATGTGGAGTATTTTCTCTGACTATACTGAAATGACTCTCAAATAACACAGGATCAGGAATAAATTTCCAAGAAAAACACTTTGTAATGCTTTGAAATAAATGAGAACAAACATATGCCCAGATGTAGGATAAAAGAAAACAGGTGCTTAAAGAAAACTTACTTATTAGAGAGGACTAAAGGCTTCCAATAAGTAATCCAAACCTCAGTAAATGAAGAAAAAAAAGTAGAGGGAAAAAACAAAAATTATATCTGAAATAAGCAAAAGGAAGAAAATCATCAGAGAGAATATTAGTAATAGAGAACAGAAGAACAGTAAAAGAAAATCAAAGGCATAGAATGTCAGCTCTTTGAAAGGATCAATAGTATTGACATACCTGTACACAGGCTAACCAAGAGACAAGGTCAGAATACTGAAATTATTAAACTTGTTAATGAAGCAGTTGACATTACTGCTGCCCTACAAAAATAGTTTTAAGGGATTATAAACAAACAATGGCTTGCTAATATATTTACAGCCTTGAGGAAATAAACAGCTAGAATACATAAATTAGGAAAATGTGTGAAAAATAAATTGAATATCTGATCTGATACAGAATAAATTGAGTTTGTAATCAAGAACTCTTTCTGCAAAGACAAACCAAGATGAGATGGCTTTCCTGACAAAAATTATCAAGGATTAAAGACCAAGTATATGTATAGACAAAATTTCACAGATTTCTTCATAAACTGAAATAGAATGAGAAATTCTACCCAAATTACTAAATAAAGTCAAGTATTAGTGCCAACCAAACAGGTGAGAAAAAACATTCCATGTATTAAAAATACTGGGGCTGAAGAGATGGCTCAGCAGTTAAGAGTGCATGTGGCTCTTGCAAAGGGTTCTTGGCATCCACATAGCAGTTCACAACCATCCATAATTCCAGTTGTTTTGGAATGTGATGCCCCTTTCTGACGCCTCTCCAACAGGCGCCAAACATGGACATAAATACATGCAGACGATGCACTTGTATATATGAAATGCATAAAAATAAATAAAAAATTAAAAATACTCACAAACATAATCTAGCAACATATAAAATGACTTGTAGAAATAGTCAATTCTTAAAGTATAACAAGAAGTTACAAGGAGCACAAAGGTGTGTTCAGGATATTGTCTGATGTAGGGAGTGAGCAAAGCATTGAGTGAGCACTGTCCTGAGTGAATGTGCGTTGTTGACATGGACACGCCATAGCAAGCTCTCCAAGGCCTTTGACCCATGGAAAGTTAGCAAAGCTTTTCCTTATGTGGGCTAGGCTCAAAGTCGGCAAAGCATTTTTTTTTCTGTCCAAGCACCAGTGTTTGCAGATGGTTGACTGGTATGTACAAAATCTAGCAACTTTACATCCTTCCTCCTGGATGTGTTTAGCCAGAGACTACTTGCTTAGAGAGACCTCCTATCAATACTATCTACCCCTGCCCTCTGTTTTGTTCCTAATAAACAAGTTCTGTGTTCCTGGTGATAGTAGAACCCTTCCATCAGAGTGCACACTTCCTTCTGACCCTAGCTTTTTCGTGAATGGGTCTCTGTGTTTGTCCTTTCTTCATCCCCTCTCCACCCCTAGACAGGGTTCCAGGACTCAAGCCTCACCAGATGGAGTAGGATCAGGACATTAATAGGGCAAGAAGATTGAGCAAATAGAAGTGAACATGATTAGCTACATTTGAATTTCACTAAATGTATGGATCTCCACATTCGTCGTGTCTGGAGAGGGACTGGACATGGGAAGCAAGAAGGCAATTTGGTTCAATATGACTCAGTAGTCACTGGTTCAAACTTCAGGAGTCTGGATTTGAGAGATTTATTTTAGGCATATTTAGCACAGGACAACCTAGTGAAAACTAGTTTAGTGATGATTTACTTAATTCTAATGTACAACAAAGCACACATAAATCTCTTTGGGGAACAAAGTAAAATAAATATATAAATTCACACACACACACATATGATATATGTATCAGATATAGCTATATTGAAATTCTTTGTAGAGTCCATGAAGATCGCTACTATAGATTGACCGAGAAGAATAAGTTTATCATAAGAGTCTGCAGAAGGATCAGTGCTGGAAAGTCTCTAGCCACACAGAGGGTAAAAAATTTGCCAGGCTAGATAAGGTGTCCACTCCAGCCTTTCATGTTAGATAATGCGGTTTGTGTTCCTTTCCTTGAAGGCACATCCCTGTATGCTTCACATTCCAGGTTCCCCTGGTGCTTATGTGTTAACACAAAACCCTCCTTTCCTCTTATAAGTAAACGCTTTATAACATAGACACAATACAGTATTTGAGACTCATACTAAAGCATTCACTGTTTTCTGAAATTTACATTTCACTGGATCCTGCCTGTTTTATACCTAACAACCCTAGTGCTAAAATAATTTAAATCTGCTTTTCTTTCCCAGCCCCAGCTCCCAGAATGACTACTCCAAGACGAATAATATTTTTTTTTTATTAAATGCCTAGGCCATAAACTTTGGCTTATTCCCTGACCAGCTTGAAATTTATTTCACGTATTTAAGGTATTCTATGGCTACCATTTGTTTAGTTATCACTCCTTAAGTCACAGCCTGCTCCTCTGTGTCTCTCTCAATGTCTCCCCGATTTCATCTGTCTGATAGTTTACTTCTATCTTCTTGTAGCATGTTCTCTCTCTCTCTCTCTCTCTCTCTCTCTCTCTCTCTCTCTCTCTCTCTCTCTCTCTCTCTCTCATATTTTCCATTTATTCTCTGACTATTTCTCAGAATCCTCTCTCTTCCTGCCAGTGTCCCACCTCCTATTTCCTGCCTCAGCCTTTTAATTGACAGGTGATGCTTATAAGAGATTCTACATTTCCCACTTTTAGTCCAATAAAAGGATCTTTGTTTTACATTAACACATTATATACACTTACAATGTCTAGTCCATTGGTATTTGGTAACTTTGGAGAACATACTCTATTATCCACCATAAGTTGATTAGTTATAGTTTTCTACTTAAATCATTTTCTATCATAACTTCTATTGACCTTATAATTTTTTCTAATTCCTAACAACTTAAGTTTAATTATGAGACTTTTTAGTCTTCAACACCATCAGACAGCTGAGAAGACATATATATATATATATATATATATATATGACTTATATATATATATATATATATATATATATATATATATATATATTGCATGACTATGCAGGAAGTGTATAGCAAGCATCTTACCAAACTATTGAAATAACAAAGGTTTCTGGCTGCCTGGACAGTTACTCACAAATTTAACATTGGTGCATCCATCTTCAGCCCTCTAGCTCAGTATGACAACCTTTTTTTTTTTTTTTTTTTTTTTTGTGAAACAGAACTTATAAAGGACTTACCTACCTTGTCCTTGCAAAGCTAGGCAGTAGACTTCCCTAAGTCTTGTTTGTTCAGTTTGAACAGTATTCTGTCTGCAATTGAAGCAAGGGCATTTTCTTGCTCAGTGGCTTAACTCCATATGGAGTCTCTTTGATGCTTATTATCTTCATTGTCACAGAATGAGGGTGCTGCCAGGCACAGACCTGTCTATTGCGAAAAAAAATTAAATAATCAATCATCTTTAAATGCCATATTTTGTCAATCTCTGAAGTTTTTGAAGACTATCTATATAAAGTATATCTGAATTATTTCTAGCTATTTACTGTTTAACTTTGAAAACATCTGGCTGTAATTAACTAGATTAGTATCTAACATGACCATACATTTGATTAACAACATGACCATAAGTTTGATTAACTATTAATCAAACCCAAAGGTACAATTTCATTATGTACCTTTGGAATCAGGACTCATCAGTGGGGACCACAGAAGGTCATTTGTCTTGAGTTTCCACAAGTTCAAAGGGTTCTAATTTTGATATTTCATTCAAATAATTACATTAAAATTTCTCAAGGATGTGCATAGGATATAGGATTAAAGGAGAATGCTTATTAAATTATTTTAAAAGTCTGTCTTTGTAATGAGTGATAGCTAGTTAATAACCCCTATGTTTTCTTGCTTCCTGATCACCATGGATACAGTTTGTCCCAAAACCTAGTGGATTAAAACATCACAAATTTCTCATGTTATAATTCTAAAGGTAAGAACTTCAAGGCTTTGGCCCCATGACACCCCTTTCGGGCAAAGGAATACATTGTTGCCAACCTTCCAGAGGTCTATTTCATGAATTCTTATGGAAGCTGGTCCTTGTCATACAATTACACTCTTCTGCTAGCTCAGACTACTCCCATTTCCTGGCTAACATTCCTGACTTCATCTTGTGAGAACAACTGTGGTCATACGGGACCCGTTCTAGTAATCTAGTACAACCTCTCCAGCCAGGGATCCTTAATTTAACTATAACTACAAAGCCTCACTTATGAGAAAACTTGGATCTCAGGTTCTGGGTTTTAAGATATAGATTGTTTGAGGCCATTATTCAGTCTATAATGAACACTGTGTTAAAAAATAGTTCTGACTCCCTGCTTTTTATTATACTAGTTAATTAAAATAAGAATTTAAAATATACTATTTTCTCACTTCATTTTAACATATCTTTTGAGCCTCTTTTCGCTCTGAGAGGCAGTATAATTTCTTATCTCAATAATGGAAAAATAATATAGTTTGTAACTCAAAAACCAGTGGTTTGTAATCTTGGCTTCATGCTAAAGTCAGCTGGAATTCCTTAAAGTCCCAATGCCAAGGCTGAACACCAAATTAATTAAACCAGTCTCTGCAGGGACTGGATCCAGGTTTTAGTGACTTCAAAAGCTCTCCATGCAATTCTAGTGGGAATAGAAAATGGACCATCTATTATTCCCTTCTGTAACTGTGCTTTGTGGGATTTTGGGCAAAAGCCTCAGCTTTAGCAGCACCAATACACTAGACTTGGCTGCCAATCCCAATGTGCTAATTAAAGGGACCAGTAATGCTGAAAATCAGTGAGGGGAGGATTATTCAAGGGGTCCAGTAACTCCAAGTCCCATCTTTGGGGTACTAACGAGAGCCTAATCATAAGCAGAGAGAGAGAGGATTGGGACAAAAGGCAAAAGGTATTGTTAAACTGTACTGGTCTAGATTTCTTCATTGTTGTCATTATATCAGCTCTGGTCCTGAAGGATTATCTGGAGAAGTGCTTATTGCTTAAGGAGACAGTGGATGTCAGATTCCTTCTGCCCTGGGGTGTTTGCTATTGGTAGATATTTGTCCTCATAGGGGGGCAATCTGTCTGTAGGCTTTTGTTCTTTCTAAAATCCCAGGTGGCTGCAGGTTTAAGACAAGGACTTATTTCTGTACCTTCAGCAAATTCAATGATACACACACACACACACACACACACACACACACACACACACACACACGACAAAACAAAGGCAGAGACATCCAATTTTCATTCTGTCTTTAGTTATCTACAGGCTTAAAGGAAGAGTTCATGCTTTATAGTCAAAGTCAACTTCCTGGATCCTCACATTTCTCGTACTTGAGTAATTGTGCTTGCTTTCTCCAGTCCTTTCCAGTGTTCTCTTCTTAATGTTTTTCTCTGCTCCCTGTAAGATTGCCCCATCTCTCTAGTGAAGTACGTTCTTTTGTGACCTCATATTTAATCTTGTATAACTTATCCCAGACGGAGGTTGAACAAAACAGACCAACTTTATGCTTTAACACCAAACGGCCACTTAATATCTGCAAGCTCTCCACCTCCCATCCAGGTTTCTCCTCTGAAGAATAAGATCTTGGAATAAAATTATCTATAGTCTTTTCTGAGTTGTAAGCCTCAGAATTCTAAATATAGGAAAATATCAGAGTCCTATGGAATTGTTGAACCTAAGTTTTGAAGAATAGATGTGATTTAGTTTAAGAGCAGTTATCTTAGTTTTCCTCTCATAGACAAAGGATCCCATCAAGGATTTGAGAGCATATGCATTATTTAGGAGGTCATCACTGAAAACATCAGGACAACAAGGTAGGTGACACGAGCTTCACTTCCAAGATTAGGGTCACTGTGAGCAACTGGAATTCATTTATTGTAGATAAGTCTGGATATTGGATATAGAACATGGCTTTCAGGGTTACTCTACACAAGGGAGAAAGAACAGAAACACACAAAATGGGTTTCTTGGTGAGTCACTGCTGTTAGGGAATGGTAGCTTGCTGTGTATCAGGGATGGAAAGTCTGTAGCAAGAGAGGGCTGTAGGCAAAGAAACAAATGATGACATTTGGTTATCAGGTCAATGTGCACCACAGGGATAAAGCCAAAGGGGACAGAGCAGATGGTAATGTGATTGCTTCATTTTTAAAAAGGCAGTTGATTATTTCTCTGTACACATTAAATAGAAGAGGAAAGGAATAAGTAAATTGATGCTTTTGAAGTATATGGAAGACTCCTCCATTTTTTTTTTTTTTGGGAAAAGCAATGTATTGAGACAACATTTTTCTCTTGTAAAGTTCTTTTGGTTGCTTTTAAAAATCACATAAAATTAGCTTGGTTGTCATATACAGAAGATGCTATATCCCAGCAGAGGTCCTTGAGCCCTTCTTTTTCTAATAATTTCACTTCCTCTTCTGCAGTGTTCCCTAAGCCTTAGTTGTGGGGTTGTGTTGTAGAGATATCAGATGGGAATGCATACCCCACACTCAGCAGTTCTCTGAGTTTTGATGACTTGTGAATTTCTGTAATGGTTTTTCACTGATTAAAAAAAAATAAAGTTTCTTTGTTGAGGAGTAAGAGCTACACTTATCTGTGGATATAAATATAAGTGTTTAGAATAGTCATTTGGAACACCAGTTGACATTCCTACATGGAAAGATGAAGTGTCACAAGGACCTGCCCCTTGACAAAGGGTTACAGATTCTTAATGCAACAATTAATGACTGGTCAGAGAGGGAAAATCAGTCTTTTCCAGGAACAACTCCCTTAATAGGTTCCAGGAACAACTCCCCTAAACACACAAGCATAACAGAAACAGGAAAGAGACCCAGCAGGCTATATTTACACATACATTATGTATGTAGATTCATGTATACATACATACATACATATAGTACATATGAAGAAGTCACGAATTTTAAGAGTGGGGGGAACATGGGAGTAGTTGGAAGTAAAGATGGGGGTTAGAAATGATGTAAATATAGTATTTATGTATGAAATCCTCCAAAAATTAAAACATAACAAAACAAAATTAACTTATTTGGGGACCAATTAGTTATATTTTGTTTCAGGCTATAAAGTGACAAGCTTTGTTAAATATTCATAGGTTAAGGAGATTCGCAATACTTCAAGCAAGTTAAAATGAATATTACTTTCAGGTAATGAATAAGTCATGCTGTAGGTATTAAGGAAATGAGGTATGTGAGAACCTGAAGGAAGTCTAAGTCCTGGCATCTGTCTCTCCCATACCTGAGTTGGAGCCTGCACGCTTACACCATGAGCATAAGGATCTGCTTACTACCCATCCAGGAAGTAAGGTCAGGGCAGGAAAAGATAGTGACGATTAAGAGTACTCATGAAATGGAAGGAGCCTGTTAGCCCGGGGATCCAGTTTATGTCTCCTGTTGGCTGAGGGTCAAGAATTTTGATGGACCTGAAGCGTATGTAAGAGACAATAGTTCCTCCTTTGAGAGATAATGCAAACATATGTAATATAATAGCTAAGTCCAGCATGATACCTTATACCTGGAACCCCAGGCTTAGAAGGCAGATAAGCAGGATTGCTATGAGTTTGAGACCGACCTGACTGGACAAAGTGAGTTCAAAGCCAACTTGGAATATATAAAACAACAATGTAAACATGCTGAAAGAGCTAAGGAAACTTACTTGAGAATATATATATATATATATATATATATATATATATATATATATATATATATATATATATATCCCTGTACCTTTCTGCTAAAATCAGAAACAAGATTATGAATTATATTTACCTTACAAACATACTGTAACCTTCTCATAACCTATGTATAGTAAGAATTCCTTTGAACATTTTTGGCCTGTTTTTCTTTCTTAGGCTGAAAAGCTGCATGGTACACCTCATAAAACACTTTTGAATCTCATTTATGAAAGGAAATTACTTGAATAGAATTACATATGTCAAAGCATATGGCTTAATCGTGTAAAGGTAGATTTACATTGTGTCTGTTGAAAAATATCACTTCAAACATACAGAATTTTACGTGTTAAAAATGCTTGAAGTCAGCTCTTTTCTCTTGAGAAGCCAATACTCACCCTTGGGAATATCATTCTATGTCACTCTCTGTCTCTGTCTCTTAATTTTATTTTTGAGATTATATTATAATTACATTTCCTCCATAATTTCCCCACCTGCAAACCCACCCCATTTATCATGCCCCACTTTCCTTCAAATTCATGGTCTTTGTTTTTTTTTGTCACTAACTGTTATCAAACACACACACACACACACACACACATTTCTAAATATAACCTGTTCAGTATATAAAATGTTACTTGTATGTATGTTTTCAGGGCTGACCTTTTGACACTGGACAACAAATTGGTGTGCTCTTCACTGGGAAGACCACCTCTCCCTCTCCCAGTTTTCCCAAGTTGCCTATAGAACTTTGTGTGAGGTTAGCCCACATAATCCCTACAGCAATCTATTAACATTCACACTTATACCCAAAAATAAATACAGCCTTTACTCCTCATCAAAGAAACTTGTTTTCAATAGCAGAGATCACCACCAAAGAACAATGAAAAAACAAAACACACACACACAAAGAAACAACTAAACCTTTACCACCACCACCACCACCACCACTGAAACAACCAATCCAAATGCAGAGTTATAAAGCCCAGTGCCAATGGAATCCATCACCTAATATTGAGGAAAATAGTACAGAACGATTGTAAGAGACAAATGATGAGGATGCTTTGAGTTGTGTTTTCCAATACTACCAGAAGCTACACCCATAAAGTCTTACCAATGTGACTGCCCACACATGAGTTTAACAAGGATGACACTAATAGACACACTAAAGTGGACGAGGAATATGCAGGCCTCAAGCCTATTGTCTTTTTCTTTAATATTTTTCCCTTGATAATGCAATTTATCTTCATCACATTTACCCCTAGATAATCCCCTCAAGCAACTGCCATCTTATCTCCTTTCCAATTTCACTCTTTCCATTTATAATTTTTATATATGCAACTCACCGTCTCAGTCCACTTAAGGCTGTTCATGCGCACATGAGCATGGGATCATTCACTGCTGGGGAGAAGGTATGAGAAGCTATCCAGTAGCACACCCCTAAAGAAAAGTAATCATTTTTCTCCAAGCAGCCATCTGCAAATAGGTCTGACACTAGAAGTGGAATCTCAAGAGCCTTTGTCCCCTTCACTGGAATTTTTAATTGGCTTGATCTTGCACAGGTCTTGCATAGATAATGCCTGCCATTGTGAGTTCATGTATACAACCATCATGTAAGGTTCAGAGGACAACATTTCACATCTACTTCTCCATCCTGTAGATATTATGTCATTTCTACCCCTTAGTCTGTGATATCCTTTGACTCTTGTGGTAGGGGGTGGGTCATTTATATGGATGTTCAATCAGTGGCTGAGAACTCATAGTCAATTGATTCTTAGGAGTTCGAAGAGAAATGTGACACTGCATTAATCACAAGCTATAGCAATAAGGAGATTTCTGACCAAGGTTGGGTTGAACAACAATCTGTGAATATAAGCATAAACACATATACATTAGTTTTCCATTTAGAAAAGCATTATCACTAGATTCCTCCCTAGGACCTATTGGCTTCCCCAGTTATGTGTCTTAAGCATGCTTACAATACCAGTGTGAAATGCCTCTGTGAGGCAATCTCCAAATAGCAAAAAGCACATGGTTACCCTCACAGTCTTCCCCCTGTTGGAGTGATGGGCACATCTTGCTTGGCAAGTTGATATCCTAGCATGCAGTTTTCAATACTAGATGAATATATTTTGATTTGTGTTTGTTTTTCTTTTTCTGCTAGCATACCTGTACAACATCCAGCACTATGAAAGCTAGCCAGCAGGGAGCTAACTGAAAAGCTAAAGCTGTGTTCATCAACCAAACTGTATTGAGTCTTGAGCAATAGAGTCTTATCATCTAGTTATGGTGAACAGCTTATCACAATGATATTATGTAGTGTTTTGAGAACTGCTTCTAGTACCTCTCTGACAAATAACTGTCAAGGAGGTAACCTGTGCCTGAAATTGTTATTTCATTTAATAACCCATGTCTTCTGAAAGCAGCTTTGTTCACTAGTATGGGGTGCTCCTCTTCAAACTCCGAGAACAGCCATCGGTGCTGATCCATGACATTAATTTCAGCACTCAAAACAAGTCTGTGTGAGTTTGAGACCAGCCTTGTCTACACAGAGAGTTCCATGCTACTCAGTTGACAGAAGGGTATACTACTTAGAAAAAGAAAGAGAGAGAGAGAAGGAGAGAGAGAGAGAAGGGGGAGAAGGATGGGGAGGGGTGGGGAGGAAGGGAGGAAGAGAGAGGGAGTAGGGGGAGGGAGAGGGAGAGAGACAGGGAGGGAGGGAGAGGGAGAGGGAGCGGGGGATGAGAGAGAGAGAGAGAGAGAATTTGTAGAGCTGCAGAAGGTGTGCTAGTTCATAAAAATAAAAATAAAAGTAGGTCAACTCTGAGAGCTGCAAGAATTATCAGCTTGGTAAGACATACCCAGTGGTCCACTAGTATCATCCATGGTATAGGATTAGTGAATCATATTCTGAATCATATTAAGGTCTGTTTCATGAGAGAAAAACCCATACACAGTACTATTAGTAGTGGTAGGAACATATGGCTAGATAGACCATAGGCCGCTGTAAGACAGAACTTATTCTGCTCTTAGTCAGTGCTCTATTGCTGTGAAGAGATGCTGCAACCAAAGCAACTCTTCTAAAAGAAATATTTCATTGGGACTTACTTACATGCAGAATTTTAGTCCATTGTTTTCATATCGGGAAGCATGGCAGAACACAAGTAGACATGGTGCTGGAGAGACAGTTGAGAGTTATGCATTCAGACTGACAGGAAGCAGGGAGAAAGAAAGCAAAAGAGAGATACAGAGACAGAGACACAGAGACACAGAGACAGAGAGACAGACAGAGAGACAGACAGAGAGACAGAGAGACAGAGAGAGAGACACAGAGACAAAGAGACAGAGAAACAGACTTGGTCCACCTGGGACATTTGAAACTCTAAAGCCCAGCCCCAGGATCACACTTCCTTCAACAACCGCTTAATGAGTTCAAATGGTGCCACTCCATGGCAATCAAATATTGGAACCTATGAGCCTATGGGGATCCCATTCCTATCCAAACCATGGCATCTGCTAAGTGAAAATATTTAAATTACTCCTAATCACTTATTGCTATACCCATAGATTAGGGCATTTCTCAACCCTCATTAGAAAAGCTTCTTCTAGCAGTAGATAGTGATTAACATAGAAATCCACAACTTGTCAACATCTAAAGAATAAGAGGAATGTAGGAATGTTTAGGCAAATAACCATAAATGAGACATCTATATTACACCTCTCTTCTCAAGACTCAGAAATCACCATGACTTATTGAGGCACTCATATGATAATAATGGAATAGAATTGTTTGGGACTATGTTAATCAGTGATTATCACATCTTTTATGTAGTTTGTAAGCTTCTTTAGGGAGATGGAGGTTTCTTCTCGTATGGAATTTTTCATGTGGTTCAAGGTATGTGACCATGTACCGTAAAACATGTCTTTATCCTCTAAGCACTTATTATTTACTGTTATTTTAGTTAATGCATGGGAGAAGGCACAGAACAAGAAAACAACACGAGGCCCTTGGTACATACATTTTAATTCTTGGGCAGGTAAGGTCGTTTAGCAGGCCTTCAGTCATGAAGAGCAGCGTTCAATCTCAGGACCCCCATAGGAACTGTCCTCTGACCTACACATGTGCATTGCTGCATGTCTATGAGTGTATACACACACACACACACACACACACACACACACACACACGCACACACACACACACACACACGCACAATAAATAAATTTAATAAAATGTTTACTAAGCCTTAGCTCTTAGGTATACAATTTTATTGGTTCTTTTTTAATCTTTTTTTAGTCCAGTCATTATCCTCCTCTCAGTCTGCCCTCCCACAGTTCCTTATCCCAGTGCTTCTCCCCTTGTCTCCAATAGTATGTCCCCACCCCCTATACCCCATCAGGCCACCCCACTCCTTGGGGTCTCAAGTCTCTTCAAGGTTAGGTGCTTCTTCTTTCACTGAGGCCAGACTAGGCAGTCCTTTGTTGTATATGTGTAGGGGCCTTGTACCAACTAGTGTATGCTGCCTGGTTGGTGGCTCAATGTCTGAGAGATCTTGAGGGTCGAGGTTAGTTGAGACTGCTGGTCTTCCTATGGGGTTGTCCTCCTCCTCAACTTCTTCCAGCCTTTCCATAACTCAACCACAGGAAACCTGACTTCAGTTCCTTGGGTGGGTGTAAGTATCTGCATCTGTCTATATCAGTTGCTTGTTGGTCCTTTTGGAGGGCAACCATGCTAGGCTCCTCCCTGTAAGCACAGGATCAGTAATAGTGTCAGGCCTTGGAGCCTCAACCCTGAGCTGGGTCCCAATTTGTGCCAGTCACTGGACCTCCTTTCCCTCAGTCTCCTCTCCATTTTTTGTCCCTGCAGTTCTTTTAGACAGGAACAATGCCTCCACTTGGTGGCCTGTCTTTCTCCTGGAGGTGAACTCTACAAGTTCCCTCTCCTCACTGTTGGGCATTTCATGTAAGTTCCCTCCCTTTGAGTCCTGAGAGTCTCTTATTTCCCAGGTCTCTGGTACATTCTAAAGGGTCCTCCTAACTCCCACCTCCTGAGGTTACCTGTTTCTATTCATTTGGCTGGCCTTCAGGGCTTCACTTCTGTTACCCCCCCCCCCCCCGCAAAAACCTGATCATGTTCTTCCTTTCCCCTCCTTCCTCCCCTCTCCAACCCAGGTCCCTCCCTCCCTCTGCCTAAAATGATTGCTTTCTTCTCCCCCCCCCGCCGCCAAGTAGGATTGAAGCATCCTCACTTGGTCCTTCATCTTGTTAAACTTCTTAAGATCTGTGAATTGTATCCTAGGTATTCTGTACTTTTGACTAATATCCACTTATCAGTGAATACATACCATGCATGTCCTTTTGGGTCTGGGTTACCTCATTCAGGATGATATTTTCCAGTTCCATCCATTTGCCTGCAAAACTCATGATGTCCTCATTCATATGACAATTTGCTTTTTAGTTGCTAAAACTGTGTTTGCAGGGTTACCAAAAGAATGTTAATTCTTAGACTCATTGCTGAGTGGTAGTGCTGTACTGAATGGCACTGTGGGAATGACTGTGGGATTTAAACAGAAAGTGATAGGGATGCTCTCTCAGAGTAACTAAGTGATTAAACACTCAAATCTTCATTACATTTCTGGTATTAAATTCCACAGAATTAGCTTCATTTTTCTACTTTGTTTCTGTCTCATGTTTTCCTTCCTTCACTCACGGCAGCTCACAGGGAGCACTGTTGAAACTGAAGTCTTCATGACAGTCAGTAAGATCATCCCACACAGAAAGATTTCCTTTCAACTTGGTGATCTCATCTTTTGAACTTTACCAGGTTAGGTTTCAGAGATATTATATTTCTCTTGGATGAGACTCTATTGCTGGTGATAATTTTTAATACCTCTTCCTGGTAGGGAGGGAGTCACTGGCAGCAAGCATCAGGACTCAACAAGACATATAAGAATATCTAAGCAACACAAACATAAAAATGCATGAGAAGTATCACTCTAAATCTCAATCAACTATGATGTAACATCCCTAAAGTTGTTCTAAGAGATGATATATAAACAAAGACAGAACTTGCCTGGAACATTCCAATAGTGTGAAATGTATGCCTCTTGGAAGAAGCTCTGAAAGATCTCCTTTCACATGTTCTCACTTTCCAGTTCAAGGTGTCAAGGGTGATGTGCTGGTTAAGTTTCTAGGTTTTATAATCAAGATATTTTGAATTAAAGAAAACAAATAGCAGACCAATTCACAGTCCGTGTAGCAATGAATGCATTAGACAATCTTTGTTAACATTATTTCTTCACTGTAAACTTTCCCATAGATCTATTGTCTAAGGATTACATATCTCCTAAGGCAATGTTCATTTTATTATCCAGTATCACAAATATTTTTACAAAAGACTGGTGAAAAAAAAAGCATCACAAGGAAGCAGAGGAGGGTAACAAGGTATTTGTATTGCAAATAAATTCCCTGCTTCAGCCAGATTCCAAGTGAACTTATTTATTCCATCTCATACCAAAGGAAGTGTGGTAGGGTATACCTGTAAGTCTCCAGCTAATGCTGCCTTTGGATTATTGGAAATCCCAATCCTTCAGATATTAGGTATACACACAAAATGGAATTAGTAGCTTGAGAATTTTCTTTCAATAGAAAGCAAAGATCTTTGTTAGAACTAAAGAATTGAGATAGCAAATTTGGGGCTAGGGAGTTGGCTCAAGTGTGGAAAGTATTCACTGTAAAAGTATATAGAGCTCAGATCTCTAGCACCCATGTAAAGGTCAGATGGTCTTGGTTGTTTGTCTATAATCCTGACACTAAGGACACAGAGATAGTGAATCCCCTAGAAATGTAGATAGCTAGACTAGACAAATTGCATACATGATTCCTGCACCTGCACACACACACACACACACACACACACACACACACACACACACACACACCAACTCAATCCACTCACCCTACTGTAATCTGTATTGACACACATACATATACACAATACATATATGCACATGCAAAAGATATATAGCAAAGGACCAACAAGTCTAGTTAACTGGTAGGGTGTTTATATACCATAAACAAAGCCCTAAATTCATGTGGGGTTTTTTTTTCTGATTAATTGGTATTCTCAGAGTAGTTTAACTTGCTTTTTCTTTCCTTTATTTTTTGTTATTGTTAGATATTTGCTTTATTTACATTTCAAATGGTATCCCATTTCCTCATTACCCCTCAAAAAACCCCTATCCCATCCCCCCTCCCACTGCTCACCTCCCTTCCCCCAATTTCCTGACTTGCATTCCTCTATTCTGGGGTATCGAGCCTTCACAGGACCAATGGCTTCTCTTCTCATTGATGTCTGAAATGCTCATCTTCTGCTATGTATGTAGCTGGATCCATGAGTGATGGTTTAGTCCCTGGGAGTTCTTGGGGTACTGGTTGGTACATATTATTATTATTCCTCCTCCAGGGCTACAAACCTCTTCAGGTCCTTTGGTCCTCTCTCTACCTGCTCCATTGGGGACCCTATGCTCAGTCTATTGGTTGGCTGTGAGCCATGGGTGTTTTGATTCACTTTCCAATAAGGATCAAAGTATCTACACTTTGGTCTTCCTTTTCCTTGAGCTTCATGTGGTCTGTGAGTTGTATCTTGGGTATTCGAGCTTTTGAGCTAATATCCACTTATCAGCGCGTGCATATCTTGTGTGCTCTTTTGTGATTAGGTTATCTCCTCAGGATATTTTCTAGCTCCATCCATTTGCCTAAGAATTTCATGAATTCATTGTTTTTAATAGCTGAGTAGTACTCCATTATGTAAATGTACCACATTTTCTGTATCCATTCCTTTGTTGAGGGACATCTGGGTTCTTTCCAGCTTCTGGCTATTATAAATAAGGCTGCTATGAACATAGTGGAGCATGTGTCCTTATTACATATTGGAGCATCTTCTAGGTATATGCCCAGGAGTGATATAGCCAATTTACTGAGGAACCACCAAACTGATTTCCAGAGTGGTTTTACAACCTTGCAATCCCACCAGCAATGGAGGATTGTTCCTCTTTCTCCACATCCTCTCCAGCATTTGCTGTCCCCTGAGTTTTTGACCTTGGCCATTCTGACTGGTGTGAGGTGAAATCTCGGGGTTATTTTGATTTGCATTTCCCTGATGATTAAGGATGTTGAACATTTCTTCAGGTGTTTCTCAGCCATCTGGAATTCCTCAGTTGAGAATTTTTTGTTTAGCTCTGTACCCCAATTTTTAATAGGGTTATTTGGTTCTCTGGAGTCTAACTTCTGGAGTTCTTTGTATATATTGGATAGTAGCCCTTTATTGGATGTAGGGTTGGTAAAGATCTTTTCCAAATCTGTTGGTTACCGTTTTGTCCTATTGACAGTGTCCTTTGCCTTACAGAAGCTTTGTAATTTTATGAGGTCTCATTTGCCAATTCTTGATCTTATAGCATAAGCTATTGGTGTTCTATTCAGGAAATTTTCCCCTGTGCCCATGTGCTCCAAGTTCTTCCCCATTTTCTCTTCTATTAGATTCAGTGTATCTGGTCTTATGCAGAGGTCCTTGATCCACTTGGACTTGAGCTTTGTACAGGGAGAAAAGAATGGATTAATTTGCATCCTTCTACTGCCGGTTGACCCAGCACCATTTGTTGAAAATGCTGTCATTTTACCAGCAGGTGGTTTTAACTCCTTTGCCAAAGATCAGGTGACCATAGGTGTGAGGGTTCATTTCTGGGTCTTCGATTCTATTCCATTGATTGACCTGCCTGTCACTGTACCAATACCATACAGTTTTTAACACTATTGCTCTGTAGTACAGCTTGTGGTAAGGGATAGTGATTCCACCAGAAGTTCTTTTATTGTTGAGAATAGTTTTCGCTATCCTGGGTTTTTTGTTATTCCACATAAATTTGGAAATTGCTTTTTCTAACTCTCTGAAGAATTGAGTTGGGATTTTGATGGGGATTGCATTGAATTTGTAGATTCCTTTAGGCAAGATGGCTACTTTTACTATATTAACTCTGCCAATCCATGAGCATGGGAGATCTTTCCATCTTCTTAGATCTTCAATTTCTTTCTTCAGAGACTTGAAGTTCTTGTCATACAGATATTTCTCTTGCTTGGATAGAATCACACCAAGGTATTTTATATTATTTGTGGCTTTTGTGAAGGATGTCATTTCCCTATTTTCTTTCTCAGCCACTTTATCCCTTGAGTATAGGAAGGCTACTGATTTGTTTGAGTTAATTTTTTATCCAGCCATTTTACTGAAATTGTTTATCAGGTTTAGGAGTTCTCTGGTGGAATTTCTGGTGTCACATAAGTATACTATTATATCATCTGCAAATAGGGATACTTTGAGTTCTTCCTTTCCAATTTGAATCCCTTTGACCTCCTTTTGTTGTCTAATTGCTCTGGCTAGGACTTCAAGTACTATACTGAATAGGTAGGGAGAGAGTAGACAGCCTTGTCTAGTCCCTGATTTCAGTGGGATTGCTTCAAGTTTCTCTCCATTTAGTTTGATGTTGGATACTGGTTTGCTGTATAATGCTTTTACAATGTTTAGGTATAGGCCTTGAATTCCTGATCTTTCCAAGATTTTTTATTATGAAGAGGTGTTGGATTTTGTCAAATGTTTTCTCAGCATCTAATAAAATAACCATGTGGATTTTTTTCTTTGAGTTTGTTTATATAGTAGATTATATTGATGGATTTCCATATATTGAACCATTCCTGCATCCCTGGAATGAAGCCTACTTGATCATGGTGGATCATCGTTTTGATGTGTTCTTGGATTCAGTTGGCAAGAATTTTATTGAGTATTTTTGCATCAATATTCATAAGGGAAATTGGTGCAAAGTTGCCTTTCTTTGTTGGGTCTTCATGTGTTTTAGGTATCAGAATAATTGTGGCTTCATAAAACAAGTTGGGTAGTGTTCCATCTGTTTCTATTTTGTGGAATAGTTTGAAGAGTATTGGTATTATGTCTTCTTTGAAGGTCTGATAGAACTCTGCATTGAACTCATCTGATCCTGGGCTTTTTTTGTGTAGGAGACTATTAATGACTGCTTCTATTTCTTTAGGGCTTATGGGATTGTTTAGATCATTTTTATCTGATCCTCATTTAACTTTGGTACCTGGTATCTGTCTAAAAAATTGTCCATTTCCTCTAGTTTTTCTACTTTGTTGTGTATAGACTTTTGTAGTAGGATCTGATGATTTTTTGGATTTCCTCAGTATCTGTTGTTATGTCTCCTGTTTCATTTTCTCTTTTTCTGATTTGGATACTTCCTCTGTGCCCTCTGGTTAGTTTGGCTAAGGGCTTATCTATCTTATTGGTTTTTTCAAAGAACCAGCTCCTGGTTTGGTTAATTCTTTGTATAGTTCTTTTTGTTTCTAGTTGGTTGATTTCAGCCCTGAGTTTGATTATTTCCTGCCCTCTACTCCTCTTGGGTGTATTTGCTTTTTTTTGTTTTAGAGCTTTCAGCTGTGCTATTAAGCTGTTAGTGTATGCTCTTTGCAGTTTCTTTTTGGAAGCACTCAGAGCAATGAGTTTTCCTTTTAGCACTGCTTTCATTGTGTCTCATAAGTTTGGGTATGTTGTGTCTTCATTTTCATTAAATTCTAAAAAGACTTTCATTTCTTTCTTTATTTCTTCTTGACCAAGTTTTCTCTGAGTAGAATGTTGTTCAGTTTCCATGTGCATGTGGGCTTTCTGTTGTTTTTGTTGTTATTGAAGACCAACCTTATTCCGTGGTGATCTAATAGGGTGCATGGAATTATTTCAATCTTCTTAAATGTGCTGAGGTTCGTTTTGTGACTGAGTATGTTGTCAGTTTTGGAGAAGGTTCCGTGAGGTGCTGAGAAGAAGACATATTCTTTTGTTTTAGGATAAAATGTTCTGGAAATATCTGTTAAATCCATTTGGTTCATAACTTCTGTTAGTTTCACTGTTTCTCTGTTTAGTTTGTGTTTCCCTGCTCTGTCCACTGATGAGAGTGATGTGTTGAAGTCTCCCAGTATTCTTGTGTGGGATTCAATCTGTGCTTTGAGATTTAGTAAAGTTTCTTTTAGGAATGTGGGTGCTTTTGTATTTGGAGCATATATGTTTAGAATTGAGAGTTCATCTTGGTAGATTTTTTCCTTTGATGTGTATGAAGTATCCTCCCTTATCTTTTTTGATTACTTTAGGTTGAAAGTCAATTTTATTTGATATTAGGATGACTATACCAGCTTGTTTCTTGGGACCATATGCTTAGAAAATTGTTTTCCAGTCTTTTATTCTGAGGTAGTATCTGTCTTTGTGCCTGAGGTGGGTTTTCTGTATGCAGCAAAATGCTGAGTCCTACTTATGTATCCAGTCTGTTTTAATAGAGATTTGAGTCCATTGATACTAAGAGATATTAGGGAGAAGTGATTGTTGCTTCCTGTTATTTTTGTTATTAGAGGTGGAGCTAAGTTTGTGTGGCTCTCTTCTTTTTAGTTTGTTAATAGAAGATTAATTTCTTGCTTTTCCTAGTGTGTAGTTTCCCTCCTTTTGTTGGTATTTTCCGTTCATTATCCTTTGAAAGGCTGGATTTGTGGAAAGACATTGTGTAAATTTGTTTTTTCATGGAATATCTTGGTTTCTCCATCTATGGTAATTGAGAGTTTTCCTGGGTATTATAGCCTGGGTTGGCATTTGTGTTCCCTTGGGGTTTGTGTGACATCTGCCCAGGATCGTCTGGCTTTCATAGTCTCTGGTGAGAAATCTGGTTTAATTCTGATAGGTCTGCCTTTATATGGTACTAGACCCTTTTCCCTTACTGCTTTTAATATCCTTTCTTTGTTTAGTACGTTTGGTGTTTTAATTATTAATTATAATTAATAATTTTGTTGAAGACATTTACTGGCCCTTTAAGTTGGAAATCTTTGCTCTTTTCTATACCTATAATCATTAGGTTTGATCTTCTCATTTCCTGGATGTTTTGGGTTAGGAGCTTTTTGCATTTTTCATTTTCTTTGACTGTTGTGTCAATGCTTTCTATGGTATCTTCTGCATCTGAGATTCTCTTCTGTCTCTTGTATTCTGTTTTTGATACTTGTATCTAATACTCCTGACTTCTTTCCTAGGTTTTCTATGTCTAGAGTTGTTTCCCTTTGTGACGTCTTTATTATTTCTACCTCCATTTTTAGATCCTGGATGGTTTTGTTCAATTCCCTCATCTGTTTTGTTGTGCTTTCTTGTAATTCTTTATGAGCTTCTTCCTGTTTACCTTTGTTCTCCTGTATTTCTTTAAGGGAGTTATTTATGTCCTTCTTGAAGCCCTCTATCAGCATCATGAGCTGTGATTTTAAATCCAAATCTTGCTTTTCTGTTGTTTTGGGGTATCCAGGACTTGCTGTTGTGGTAGAATTGGGTTCAGATGGTTCCATGTTGCCTTGATTTCTGTTGGTAACGTTCCTACATTTGCTTTTTGCCATCTGGTTTTCTCTGGTGTTAGTTGGTCCTGCTGTCTCTGACTGGTGCTTGTCCCTCCTGTGTGCCTGCAAGCTGTCTCAGCACCACTGGGTGACCTGCTCTCCCCTGTCACAGAGTGCTGTGATGCTGCCCAGCTCCTGGGTGCCGGTGGAGCTCTGATGGACACTGGTTCAGCTGCCCTGCCACTCTTGTGTTCCTGGCTGTACCTGTCTGCTCAGTCACCAGAGAGAAAATGGTGGCCTCAACTCAGAAGCCAGGAGTCATCAAATCACTCCCTGCCGAGGGCTTCTCCCCTGACAAGATTGGTGCACAGATGACTGAGGCACTGCCCCGCTCCTGGGTGCAGGTGGAGCCAGGATAGACCCTGTCCCATCTGCTCTGTCACTCCTGTGTTCCCTATGCCCCTGGCTGTACCCACCCACTCAGTTGTAGGAGAGAGGATGACCTCAATATGGGTTATACTAAAAGTATATAAGATTTTTCATATTCCATATCTGCTTTCAACAAAAATGCAACACTATCTTGTCAGTGTGGAGTATTGTTTTGCTAATTCAGCTTTGCTTACAAATAGGAAAACAACCATAAGGCAGTGACAGCTTTGAATTGTTAATAATTTATACCCATATATTTTTTCAAAATAACTCCCAACAACTCACACAGAATATTGTTCATGTTTAAGCCTTTCCTCTAGTACTAATTCACTTTAAAATTAGCATCACCCAGTAAATATACAGGTACCTGACCACCTAGCATATAAGCCTGCTTTTGAAGTTTCAATAACTCCTACAGTTTTAGGTGAAAGAGTCAAAGTGAACTCTCCTCAGTCAAATTGATCATTAAGGCTTTTCACTTGCATATAAATTCTCATCTCAGAGATACCTGACTTAGAACATATGTCCAAAAGGATGTTCTTGTATGTTATAAGACCAAGGAAAAGTCAATGACACAATTTGTTCAAAGTCACAACCAAAAATGCTGCACTTGAACTCCTGTCTGCCTTTTTCCTAAAGTTACCCTCTCACAGTCACCATCTCAGCAAACTGAGAAGGAAACACTGACTAAAATAATGGCTAACAGATAACATCAGCAGTGCCTTTGGTAATGGCTGTCTCTTTGTTCTCAGCTCTGGACTACCTATTTCTTGTTAGATGCTGAGAACTGAAGGAGTGAACAAACTTCCCCCTTTCCGTACTTCACTTATGTAGCTTGAGAAGGTTTTGCTTTTGTTTTTTGTTTGTCTCCAGCAAAGGAAAAGCCTTAGACTTTGCAACTGGAAAGGATTTGGAAAACTGAAAAGCAAGGAATATGAATTAGTTCACCAAGTCCCATTTGGGGATGTGTCTCCATAAGAAGATGTTCCCATTTCACTGTAATCTGAGAGACAGATGTATATCTTTGCTGGCTGCTTGCTCCCTTTCTGTCCATCCAAACTGCTCTGAATAAATGCCTACAGTTGTGGAACTCAGTTTAAACTTTTTTTTTTTATTTTCTAAGTTTTTTTTATTTACATTCCAAATCATTTCCCCTTTCCCGTTTCCTCCCTCCCCCAAAGTCCCATAAGCCCCCTTCCCTCCCTCTTTTCCCCATTCAACCCCCTCTCGCTTCTCTGTCCTGACATTCCCATACATCCAGTCTTTCCAGAACTGGGCCTAACTGAACTGCAGAGTGACTTGAAATTCTTCCAGGCCCGCCTTTGTGTTTCCCTTCAAAGGTGTGCCTCAGGGAATGTCACTTTTAGTATTTAATTGCAAAACTTTTCTTTGCTTTTCATTTGATCTTTTTTTCCATTAAGTCAAGGCTATTCTCAAATTAATGCCACTCCTGCTTCAACATTCCAAGTCTTGAGACTTTATTCATGGCCTCCAGGTTGAGCTTAAAATCTATCTTCTTTAGTGAACTAAATCTATATGCTATCTGTAAAGAGATAACTCCTACATGATTCCATACTTAGACAAATATTTGTATGTTTTTTTAAATAATCTATCTTAATCAACTCATTATAAAGTTACACATACTAATGTACAAAGAGAATAGTATATACTTATTAACAGAGTTGAATAAAGCTAGAGACTAAGATAATGGTTGAGTGCAGTATTATTATGGCCATCAATAACTGCTCCAATGTTTATCAACAATCCAAAATGTGCATACACATTACATGAAAGATTAGCTTGTGGGCATGTAAGTAGGTAGTTGATAGACAGAAATCAGTAGATCAAAATTACACATTCAACATCTGATTGAAATCTGGGGCTATCTAACTCCATACATTTAACTGCTAAGCTTACTGCTTATTTTTCTTATATTCATGTTTTTACTCCTTGCCAAATAAGAACACATAGCATATAGTTTGACCATGTTATATTCTTTAAGATGTGCTATACTTTCTATTTTTATGTCTTGGGATATCGAGGCTGTGTAATCAAGAAAATATTAAGCATCAAATGTATTCAGTCAGAAGAGGATATCCTAAAGGATAGCAGAAAAAAAGTACCAAAAAATGATTTAAAATGACTTTGCTCTAAGGATGGAAAGCACAGTTGGCCCCTGACAGGGATAGCTTATCTGCTGTGTAGTTTAAGCATATAACAGGCAGAGATATTTGTTGTTCAAGATTATCCATCTGCTCTCTAAGAAAATGGACATCTCTGATGTTTGTGTTATTTTAAAGTTGTAATATAAATGGGCTGGCCTGTCATTTATAATGTGGTTTATGGTGTCAATCTTATACAGTCATTTAAATCCACACCCAAGACTGATGGCAATCAGGGTAAAGAGCTGGAATTTGTATTTAATCAAGAGTATCTGCTGAATATAGCCAGATAGATAACTACATGCAAGGGTGAGGTCAGCCTGCAAGCTTGGGCCTCCTGAGGCACAAGGGTCTGTTCATCTGCCCTGTCGGTGTGATGGGAACACACCACCTCATTCCCATTAGTGTTAATGGAGCCAATCATATAAATCCGCTACATTTCAATGCGTATCCTCTTGTGTTTTGATATCTTAATGCACAAAATTACATCTCTGGGGAAAAGCTTGCATCCTCCTAAGTGCTCCCAATTCCCATTAATGCTAATGGAACAGAGACACACACACTCACCGATGTTCAGGAAAGTGGGCAAAATATGGAAGATGATTAGATTTGGGGAATATCATAAGAGATGTGCAAAAGCTGCAGAGATTGCCTAAAATGATCTCTTTCCAAGCTAGCTGAAGGACTTTCATTATACAGAGCTATTTTTCTCAGAACCATCAAGAGATAATTGACCACACTCTGCTCTCCAGGGGGGAAACATTGATGTTGATACCTATTTGAGAATAGACTTGGGTGTGTTCATCCAAAAAGGGGGTGGGGAAGATGAGAGAATTCTAGATATTCCTGTGAAAAGAGCAAGGTAATGCAGCTGCAAAAGCGGGAATGTGGGGCTTTGTTTTGTATGTTGTCCCACAGAGTGGGTCACTCTGGCACAGAGTCTGTTTAGAAAGGTTCATCTATATGGCAAAAAATCTAACCTGGGAAACTGCCCACCGCCTCTCTAACTGAGCAAAAACCTTTAAAGATGCCCTTTTCTTTTTAATTTATGAGAAATGCAAAGATAAGCAATTCTGGCCTAACCCTGCCCCCTCTTCTCTTTGCAGAGAGGACACTGGCACAGCCTCTTGTATCATCTGAAGTTATTTCAGAGGTAAAATTATACAACTTGGAGATAAGACCTTGTGATCAGAATACAAATGAAAATGAAAGTCAAACAGCCTTCACTTTCCTTCTGAACAATTTTGGCTGCTCTTCCTCCTAAGGAACAAAAGTGTGTTCTTTGTTGAACTTCTGTGGTTTAGGGAAGGGATGTGTCTAGGTCTGGTACACCTGTAATTAGTACCATCTTTTATAGGTGGGATTAGGAGGGTGCAGAAGGATGAAGATGCTAAGCGACTTCAATTTGGGGATCACAATGCATACAATTTTACTAGATGGGTTCACACCTTCTTTTAAGGGTAAAACAAAACAAATTCTTATGCTTCAGATTTAACATTTCTAGAAAAACAGTTTAACAGGATAGCCCTTATATATGATTCAGTGGGTAAAGGATTCCTCAAGGGGAAAGATAAAACAAGGAGATAAAACAAGGAGACAGGAAAGAATAAGTGTTGTCGTGAGCTAGATATAGGAAGAAGGAGGGTCCAAAGCCAGCCTGAGTTACAGAGCAAGACTGGGTTCAATCCCATCCCCTACAGAAGGGTTATGCTTCCTTTAAGCAATCTGTGGTATATTTTGGGTGGTACGAGAGTTTTAAATCTACTCTGAAACTCAGATAAAAACAATGGAATTTCTTGTTAAGAATGTGTGCTTTTGTGTTCAACTGCAGGAGAGCAACAGCTAAGCTTGAAATATTTAAAATCAACCCTTCAGGTTGATTAGGATGTGTGTCCATGTGCTTGTGCATGTGTGCGTGCATGTGAGTATGTGTGTGTGTATGTGTGTATGTCCGTGTGTGTATTTTGGTCATATATATGTATATATATACATATATATATTTGTATACATATATACATATATATTTATATGTATATAAATTCAGATATATATTGATAAAACTAAGTGGATATTATTGAGACACACGGAAAAAACACTCTGCTCCAAGTGAAAGTGCTACTTGTTCAAATGGTTTAATAAGTACTGTAGGTAAAGATGGGATTTAAGTTGTCTTGTATACCCACAGAATTATTTGCTTACACACACACTCAAACACACATACACACACATCCTAAGGGAGGGAGGGAGAGAGGGAAGGACGGAGGGGAGAGAGAGAGAGAGAGAGAGAGAGAGAGAGAGACTACACCATTCACATACTAATTATACTGGAATCATTTCAGTAGGGAAGAATCAGTTATTCTTTAGTAGCATTCCATTTTAGAGACATATAGTATTCCTACATCCTTACCTGTCTCTCAGTTTTAGTGATTTCCTAAAAGAAAAGCATTGTCTTGACATAGCACCCATTGCCCTCTAGGACATCATTCCTGTTTCCAATCTTTACTAGCAAAGAACACCTTTCAAAACTGCACCCAAGGGGAAAGAAATAGTAGATGACATTGTTTTTAAAGCCCTTGATAGACAGAAATGCAGCTGTTCAACCCTCCACTTCATGGGCCTTCAGAAATAAGAAAACGTTGATGTGTGGGGCTGTAAGGGTTAGGTTTAATAGAGTTTTAACATCCACACACTGGAAGGAGTGTCTCCAAAAGTGAGCAAGAACCAACTCCTCAATCAACTGTATTCATCCTTGATTTTGCAAGACACAAATTACTGTGACCTCAATTACTACAGAAGAAATGTGCCTCCTTTTAGCTCCTCATTTCCTAAGGGGTGGAAAGAGATTTTGCTTGATAAAAGTAAGTAAATCAGACAAAGTATCATGTTAACTGCTTCACTATTTTATATTTTTCAAATTATTCTTTGAAACTGGTTTAAGTTAGTTAAAGGAAGAATTGAATTACAGTTATATATTTTACTTAAACCAGATGAATTTTACATTTTATAAACACATCAAAGATAATTTTTTTAGTCTTATAATTTAGCAGTATTATTCCAGGCTGATCAGCTTTTGAAGATTTAGAGAAGGTCACAACTAAGATAAAAACCCTATCCACAAACTCTTACCAAGTACTTTGTAAATAACAGAGAGAGTTCTGATTATTTCTGTGACCTCAAGAGGTACTAAGAGAACACTTAGCCATCCCATTTCTAAAAGGATTGAATTCTTTCCCTGTGAACGTTTCCCAGTTCAACTTGGACTCTACCAAGAACACCAAATTCTGTTCCAGGGAGAAAAAGGAAATCCTGTGGCTTCTATTTATTTATATGGCATGAAGTTTACTTTCTCTTGTGTCTGTCACTTTAAACCATGCCTAAACATAAAGCTGTGCATGTATAGAAAAGAATTCCAGATGTATTTCTGGAAGGAACAGAACATCCGTTTTCTTAATTTCTAAGGTGCTTTTCATAAGAAACATATCTATTCAGGAAGATACCTCTCAGTAAGTGGCTTTCACCCTAGTTTTCTAATCAGCCAATCTCTGTGTTCAGCTGCAGGAGTGTAAAACAGCAGATGATGCAGAGGGAACCATAGCAGTTGATTAGCTCATGGAGGTGAATCACAAAATGTGTAGGAGAGAGTTATAAACGTCAAATATTTATAGCAAATGTGATCTTTTAACCTGTTAAGATCAAAGTGCCCTTGGTTAATGTTAGTCAAGTTAATGCTATCATTTAACGCTAGCCAAACTTACTAGAGAAATTGGCAGTCAAAGATCTATAGTGTTGCGTGCCTGGTACTACCAATTAGATGCAAGGTTAAACACAGAAAAGGTCCTGGAAGTGACCGACCCTTATATGAAGGGGGGATGGATACTCTAAAAATGCCCTGAGGGGTATATACGTATCACACTGTTTCTTGAGAACATGAGCCTGATAGCCTCTATCCACTCAGGTGTTTCAGCATTTTCACTGACTAGAGAGTGCATGCTCAAGGCCAGTTTGGAGGTAGCTCTGTATCTATACCATCATGTCTCAGGTGTTATTTCTCCCTGATTTTTTCCCCTAGAAGATGGTTTCAATTTACCTAATTCAGAAACAAAGATTTCAATATAACATTCAGTCTGATAAGCGATCACACATCTCCCTGTATTTCTCTAATACTTCTGAAATTCTCATTTCTAACCTTTCGCTTTAGTCTAGAAAGGAGCTATGTTTAGTAAGAATGATTAAGCTAAATAAGATTTTGAGGGATTGATATGAAGAAAATCTACAGTGCATCCTGAGTGATCAATGGGTTTGTGTGGCTCACACAGCTTGGTATTTTAGCTTTCCTTTGCCAATTCATTGCTCTGTCCTACACTAAGGCTTCTATATTGTAAAGCTTTGAAGACAGGTTGGACAGGGTTTATTAGTCTGGGTAGGTAGGTCAAATTGTAGAAGCAAACAACCCTGTGATTTTAATGCAGAAGCACAGTAAATGGGTGATTCTTACTTATAGAATGCCCACTGAGTTTTCAAGGGAGAACTACTGTCGTCGAGGAATCTGTTCATTGTACAGCCACTCATTATACGAGACTGAGGCTGTGCAATAGTGTTTAGCTATACCAGGAGAAAGATGTGGCATCCTGTTCAACAGAGCAAACTGAGAGAATATGGAAGAACAGGCATAGGCTTTCGAGAGCATCTCTGTCCTCTGTCCATTGGCCAACATGACCCACAGCAAAGGGGAAGGGATATTTACTATTTCTATGTTTCTGGAATCAGATTTGAGAGAAATCTGTGTTATGACCTTTATAATCCTAAAGAAACAAGTTTACTCATTTTAGAAAAATTCTAGCTTTCATGTGTTAATTTGCGCCTTCTCGTAATCTTCAGGTGTTCAGGGTCCACAAAGGAATAGATCAGAGAGCCAGTATTTCCTTTTCTTTGTGCAGAACAGAAGGGCACAGTGGCTGGTGTTTCCAGGTCATGATTTATTGGTTCCTCTGAACCGCTGCAATGCTGTATTCTTCCAGGACACTCAGCAACACAGCAGGCCTTTTTAAGAATCCCAACTGGCTCCCAGGCTGAATACAAGAGGAGGAAAAGGCATCAGTTGAAATGGAAATCTGCTCACACCAAAAATAGACCTCTCATGAGGGTAGTCTTGAAAAAGAACTCAGGGCTAAGTAGTTCTGGGTGACATATGTTGAATCATTTAAATTTTGTTTCCCTCCACAGTTTAGTCAGGAAATAAATGAATTTAAAACAGTGAAAGAAAAAAAAAGAAAAGAAAATATTTAAACTTTAAAAGCTAGCTCAGGAATTTCTCTTAAACTAGGGGGACTAAAGCGTTGGTCAGCCCAAGTTTCCCCTTCGTAGTTGTGAAGCATAATTCCATGAAAACGCTGTCAAATGACAGTGATATAATGCTATTTTTGTCCCCCACCTCTATACTTCATCTGGTTCTCCTGTTGGGAAAGGTGTACCTGACCTCCTCACTCTGCTCTGCTCTATCACTAGGACATTCAAGGTCCCCTTTCCAGGCTCTCAGCTTCCCAAGCCTTCCTCTGTACTTGCTCCAATGTATGCAGTTTACACTTTGTGAAACACATCCCTTTTCTCTGGGATCTCCTCTAAGTGGATGCAGGCTTAATCATACACTGGCAAGCTCAATGTATGTTAAGTATGGGAGGCTGCCTTTTCAGAGAGGTCAATTGGTCCTTGTCCTAACATTTTGCTTTTGGACTTTGGAGCAAAAATGTGACGCTATAGTTTAGGAACACTTTGATGGTTGTTTGGATTAACATGACTTATTAACATGTGGTTAATGCTCCCTGGCCTTCTCTGATGATGCCATTTTGTCTCTCTACTTAGAAATGGATGCTAAGGCTGAGTCTCCATGGATCACAAAGCTAAGCCACATGTGCTGTTTTGTTCCCATTTTGAGCTGGGACCTCAATACATTCATATTTCAGAGATACTGGGAATTCTATGTGGATTCCCATTCCTTTTTTGCCCTGTTGCTTTCCTCAGTAGAGGAATATTGATCCTAATCCTGACCACTGTATTCTTAAGACAGCATTTGATTAGAGAGACATTAGCAAGCACATCATGTGTAGCCATGTGTAGCTGGCTTAACTATAATTTTTCTACAAGTCACCTTAAGAGGAACTTTCTTTTTGTCTTTATATAATTTCATGATGATAGAAATTGCATAGAGACTTAAATATATCCAGAAGCTAAGAGTCTTTCTTTGCCCACTCACGCCAGGAAATCCACTCAAAATTAGCCAAACGTGTTCTCACTCTGCTCCAATTTGAGTAAAGTAAGAAAATAAATGTTTCTATAGATCAAGTTTTATTTTTAAAAGGAGGCATTAGCACAGTTAAAAATTAATACAAGTGGAGACAGAATTGTAAGAAAAGTAAACTGTGGGCACCTCAAAGACACATGGGGACTAAAGGGATCTTTGCTGGTCTTGAGGAACAATACCAGAACAAAGTTGTATCCTTCCCAACATGATACTGAGAATTATCATACAACTCCCTGTAAGCTATTGAGTACATGGCTATGATATCATCATAGAACCCCCTTTAGACT
Organism: Tokudaia tokunoshimensis; assembly: GCA_036184795.1. NCBI lineage: Eukaryota > Metazoa > Chordata > Mammalia > Rodentia > Muridae > Tokudaia > Tokudaia tokunoshimensis. Next base: position 113,488,436 of record BTHU01000004.1, read on the forward strand.
ATTTGGTGCATGGCTATCCTGTGACATCATCATACAGCCCTCTGTAGGCTATTGGGTGCATGGCTCTCCTTTGACATCATTATACAGCGTCCTGTAGGCCATTAGGTACATGGCTCCCTTATGATATCATCATACATCCCCCTGTAGTATATTGGGTGCATGGCTACTCTATGACATTGAGAGTACCTTCATCTACAGACACTCTTCTGCTTTCAAAATTGCAATAGTGCTGTTCTCCAGCTGCCTTGATTTCAGCCCAGCCTTACAATGAATAGTATAATGTGACAGGTAAGAGAATGTGCCATGGTCCTAAAACTAGGTTTTATGTTCAGGTCTGTCATTTTACTGACTTTAGTATTAAGCTCTCCAGGTCTCAGTTTCTTATCTGAATAGGATCAGTTGTAAATTATACTTTATAAAATCATTAGAGATTAAATATTTTAAGTCACATAAAATGCTTAGGACAGTATCAGGAATTTAGTATGTTCTCAGCAGGAATTATCTATTTTTATTATATCATCATTATTTAATGAAAATTGAGGGCATATAAGTCCACAGTATACTGCTGGGTACCCTGTGGAGAATTGTGATGAATATAAGACTTGGTTGCTATCTCAAAGGAATATATAGCATAATAATGTGTTAATTCTGTGTCTCAAATTTTTGTTGAGTTCATTTACTCATTCAAATTGTCAGAAGACATTAATAATTATTTTCAACAGACAAACTAATTAATATGGGAGAAAAACAGATATTAAAAATGGGAACTGTGAACTCAACAAATAATGAATCTCTAGTCTATAGAAATTTCTAAGTATAACAAAATTTCATCTGAAGGAGAGGAGATACATAGTATTTTGTTTGGTTTTTGTTTTGAGACAAAGTCTTCACAAACCTTGGTTTGGCAAAGAATCCAATGTGCAGAACTTCTAAGTTCCCTAACCTCCCAGCTGCTGACACATAGGCATGAATAACCATTCCCAGCTAAGATATGTTTGCTTCTTTTCCAATTTGAACATCTCTGTTTACTTTTCTTGCCTAAAACTTCTGATCAGAAATTTCAGTATTATGTTGAAAAGAAGTGATCAGAGTAGACACTTTTCCTTCTTATTGAAATGATATCAGGTTTCATGTATTACATTTATTTTGTTAAAATACTTTCCTACTGCTCCTACTTTGTTGAATATTTTCTTCATGAAATAGTGATGAATTTTGTCAAAAATGATATTTACTCATTGAAAATATTATACTGAACTATTAACATATTAGCTGATTTTCATATGGTAAAATAATCTTGTATAACTTGGCCATGCGCACTTGAATGTGCTGTTGGGTTTCTTTGCTATCTTTGATGTCATTTGTCAATAGAAATTGGGTCTATTAGTTTTCTTTATCTGAGTCTTTTTTTTCTGGCTTTTATTTAAGGTTAATTCTGGCATAATAAAGCAAAGTGGAAAGTATTATTGCCTAATCATTTTTATAAAAAATAGCTTAAGAAGAATTGACACTAATTATTATTTAAATACTTGCTGAAGTAAAGGTCATATCTAATTCTGGGCTTTTCTTTGTTTGTAAGACATAATTTTTATACAGAAATGTATAGGGAAGCTGCTAATGAACTGAGCTACAAACATTAATATATTTATTCCATTGTTCATATATTGTTGGCAATCATATTTCCACATATATGCACAAATAAATACAGACATATAAATACATTTTTTGTAAATCACTAGAATGTAGATCACATATGTAATTGCTATGATTATTATGTATGTGTAGAGTCTAAGGATGGATGTATTTTCTAAGCATATAGATTCTATTTTATGTAACTATAATCAATGATGGTTTGTAGACAATGTAGAGGACTATCTAGTCTAAAATTATATATTTCACTTAATTAACCCTCTCTTTAGCTTTTTTTATTCTGAGACTGTGACTCAGCGTTCTAGTCATACTATTGCATTTTTAGATAATCAACCTGGTTTTACCTTAAGAAAATTTGAGAACGTTTTATGATTATATCGAAGTTACAGGGTCTCACACAGAGTAGTCCTTGCAGTGTTCTTGGTACAGTCATAAGCACACAAAGCACATTTTCCCTTATCAATGCTGACAGTTTTGGTCACCTGGTTAATGTAGTACACAATTATTCCTCACTGAAGGGTTATACAATTATTCAGTTTATCCATATAGAGATAGACAGATACTTTTGCAATGAATACAAAAGGGTATCAAAGATGCATGGTCATGCAACAACATTTTTCTCATTAAAATTTGTCAACTTAGGATACCTTTAATATGAGCAGATATTTGCTATAATGGCTTAAAAGTATGAGCTATCTAGATAGAAATAAGCATTCTGTTCAGGAAAAGGCCACCTTCACCCTTATATTTTAACTGATTTTTCTAGCTACTTCTAGTACTAACTCAGGGATTACTATAATTAAATAATTTGTTGCTTAAATGGCATTATAGGTGACCAGCAACAATTTGTTAAAACTAGTGTCCAGGTCCCTGTGCCAGTATAACATTGTGGGTGTCTTAAATTACCTTGAATTTTATAGTTTTAAATCAGTCCACCCTAGGCAGATTATTTTCTGTAGCTTTATGCAAAAAATCTTATGAGTTTATGGGGTGAACAACTTTAGAACTGTTCCCTTCAACAATCGTTTTTTTTTTATAAGTAGGTATGTAAGCATGCAGGACTTTGTAGAAATCTGCTTATTAGTTACATATATCTTAAAACTCTTCTCCGAAGAAATGGTGGTGGTAGATGTCTTAAATTTCTATTGCTGTGAAGAGAAGAAACACCATGACCACAGCAACTCTTATAAAGGAAAAAAAAAATGGGGCTTACTTATAGGTCCAGAAGCTTAGTTCATTATCATTATGATGGAAAGCATGGCTGCACGCAGGCAGATATGGTGCTGGAAAAGTAGCATAGATTTCTGCATCTGGTTTGGCAGGCAGCAGGAAGAGTAATATGGGGCCTGGCTTGAGCTTCTGAAGCCTCATGCCCATCCCAATGACACACTTCTTCCAGTAAACCCATACCTACTTCAACAAGTCCACACCTCCAATAATGCCACTCCCTGTGAATCTATGTGGGCCATTTTCATCGAACCCTTCACAGTGGACATTAGAGTCAAATCCTTACCTGACCGCAGTCATCCTGTGTGTTCCCTAAGCTTGGGGTTCAGGTGCTTTCTAACTTTTAAAATCAGATGATGCATATGCTCAGCCTGTTACCATCAACAAGACTATGACTTAAAATTCTGAAAAGAGCATATTCTGACCAAGATTCTTTGTGCTGAGGAGCAAAACTAGGGTTAGAAATGAAAGAGAGCCATAGAACTTGTATATTCCTAGCAAGCTTCCCAACTGTTCTATAATCTTGGTCCAAGATGTTCCTATTAAAGATGTGAGTTAGACATGTTCTTTTCCAGATTATCCCCAGGGAAGAAAGGAAGAGAAAATAAAAAAAAATGATAAATCAATAGAACATCTTTCATAAACAGTTATCTTAACAAATATACCTATACATCACAGGCACTGTTGATGTCTTGTCTGTATCTTTAGTAGCAAGCAGCATACCCCGAAACAGTGCTAGGAATGCCTGCATCCTCTAGAGATTTTCCCTTAGACAGTGGGAACATTTATTCCCTAGAGGCAAGGATCATCTTGGCTCAAACAAAACCTGAATCAAGAGCCAAAAAACATTTTAAATTAGGCACTTACCTCAAATTAAACTGTAAAGGTCTTGCTCAGCAAATCTTGGTGGTGGGGTAGGGTGGGAGGGGTGAGGGTGGAGGATGGGGACCTGAGTCCTTACTGCTCTGTGCAGGAACTCAAGGTCTTGTTTAGCTGTTTCCCTGATCCTCTCTGTTTGTTTTTTCTCCATTGAGATTTCTCCTAATTGTCATCTCAATAAATCATGAGTTGTGGGTCTTTCACACACATTATATTTTGTGTTCATTTAGAAACTCACAATATCCCAGGTTTGCTGATTTGAAGTCTGAAAACCAAGTTTATTATCTTTGTCACCTGCTTCAAACAGAATGACAACCTATCCCTGAAAATACAATTACTTTTTCAGCAGCCTTTACAGCTCCAATCAAGAGTAGGTATCATGACCTTTTCCTTGCTTTCTCTTCTCCATTCATCATCATTGACACTATGCAGGCCCTCTTTGACTCAGGTAGGATTTCTATATCATTTCTGTTTTTGTCGTAGTTACTTTCTGTTAGTTACTAGTGGTTCTCCATGCTGAGGCAATATGCCAATAATGCATTGTCTATTTACACAACTCTTGCTTTTGATCTTGCTTTCTGTCCATTTGGGTTCTCTCTCTGAGCATCTATACATCTGGGAATCTATGAAAATTCAGATCAAGTGTTGCACAAAGTCAAAGATTCCATAAATTAAAACCACTTTTTCCTCCCTCTTCCCTGGAGTATTTATTTTTTTTCTTTGTAATATGTTACAGCCCATGTGCTACTTGCCATTTCATTACCAGGGAAGGCATCTAACTTTGATACTGGAGCATCAGGTGCTCTAAGGTAGGGGCTGTATTTTATTCCTGTTTTACCATCGCTTCATCATGTGTACCTCTGAAATGTGATGGTCAACCTACAGCTTGCACAGGCTGGTACCATTTACAAAACATATCTGCCAAGACCACTTTCTGTATGCGAACACAGTACATCATCCTGTGTTTGCATACCACACTTTAGTTCTTGACTTCATCTTTGTGCTTTACCCTTGCTTTCCATGTCCCTTCCTTTTGTAGTTTAGTCACCATTATCACTTGTGTGCTTAGATTTTGTGTTTATTTCTAGTTTGGCTCTGACTCAACTCTCTTTGATTTCCCCTGAAGTCAGAATAAGGGCTGCTTTCTTAAAGCACATACCTACTGCAGGTTTTACAAATATGTGTGCTCTGTAGCCCCTGGGAATACTCAACCCAGTTTTCTTTCAACAACTATTCAGTATAATTTCATTTCAAGAATCCTTTAAGAAAATCAGAGAAGTGAGGACTTATCTAGTATTAACTCTCCTTTGAGGAGAAGTCGAGAAGCCTTGAGCCATCTCCTGAGTCTCTAAGGTAAGCTTCCTGTTAGAATAAACACACACACACACACACACACACACACACACACACACACACACACACACTGGGTGGGGTCAGGGAAAGGGAACACAGCAGACATAGATCAGAATGATCATTGTATTTTTGTTCTCAGTATTTACCATTAATCTTTTTTTTATAGTTATAAAGGGAAATGTCTATCCTACTAAAAGTTGGATATATTAGGTATTCTTAAAATATTCAATTTAGCAGGGGTGAATAAAATAGAGAAAGTATTTTATAAAACGTTTGAAAATTCCACATTAATCTCTCAAAGGGCCCTTAGCTTTAGCAATCCCTTCTTTCACCCCTTTTCCTTCCTCTTCCCCATTTGATATTACTACTCCAGTTCCCAATCCATTTATTCATAACTAGTATATTTTTTCTTCCTAGTGTGACCCACTCCTTACTTTCTGAGGATATTAACTGTTAATTAATAAGTTTTTGATAAGCAGGCTAAAAATCCATAGAGCCAGCATTTTGATGACTCCAGAGTTATTCGAGAAGTTTCCACTATTTTTACTATAAAAATTTCTGTAATATATTATGTACAATGCTATAGCTTTTAAACACATAGACCACTGAGTATTTCCTACTGCAACTGAAAAACTTTTACTTTAATTTTAGTTTAATTTAGTTACAGATGTCAGATTCTTATAGTATTGAATAGTACAGATTTAGAGAGTAACAGAAACCAGGGAGCAAATATTCAGAGTGGAAAATGTGTGTCGTAAGAAGTTAATATAGACGGGCAGTGGTGGCGCACGCCTTTAATCCCAGCACTTGGGAGGCAGGGGCAGGTGGATTTCTGAGTTCGAGGCCAGCCTGATCTACAGAGTTCCAGGTCAGCCAGGGCTACACAGAGAAACCCTGTCTCGAAAAACCAAAAAAAAAAAAAAAAAAAGAAGTTAATATAGAGAAGTCCCCACCATTTGGTGAGTGTGTTCATTTTTCATTTTTCAGAACACCTCAGCAGGGATGATTGTGTCCATCCCATTTATAGACACTTGAATATTGAGGAATGTCACAAATAAGTGACTGAGTATGATTCTAATCTTTAATCCAACCATGTCTGAGTCTTGAATCTGCTGTCTTTGGGTTACACTGTCTGTTAATCCATAAAGAGGTGACCTTCTTACATCTCTCACTTTTTAAACAGAGGTGTTTTAGTTGCAGAGCACTGTGCCAGTGTTAGCTGTAGATGATTTAGCAACTGATGCTTCAGGCAGGAAAAACACTCATTCTGGATGGACCTCTCTTAACTTAAGAAGCTCTGCACTCTGACATCTCATCATTATCACAATTACAGCAGAAGAAGGAGAATTAAAACCAAGCCCCAGCAATTACATGTACAAGGGTAAAAGTATCTATTTGTTAAAATGCATAACCCACTTTAATTTTACTTAAGATGGCTGTTAAGAAGAGGACTTGGGATGAAGAAAGTAAGACAGCCTCATATGTTCAAATCTGGACAGCAAAGCCCAATAAATATGATTATAGTTTTTTCAGCGTGACACAGATATATCAACAGGAAATTACTATGTGTAAGACAAGGTATATTTCCCTGGTCTTAACAAGATGCAAATAAGATTCTAGATTTGTCATGTATTGATTTAGCATATCACCACAACATGAGTGCATTTACTAGAAGTTTAAAAATGCCCCTCCCAAACTGGCAAGAGCAGAACTTCCAGTTAAAACAAGCCAAAACAGAAGACAGAACTATAAGTTATAGACTCTTAACCCTGTTCGGTAATAAAACTCTAGGAAAACACGCAGAGAACTAAAAGTAACTGCCTTTCCACTCCTTCTTTGGATGATGTTCTGTTTGTTGATTTGCAATTTCCTCATCTACGTTTATGAATTTTAGGGTTTTAACATTTATATTTTAAAATAATTATAGTTATAAGAATTGTCATAAGAACAAAAATGCACAATGATTGTGTGAATCCTTCTCTCAACTTCCTGCAATATGAGCAGTTTGAAGGTTTCTGGCACAATATTCAATTAGGAAGTCAACATTAGTAATATATACAAAACATGTTCATATTCACATGCACACATGTGTGTGAGTTTATTGCATTTCAAACCTTTTTAATCAACAGTATAATCAAAATACGGAAAAGTTCCTTTATCATGACTTCACCACGCTGACCCCTTTATATCTATTCCCTCTTCTTTACATGGTTTCTGTAAACCCCACAAAGCTCTTGGTTCCATCATTCCAAATCTCTTTCAGCAACATTACATAATAGGATTGTGCAAATTTTAAGGTGCTTGTTTTCACTCAACAAACACTTATCCAACTTTATGTATAGTAATGGTGTTACTTTTTCTTGTTGAAGAGTTTTAAAATATGGATGAAACAGTTCCTGTAACCATTCATCCATTTTATGTTCCTTAAAAATAAATGTATTCAAGAATTTCTGAGGATACATTTTTGTAGAATATCTCAACAAATTTAAATGTGAATAACTTATGTTTGAACATTGTTGATCACACACTAGTAAACGATCTCCAGTCATTCTCCTTTAAATAAATAAATAAATAAATAAATAAATAAATAAATAAATAGATAAAAAGGATCTGCATAAGGTGGCCATTTGGAGTCTGAGGAAGTAGCCATGATGGGGCCTCTGGATGCTTGCCAATGTTTCTAGGGAGAGAGATCAAGTGTAGGTTCCAAATCAGAGTTACTGAATTTAAATATTTTACTCTCAGTTTATAGATTGGTAGAACATTAACACTATATTTTTTTTAATGTTGATGTAAACAGATCTTGTTACTTTAACTTCACAGAGCTTGTGAAAAGTAAGGAGCTCTAGAGATTGAGAGAAGATATGGGTTTTATAAAGTGGAAAAGGAAAGTAGGGCACATAACGGGGGGAGGGAGAGAGTGAATTACACAAAGAACTTGAACGAAAACACTTAAGTGTTTGAGAAACCCATGTAGAGACCTAAGATTTAATAAGCTCATTTAAAAGTACTCAATATTATATAATAAAGATAAGTTACACACACACACTCACATATACACACAAACACACACACACACACACACACCCATGCCCATGTGACAGAATGCAACTCTGTGGGTATGTAGTAGCTATAGATTATCTAACAAAGGTTCCATTGCTATGCAAGGAATACCTCTTTTTCAGTTGTTGGTAATGGGGTGGGGGCAAGAAACTTCTAAAGCAACATAAATTATTCTCATTTCTGTTGAGTTTTGTTAGAACATGAAGATAAGATCCTATTAGTGAAGATATTACAGATTTTTCCAACAGGGCTTAGAGAAGTCTCGTTGGTGCTACTTGGAAGTTTCTTCCCTGAGGGTTAGCTCTCATAATGTTCACATAAGGTGCTATATAAGCTGCCAAGAGAGAGAAGCAATCAACAGCTATAACCAGCAGAACTACAACAGCTAGACCAGCAAGGTATCTCACGCGTAACCAACAGCTGTGTAACTGGACCTACACCCTACTCAGGGGAATCATGCCTCACACTGTAAACTTAACAAAGATCACATAGCTGGAGGATTCATATGTCTTAGAGAAGAACTAATTACTGATGTGCCTAAAATTATATAGTTTGCAATGGCCTTCTAAATGCTTATCTTTATACCCATAGATAAGTGTAGCTCTCGTCCCTCATCAAGGGTGCTTCATTTTTCAGCCAACAGATGCTATGATAGAGATTCACAACCAGTAAAAATGCAGTGACTAAGTTACCATATTTGCCTCGTCCAAAACCATGTCATAACCCCTACACTTAAGGCTCAGGTAATGTTACCGAAAATAGGGCAGAAGGAGTAATGACACCCCAAAGACAGGGAAGGCTGTTGCATTATAGTGTCTCTGGATGAGACAGGCAAGATTCTCCCATCAACTTTCATCAATATGGTTGCTTGCTTAAAGAGCTGAAAAGATCAGAGTAGTCTCATGTCAATATGCAAGAAGGAAAATTTTATCTGCCACATCTACCTGAACAGCATCTTTAATCAGTGGCTACTTAGCGAGGGAGAACAAGTTTTGTTAAGTGAGATATGTCAAGTTAGACTAGTCCATGTCTGAAAAAAAACAACAAAAAACAAAAAAAGAACAAAACCAAAGTCAATGAATGACTCCTAATGGTATTCTTCTATTCTCATTGGTCAGTGCCTAGCTGCTGATAGGAGAAAGATGCAGAGGCCACAGCCAGTGTTAGGTGGGACTCCCCAGGAACCCTGCAGAAGAGGGGAGAAAGGATTGCATATGGGGTCTAGATCAGTAAGAGAACATGTCTCTCTATATCAACTAAGCAGGACTCATAGGACCTCAGAGACCAAAGCAGCAATGATGGAGCCCGTATGGGTAAGAGCTAGGCCTTCTGCATACATCCCGTATTTCTTTAGTTTGGTTTTTTGTTGGGTTCCTAACAGTGGGAATGTAGATGTCTTTGACTCTTCGGCTTGCTTATGGAATCTTTTCCCTCCTACTGGGTTGCCTACTTCAACCTTGATATAGAGCTTTATGCATAGTATATTATTGTACCTTGCTATGCTGTGTTTCATTGATATCACTTGGAAGCCTGTTTTTTTTTTTCTGAAGGGAAAGAGGAGCAGTGGATCTGGGGAGATGGGAGGGGTCTGGGAAGAGAGGAGGGAGAGAGGGCTGTGGTCGGGATATATTGTATGAGAGAACAAAGCAAAAGAGAAAAAGGAAGAAAAAGAGATGAGATGTTTATTCTACACGGTCAGCCTTAAACACATGCAGATAAGTAAACAACACTGCACAAGTTCCCCTCATAATATAAAATGCTTAGCTTCCTTTAAAAAGCTGAGGAATCAAAGTGCTGGTGACAAACATTGAACTATTAGGAACGCAGAGTCTATACTTAGGAAACTGAGAGCACTGAGGAGCCAGAGTGGCACACTGTCCAGTGACAGTGGCTCCTAGGATTACTTGGCATGGCTAAGTGGGAACCCTCTGACATCTCCCAAACTGGAGCAGCTGCTCCTATTAAAGCCACAGAGAAAAACATGCTGCATTTAGGGGTAGGGCATAGAAAAGCTTTTTGACATGCATTCTTTAATAACCCTAAGTCTCCTCTGGGTACCTGACAGCCTATTAAAGGGGACCTGTGGGGCACTGAGCGGATGGTACCAGCACCCTTCATATCAGTGTTGACAAAGGAAGAGCTTTTTAAAATTTTGTCTTCAAGCAGGGAGTATGGTATATAGAGTCTGAATCATTTTACTAGATTTCCTAATTTTCCTCACTGGGGTGGAGATGAGTTCAACGTGAGAATACTTGTGAGGATTATCACTGACTGTCAGTTTTGTCTGTTTTGTGAGGTGGTGCCATGGGCGGTGTTGGGGTAAGGTAAGCACATGGTCCATTAGAAATATCAGGGTTGGAGAGGAGAGCAGACAGACAATTGAATCTATCAAAGAGTAAGAGAGTACTAAAAGCTTTCAAGTCAATTCTACTATTGTTGAACAAGACAGATAGATAGCACATAAAGAAAGACATGGCTGTGTTCTAAAAGTTTCACATGGACACAGAAATGCTAACTTATACATTTTTTTATGTGTCCTAGAATATTGGTCATCTTTGATCCTCATCTAAAAAAGAAAACCGTTTAGCAATGCAACAACAATTTTAGTCATACCAGATATACAAGAGCCTTATCCCTTGATCCCTAGTTTGATTTTTGTTTAGTTGAACCTTAGAATGTTAAGAGTTGAGAGTGTGAAGACCTTGACTTTACTCAGCATCCTGCATTTAAGGTAGCAGCAGGGCTTGCCTTCTGCTGGATGGGAGGAATCCCAAGAGAATGTGTTGCAGAGGGTAATGCATGTTTCATATACTGTCTGGAGGGTCTTATCCAACAGTGTTTACTACTTCCGGGAAGATCAGAATCTATGCTGGCACATTTGCTTGCTCAGAATCCAAGCAAGAGATCCTGCCAGAGTTCCCTGCATCTGGAGACTTCACTTCTAATGTTTCCTGTTATTCCTTTCTTCCAGCATCTGCTGCTGTGCAGGGTGATTGTACCAGCGCATAGAAACCCCTCAAAGTAATCCTGGGCTTTTTTTTTATTATTTTATTTTTTTAATTTACATTCCAAATCACTTCCCCTTTCCCGTTTCCTCCCTCCCCGAAAGTCCCATAAGCCCCCTTCCCTCCCTCTTTTCTCCATTCAACCCCCTCTCGTTACTCTGTCCTGGCGTTCCCCTACATCCAGTCTTTCCAGGACCAGGGGTCTCTCCTTCCATCTTTTTAGAAATCTATTGATATGCGGATTGTGTCTAGGGTATTCCGAGATTCTGGGTCAATATCCCCTTATCAGTGACTGCATACCATGTGTGTTCTTTTGTGATTGGGTTACCTCACTAAGGATGATATTTTCAAGATCTGATCATTTGCCTAGGAATTTCGTGAATTCATTGTTTTTAATTGCAGAGTAGTATTCCATTGTGTAGATATACCACATCTTCTGAATCCATTCCTCCGTTGAGGGACATCTGGGTTCTTTCCAGCTTCTGGCTATTATAAATAAGGCTGCTATGAACATAGTGGAGCATGTGTCCTTATTGCATGCAGGTTAAGTCTCTGGGTATATGCCCAGGAGTGGTATAGCCGGATCCTCCGGGAGTGTCATGCCCAGTTTTCTGAGGAACCGCCAGACTGCTTTCCAGAGTGGTTGTACCAGCTTGCAATTCCACCAGCAGTGGAGGAGTGTTCCTATTTCTCCACATCCTCGCCAACAACTGCTGTCTCCTGTGTTTTTGATCTTAGCCATCCTGACTGGTGTGAGATGGAATCTCAGGGTTGTTTTGATTTGCATTTCCCTAATGACTAAGGATGATGAACATCTCTTTAGGTGCTTCTCAGCCATTAGATATTCTTCAGGTGAGAACTCTTTGTGTAGCTCTGTACCCCATTTTTTAATAGGGTTACTTGCCTCTCTGGAGTTTAACTTCTTGAGTTCTTTGTATATATTGGATATTAGCCCTCTGTCGAATGTAAGGTTGGTAAAGATCATTTCCCAGTTAGTTGGTTGCTGCTTTGTCTTTTTGACAGTGTCTTTTGCCTTGCAAAAACTTTGTAATTTAATGAGGTCCCATTTGTCTTTTCTTGATCTTAGAGCATAAGCTATTGGAGTTCTGTTCAGGAAATTCTCCCCTGTGCCCATATGTTCAAGGTTCTTCCCTAGTTTCCCTTCTATTAGTTTCAGTGTGTCTGGTTTTATGTGGAGATCTTTGATCCACTTAGAATTGAGCTTAGTGCAAGGAGATAAGGATGGGTCAATTTGCATTCTTCTGCATTTTGACCTCCAGCTGAGCATCCTTTCATGCTAAAGGTCTTGGAAAGATCAGGAATTCAAGGCCCATATCTAAACATAGTAAAAGCAATTTACAGCAAACCGGTAGCCAGCATCAATCTAAATGGAGAGAAACTTGAAGCAATCCCACTAAAATCAGGGACTAGACAAGGCTGCCCTCTCTCTCCATATCTTTTCAATATAGTACTTGAAGTTCTAGCTAGAGCAATTAGACAACAAAAAGAGATCAAAGGGATACAAATTGGAAAGGAAGAAGTCAAACTATCACTATTTGCAGACGATATGGTAGTATACTTAAGCGACCCAAAGAACTCCACTAGAGAACTCCTACAGCTGATAAACGACTTCAGCAAAGTGGCCGGATATAAAATCAACTCAAGCAAGTCAGAAGCCTTCCTATACTCAAAGGATAAGCAGGCTGAGAAAGAAGTAAGAGAAATAATACCCTTCACGATAGCCACAAACCATATTAAGTATCTTGGCGTGACTCTAACCAAACAAGTGAAAGATCTGTATGACAAGAACTTCAAGTCTCTGAAGAAAGAAATTGAAGAAGACCTCAGAAGATGGAAAATCTGCCATGCTCATGGATTGGCAGGATTAATATAGTAAAAATGAGCATCTTACCAAAAGTAATACACAGATTCAATGCAATTCCCATCAAAATCCCAACTCAATTCTTCATAGAGTTAGAAAGAGCAATTCAAAAATTCATCTGGAATAACAGAAAACCCAGAATAGCTAAAAGTATTCTCAAGAGTAAAAGAACCTCTGGGGGAATCAGTATCCCGGACCTCAAGCTGTACTACAGAGCAATAGTGTTAAAAACTGCATGGTATTGGTACAGTAACAGACATGTAGATCAATGGAACAGAATTGAAGACCCAGAAATGAATCCACACTCCTATGGTCACTTGATCTTTGACAAAGGAGCTAAAACCATCCAGTGGAAAAAAATTCCTGGGCTTTTTAAGACTCCCAGAGGCAGAACTCCCTGCTGCTCTGAGTTACTGTGACAGACTCTTAGAGCTTGCTCTGGTTCTGAGGTGAGCACCCCCAGATATCACCTATGGGCCTTTAGCTTCAGAGAGGAACAAGACCCCTATCTGATTATCACTATCAGGAGTGATAGCAAGCACAAATACTCCCTAGGCGGATAATTAAAGAAGACCAGTCCCCGAGTGAATGCTATCTTTTGCGTTAACCTTTCCACTACTTTAATCTCATCAGTGAAGATTCTCAGATCAGACAAAGGGGGAAGAAAGTGGTTTGATCTCTTTTTGAAGAAGAAATAAAAAAGAAAAAGGTCGAACAATTTCCCTAGTGTCACCAAGCAAGTCCTTCACTGAACTGGAATGAACTTGTACAAGTATGAAATTGTCAAACTTGCTAAATCCTTCAACTATATAAAATCCCTAGTCTCTCCAGGACAAATTTACATTTTAGAAACTTAGCCAGCTTACATTTTCAGGTATAGTACTTGTATCCCAAGACCTTAAGATGGGCATGAGGATTATAAAATTCTAACCGAAAAAAAAAAAGTGGATAAAAACCCATCTTCCAAGTGAACTTGCAAGTCATTGGCAGCACATGATGGCAACTGTTCCTGTGGGAGACTGACGTGCCACATATGGAAATACAAATTTTACACACACATATGCAAACACAGACACACACACACACACACAAATACACACACATAATAGCAAAATTATTTTCATAATTTGAATGGGTTTATGGTAGTTTGATTCAGTTAACTGAGTTCACCAAGAATTGAGCACAGAGGCATTCAAAGCTTAAAAATAAGGCTTTAGGGGGAAGGAAAGACACCCAAGTGTCTGCCCTGGCCACACTGACCTGACATAGCTAGAAGAAAGACACACACGCACAGGCTACTGGCACCACTACAGTGGAGGAATGTGTAATGGAGAGACAGAAAGATGCAGGACATGGTGGAGTAATGGAAGTGAAAGTAAAGTCAAGTGGTCCATATACTGTGGAGAGAGGTGGAACTGGAGATGTGAAGAATGGGCAGAAATGTAGAGGCTATGGGAAGGAGCTGGCCCAGACTGCCAGCAAGGACCATGTCTGGGTCCATTATCATGCTGAAGCTGGGGTCTGAATCAATGTCTGTGGCCTGAGTTACTACAAAAGGCCAAATGGATATCTGTGGCCTGGGCTGCCACTTGAGACCATGTGGATATCTGATAGCTGTACTGCCCTAGGGTCAGGGGATTTTGATCTGAGTGGCCTGTGGTCAGGGGGACACCTGGGCCCATGCTATTTCCAGGGGCTATGGTAGCTGGGGTCTGGATTTATGTCCCAGGCCTCTGTTACCACCAAAGGCCACACCGATTTCCCTGGTTTGGGTTACCACCTGAGGCCTTGTTGATTTCCAAGCATTGTGCTGAGCTAGCCCCACCCTTTGCCTGCATCAGAAGAACTGGTCATACCCGTTGACTGGACATGAACACGGGATGGTGGGTCCCGCCCCTAGTCTATTTTGGGATGGCTTTGGGAGAGGGAGAGATGTCCTACCCACCTCCACTCCTGTCCCTTGCTTTCCTACAGGTGGACGAGCTGGCTCTGAGGTAATGAGAGAGAGTGAGAGAGAGAGAGAGAGAGAGAGAGAGAGAGAGAGAGAGAGAGAGAGAGGTCTCCACTTGTCTCTGGCTGCAGTTCTCAAGAGATTGAGTCCAGCATTTTGTCTGGGCAGCACAGTAGAGCTGGCACTGGTGTCAAAGGTACAGGTGAGCCAGAACAGAGGGCATAAGAGCAGGAGAGCTGACACTGCCCCTGGTTGTGTTTGGCATTGAGAGAATTAGCCAGCCCAGGAAAGCTGGAAAGAGCCTGGTGGTGTAGGCACAGGAGAACTGGTGGGTTGACAACTCAGCTACATCCCAGTGCCAGATTCAGGGCATTGAGATGGTCTATCCCAACCATTATCCACCCCATCCATGATCTTCTGGAGGGTGTGAAAAGGCAGGTCCTGCAGATCCAAAGGTGCAGGATCTCCATGACACAGGACAATAGCAGGATATCTGAGAAGAGTCTCTATGAGGATCTAGTATTGATAGTGTAGTAGAAGTCAGAGGCCTCGAACCAGATCAGTGACTCGTTGCAATGAACATCTACAAGTAAAGATGTGCGAACAAAAGAGTATACTGTGTGACACACCATGACACGGTATAGCTTCCATGACAAGATTTTTAAATTCTATTTCATTTTATTTTGGGGGGAAGTTTGCAAGGGTGGAGAGTGTTTATGAAGGAATAGGGAGAGAGATGAATGGAATTGGGGTGTGAAATTCACAAAGAATCAATAAAAGAGTAAATAAAAATAAAGCTTCAGAAGGCAATCCAAACATTTATATGCTTAAATATTTCTAATAGAATAAGGAAAAGAAAAAATTAAAATATGATATTAGTGTTATTAATACATAAAATCACATGCAACACATTTTTAAAAAAAAATACTTATGGGATGAACCTAAAATGAAATATTTGTT
The DNA here is from genome assembly GCA_036184795.1 of Tokudaia tokunoshimensis. Taxonomy (NCBI): domain Eukaryota; kingdom Metazoa; phylum Chordata; class Mammalia; order Rodentia; family Muridae; genus Tokudaia; species Tokudaia tokunoshimensis. The sequence goes on from BTHU01000004.1 coordinate 113,504,403, forward strand.
GAAATCCTGTCTGTTCCTTGTGTTATGCTATTATAAGGTTGTGGGAAGAAAATTAGGTCTAGAAGGTGAGCCATTCAAAATGGAATCAGTGCCCTAAGTCAGAAAGCTAAGTAGCTCTCTTTCCTACATGTCAGAACACACCAAGAATGGGCAATCCATCCTTCACCAAAACCCCTCACCAGAACCTAGGCCTATTCTGATTTGGGACTGCAGTTTGTAAGAGTATGAGAAATAAATTCAAATGAAACAAATTCTGTTGATTATAGGATACATTGGCTATAGTATCTTACTAGAGTAAACTAGTAGACTGAATGAGCTGAGACAATTTTTAAGAAATAAAAATAGACGAAATATAGAAAATCGCCATACAAGTGTCTAAATTATAGGCCCAAGAGGAGGAGCTACAACTGTTTCCCTTCTAAAGAGCAACCAAGTTAAGCAAAGTCCTAATGACTTCTCCTTATGTCCTTGGATTAGTGCATTTCAAATGTTATCAAAAATGCTTCTATTTTCAATGGATGGTGACTGATTGCTCAGCCCTAGATGAAACATGGGTATCACAGCTCCTCCTTTGTTGATCATTGATCAGTGATCATTGTGGAAGAGGAATGGGAAAGTTTGACACATTCAGAGGGGATAGATGATGGCAATAAAGCCATGTTTTCCAGATACACAAGGGCAGTTACACCTGTGAACTCACAGCAGTTGTAAAAACATGCATGATATCAGTGCAAGCCCAAGCCAGACAGAACCCCAGCATGGGAAGGAGAGGCATGCACGAATCCCACCATTATCTAGGGAGCTATTGGCAATTGGTAGGAACTGGGAGAGGATAGAGTTAGCTTTCTTTAAATATGTGGTCCCAGTTCAGGTGAACATGCTGCAGTATATGGATAAACAGCTTAGACTATATAGCCAGCATTAATTGGATTGGAGGCATTTGTTTGTTTGTTTTTAAATGTGAACACAAATTTGGTTGCATATGGAATGTGACAGGATGTAGGAAGAGTTATGGGAGGCAGGTGAGTATGCTAAAAATACAGTTCTCAAAGAAAAATATATATTAAAAGACACGAAAAAAATTCAAATTAAAATCAGAATTCACTTTATTAAACTAAATTGATAATGACTAAAATAACACAGTTCATTAAAATCACAATGAGATAGCACAACACTCCTATGATTACGACCAAGTAAGAAATAGTGATGCCCTCAATTGATAGTGAACCAAAGTTCTCCCCAGTGCTATAATTAGGTCGCAGTAGGGAAAAAGACATAAGGCATTTATGTCTGTTACTTACTTATATCAAAATTATATCAAGCTGTAAACATTCGGCCTTAAGAAGATGTGATAATGCCTTCATTGGCCTGCACAGTGGATATAGCTCCAGTTTCACCTGTAGGTAAATTTTGCTTTTAACATTACCTTAATTATCCCCTGTGTCTGACTTGGCGATTCTACTTGTAAAGATTTACCTTAAGGAGGTATTAAATAATTTAGTAATATTAAGTAACCTCTGCAAAGAGGTCCAGTGTTGCATCTTTTGCAAGATCTTCAAATAGATACAAAATATCTCATAGTTAAATATTTAAAGAGTATATAGTATGAATACTTTATTAACTTTAACACAGAAATGAAACTCAGGTTTTTGTAAGGTAGTGAGACAGAAGAGGACAGCAACATGATTAGGCACATAGGTTAAGACCAAAGTATGGCTTGTCACATGGGCTTTAGACAGAAGAGGAGAGAAGAGTAGTTAGACATATAGACATCAGTTCATGGAATTAAGACCTAACATATATGATGTGTGGGTTTGGACAAGAGTTTGACATATCTACATGTTTTTCATCTCATTACAAAATAATTAAGTAGTCGTAAAAATAAGGGGACCTCAAGTTAAAATCTGTACACAGACTGACAGTAACAACTGATAATAATAATAATAATAATAACTGATATTTTTTCAGATTTTTAGCTATTTTCGAAAACTTATAAGAGGCATGTGTTATTTTAAAATTAAAAAGTCTGACAAGTAATCAAAATTGTCATAGAGCAGAAGTGAGCTGTGCAATATTGAAACAGGTAAATGATGGCGGTAACAATTCGGGACGGACCTTGTTTTCTCTGTACTGTCTCCCGAATGGTTTGTGATATGAGTCTGGGAGGCTTATGAAGGAAGGTATTATTAATCAGGGAGTAGACGGTTTTTTTCAATCAAGTCTGTGCACCTTCTGGTTTTCGTAGGCCTGCAGGGCTGCAGTCTGATTTCTTCCCTCTGCCTGAATTCTCCCAGCATGCTTTGCTCACCTGACCCTGTAGCCCCGAGCTCTTTGTCTCAGTAGCTGCCCCTTTCCTGGTGCTCACTTCTTTCTTCAACACTATCTAACCTTCGTTCGTGAAAACGTCCTGCCAGTCATTCCTGCAATGTCCTAATTTCTCTTTATAGAACGTCCTTCTACATCGGGGTCATCTGGAATGACAGCATTTTATGGTGATACTGTAAGCGTGTTCTTACAGTAGCATCTTTTGCAGATTTCTGGGAGTGGGCACTTGTAGTTTTCAAATCAAGGCTCTGTAGCCGAGAGTGCTTTCACCTTCTGTTGTGCTAGGGAGACAGGGTAACTGAGGAAAGAAAGATGAGCCATGCTTATACGGCCTGAATTGGTTTAGTCTTCAGGTCTAGAAGGAGATTTGCCTATTTATGAACTCAGCAATTTGAGATGATAGCCTATAGCCGACAGCAAATAGCGAATCTCCTTTCATAACAATTGTGTGGCACATACAAACATTAGGAGGGATCTCGGAAGATCTGAGCTGAAACATGCCTATTCGAACCAGGGAAATCAAATTGCTGAAGGATATAATTACACAGTGTATATTTGGGGGTTTGGCTTTCAGGTCTGACAGAAAGATGTGGATGACAAACAGAATTCCCTCAGCAAACATTGTTTCCAGCAATGGAGTCTCTAGTTCAAAGCTAATCTTAAACAACCCCAATATATAAGCAACTAAAAGTAGCATTTTTTTTGCCTAGATAAACATGTTTTCTTATTTTAAATCTACAATGATGCAATCACTGTCAAAGAAACTGCTCTCCTAAAAAAAAAAAAAATAAAGCGTCAAAATTATAGATTCCATTACACTTTCATAGTCACTTTGCTTGCTGGTTTCATGATTTGTTGTTTTGAGCTACAAAATCGTGAACATTTTGATCCCGCACATTTAATGAATTTTAATGGCTACGAAATTGTGGGTTCGGTTGCTCTGCTGTTAGAAAGCTTGTCTTGCCATCGAGGTATTTTTCAATCAAACTTGAAAGTCTGAGGGAGTTGTCAAACATTCCAGTTTCTATGCTCTCCGATTTTGGCTATGCAGCAACCACTTACACCACAGTATCTGCAGCTAATTTCTTTTAAGCATTTGTAAAGATCAGGCATATTGTAGCAATAGTGTAACAAAGGTTTGCATTCCACCAAGAGGTTTTGTGTTTTGCCCTTACTGCTTCAAGTTTCCTTTCAATGTTTATTAGCATTACAATACAGATATCTGAGGCTCTGTCAGCTCCAGCATCAAATACAACCGCTCTTCCTCTTTTTTTCATGTTTTTTATTAGATATATTAATTTACATTTCAAATGTTCCCTTTCCTGGTCCCCCCCAAAGTCTCATAATACCCATCTCCCCTCCCCCTGTTCCCCAATCAACCCTCTCCTGATTCCCGATTTCCTGTCCTGATATTCCCCTACACTGTTGCATCAAGCCTTTTCAGAACAAGGGGCCTCTCCTCCCTTTGATGTCCAGCAAGGCCATCCTCTGCTGCCTATGCCTCTGGAGCCATGGGTAACACCATGTGCACTCTCTGTTTGATGCTTTTGTCCCTGGGAGCTCTAGGAGTACTGGGTGGCTCATATTGTTGTTCCTCCTATGGTGCTGCAAACCCCTTCAGCTCCTTGGATCCTTTCCTTGGATCTTTTCTCTAGTTCCCCCATTGGGGACCCTGTGCTCAGTTCAATGGCAGACTGAGAGTGTCCCCCTCTGTATTTGCACTAGAAGAGCCTCCCAGGTGACAGCTATATCCAGCTCCACTAAGGAAGCACTCTTGGGCATCAATAATAGTGTCTGGGTTTTGTAACTGTATGTGGGATGGATCCCTGGGTGAGGTAGTCTCTGGATGGTCTTTCACTCAGACCCTAATCCACGTTTTGTCTCTGTATCTCCTTCTGTGGGTATTTTGTTCCCCCTTCTAAGAAGGACCAGAATGTCCATACTTTGTTCTTCCTCAGCATCCTTTCATGTTAAAAGTCTTGGAAAGATCAGGAATTCAAGGCTCATACCTAAACATAGTAAAAGCAATATACAGCAAACCAGTGTGGGACCTTAATGAGACGTGTGGCCACGCCCCAGGTTCTAGCCTGACTCGGCCTAGGCAGTCACCTGCCTGCAGCTACACTGTCCCTGCCTTCTGGTTACCTGACCGCCCAACTCACTATAAATAACAGCCCTCAGCGCGCTTTCTCTCTCTCTCCGCCTGTTCTCTCCAGGCCCTCTTCTTAGTCTATCTCTCTGTCTTCTCCCCTTTCGACGTGGTCAAGGCTTTTCTTATCTATTTTCTCCTCTTTCTTTGTCCTTTTATCTCTTTTCTCTTTCTATTTTCTTAATAATAAAGCATCAAAGCTATGGGCCGCCTCTTATTAAACTCGCCACACGGAGCTAGCTGGTACGCGCCATCTAAGACTCTGGGATTCAGCTAAACAGACAGTCTGAACACAGGTAACACGCAGAGAGATCACGGATCTCTCTGCGCACCCCCCCCCCCGCGCCCCCGCGCGCCATGTGCGGTACCTGCCGGGCGGTGTGGCCGCCCGCTCTCCGTTAGGCTGAGGCACCCATGCATCTTGCCTGTTTCCCCAACACCACACCCCCCCCCCGCGCCAGGCCCCGCGCCCCCTTTTCTTTTTTTTCCCCACAAACCAGTAGACAACATCAAACTAAATGGAGAGAAACTTGAAGCAATCTCACTAAAATCAGGGACTAGACAAGGATGCCCTCTCTCTCCATATATATATTCAATACAGTACATGAAGTTCTATCTAGAGCAATTAGACAACAAAAGGAGGTCAAAGGGATACAAATTGGAAAAGAAGAAGTCGAACTATCACTATTTGCAGATGAAATGATAGTATACTTAAATGACCTAAAAAACTCCACCAGAGAATTCCTACAGCTGATAAGCAATTTCAGCAATGTGGCCAGATAGAAAATTAACTCAAACAGAACAGTAGCCTTCCTATATTCAAAGGATAAACAGGCTGAGAAAGAAATTAGGGAAACGATACCCTTCACAATAATCACAAACAAGATAAAGTATCTTGGTGTGACTCTAACTAAACAAGTCAAAGATCTGTATGACAAGAACTTCTAGTCTCTGAAGAAAGAAATCTAAGATCTCAGAAGATGGAAAAATCTCCCATGCTCGTGGATTGGCAGGATTAATATAGTTTAAATGACCATCTTTCCAAAAGCAATCTACAGATTCAATGCAATCCCCATCTAAATTCCAACTCAATTCTTCATAGAGTTAGAAAAAGCAATTCTTAAATTCATCTGGAATAACAAAACACCCAAGATAGCTAAAACTATTCTCAACAGTAAAAGAAATTTTGGAGGAATCAGTATCCCAGACCTCAAGCAGTACTACAGAGCAATAGTGTTAAAAACTGCATGGTATTGGTACAGTGACAGGACGATAGATCAATGGAATGGAATTGAAGACCCAGAAATGAACCCAAACACCTATGGTCACTTGATCTTTGACAAAGGAGATAAAACCATCCAGTGGAAAAAAGATAGCCTTTTCAACAAATGGTGCTGGTTCAACTGGTGGTCAGCATGTAGAAAAATGCAAATCAAACCATTCTTATCTCCTTGTACTAAGCTCAAGTCCAAGTGGATCAAGGACCTCCACATAAAACCAGACACACTGAAACTAATAGAAAAGAAACTGGGGAAGAGCCTTGAGCACATGGGCACAGGACAAAATTTCCTGAACACCAATAGCCTATGCTCTAAGATAAAGAATTGACAAATGGGACCTCATAAAATTACAAAGTTTCTCTAAGGCAAAAGACCCTGTCAATAGGACAAAATGGCAACCAACAAATTGGGAAAAAATCTTTACCAACCCTACATCCAACAGAGGGCTAATATCCAATATATACAAAGAACTCAAGAAGTTAGACTCCAGAGAACCAAATAACCCTATTAAAAGTGAGGTACAGAGCTAAACAAAGAATTTTCAACTGAGGAATATCGAATGGCTGAGAAGCACCTAAAGAAATGTTCAACATCTTCAGTCCTCAGAGAAATGCAAATCAAAACAACCCAGGAATTCACCTCACACCAGTCAGAATGGCTAAGATCAAAAACTCAGGAGACAGCAGGTGCTGGCGAGAATGTGGAGAAAGAATAACACTCCTCCACTGCTAACGGGATTGCAAGCTGGTAAAACCACTCTGGAAATCAGTTTGGTGGGTCCTCAGAAAACTGGGCATAATACTATGGGAGGACCCTGTTATACCACTCCTGGGCATATACCCAGAGGATTCTCCAGCACGTAATAAGGACACATGCTCCACTATGTTAATAGCAGCCCTATTTATAATAGCCAGAAGCTGGAAAGAACCCAGATGTCCCTCAATGGAGGAATGGATACGGAAAATGTGATGTATTTACACAATGGAATACTATGCAGCTATTAAAAACAATGCGTTCATGAAATTCTATACAAATGGATGGAACTGGAAAATATCATCCTGAGCGAGGTAACCCAATCACAAAAGAACATACATGGTATGCACTCACTGATAAGTGGATATTAGCCCAGAAGCTTGGAATACCCAAGACACACTTCACCTATCAAATACAACCACTCTGGAGAAATTACTTATTATATGTTCTAGATTTCTATGTTCTTAGTTTATTCATCATAATAGTATAGATTTAACATACAGATTTCTCAACCCTCAGAAAGCAGATTTCTGGGTACATGGGAAAAATATTAATCTGTTGGTCAGACAACTTGCATTTCCCTCAAGATCCAATAGAATTATTGTGTCATTAGTCTGTGTTCCAAATTTATATCATTGTTTATGTTTATTTCCTGACTTTCCAAATATTTTTGTTTAATTTATTGTTTTTTAAAACATTTTGTGCCTAATATATCACTTCCTTTTAGTTAAAATTATTTGATGGTCTATACATATGAAATATACATATTTGCTTGTTTATACTTGTTTATATATTTTGTGTGTGTGCGTGTGTGTGTGTGTGTGTGTGTGTGTGTATGTGTGTGCGCGTGTGTGTGAGTCATGGGTATTTTGCATTATTAGTGGTTTGTATGTACCATGGAAGGTGTACAGCTGCTGAATAAAGCTTTGTAGAGTAATTTTCCTTTATTCAATCTATATGGAATTATATGTATATTTTCCCATCCATATGAACATGTGTAAAACAGTGGCACATATATTTGTTTGTAATTGCTTATTTATGATTTTCCAGATTCTCATATGAGTACTCAATGAGTAGTTTCCACTCACATGCCCATCATTACACTATAAAGTTTTCAGTTTTTCTGCTTCTCAACAGCCAGCAATTATGTTATACTTCTGTCTTTCACAACTGATGAGAGCCTTTCATATTTCACTGATATTTTCACTCTTACTTTATACAGTTTTAAGTGAGACACATTTTTCTTCTTATTCTTTATTTATTGTTCTATTTGTAAAAATTATACACTTAAACTATTTTGCCTCATAATTTTGTATTACAATGTTTTTATTACTGGTTTTCAATAAGTTATTTTTCTGTATCCTTTTTACATATTCTGAGAGATACAAATAATATCAATTACTCTTATCTTAAAATACCACTAAGGAAAGTTCATTTTGGATATCAAAAGTGACAATATATATCATAAAGACATGTGAATAGTATAAGACATGGCATTATGTACCTTCATTGTCTCAATAAAATTAAAAGGACTGAAAATTTGGGGGTGCTTAGATGTTTCCAAAGAAAGAGACTGCACATGAAATGTTGGTGATTTCAATTTTAATTTCAGAACGCATATATAATTGGAGAGAGGGAACTGACTCCAGAAAACTCAAATCTGCATCTACACACTTGCATGGTACATCATATATAACACCTATCACTCACACACATGCACACACACACACATACATACACACACACACACACACACACACTAAACAATAAACAATTAAGCAAGGAAGTAAATAAATAAATGAATGAATTCTTTAAAAGACATCAAATTTAAAAGACTATCAATATTATTATCACATGTGGAGGATTTGCATCTGAAAAACTTCCTCTGTTTCAATAATCTGAGTATACATCAGTGTAGCAAATTGGAACATCACTGATTTTTCAAGTCTCTCTTGGAAATACACTCAGAAATGATGATAATAAGACTTTACCTCTACTACAAACACAAAGGTTCACAGCACTGTTACTGACAGCAGTTCCAAAATGGAATCGGAGGTATCATTTCTTGGGAAATTATAAAACTGTAATTTATTTATACATAAACATAGAGTCAATAATAAAATGACTTACTGATAGTTGCTTATATCAATCATAATACATCATGTTCAATAAAAGAATCCAGGCACAGAAAAACACATACTAAAGGATTTCTTTTATACCAAACTCAAGACCAGTTAGAATGATGGCTACTGTCAAGTCTGGGAGTATATACAAAGGAAGCACCTAATGACTTCCTTGAGGTTGCGAGGAAATGTTTATTTCTTTTTGGTCACAGATATCATGTTGTACATACAAGTAAATGTTACATGGTAGTGTAAAATGAATCCATGTCACTACACTATTCCTCACTGGACACATTAGTGAAAACATATCAACCTCTCTTGTATTTGAGTGCAGGAAGAACATTTATAAGGAAAAGGAAGTTGAAATCTACTTTCTTATAATACAAACACGTGTGTTCAATAATGATTGCTTGTACTTTGAAAGTAATCTCTATTAGAGATAGAAAATGGAGTCTTGCCATCCATAGGAACAAAAATGCATTGAAAAAGCAATGGAAAATAAAAGGAGCGTTGAGCAGAATAAAATCGATACTTCTGCTGTTTTCCTTTGGTGAGGGCAAGCTAAATTGTCTTAAGAAAAGAACAGATGATGGAATTCACTTACAAAATGCAGTCTTATTGTTTACAACATATAAAAGAACAGGGGCAGAAGTGCTGCTAGCAACCATAGGCAAAAACACATCAGGAGTCAGAAGCAGCAAAAAGGCTATGTGCAAAGTGCAGAAGGAATAATTTAAGAAGAACCATCCAACCACACACTTCTGTTTACTGGACAAAAAGGAATTTGTGGATATACATGTACACAGATCTGCATGTCTAGTATATACAATGCAGATATGGTTTCTGAATGCTGCTGCATTTTGATTTCTATATACTACAATATATCTGTACCTTTAATTTGTTAATTTATTTTTTAAGCTTATGGGTGGTTTCCCTGCATGTATGAGAATACACCAGGAATTACCAGGTGCATGTTTAGTGCTCAGAGAATCTAGAAGAGAGGGCATTGGATTTCCTGGAACTAGAATGGGTACTTCAATCAAATCCAGGTCCTTAGGAAGTACAGTCAGTCCCCTTAAACCTGAGCCATCTCTCCAGACCTCCAAATGCAGAAAGGACTACATGATTGTTTTGCAAAAATTCTAAAGGTGAGCCACAGTCACAACTGCAACAATGGTACAAGGCAAACTGTTGTTTCTTTAAATACCTGAAAAGATGTAGAAAATCTTCTTTTGCATCCAGTCATCACATGTTCCTCTCTTTATCTTGCCAGAAAGGAAGCAGGAAATAGGAAGACAACGTGCTCCCCTGCCTAGTTTCTTTAACTCTACAGCAAAATGAAGAGCTGGTATCTGTTTTTGCAAGTTTGGACTTTTGTGTGTTCCAAGGCTAATTGATTCTATTTCTACTTTGCTATACAAACATCTCCCACTTCCATCTTCAAGTTTTCATTTCAAATATCCTGCATTTAATCCAGAATCAATTTGTGGCTTAAAATTTTGTATCACACAAACAAAAATGTATTAAAACATAGCAAACCAGAACCTTGCTAAATATATAACAGGTACAACATTTTGTATGAACTATTTCTCTTGTGATGGAGTGTGGTACATAGTCTCTTACTGTTTACTCGTCTGGGTGTTCACAGCAGAAAGGGTACTGAGGCAACATGCTAGCTAGGGCTTTATTTTCAGTTAATGGAACATATTTTCCTTGTTCTATAGGCTTGAACTTACTTGTAAAATTTGAAGTAAATGGACAGGAGCACAGTTCTCAAGTGAAAAAGGTCAGAATGGAGCATCACCTTTTATAACCACACCATGCTGCCACAAAATCCAGGTACCTGGAAAGGCTCTGCCAATTCAGGAGATGCTTTAATTACTTGGAGGCAGCAGGAAATCTTTTATTTATCAGGGAAATGAGATACAAAGTGACACTTGTGACCCTCTGTGCAGTCAATGTTTCTATTTATGAGATTATTTTTCTCCAAACATTTAAAAGCATGTTTAAAATATTTAAGAAGGAAAATCTGATGGAGAATATTGGGAAAACAGAAATATCTCCAAAGAGTAAAGAATATAGAGATGCTTAAACTAAGAACTTAGGGAATCCTTTTAAGTTTTGACTCTCTGAATCCCTGTTTAATTGGAACAACGGTTATTAATATTGCTATTATATTTATCATTTAGGACAACATAAAACTTAGAAGTAAGGTTGACTTTCTCCCAAACAGGAAACATATAATCCACCCTTTTAGTGGATAATCAATGTTCATCCCATTTATTGGAATACAGTGAGAAGAACATTTCAGCGAATATCATACACTGATGGAAAGGGGTGGCAATTATTTGTTATCCCAGACAACATCATTTTAGAAGCAGTCACAGCAAGAGGATAAGTCAGCTTTATGCAGTGCCCTGAAGTGGTTGCTTTCTCATAGGCATTTCCCATGGTACTTTTTTGAATTATGAAGATTTCTGATCAATATTTCACAATTTCAAATAGGATCATTCATTTTATATAGTTAGTATGTTAGTTAGTATGTTGGCAGTTCTGTTTGAAGGCAGAAGTCCCCAAAGAGAAGAAGGAAAGTTTGTGAGAGTACAGTTTCCGTATTAAATCAAAACCACTTCATCAAACTATGCTATGGAACTGAAAGCATAAATTGAAATTTGATGTGTTTACATATATGTAAGTCCATAAAATTTTCAGTCACATCAGTGTAATAAACATAACTATCATATACAAAAGCATCACTATGTCTTTTGGTAATTCCACTTTACACTCATCCTTTGGGATGATTTTGTAGGATAAAATCTTGATACTCACCTCTTTTAGCTGTAGTATCTTTATAGAGATTTCATAGGATTTCCTAAATTTCATATTGAATATGAATGGGAACAAAGGTATAGGTGTACTGTTTTTAAAGCTAAAATATATGCACATTTAGTCTTTAGCTATAAAGTGTGAGGCTAGTGGTGGTGTACTTGCAGGTGTATACTATTGGGTTATAAGACTTCCCTTCTATTCCTTATTGCATAGAGAATACTTTTAAGGAGTGGATTTTGGATATCTGTAAATGGCCACATGGATTTTTCTAACTTTCAAATATGGAAGTATGTACTGATTTTCTACTGTGCAACCATTATGAGATTCATTAAAATGAGTTTCTTTTGTAGATCTTGGTCTTTTGGAGATCATGGTCTCTTTGACTCTATGTGCTATGTCATTTTTTTCTGGACCCTCTTTTATTCTTACCATTGATTCAGAGTGATTTATTATAATATATCTTGTGTACTCATCATTTGGATTTGGAGTACTTACATATCTTCAGCCATATGGCTTGAATACTTTTAATCTGTCTACTCTCTGTCTACCTTGGGTACCTCCCTCTAATCCAAGTCAGACACTTGATGATGTCTGCTATTTTACTGATATTGTTTCTATTGTTATTGATTTTCTTCTACCTTTATTTGCTTCATTTTTTTCTGTTGCTCTGTACACAGATTTACTTACTCATTTCTTGCACAAAAAATTATCTCCAGCTCTATCCAGTGTGATTTTCTTCTCACAAATAATGTTTCCATCTCCAGACGTTGTTTCTTTCCCATTTCCGAGAACTCAGCAAATATGAAACACCTTGCTTTTTTTTCTTCAGCTCTCTGTATATGTACCTTTTATTCTGGGAATATTAACTATACTGCTATCCCAAAACTCTAATTTCTTATTCCTTAATTCTGGTAATCAACTGGTTTACTGTTTGCTCTCTGTCCATGCACACTGGACTAGACACGCTCCAAGCAGGTAGGTGGGTCTGTGTCTGCTGCAGAATTTCCTGCCTTCAGGGGTCATGGTTCCTCACTGCTCAGTATTCAGTTTCTTGAAATATATTTCCTATGGTTTGTCATTTAAAAATTCACTCAGATTTAGCATTTATCCACCTTTCTTTCCTTGTCATATCTCACTTAGCCACAGTGAACTCCAAATCATGTCCTCTACTGTCCCTTGAGACGGGCCAATTTTGAAAGTGTTTTTTAGTATTCAAAGTCATGTGCTTGAAAACTTGCCATTGGAGTAGTTGATGATACATAAAAATAGCATCACCATTGAGAGGAGATTTTAAAAGAAAATTTGTGTGTGTGTGTGTGTGTGTGTATGTATGTATGTATGTATATATGCATATAAATGTTTGATAGGAAAGATAAAACAGCTTTTCATAATTTGTTACTTCAACTCTACCTGATGCCCTTTAAATCACTCCTTAAATCAGGGTCTGTTTCTCTTTTGCTTTGACCAAAAGAATTTTGCAAACTTGATACTGAGGCCAATTTTACAACTAGTTTGCAAGAGGCCTTGGCAATTCTTCTATTTCTGTGAAACTAACACTCGGGAGAGTGAAACACGCTCTCAGAAGCTGGTTTTGCTAAAAAAGCATTGATTTCTCACCTGGATCCAGGATGAAAGCCTGGCATCCTGCCTGCATGCTGTGCCTGTCAGCATCTTCTACTTCAAGTGAAGGCATAAACTACTAGGCATAATCTTTCTTCTTGAGTCACAGTAAATTCCAGGAAGAACAACAGATCCTCACAGGACAGATTATCCACCCTCCCCAATGAAGACAATTATTTATGGAAGGTCTCTACACCCTCAGCAATTAATAGATGAACAATTAACACTTTTTCAGAGGGATCACCTTAAGGGAGAAGCTGACAAAAATAATGGTTCAGTGATAGTTCAGACTACAGCACATCTTGCCCAGGACAGCTTGATTGTGAATAACCTCTTGCCTTCAACCTAAATTTCACGTTGGTACCTTATTGGTGATTGTATTGGCATCACTGGACCCCTTTACTTGTATTTCTCCAACATGTATCATAATTACTTAATCTCTCTCTGCTTTTTCTTGTTACTCTTCCTTTTTTCTTATCTGTCTGGCGTCTGGTCATATCGACTCTCCTCCAACCCCCTCCCCTATTCCTCTGAGAATGTGGAGCCCCCCAACCCTGGGTGCTAACCACAGGTCCCTCAATAACTAGAGTGGAGGCTGCCCTAACTCTGTTTCCAGCCTGTGGATCCCATTCCCCTAAGTGGGCCGCTTTGTCTGGCCTCAGTGGGAGACAAGGTGCCTAGACCCTTACCTTTCTTCATAATTGGTAGATTGCAGGTGAGAAACCAAGTCTAGTTTGCAGCTACTGGGATTTTGTCTCATAATCCTTAATAGTGAGAAGAATTTCTGGATTAGCTTGATGGGAAGTGGTGTAGTGAACTACAATGAGGACTGCCAAGGGCAATGAGTTTTCAGCTATACTGCAATTGACTGGAGATGCATTGGAAAGCCCAGGCAAGGTCAGCTGGACTGCTGAATGAACAAAAAACACCCATCATCTGAATCATGCTGAATGAACAGAAAACACCAACTCTCATCAAATGAAGAGCTTATTGCTGTTGTCTCAAATCACTGTGTTTTGGGGGTGACTATCTATCATCACTAGCCAATAATACTATGTGTATACAAACAGATACCAATGGTGAGACTGAAGCATATATTCACCAAGGCTAACTCACCCATCTGGGTGATTAGTAAAGCAGAACAATAACTTATGGGAAAATTCTATTTAGATAAATAGATAGATAGATAGATAGATAGATAGATAGATAGATAGATAGATAAATAGATAGATAGAGATAGAGGTTAAATTTGACCCTTTTGAGTAATCATTTTAAATGAACAAAATATTAGTATAGTCATATATTATATATATATGCTTATATATATATATAAGCAATGTGTAAGGACTTTGAACTCAATTTACTATCATATATGCCACATTACAGATACAATAAGTTTTGAAAATTAGCACATATTCTTTAAAGTCTCGAATTTCCTCTCATGTACAATTTCCTTGCTTCTTCATAGAGATGCACTAATTAAAAACTGGCTTTCTAAATGCAGTTTCTTTCCTTTTAAAATATACACTCAGTTTTTGATACCAATGTTTCATTATAAAAAAATATGTAGAATTTAATTTCCAGAAAATGCTCTGAAAATTTTCTGTTGTGGAGCTACTGTATTTCAAGGGAAACTTTTGGAAGATTCTCAAAAAAAAAAAAAAGTTCCCTGTTCTAATATGATGTTGTAGAACTGGGAAACAGAATCCTGCCAATATGGACTCCAGACATATGCCCCCTTTCTGTGGCAAATCACCCTGGCAACCACAGAAAGTGAGTCTTGTATATACATGTGACAATCTAGCAAGTTTTATGCAAAACTATTTGCCCATTTGTATTTCACTGGACAGATTATTTGAAGGCAACACAATAATGTTTTAAAAAGAAGATTGCCTAAACAATTATCTAGTAATTTGAAAAGTCAGAGGTCAAGAAGAAATTATTCATACAGTTACTTGAATTTTATAAAAATATCACAAAGAATAATGATTACCCTTTAGTGTGATTGATTAAGAGAGGCATTAGAGAGCTTAGAATGTTACATATCTTGCATATATAAAAAAATACTCATTGAGATTCAAGATCCACGGAATGTTAATAATATGGATGATATCCTCATAAACCACATTTTTAAATCCATGAAAATAGGGTGTGCTGATCTGAAAAGGGAATTTAGTGTCATTTTGTAAGATTTGGCAAATAATGTATTGGAGCCATACTTTTGGTTGTGAGTGAGTTTATTAAATAGAGTAAAGGAAGATAGGAAATAGTAAGAGGCAGATGGATAGGCAGGTAGATAATAGAGATAGGTAGGTAGATAGATAGATAGATAGATAGATAGATAGATAGATAGATAGATAGATAGATAGATAGATAGATAGATAGATAGATAGATAGATGATAGATAGAGAGATAGAGATAGATGATAGATAGATAGATAGATAGATAGATAGATAGATAGATAGATAGATAGATAGATAGATAGATAGAAAGATAGATAGATTGATAGATGACAAATAGATAATAGATGATAGATGGATGAATGGATAGATTGATAGATGAAGAGATAGAGAGAAGACAATACCATCAAATGAGTCATTTAAAACCTCCAACAGAAACTTCCTAGTTTGCTAAAGTAATTTGACTGGGGACACTGAGGCTATCAGCTGGTTCCTGATTGATATTTTCTTTTCCACTGTAGTGACTTCTTATTATGGAAAGAACATTAGCAAGTTGAAATGGCTTGCAGTTATTTTTAAGAATGTAATGTTCTTATTCCTGGGCCTTTTCATTGCTTTCTCCTGCCTGTCACAGAGTCAGGGGAACTAGCCCATCTCCTAGCAAGGGGTCTTGGAGGACACCGAGACAACATGCTTGGGTCTAAAATGGAGTTCATGGGGAGCAGACCTACTTCTAGAGACATCTCCTCAGTGAGCTCAAATAGCACATGGCAGTTTTTATTATTAACAATTTTATAATTCAAGGTACGTGTCTTCACAATACATCTACCATGCTTATAGATTTAAGTGACAGTAATTTAAAAGATAATGTTGATAAATATTATGCTTATGACTAGTAATGAGAGTAAAATGGAGGTTCATTAAAAATTCAAAAATGGTATAGAATAGGCTAAGTATCCTTGATCTGAACACCTAAATCCAAAAGTGTCCCAGAATCTAGAATATTCCAAGGACTGGGATAATGCTACATGTAAATTTTTTGTGAAACTGTTTTGTACAGAAAATTATTAAAAATATTATTTAAAATTATCTCCAGTCTATAAAAAGTATACATGAAACATAAATGAATTTTATTTTATTTTTTTATTGAATATATTCTTCATTTACATTTCAAATGTTATACCCCTTTCTGGTTTCCCCCCTCCCCGAAAACCCCCAACCCATCCTCCCACCCCCTGCCTCCAAGAATATGCTCCTCCACCCAACCCACTCCCATGACCCCCACTAGATTTTCCCACACTGGGGCCTCTGTTGAGCCTTCACAAGATCAAGGACCTCTCCTCCCAATGATGCCCGACAAGGCATTCCTCTGCCAATCTTTTGGCTGGAACCACATGTACCCATTGCTTGATGGCTTAGTCCCTGGGAGCCCTAGGTTGTCGTTCTTCCCATGGGACTGCAACCCCCACCCCCCACGCCCAGCTCCTCCAGTCTGCCCTCCAACTCCTCTATTGTGAACCCCTCGCTCAGTCCAATGGTTGGCTGCTAGTATTCACCTCTGTATCTGTAAGGCTCTGGCAGGTCCCCTCCAAAAGATAATCATAACAGACACCATTTGGTACGCACTTCTTGTCATCCATAGTAGTTTTGGGGTTTGGTGACTGTTTATAGGATGAATCCCCAGGTAGGACAGTCTCTGGGTGGCCTTTCCTTCAATCTCTGCTCCATACTTTTTCTGCATAGTTGTTCCTGTGATTATTTTGTTCCCTTTCTCAGAGGAACCAAATCACCCCCACTTTGGTCTACCTTCTTCCTGTGGTCTGTGAATTGTAACATGTTTATTTCCTGCTGTCTCCTCCTCTTGGGTGCATTCACTTCTTTTTGTTCTAGAACTTTCAGGAGTGTTGTCAAGCTGCTAGTGTGTGCTCTCTCCAGTTTCTTTTTGGAGGCACTTAGAGCTATGAGTTTTCCTCTTAGCATTGCTTTCATTGTGTCCCATATGTTTTGGTATGATGTGTACTCATTAAATTCTAAAAAGTCTTTAATTTTTTTATTTCTTCCTTGACCAAGCTACCACTGAGTAGAGCACTGTTCAATGTCCATGTGTATGTGTTTTTTCTGTTGTCATTATTTGAACTCAAGACCAGCCTTCGGCCATGGTGATCTGATATGATGCATGGAATTATTTCAATATTCCTGTATCTGTTGAGGCCTGTTTTGTGACCAATTATATGGTCAGTTTTGGAGAAGGTACCATGAGGTGCTGAGAAGAAGATGTATTCTTTCACTTGAGGATGGAATGTTCTGTAAATACCTGTTAGATCCATTTGGTCCATAACTTTAGTTAGTTTAACTGTGTTTCTGCTTAGTTTCAGTTTCCATGATTTGTCCATTGTTGAGAATGGGGTGTTGAAGTCTCCCACTATAATTGTGTGGGTTGCAATACGTGCTTTGAGCTTTAGTAAAGTTTCTTTTATGAATATGGGTGCCCTTGCATTTGGAGCATAGATGTTCATAACTGAGAGTTCATCTTTGAAGATTTTTCTTTTGATAAGTATGAAGTGTCCCACCTTATCTTTTTTGACAACTTTTGGAAGTTGATTATTGAAAGTCGCTTTTATCCAATATAAGTATGGCCACTCCAACTTGTTTCTTGGGATCATTTGCTTGAAAAATTCTTTTCCAACCTTTGGCTCTGAGGTAATGAGTGTCTTTGTTATTGAGGTGGGTTTTTTGTATGCAGCAAAATGTTGGGTCCTGTTTACGTATCCTGTCTGTTAATCTGTCTTTTTATTGGAGAATTGAGACCATTGATGTTAAGAGATATTAAGGAAAGGTGATTGTTGCTTCCTATTATTTTCATTGTTACAGGTGTAATTCTGTTTGTGTGGCTGTCTTCTTATGGGTTTGCTGAAAGATTACTTTATTGCTTTTTCTAGGGTATAGTTTCCCGTCTTATGTTGGTATTTTCCACCCATTATCCTTTGAAGTTCTGGGTTGGTGGAAAGATATTGTATAAATTTGGTTCTGTCATGGAATATCTTGTTTTCTCCATCTATGGTAATTGAGAGTTTTTCTGGGTATAGTAGCCTGGGCTGAAATTTATGTTCTCTTAGGGTCTGAATGACATTTGCCCAGGATCTTCTAGCCTTCATAGTTTCCGGTGAGAAGTCTGGTGTAATTCTGATAGGTCTGCCTTTATATGTTTCTTGACCTTTTACCCTTACTGCTTTTACTACTCTTTCTTTGTTTAGTGTATTTGGTGTTTTGATTATTATGTGTCAATATATGAGAACTTTCTGTTCTGGTCCAGTCTGTTTGAAGTTCTGTAGGCTTCTTGTATGTTCATGGACATCTCTTTCTTTAGGTTAAGGAAGTTCTCCTCTATAATTGTGTTGAAGCTATAAATCCTTGCTCTTTTCTATACCTATGATCCTTAGGTTTGGTCTTCTCATTGAGTCCTGGATTTCCTGGATGTTTTGGGTTACAAGATTTTTTGCATTTCACATTTTCTTTTGACTGTTGAGTCAATGTTTTCTATTGTATCTTCAGCAGCTGAGATTTTTTCTTTTATCTCTTGTATTCTGTTATTGATGCTTGCATCTATGACTCCTGAATTCTTTCCAAGGTTTCCTATCTCCAGAGATGTCTCACTTTGTGATTTCTTTATTGTTTCTACTTCCATTTTTGGATCCCGAATAGTTTTGTTCAGTTCCTTCACTTGTTTGTTTGTGTTTTCCTGAAATTCTTTTTTTTTTTTTTATTTTCTAAGTTTTTTTTTTTTTATTTACATTCCAAATCATTTCCCCTTTCCCGTTTCCTGAAATTCTTTAAGGGACTTTTGTGTTTCCTCTTTAAGGGTTTCTGCCTGTTGACCTATGTTTTCTTGTGTTTCTTTAAGGGATTTTTGTGTTTCCTCTTTAAGGGCTTCTATCTGTTGACCCATGCTCTCCTGTAATTCCCTAAGGGATTTTTTTGTTTCTTCTTTAAGAGTTTCTACCTGTTGACCCATGTTGTACTGTATTTCTGTAGTGAGCCATATAGCCTCTAGGCGAATTCAGCTGCCTGCATTTCACCTACACAGAGCTGAGGAATTCCAGCCACACCTCCTCCCACCTGACAGATGTCAGAGCCCCTCTGGCCCTACAGTTTCCTGTGAGTCAAGTCTCCATCTCCTGCTGTGTAATAGACCTTGTGATCTTTGTTATGGCAACATCTCTCAGCCTGCCAGAGACCTGCTGAGAAGACTGCAGCTTTGGGAGGGAGGGTCACGCCCACAGCACATATATTGTAGCTCTTGTCCCTAAAGAAATACAGATTTTATACAGCCATGCACTAATGTCTCTGTGTCTTCTTTTCTCTCGACCCCCGTAGTTTCACCCTTCAGCTCTCCCCCACATAGAACCCACTCGTGAGCAATTCCCGGGAAGATCCAATTTCTTTAAGGGATTTTTGTGATTTCTCTTTAAGGCTTCTACCTTTTGACCCATGTTCTCTTGTATTTCTTTAAGAGAGTTATTTATGTCCTTCTTGAAGTCCTCTATCAGCATCATGAGATGTGATTTTAAATCCAGCTCTTGTTTTTCCGGTGTGTTAGGGTATCTAGGATTTGCTCTTGTGGGAGAACTGGGTTCTGATTGTGCCATGTTGCCTTGGTTTCTATTGGTAACAATATTTTGCCATCTAGTTTTCTATTGGTTTCTTGGTTTCTATTGGTAACAAGCATTTGCCTTTTGCCATCTAGTTTTCTCTGGTGTTAGCTGGTCTTGCGTTCTCTAATTTTGGCTTATCTGTCCTGTAAGCCTGTGTATATGTACTCCTGGGATTTCTGTTCTCTCTGTGCACACAGGTAGGTAAGCTCTCCTGGGAGACCAGCTCTCCTGTACTCCCAGGAATCTCTGCACTCCAAATGACCTAAGAGCAGCTAGCTCTCTAGGAAGTATCAGTAGAGTTGTCTTCATTATGGCAGACCTGGCAAGATTCTGCCACAGCAGAAATAGCAAATGTCCTGAGTGGCTGGTTCTCTAGGAAGTACCAGGAGATGGAATCTTCACTGCAGCAGACCTGGCAAGATTCAACTGCCCTGAGTGGCTTGTTCTCAACTGCCTTGAGTGGCTGGCTCTCAACTTCCCTGAGTGACTGGTTCTCTCAGAAGTATCAGGAGATGGAATCTTCACTGCAGCAGAGCTAACAAGGTTTTGCCCAACCAGGAAGGGCAGGCTGCAGTGGGAGGGGGAGAAGGCTCTGAAGGGGTTGCTATTAGGAAGAGCAGGGCTTTTGGGGGTTCCTGGGTAGTGAGTCCTGCCAGAACCCTGGCAGCAGCTCTAGGCCTCTAAAGGTGGGGGTGTGGGTTCTTACCAACTGCCCTGAGTGGCTGGTTCTCTAGGAAGTATCAGAAGATGGATTCTTCACTACAGCAGTGCTGGCAAGTTTCTACTCCAGCAGGAAGGGCAGGCTGCATGAATTTTATTTTTATACTTGTCCCATAACTAAAATATCTCATTATGTACAAGCAATATTTCAGCATTTGAAAAATTTTAAAATATAAGACACATTTTGTCTCAGTCATATCAGATAAGCTGTGTTATAATAAGCAGTAGTGACAAGTTGAATAATTATAAAAGTGTGCTTTAAATGGGAAAATACCAGATTATCATCCTTGACAATGCTAAGAAAGATAGAGCAACTTAAATTACCAATGAATTTCTTTTTATAAGAACTCACTGAGAAGAAGTTAACACTCAAGAAATATTGCTAATATCAGTTTGACATAATAGGGATAGCTAAATATCCTTTATTGATATGATTAGGAAGGCTTTTGGTGAGGATGAGGAAACTATGACATTTAGGACTAATCTAGGATGACAACTGTTTAAAAAATAGTTTATAGTGACAGTCTCATCTGATCCATTTAATATTCTCTGACTGCCTTTATACTAGAAGATTCATAGAGAATGTTTGTGGAGACTATGTGGGAAGAAATGTTTGAAATATTTGCTACCTGGTCCTTTAGGAAAAACTGAATGACTTCTAGATTTATCAAAAAGAAGACTGAGCAATGCCATCTCTGCTTTCCTGTTCCCATAGGAAACTCAGAAAAATCCAGAAACTATGTATTCATGTAGAGGAAGCTACTCACTAATATGTCTCTTCCAGTAATTGTATTATAGAAATGCTCTTAGGTTTCTTACATTTCTTATTTTTATTTTCTCTTAGTTTATAGTCTTGTGTGACATCATATTTCCAGGCTTTTTTTTGTAAATGTAGAGACAATTTGAAAAATAGCAACGATTATTAAATTATGCAAAAAAAATTCAATCTAAGTCTGATTGTTATTGAAAAAACCTCTAGCCTGTAAAAGAATAAAGACAAGCAGGCTTTCTAAGCTCCTATATCTTGACCTTGAGTTTCTCTGAGAGAATAAACATCAGTGAAGAGCTGCCCTCCAAGTATACGGTTCTTATACATGGCTGAAGCAGATGCTGAACCACTTCCTCAACAACTCATGTTTATTGTTTTCTAAGAGAAAAAAAAACACTGATGCCTGTACCTTGCCGCATCAAGTCATAATCTACCTCAATGGTTTCTATTTATGAGAAAGAGCCAAATAACATATTCAGAGGACATTGTACTCTACTTAACTCTGGAAAAGTTTGGGTTTATCTTAGTAAAAGAACAAAAATTTGAAAACAACATACTGCAACCTCAGTTGCTTGAAGCCATAAATATTTATTCTCTCATCAATATGGAGAATCAGTTTCAAACTCTTCCAAGCTTCTATGAGACCACAGTTAATGTCTGCTATGAAAACATGGGATGAGTCCATCCCCTCAAGATGTTTCTAATCACATCACCTTTCATGAAATGGAAAAGTCATTCGTTGGCTGGCCTAATTATGGGTGTGGCATAATCTTTGGGTCTGGCAATCAGGATGTAGGCGTTCTCTTTGAAGAAGCATTATTTAGCATAAAAATACAAGATTTTAAAATGAGCATATGATATGATTTGTCTTCTTTACAAATCTAACATTTTTAAAAATAGATTCTTTTCCCCCATCCTGGGGCAGAAGATACAAGTGAATTCACATTTTAGGTAGAACTGTCCTTGCGCTGTTGCTGTTGAATTTATGTCTGGGTTGATCTCTTATATTATCCTCAGGAAATTCTGGTTAAAAGTTATAGCCTGGCTGCTATGTATTGTCAGGAGTCAAATAGAGCCTGTGCTCATACTTGGGTCAAAGATATATAAGTGTTTCAGATAGCTACAAGTCCTATCCATCAGATGCATGGCTGATATTTGAATATAAGTGTTATTCTATGAGGAATTATGACTAAAGGGAACATTGCTAAATGGAAAAAGGAGGAGACCAGGGTACAAGAACATGACATGGTTGAGTGCCTATGATACAGGGTTATGGAAAACACTGGAATATAGCCAAGGGCATTCTGAGGTAGAAATGGGAGCAGTAATTTCTGAACAAGTGCTCAACAAGCTGATGGATTTAGTCACAGTGGTCCCTGTGGCCTTATAGGCCATGAGTCATGATCATAAAGTAGCATGAATAATACTTGCTATTTGGGGAGAGGTAATGATTTTCTATGCAAGGAAAATTTTACCTTTGGTTCACTTCAACAAAAATGTGTTGAATACATAAAGCATCGATGCTATGGCTAGAAAATAGAGGTTTGTGATTTGAGCTAATGCAGCTTAATTTTTCATTTACTTATGTGGTTTTATATGCCACTTGAACAACTATACACATTCTGTTTCATTTGCAGGAGTAAAACACACTACTGCTTTATAATCAACAAGTGTAGGCTTAGAGAACAAGGGAAAATTACTCTATCTCCTAATCCATAACCCACTGCAGGCATGTCAAATTCAAAAATTAAATGGCAAAGGTTTAAGACATTGAAACAGAATGCAGCTGATGCTGCTTTGTAAATTTTTAAAAGGATGAAAATGCAACTTGAATGTAGAAATGACCCATAGGATAGTTTGGCAAGATTGAGCCCAGAAGGACTAAATGCAACAGACAAGATACAATCAGAAAATGAATTTGATATATCAGATAATGTGGTTCTTTACTCAAATATTGCAAAGATGTTATTTTGCAGATGTATGTGTTACGATTGAATAAATCATAATGGACATTGGAAATGGGATATTTCTTGTCGCCAAAGTACCACCAGCAGTCAGGAAAATATTATCCTAGCCATGCTCTTATGGATACTATTCGTATTGTCATAGAGCATTGAGAGATGTTGTAGATTGTAGTCTCCGTTGTTGAGTAAGCCCAACAATATAAGAATATCATAGGGATCTATATTGAATAGTGTTCTTAGCAATGCATGTCATGGCATATAAGCATCCAGGCAATGTTATTTTCATCAACAGAGCATTATAATGGGGGAGGGGCAAACTCTCTGGATGTAGAGACTATTCTTGGTACAGTTCATACCAAGATCATATGGTGCTCCAGTCGACAGTAATTCAGGAAGTGTTAGAAAAAATAGTCATGTTTATTGATCAACCATTATTTACCAGGTATATGCTAAGTGCATCTTATCATAATGTCTACAACTAGTGATAACGATTGTATAGTTCATTTTTCAAAAGATTAGAAGACAGACTGGAATTTACTACTAACCAGAAAATCATGGTTACTTTTAATGTGCGTCTTTCTGACTTTATTGGTCCTATTTGTATTGCCATTGAAACTGACAGAAGATTTACTGCTTAGAGAAGTACACTTCCAATTTAATTTGGGTGATGCTTTTTCTGCACAAACCTCAAAATGGCAGATATAGAGGACGTCTTTATTGAAAATTGCATCATATATTAAGGTATATTGTGCACAAACAAACACACACATATAGTCATAGATAATTAAATACATTACCTAATAAAATGAATTTATGAGGCAGATACCCTAGGAAAGGGTCAAATTCCTATATTAGCTTGCCCTCAAAGTACATTTCTCTATGTATGCAGCTAAAATATTTGGGAAAGGAAGGTAGAAAGCTAGCAAAAACAATGCTGCCAGCCCACTTGAAGTCTTCAATAATTATGATGTGACTTAAGAACACCTGGTTCTTCAACCACTTTTTTGCAAGGAAGTTAAGGATGCTACTGTGGAAGAGCTGCCATCACTAGAAGTGTTTTTGTCTACCAGTTTTAAGATACAATTTAACTGTCCACAAGCCTTCAGATCCACCATGTTGCTTTTTTGAACTATACCTTAAACTGAGCATGTTTGGTAGTATATTTCAAAAGTTTTTATTTTTTTTATTCTTTGTGAGTTTCATATGTTTATATCATGCATTTTGTGTATATGCATCCCTACCCTGCAACTTTTCAAAGACTTTCCCTTTACCCTCCTCCCCTGTCTCCTTCTGTGAGCAGTGCATATATTCAAATGTGTAGGCATAAAATTTTCGCATCCTGCTTTAATAAGCATTCAACCTCCCCTCTAGCCCACCACCCACTAGAGGTAGTAGAAGACAAATGTTAGGCTGTGGGGGGAGTAGACCTGTTTAGAAATAAAATAGTTCTTTGGGGTTGATTCAAATCTTTGTTGTGAGGAAATCAGCAGTTCAGTTCAGTAGCAAACACCAAATAGGAATCAGCAACTGCAGTCCTGTCCTCTTGGCAGTCACCAAACATGAACCAGCAAGGGCAGTTCAATCCAGAAGAAATCACAAGACTTGCCAACTGGCCTGAGGTCACAGAAGCAGCAAGAAGCTGCAGGAATCTCATGAGAAGTTCTTTGCTAAGTTTCTCTCTATGGCATCACCACAAGTGAAGCTCAGCAAGGCAATGTAAGGTGAACCAAGACATAAGTGTTGTTAGTGAAGGCAGAGCAAAGCAAACCAATGTTCAAGCTCCCACAGTCTGTGAGGTCATAATTATATTCCTTCTGAATATCATGTGTTCTTTCATGTGTTTGCTATAGCAAAACATCCTTTCACCTGTGTCTGCTCCAAGAGAAGATTCTTTCATGTGTCTGCTTTTGCAAAACATTATTTCACCTGTGTGCCCTGGCAAAATATCATTTGACATAACTGACTTTCCAAAGAAACCAGAAGTTTCCACCTCAAAAATGTGTATGTTTACTTTAATAAATACACCTGCTGGCACATAGATATACAGAGACTCCTGGGATGAAATAACTATGTTTTCTTTGTTTGAGGAGAGCATCATTGGAATTAATTCCTGAGTTCTCCTTATGCGCCCCATATAGCAGAGCTTTGTCTACACCTTTGTCATTAGCCTTTGCTTGTTCTGACTTTGTATTCACTAAGAGACAGTTGCACGGAATTCTCTCATGTACTCCACAAGGTACTCCTTGGAGAAGTAGGAATCTTAAGCTTAACAAGGAGGACACGAATAAACAACTCTGCTTTGTATACTTTGGTTAGGTATTACCATATATTCTTTATTAGTTTTGCTTTGCTTGTGAATTGTTACAAAATATGTTGTTGTTTTGGAATTTTAATGCATTTTTATTTAGATCACAATCATGCCTCCAATACCCCACAGTCTATTTCCATAACCTTAACCCAACCAGTGGCTGTTTCTTTATTTTATTTATTTATTTATTTACTTTACATCCTGATCACTGTCTCCCCTCCTGGTACCTTCCTCCCAAAGCCCCCTCCTTCTTCCTCCTCTGAGAGAATGGAGCCCCTCCTGGATATCTCCTTACCCTGGCACATCAAGTCTTGCAGAGCTAGGTGCTTCTTCTCTCACTGAGGCTTTACAAGACCCATGTGAAGACCGAGCTGCACATCTGCTACATATGTGTGGGGGTGGGGGTAGGTCCAGACTGTGCATGCCCTTTGATTGGTACTCTTGTCTCTGTGAGTCCCTAAGGGTCCAGGTTAGTTGACTCTGCTGGTATTCCTGTGGAGTTTCTATCCACTTTGGGGTGCCCAGTCTTTTCTCTAGCTCTTTTGTAGGAGTCCCAAGGCTCCATCCAATGTTTGGCTGTGGGTGTCTGCATCTGTCTGACTCTGCTGCTGGGTGGAGCCTCTCAGAAAACATTCATGCTAGGCTCCTGTAAGCATAACAGAATATCATTAGTAGTGTCAGAGATTGGTGCTTACCTACGGAATGTG
Source organism: Tokudaia tokunoshimensis (assembly GCA_036184795.1). Lineage (NCBI taxonomy): Eukaryota > Metazoa > Chordata > Mammalia > Rodentia > Muridae > Tokudaia > Tokudaia tokunoshimensis. The sequence goes on from BTHU01000004.1 coordinate 113,530,782, forward strand.
TCTCTAGTTGGGTTGGTTATTGCTTGACCATTCACTCAGTCTCTGCTGCATTCTCCATTGCTGCATTTCTTGTAGGATAAATTTTGGGATGAAAGTTTTGTGTGTAAGTTGATTTCTCTATTGATCCACTGGGGTTCCAGACTGGATACAGGAGGTGCCTTTTCAGGTTTAATATGCCCACTGCTGTGACTCTCAGCTAAGGTCACCCCTACTGATTCTTGGGGGCCTCCTCTATTTCAGGTCTCTGGCATGTCCTTAAGATCTCCCCATTCCTTCTTATGTTCATCTGGCCATCTCCCCTATATTTTCCCAAACCTGATCATGACCTCCCCTGCATTCCCCTCCCCATCACCTCTTGCACCTAGTTCCCTCCCTCCATCTGCCTCCTATGACTATTTCATTTCCCCTTCTAAGTGAGATTCTTTAGAACCTCCTTGGGCCTTCATTGTTTAACTGTTTTGGGTATGTGGAATGTAGCAGCAGTGTTGTGTTTTATAAAAGAGAGAGAGTGTGCCAGTACATGTTCAGTAGAGGCAGGTATGGTGAGGTGGGAGGTGTGCCTTGGCAGGCCCATGCTGAGACATCCCTCCCCACCCTACTCCCCTGAGATACTAGCCATATGACAGGCATAGTATAGAATAGATTATTTAGGGCATGGGAAGGGTAGTTAAGAAGGCAGGGGAGAGAGAGAGAGAGAGAGAGAGAGAGAGAGAGAGAGAGAGAGAGAGAGAGAGAGAGAGAGAGAGAGAGAGGAAGAAGGAGAAGAAGAAGAAGAAGAACGAGAGAGAGAGAGAGAGAGAGAGAGAGAAGAAGAAGAAGAAAAGAGAGAGAGAGAGAGAGAGAGAGAGAGAGAGAGAGAGAGAGAGAGAAAGAAGAGAGTCAAATAGCCCCCTTTATAGTAAGCTAGGCCTACCTGGCTGTTGCTAGGTAACTGTTGGGCAGAGCATAGAGGCAATGCTAATAAGCACGATACCCGTATTTTATGGATAGTATCCACTTATCAGTGATCACATACTGTTGGAGGAACACTGCAGCTGCTTCTGCTTAAACACTGGGGCCACGCAGCCACGAAGGCATCTCCTGCAGGAGGACCTAATTGAGGACTGGTGAGAGACCAAAGATTTCTGATAAAGACAATGCCAGCTATTCAAGAACTACTGTTTAGAAGAGATACTTTCATGGGACCAATGGGTATGGGTGGAGGGTATTAAAGGAGCTTACAATAGCTTTCAGATGAGCTTACTACTGACTTTCTCACCTGCTCCAGGAGTCTGTGCTGTTGATTCCCAGAGTGGTCCAGGGCACAGGCAACACACATACCATGCATGTTCTTTTGGGTCTGGGTTACCTCACTCAGGATATTCACAAGCTCCATCCATTTATCTGCAACATTCATGATGCCTTTGTTTTTTTTTTTTCATAGCTGAATAGTATTCCATCGTGTACATGTACTACAATTTCTTTATCCATTCTTCAGTTGAAGGACATCTAGGTTGCTCCAGTTTCTGAATATTACCAATAAAGCCACTATAAACATAGTTGAGCAAGTGTCCTTGTGGTATAATGGGAAATCGTTTAGGTATTTGCCTAGAAGTGGTAAAACTAGGTCATGAGGTAGAACTATTCCTAGTTTTCTGAGAAACTGTCAAAATGATTTCCAAAGTGGCCATACAAGTTTCCACTCCCACCAGCAGGAGAGGATCTGTATTCCATCATGAAAGTTTCATAAACATAGATCATAGTCCACACTTTTGACTCTCCCACCCTGCTCCTTTGTCTCTCCTCACTTCCATGGGTCCCTTTCCTCACCCTAAATAGTTTACATTCTGTTTTCATATTATATAAACTTGTTCCTCACTCTAACCTCCCTTGTGACCCTCCTCCTCACATGTACATTTTCCTTTCTCTATTTTCATGTGTTTGTGTGTTTGTGTATGTATATAATATATAAAGTGGTAGATAGGTCCTATGGCAGTTCTATGGTTAGTATTTTAGGAACTTCAGTGCTGATTGCTTTCACAAAGGCTGCCCTAGTTTTAATTCCCTTGACCAGCCTATAACCATTCTTTTCTTTACAGCATCATTAGTATTTATAGTGGCTTGTTTTCTTCTTGATACCCATTCAGACTGGGGTAAGATGAAATTTCAGGGCGGTATTAACTTACATAATCTGATGGCTAAAGATATTGAAAATGTCCTTTTAAATATTTACTGGCCACTTATGTTTCTAATTTTCTATCATTCATTTTTTAAATCAATTAAGTTTAAGTTTATGACAATTCCATAAACATATACAGTGCATTTTTATATTATGCAAGCTCCATTACTTTCTCCTGTCACCTTCTCTTTGCATAGAAACCTTTCCAACTTGCCCTCCTCCCTACTTGTTTATGTGTGATTTATTGAGTTAATAATTAGAACTGCTTACGTGATCATGGACGGGGTTTGTTTGTCCACTTTTTTTTCTCCTTTATTGACAAGATGATTTGGGTTTTTGGTGAGGTATTTTGAAGTTTTTAAAAATATATTCTTGTTACGAATCCACAGTCAGATATGTAGTTGATGAAGATATTTTTCCCATTCTGTAGGCGTTTGCTGATTATTTCCCTTGTACAGAAGCTTATTAATCATGCAATTCCACCTGACAACAGTTGTTATTATTTCCTGAACTATTGGAGTCCTGTTCAGGCAATACAGATGTTCTGAAAACCTTTCACTAGATTTTAATAGGGGTTTTCTTTTCATGCTATTATAATCAGCATCTACTTATTTATCTATGTCTTTCCTTTTGTGACAGTCTCATTACATTGACCAGGTTGTGGCAAACTCTTGGGCAGAGAAGACTCTCATGCCTGAATATTCTGAGTCCCATAGGCCTAGCTAACCTAACTGTTATAAATAGCACCCTTAAAAGGTACTGAAATATCAGTGCTTATGATGAATTTGTTTAAAAAAAAACCCACACTTTTGAATAACAAAACTTACATGTGTATGTTAAATAAAACTTACACATGCAGGGCACATAAATAACATTCAGAAAACTTCAATTAAGATGTCCACTATGAGAAGAAATATATGTTGAAAACTATTTAGGATCCCCTCACTGAATCCCTCCTGTTTTCATTCCCACATCTCTACCCCTCCCCTTATCCATCTATTGGGGGAGGACTGACAGAGAGTGAGTGTATAGGGAATGACAACCAAAATCAGGAGATATATCTAGGACAAGCTAGACACCTAGTGAAATGGAAAGCTATGAGGGTAATTGTAGCTAAGACTCCAGCAATGGGGGATATAGAGTCCAAACCAACCATTTCCTGCAACCAGGCAAGATGTCCAGAGGGGGGATTGGGACACCAACTCAGCCACAAAACTTTTGATCTATTATTTGTTTTGCCTGTAAGATGTGCTAAGTGGGGTAAAAGTGTCATAGTACATGTCAGAGTTTCAAACCAATGACTGGCCTGGCTTGACACCAGTACCCTGAGAATGAGCCCACCCTTGACAGTGAAGAGGTTGGGTATCCCAGAGACCAAGTACACAAAATGATTTGTGATGACATTCTGCTATGTTCATAAATTTATGCCTAGCCCAATCATCATCAGAGATGCTTCACCCAACAATTTATGGAAGCAGATTCAGAGACCCATACCTAAACATTAGGCAGAGGTTGGGGAATCCCATGAAAGAGGGAGAGGAAGGATTGTAAGAGGCAAAGGTTCAAGGATGTCACAAGAAAACCCACAGCATTAACTCACCTGGACTCATAGGGGCTCACAGAAAATGAACCAAGGACCAGGGAGCCTGGATGGTGCTGACCCAAGCTCTGAATACATAGAGTACAGTTGTGTAGCTCGTTCTTTGTGGGAAACTCTGAATAGTGGGAGCAGGAGCTGTCTCTGACTCTCTTGCCTGCCTTTGAAACCCATTTATTCTACTGGGTTGCTTTGTCTAGCCTTAACAGTAGAGGAGGTACCTAGTCTTATTGCAATTTGATATAATATGGCTGATTGATGTCCATGGAAGGCTTGTCCTTTTCTAAAAAGAAATATATATGTGTATCTGTATGTCTGCATGTATATGATAAATATGATTTAGAAATATTATTTTAAAATATTTTTATTTATTAGGATAAAATTATTGATAATTATACACATAATATTATACACATATATGTAAATATAAATAATTATTTAGGATCATCAATATTTAATTAAGAGATTTCAATGAAAAGATCATCTTTTAAAGCAGTGCAATAGGCTTATTATATCCACTTACTAACACAAAGAGTTTATAAATATCTGTGTATTTTCTAAATAAACAACATTTATAAATAATGATAGTTTTTCTTGTTTCTAAATCCTTTCCCTTAAAAACTAAAAAAGACCCAAAATACGGTTTTTTGCTACTCTACTGTCTAGATTTTCAGTGCAATGATGATTAGAGGTTATGATAGCAGGTGTCCTTCCCAATATCCCAGGAGAAGATTGTCCAGGCACCATTAGACTAAAATGTTCCCCTCTTTCCTAGCCATCTATGGGTTTAATTTGAATATTTAGGTTTGCCAAATACTCTCTGCATCTTTTGAAACTCTTTGTCCTTTATTCTTTCTCTTTGGGAATCACATTGCTTCAGCTTTTAATGTCCACTTCCTGAGGATTCTGGCACTATCCCCCACTTATCATGATGTACTATTATTTGTTTTGTGTATAACTAAGTTTTAATTAATATTAGTTTATATTTGCATCAATATTCATGACAGAAATTGATCTATAATTCTCCTTTCTTTATTGTCCTCATTAGGTTTTAATTCCAAGGATATTCTGAAGGAAAAAAAAAAAGAGAGATCAATAAGCTTTCCTCTGTCAATTATCTGTGATGTTGTATGCTAGATTCATCTTGTTTTTCCCCCAAGCTTTTGATAGGCATTATAGGTGAAGCAATTTGGGGATTTGGATCCTTCAGTATTGAACACTCTTCTGTATTAAACCTCTCATATCTCTCAGAATTGCTGTGTTTTCTACTTTCTGTCATATTTGGCAAGGTTTTTGCAGTCTATACACTGAATATGTTTTATTTTTGAAAGACAGGTTGTCATAATATTCTCCACGTATCTTTCATTTACAATACTGCTCCAGTTTTCATTTTGTACCCTGGTTCTTTGTGGCTCTTCCTTTGATGCTTAGTTTGTCAAGCCAAAGGTTAATTAATTTTATTACTCTTTATACAAAACACACAAAGCAACAACAAAAACCCAGCAGCTATTGGCTTTATTGATCCCAAGTATTTTACATTTATTCTGAATTCAATTAATTTCTCCCCAACATTTGCTATGTGCTTCCTTGCACTTTATCAGATTTAATTTGTTACTGTTTTATATGGATGCTGAGGTGCTTGGTTTCAAGTTTTTCTCCTCTTACTTATAAACTTCCATTTATCATAGATTGAACTGCATTCCTGGGAGATTGAGTATAGCCTATACATTTTAATTCCAGACTTCTGTCTGGTTTTGATTTACTCATGAGTAAATGGATGTATATTCCTTAATTTTTACACATATATGAAATTCCTTTTAGCTGTTGTTTTATTTTTTAATATTATTTACTTCTACCCAGGCAATATACTAACTATATACCATGTGTGATTTTAACCCTATGAAAGCCCAGATAATTCATTTCTGACCACCATATTTTGTATACTTGAAAATGATGATTAATGGGTTTCAGCTGCAGATACATTAGCTCTCAAATGTAACTTATAACTTGCATTTGCTATATTCCTGTGCTGAGGACCAGCAATCAGACCCCTTCCATGAGAGGGATTGGTCTATTCCCCTTTTAGTTCTTCTATGCTGTGCTTCTCACATCTTGAAGCTACATTTCAAGGTACCACCTTATAACACACTTGTTACAAAGTTGTATGAGTATTATAAACTTATGAGATTTCTAAAGGATAAAATCCATAAACCAATAAAACCAGGGATATGCAAAACTATATTATTCTACATTCTAATCATTTTCAAGTTGATTGGAGAAACCAATACATCCTGACTGAACCCTGAGCTTCCCATTTATCCCTCCCAATCTGAATGAACTTGTCATCCATGGCTATCTCCCAAGGGCTGACTCTATCTTTAACCAGTATTTTAGCTCAGGATTTAACATTCACAATTGTATATATTTTACCTTGTGAACTTGTTTAAATTGTTGTATACTCTAATTCTGAGCTTAATTTTTGTTTAAAGTCATTTTTAATTCATTATAATGCCATGTACCTTTGGTTAAGATTTGCATCATCTCCCATATTTTCTCATATTTTTCATCATGCCTTTTTAGAGGCATAATTATTAGAAATAAAACTAAATAATGGTAAGTATATGGGAAAAGAATAAAACCTGAATAGAACAAGTATATCCATCAGCTTTAGTGGAAATTAGTTCAATAAGTAGGAAGGAATCTCTTGAGGCCTCTCTCTGAGGAAACTATTGAGGTCTGTCTCTCCTCTGTGGCTCATATTTGCTCGTCTCGGCTTTGCTTTCCCTACCTGCTTCATAATTTTCTCTTTTAATTTCCTTATACCAGTCACAGTATGGAAGACCTGAGTAGGTCATTCACAAACATCTTATGGCCATGCAAATTGTTGAGCTAATGGTAAATGAGAGCACATTTAGGGAAGACTTTAGTTTCACTATTGCCTAAAATAAACCAGGATACAAATTTCTTTCTTTCTTTCATTCATTCATTCATTCATTCATTCATTCATTCTTTTTTCCATTTATGTCTATCTGTATATCTACTATCTATCTATCTATCTATCTATCTATCTATCTATCTATCTATCTATATATCTATTCACTTTGCATCCCGATTGCAGCCTCCCTCCCTTTTCCCAGTCCATTCTTTATACAATCCCTCCCACCTTCCCTTCTCCTCTGATAAAAGGGAGGTCCCCCCTGGGTACTAACCTACTCTGGCACCCCAAGTCACTGCACCATTAGACACATTCTTTCCCACTGAGGCCAGACAAGTCAGTTCAGTTAAGGGAACAGGATTTTCAAGTAGACAACAGAGTCAGTTGTTGGGGGACCAGCTTGAAGTCCAAGGTACATATGCACATATACATACGCTTATATGTCTGCTCTTTGGTTGGTTCTGTCTCTGGAAGCCTCCAAGGGCAGGATACAAATTTCTGCAGTTACAAAGATGTATGATTTTCCTTTATAAACTGAGTCCAAGCTAGATCAGAGATCTCAATCTGGAATTCCAAGATGTCAGGGCAGGCAATTATGCCAAAGAAAACAAATTAAAGTAAAGGCAAAAGGACATGAAACAGTTCTGTTCCAAATGGGCATTTAGGGAAGACGGAGATAAAGCATTTCAGTTCATTGTGAATGTAGTCATGCGCCTTAGGCTAAAACAGAAAGAACTGAGCGAGAGTGAGAGAAACAGAGGGTGAGAGGAGCCCTGGGTGAGTGAAATGATGGGTGAGAGCAACGAACATGCAGTTGAGCAGTCTGTGAACTTGAATTTGGTTGATCATTATTCAGGTTTGTTTTGAAAGGTGAGTCCCCCAAGGAGTGCCCATCACTGGATGTGACAACCTAATTCTCTTGAGACAATCCTTTCTGCTTGCTGGTGGTTTCATGTTGGGCTGATTTGTCTAAGTGCTATTCACTTTCTCAAATATGAAGTGACTGTAGGTTGAGAACAATGACTAGAGACTTTCTGGTGATGTTTCACGGGTTTGCAATATGATTCTAAATGTTGACAGCAAAATTTTTCAATTACTCTTATCTTTGTTTCTTAGACACTCCTTAAAAAATCGATATGCTTATATGGACCTGGAGAGGTGGCTCAGTGGTTAAGAGCACCACGTGCTCTTGCAGAAGATTCTAAGCACCCACGTGGCAGCTAACAACTCTCTGTAACTCCAGTTCCAGGTAGATCCATATCTTCTTTTGGTTTCCTTGGGTAATGCATGCGTATGATGCATAGACATACATGCAAGCAAAACACTCACAAACATAAAATGAAAATATCTAAAATATATAAAAATGATTTTTCAAGATTTTAGTATGTGTAGGATTATATTTTTCAAAACCTTCTTAAATAAGTGTACTTAAATGCTTTAACCTCCTTTCTAGCCTACCTCACACCAGAGGTAGTGGAAAGGAAAGGTTAATAGACGAAAGGAGGGTGTAGACCTGCTTAGAAATAGTTCTTTGGAGTGAATCCAATCGCCTTGTCAGGGTATCGGCAGTTTAATTCACACAACTCAGCAAAGGTGTCTCAATCCACTAGCAAGGAATATTCACGAATTAGTAATGGCAGTTCCAGAAAAAAATTTGAGGCTCTGTCAATTGTCCTGAGTCCACAGAAGTGGCAAGAAGCCACCATTTCATCACCAGAAGTTCTTTGTATTTTCCTCTATGAAGTCATGACAAACAATGAACAGCAGAGAGTGGCAAGCCAGTACCATACAACATTGCCCACTCCTGAATGGGTTATATTTATATCCTTTCCAAACACCACATGTTCTCTCTAGCAAATCAATCATCTCATGCCCTTTTTCTAGACGCTTCCAGAAAAATTCCATGTGTCTATTCTCAGGAAAACATCCTCCCGCATGTCTCCTTTGGCATCAACATCCTCTGATTAGACAGTTTCCAGAAAAAAAAATCACTACACAACAGAGTCTTCTCCAAAGAAACCAAAACTTTCCACTTCAATTGTGCATAGTTAAGCAGGAGTCTAATTCCCAAAAAAATGAAGTGTGAGAAATAAAAGTAGAAATGATAGACCTTTATCTTGTTTTTAGCTACCTTGTGAGACTGATGAGGAGAGCCTTTTAGCAAAAGCAGTTTCTATGTACCTTTTATATGTTTTCTATAGTTTAAAATCCCAATAGGAAATGTCATGCTGAGAATAAAAATGCTCCAATCCAAGAGTAAAGGCTCCTAGCACTTGTACCAAGGCCCTTAGCCAAAAAAACAAAAAACAAAAACAAAAAACAAAAAAAAGATCTTCTTTCCCAGTAAAAATAAAGACCCACATATACACCTACACATGCATATTTACTTGCTTTGGTTTCATCCACTGTATCAGTCGTTACACTAGGACAGTCTTCAGGGGAGAATTTCTAGTACCCTAGTTCTGACTAAGACTAAAAGTGAGTTCATATTCCTAGATATGGTTCTACCTTCTGTGTGTCTGTCTACTAACTATAATCATTTTCTCTCAAGGTAGGTAAGCATTTGAACCTAGAGTTAGCCCCAATGACCAGAGGAATCAGTAAACTTTAGAATAATGAAGATTGATCCCTTAAAGCAACTTCTGAATTTTGTTTCATGAAAAGTCCTAGGTAAAAAATGAACAAACACCTACTGACTATAGAAGGGTGTTAATAGTCAATCAAAGAAAAACTCCACATACCTGTGTTTGGTCAATTGATTTAACTGAGGCTACTTATAGGAGCACAGCTGAGGGCTGCAATTAAGTAATTGCAATTGTTCCTTCAAGAAAAGTACCTAGTTTACAGCAACATTTAAATTCTCATATTTCCTCTAGAATACTAACTTTCTTCTCATTTAATGAAAAATGTAAATCGGTCCAATCTTTTATTGGTCCAATCACCATTACTACCAAGACATACCTAGAGGGCTGTATTTCACAGTTCCTTGTAAGGCTTCAGATAGCATCAAAGAAATTAATATAATCAAACCACCATTCCTTGTGACTCTGATCTATACATATCATACATTACTCTTTCTACAAACTGTCCCATATAGAGATTCATTATCTTTTACCCTTGTCTTTTTGCCATCAGTAAGGGATGGAAGCATCCCAGGAATAGAGAAATGGAGGCATCTACCTAGTGTCCCCAAGAACTTACCTGTTGTATTAACGGTTCCAGGGCAGATACGATTGTCTGTTTACTTAGCCCTGGCAAGGCAATGAAAGACCAAAAGGATGATTCCATCTAAGTCCAGGTAATTGATGCAGAGTTTGTGAGTCTTCTTTGTGAGATCATGGCTAAGGGGTTGTTCACAGGAACATGGGAAATATAGAACAAAAGCATTGAAATGAGTGATGATCTGCTGGCAACCACATCACTGGAATCTCCTCCATCAAACTTCCATGGGCTATAATTCAGCATTCACTGACCCATGTGCTCATAGCACAGAATTATGTGCTGTTGAAGGGTTTGCATGGGAGGACAGAGTACCTGGGCTCTCAGGTGAAGGAATAATGGCCCTTCCTATTTCTCTTTCGATGAGCGAATGACAGCAGGTAGATCTTGCTGAGGGTCTTCTGTGAGTGTTATTGTAGCTGTTATGATGAAATGACAATGGCTCTGTTATATCCAGAGGACAGTGATCCACAACATTGTCACGGAAAAGAAAGAAGTCAAAGATGAGACAAACAATCAAGAGTGAACAACTGAGACTTTATTTCAAAGTAAAATCAAAATACCCTTTGGGGGCCCTTGCAGAGCAGAAACAGCTTCTGCAAATGGATTGCAGTGCCTGGTGGTATAGGTGGCTCACTGTGTGGGAAAACTTTAATAGAGTGGAAGATTATTCTTGAATGATGGTGGGGTAAAGACAGGGAGCTCTAGGAAAGGATGTGGATACATATTTCAGTATTCTGTACTTTGTGTGAGTGTTTAGATGTGTCACAGGATCCGAGGCATGATGAGAGCAGCCAGGTCTGCAAGGCTCATATAGGGGGATGCCATTTCAAGGAAACAAGGGTACTTAGCCTTGTGCTGGTAGGACACATTAGTCCTAACCAGCACTGGCTGCTCTTGTTTCTTTACTGTGAATTTTTTGAGCAACAACGAGGTATCCTACATAAGCACGGGAAAGTAAGCAAAGCAGAGTGCACAGTCGGCCAAGGGGGCTAGAACTGCGTGGCTCTTTACGCACTGTTCACTCTGCCTTTTTATTTCCCTGTGCTTATCAAATATACCTCGTGGTCACTCTGTAATTTACTCATCTTTCTTGAAGGTATTATAGAAACTGAAATTTTAAGGCATGTCTTTGAGACCTGGCTATTCACTAGACTTCTGTCTGATATGGACATGTGAAATATGGTAAAATATTTTTTAAATTTTTTTTCTTGTTACTTTTTCTGTGACAAAGGATCTCTACCACCTAAGAGATTAAGAAGGCAGATGAAAAATTCTGTTCCTCCCCAAACAAGTAACTGGCATGGCTTTGCAGTCCTTCTTTATACTCATTCTTTTCCTTCCACAAGTTGAATCATTTTGGTCTAGGAAGCAAACTGACAGATAAATAAAGAAACGCATTAATTTTTAGAAATACAAAATCTGCATTCAGACTAGAGAGCTGAGCCACCACAATGGAGTTTGGACTTTGATGGGCCAGGAAGATGTGTAAGGCTGGGGGAGCAAGAATAATAGGCAGATTCTAGCAGGGACTTTCTCCTTGGCAGATCAACTTCCCAGGTGAGAGTGACTTACAGTGCTATGTCCGGGCTCTCTGGTGGGCTCCCAATCACTTTTACCTGTGAGGAGATCTTTTCCTAGCAGGAAAGGGTATGAAACAGAGGAACCCGTCCAAATTCATTGACTCTTCGCTTCTCCACTGTGGATTTACTGTATATATCTTCTTTACCAATTGGGGCACTTTCCAAAGCAATTCTTGTATCTATAACCATCTGTAGTTTCTCTGAATATTGAATTCTAAATATGACAAAGAAATAGATTCGGGATAACCTAACCCCTTCACCCTCAGTCCCCCATGACCATGTCCCATCAGCTGACCCTGGGTTTCTTCTATTCTCTTTTAACTCTTTTCTGGAACCTATATTGCCTCATTTGAACCAGGAGTTAAATATTAGATTTACAGCTAATACACAGCAGACACCTTTGCCAGATAGGACACAGTCCAAACAGGACCTGGCAATCAGAGCTGCACCTGGCAGTGTGGGGACCCTGCTAGCTGACAGGGGATATATGAGGAGTCAAACCCAGTTGAGAACTCCAAAATGTCTTAATTTAATTGTGGGTCAATACTTACAAGTAATGTGAAAAAAAAATCCCCAAATATAACTTCCTAAACTTTCAGGAATCTTGAGAGCAGCAGGACAGCATCTTAGCATGGGAAAGACAATGGTGAGTTTTAATGAAGCTTCCCTGCCCCGCATATACACCTTCCAGATAGGAGCTGGGACCTGCACTGTATGTTGCCACTGGGCCCATTTATTTTTATATATACTTCTGACCTGTATGCTTCTAAATTTGAAAAACTTGAAAACATCCTGCCGGTAAACTCCCATTGCTTTTGTGGCAAAGTGTCTTAATTATCTTTAAATCACAGCATGCTGAAGAATGCCTGGACCACATTTAGCAACCAAATTGAGGCCAGGGAAATAGTTCAATGGATGTTTTAAAAAGCTGTCAGTTTATAGAACTACCTATGGATTGTTACTAATAAAGTATATTTGTTATAATTAATACCTGATGTCACAAACATATCCATTCCTGCAATAGTTTCTTCTTGAGCTTTCAAAACACACAATAATTAGAGGTGAGCACAGGGAATAAAACTGACAGTGCCAATAATTGGCTTCCTTTTGTTGGATATAGAAAAATAATTAGCAGAAACTGCTCAATAGGGGAAGAACTAAAAGAGGAAGCCCAGAGTGCAGAAGACTTCACTGAATCCAGATATTTGTTATGGCTCTGATAATAGCTAGAAGGGGTTTTATGAGACAAGATTGAATATGGAATAATTACTGATATACAGTATACCCCATACTGATTGGTATGGGGTAGCACCTTACCAATTATTGAAGAACTTCTCATGTTAAGGAATCTTTTCCTTTTTTTAAAAAAAAAGCATTTATATTTGTTAGTTAATGTACAAGCTACTGGCAGATAGTAATATTTGCTAAGATCTCCACTGCAACACCCAAGTCTCAGACACAGACACAAACAAGGCATCTGTGTGTGAAAGTCACTGTCCCTCTTTCAGATAAGGCAGGCATCACACGCTTCTTCAGAGTACTGTGACCTCAGAAGATTTTGGAACATCCACAGACTGGAGAAGATTAACAGGATTTATATGTACTGATGGGAAAGGGCCACTCAGCACCTGGTGATAGCACCGTATTCAATCAAGGGAAATTAAATTCTAACAGGATTAAAGGAGTCAGCAGCTAATACATGGGAACATGATTTCCTCCAAGCTGAATTGCACACTGAAAGCCCATCTTCCATGGGCAAATCCACTAAGGACATGACACAATGCATTAAGGAAGGAGGGAGTTCAAAATATGTACAGCAAGCCTGGCTTTTCATTCTGCCATGGCAACACAGATGTTTTGAATCTTCTAAGATATATTGCCTCGTTTCTCAACAGTGACTGTAAAAACATTCACCAACATATGCTGGGCAAACAGCCTAAGCAAACTGAAATTATATCATATTTGTGATTTCACCACACCCAAACACACACACTGAAACAGTAAAGGAAATGATAGAAGTCATGAGTTCATTTCATTATCCCCAAAATGTCTTTTTTGCATTTGTTACTGTGTATCTTTTTTCAGGCACTTCTGATTGTCCAAGTTATCTTATAATTCAATGGAGATACCCACGGTTCATACAAATCAGGACCAATAGTTCCCTAAGAGCAGTTACCAGGACCTGTCTGACTCTCAAAATTTTTTTTTATCCCTCAAAAGAAAGACACTATTCTTCTCGGGGGGGTAATGTCACTCTCTCTCCTATTGCTTCCTGTTGTAAGGGCAACATGAAACAAAGGACTCCAGTCTTCTGGGTTGCTTCAGTCTTCTTGTTAAAATCGATCCTAGGCAATTTGAAGCTTCAACTCTAAACAAAAAAAAAAAAAAAAAAAAGACTGGTGAAGGGCCCCAGCTAAAAGGTGAGAGGGCCTGTCTTAGCTGAAACCTGCCTTTCTCTAGGGACCCTAGCTTCCTGACAGCCTCTCCAACAGGCTTATTGAACTCATTTCCAGCAGTTCTCAGTCATGGAAGGAAATTGGTCTCTGTGGTAAATTGATTGAATTAATGGCTCCAATACCTCACCCCTACCAATATCTTTACCCTCTGTCTTGAAGCATTCTAGTGACCAATAGTGTGACTTATTTTGCCCTCTGGGATGATAGTAAGTATAGGGCAGAGAGTTAAAAAGAGTGAACATTAAGTTGTTTTTCCTGCTCTAACTCAGAAATTATACCAAGGGCTGAGAATAAAATGTAAGCCTGCTAAAATGATAGAAGACAGACGCAAGCCCAGTAGGCCCAGCAGAGAACATCCTAAAGGAGCCAGGAGCCAGTGAGACCCACTCAGAGAAGAGCCCAGTGAAGGCCACTTCTTGTGCTGCATTTGTTTTATTTTTGGTTGTTCTTACTTTCTTCTACAGACCTAGATCTTCAGACCCATAATGAGACTTGAACATTCTTCCTAATGGGAGCATGCTCTCCTCTGTGCCCAGCGGTAGCCCCAGGCTCTCTCTAGTTACATCTGGGCATTTTTTCTTCAAAAGACTAAGTACAATAAAAAATAATTAAGTACAATAATTAGGTATTCACTTTGCATCCTTAGTATTGCTAAGTGTTAAATGTTGTATGCAATTTGACAGATTTTTTTAATTATTATTCTGTAGGTTTTTTTTTCCTCTTGAAAAATGAGATGATTCAAGAAACAGTATATTTTTAGAACTATTTTGGCACACAAGTTTCTAAAGGAGTCTAAAAGGTGAAGATAAAAGAACTTCTTTTAAAGTTGCTGATTCGCCTTTAGGATAATAATCAATTTTATGATAGAATTCAATCTGTGATTTGTATGAGAACACTCTCTGTACCTTTGCTTGTGTGAAATTAAAGTTTTTAGTTTAGGACTCAGTTAGCATTTTCCACTTTGGGGAGAAGTGCTAGAACTTGAGCTGAGGAGCTCATGCACAAGGACACTCTAGCATTGAGACACACCCTAGCACAACAAGTTCTAGAACTTTTAAAACAAGTAAATGTACCCTAACAGTCAGATTTTAGTCTTAATAAGACAAGTAAATTTACACGTTTTATAAGAGACATGCTGTCTTACTTAGGTTTCTATCATTATAAAAAAAACAGTATGACCAAAAGCAATTTGGGGTGGGGGGGACAAAGGGTTAATTTGATCTACACTTTCACAGCACTGTAGATCATCCCTGGAAGCAAGGGGAGGAACTCAAACCTGAAGGCAAAAACTAAAGGAGAAGCCATGAGAAAAATTGTTTCCTGTTTTTCTGTCTGTTTTCTCAGCTTACACAGCTCAGTTCCACCAGCTATGGGTGGGACTTCTCTCTACGCCATGGTCAAAGCCCTTCCATATCAATCATTAACCAAGAAAGTGCCGCACGTACTTTTCAGTTCAGGTCCTCTTCTTAGATAATTCTAGGTTCTGTCAAGTTCACAAGACAAAAACAAAACAAATAAACTAAAACAAAACAACCAGGACACACACCAAAAGAGCCAAGGGTCATTACAGAGTAACAACAACAACAATAATAATAATAATAATAACAACAACAATAATAATAAAGTTTTAAAAGGAAAAATAAATGTCTACATACCTAATAATGTTACATTTATAGAAATGTAGACTTAAAATAATAAAGTATAAAAAGATAAACTAAAATATTTGAAATATATTTATAGTTTTGGAGAAGGAAGATTTTTAAGTAAGTTACAATGAGGTTAAGAATTAGACACATTTGACTAAATTAAAATTAAGAACTTCTGGATATCAAACAAATGTTATTGGAGTTCAAGACTCGAGTATGGTTTCAAACACCATCTGTGTTAGCATATAGTGTGTGTGTGTGTGTGTGTGTGTGTGTGTGATACTGGGTTTTGGCTTTCTTTTTCTACCATGATATTAATTTACCCAAGGCTGGTCTTGTGTTAGTAATCTTTGTGTTTCTACCTCTTGAATGGTAGGATTGCAAGCATGCACCATTACCTAGGGCTAGTTATAGCTTTACCTAAAACAAGAAAGAACAGATTCTTCACCTGTGTTTTCCTTGCCATAGAAGTGTTGTAACTTACAGAAAAGAGAAAACAAATGAGAGGAAATGTACATGTGTACATGGGTGAGGACCAAGTTACAGGAACTTAGACATAGACCTTTTTTTCAAGGACCAGGGCAAAGGTTTTTGGGTTGGACCATTTTTCACTCCCAACTTATTTCCTGTGGGGATCCTGATTCCTAGGGCTTTTGCTATAATTATACAAGGAAAATGAGCACTCATTACAAATTAGAAGAAACATTTGTAACTGTTATATCCTAACCATTAATGAAAAAACAGTACAATGAGTTGTAATACACCCACAAAATAAAACATCAGAAAGTACTAATAATTGTGTCCAGTTTTGCAATGAGTAAATTAATTTAAAAAAAATAATATTATTGAGTTTAAAGGTGCCTCATAAACTATGTACACCATGATATCATTTCAATAAACTCAAAACTAAGTGACATATTATAGAGGATTAAGGAAACACAGAACAAAGTGATTACCAAAAACATTTAAAAAATGATTAAAATAAGAAAAAATTAAGGTTTTAAGGTTGGGGAATGGAGAGACTAACAGAGGGAAAAGAGGAAGGAGAGAAGAAGAAAAGCACGGAGGAAGACAGAGACTAATGAAGAAACACTAAGTTTTGATGTGATAAATAACACTTAGATCTCATCTTTCCGCCTTACTTCCCTAAAGTGATAAGGAACATTTCAAGTCAGATTAGAATTCTTGGCATTTTCTATTCAGAATGTATTTTCTATCTTGAAGTCGCTGTGTTTGAAGCCAGAGCAATTACTTTTCAAGTGGATATACTGTCACCGTCTTTCAAGGTATGATTGTCCCACGTTTCATCATAACTTCTTGAGCTGGCTAGAGGTTCACACGCCAAGCATTATGAAATAAATGGGAATTGGAATTCTCTCCACCTGTAAAGCAGTGGAATGCAAAATTGAATTCTGACTAAAGGGCAATCAAGGGGCACTCCTCTTTTTAAGAGAAACAGATTTCAAGGCTTTGGTACTGATGCACAGACTCATTTGAATACCTCTTTGCTTTTTGCAAATCACCAGCAGTCAAAAACCTGTCTTTATAAGATGTCTTCTACTTTTTCAAGTAAGGTTATTTCTATACAGGAAGTATGATTTAACAATTTTTCAAAGAGCATTTTCTTTATAGCAGTCTTGATGACTATCCATTTATCCAAGGTTGATTAAAAAGCCTTCAGTGGATTCTTTATACCCATGGGGACAACTATCATAGTTCTGTGGCTTCTCTGCAAGACAGACCTTAACAATGAATACTGACACACAGAAAGACCAATTCATTTGATCACAGAGAATTCAATTGGCTTGGAAGAAAATTTATTAGTTTAGAAGTCTTCTGCTCTGTCTATCCTATTTTATCATGAATGACTGTTTGATGAAGATTATAAAAAGTATCTTTAATTGAGAAGGCAAAACTCTTCTCCCACTGAAAATCGACTTCAGCAGGTCAGCCATTTTCCATAGCGTTTGACAGCTTTAAGGAAATTACAGCTCCACTGCCTTGTAAGTTTACATTGCAATACAATGTTCACAACTAAACACATTCAAGGCACTCTGTAAACTAAACATTGTACAGGCTATTCTGAAAATTGAGGTTACATAACTGGCCTACTTTACATACATATAAACATACATACATACATACATACATACATACATACATGGACACATATGATAATAGTTCACTTTCTCTGCAGCCAATATGTTTCTAATATGTAAATTCCTCATACCTTAGGGAAATAAAGCAAGGTAATTGCTATATAATTACAGAGATCCAACTGTGTCCTACTATCCCAGTCATTTATTAGCTAGGTCAGGAGCCAGGGGCCCACAAAGCCTCAGTGTGCTTAAAATTTGTAATTAAATATAAAAAAAACCCAATATATTTTTTCCTGGCTTTTTTGAAGATGCCAGAAGATTGTGACTATCATACAGTCTTCTGGAAAGATTTTGATTTTGCTGTGTGTAGCTTTCTTTTGTTACCAGTTTGTATTTAAAATTTGATGGTCCTTCTTTAAAAGAAATCCCAGCTTAAAGTTCAACAGATGGAAAAAAAAAAAAACTAAGTCCAGACAAAACATGGGAAGAATGTCTCTGAATTTCTTCATTTCATGAAAATATGAATCTGATAGTATAAACAACATATATCAATATCTGTAATTTCAAATGTTCCTCAAAGAAAACCATTGTGGACACTGGAGTAGTGGAGGGAAAAGAGACTGAGCTGGTCCATGTCCTCTGAGAAACAACTGCCAAGCCAGGAATGAACACAAAGATAATGGCAGTGGTGTTCTGAAGGACATAAAATATATTGAGAAAGAGCTGTGAAAAGCTTCAGAGCTACTAGACCCTGGAACACATCTCACTTATATAAAACTCAGAAAGGAAGGGAGAGAGAGCAAAGGTGTCCTAGATCATGTTTAATCAAATATATATATATATATATATATATATATATATATATATAGAGAGAGAGAGAGAGAGAGAGAGAGAGAGAGAGAGAGCGAGAGGTAGAGAGAATTTATGGAGTCAAAGACTTAAATTACAAGTGAAAAACAATAGTTAAAAAATGGCAAGTTTTTTTTTTTGTTGTTGTTCCAGCAGAGTTGTCTTATACAAATCCAAAACATTCACCCATCATTAAGGTTGAAATCTTCAACATACAATTATCAGCACTTGAACTGAATATGGTTTAGTGGTTTAATATTTACTTACAGTATGTAAGATGCTAGGGTGAGATGCTGGATTCAGTCTTCCTCATTGTAAGAGAATAAAGAGAATTTGGCTTTGAAGAAAAGAAGGTAGGGCACTGACAAAATGTTAAGACACTTGGCACTGATAACCTGGGTTTTATCTCCTGAAGCTACATGATTAAAAGAGAGATTCATCACCAGGAAGTTTTCCTTCAACCTCTGCATGTATGAAATGATGCATGTTTACTCACACACATCCATGCACACACATGTATATACACACAGTTTCACATAAATACATTAGATGAAGGAATATATATAAATGAAAACCAAAACAAATTAGCAGCACTAAGACCTTGAGTCTTTTTTAAAGTTAGTGGAAGTTTTAAAAATTGACCTTCTTAATTTAGAAGTAAATAGAGAACCCTTCAACATAACCACTGGCAAGCAGGCTCACAGGACTAAACAAAAGCATGAACACCGAAAGAAAAAGAAAAGGGAATTTATGCCCTTACCCTTGCCAACACAAATGCTCTCACCAAAGCAAGAAAATAATGGACTCCGCAAGTGAGACAAAGAACAAATCAAGACAGAACTTTCTTCCAAGAAGCAAGAGAAAAATGTTACAGTAGATAATGCTATTGCTTGAATAAGTGATCAAAGATGAACTGATAAGAAAAAAAATAACAAAATAAACTGAAGTAGAAGAACTGAGAGAAAAGTTGAAGGAAAAGTAACCTACATTTTAAACAGTTTCATAATAAATAGTCATAGTTTCAGTAAACTGAAAAATGCTGTTGTTATTGATACCAAACCATGACAATAAATCAGAGAGGAAAGAATGAACAATTTTACTTATAGTAAAATATAATTTCAAGATAAAAAATATTAGAAGTAATAGTAGTTGATGGGATTAATGATAAAAATTAAAAAGGTCAAATTTCCAGACAATTAACAGATTTATTTTGCTGCTAAATAAAAGAAAAAGAAAAAACAAAAGAACCTAGAGAGTTACAAGTATTTCAAAGATTACAAGAAAACCCATGATACATTTAAAAATATATTTAAACATTAAACAAGATAGTTATAGTTACAGTATAGCTATTTGTTACAGTAAGCTTAGTTTTCATATGCATGTAATGTTAGACATATGATGCCTATAGGTCTATGTATAGTTGTGGGTTTATTTATCACAAAAAAAAAAATCAATGCCAAAATCATGAATCTTATTAAAAGACAAATCAGTTTTTCTTTTAAACTAAGAATAAAAGAAGGAGAATTGCTGTCATCAAAATTATTTATAATTGTTCTAAAATATAAAAGTGGAAATATGAGGGAAATTATTATTTACAAATTGCATGATTATATCATCTAGAAATCTTAAGCATAGCAAGAATTGGAGCGATTAAAAGAATTCATGTGTGCAGCCAATCAAAAGATAATCAAATGTAGTTTTCTTGTATAATAATACTTTAGAAACTATAATAGAGAAAATAATTACATTCACAATAATTATACATATTAATGTTTCACAAATCAATACTAAAAAACAACTATAACAATAATTTAACAATCTTTGTATAAAGAAATGCAAACTCTACATAGAGATCCATCCAGAAAAAGTTTGGGTCAGTGAGTAATTGTATTTTTTGTGGCTTGATGGCAATATAATGGAAATGACAATTTTTAGAAATTTAACAAAGACATCCAAATAACATAAAAAAACTAATGTCTTAATTTTTCCTTGTAATAATTAATAGCATCATTTTAATGTTTAACTGAGAAAAAATTCAAATATTATTAGAAAAATAAAAGATAAGAAAGGAAATATAAAAGCTTTGGCTTAACAAATATACAATTACTAAATAAGATGACATAAAAATGATACAGTAATTAGGAAACTTTGGGGTTTAATTTTTCTACTGAAATGTCACTGAGCTGGCTATTAGTTCCTAATTTGTTGCTGTGATAAAACACAATAATGAAGGCAACTTATAGTGGCATGGCAGAAGGTAGAGGTAGCTGAGAGACTTCATATTGAATCACAAGCAGAAAGCAGAGAGTAAACTGGAGATGGCATGAGGCTTTGAAATCTAAAACAAAGCCAGACCTCAGTGATGTATTTCCTCCATCAAGGCCATGCCTTTCTAGATCTACCCAAACAGCACCATAAATGGGGAGCAAATAGTCAAACATTTGAGTTGTGAGGGATATTCTTACTTGAACCACCATGACCAGTTAGACACTTGGGGAAATAGAAGCAATCACATATGCATACAAACTCTTAGTAACAAGAAAAGACAAAGAAAAAGTAGATTTTATAAAACTAAAACTGTATATATTTCTATTAAATATATTGTAAAGAAGAAAGAAATACTGAGAAAAAATAATATATGTTATTTGATTTAGTTTAGTACTCAGACTAAAGAATCCTTACAACTTAATATAAGAAAATGAACAATGCAATTAAAAATGAAAACTATGCTATATCTATTTATACCCAATTAAAAAATGAACAAAGGTTTTGAGTAGATATGTCTCAAAAGTAGTGTTTATAAATGATCCATTCAAACATGCTTAGGTTAATCGTTCATCAAAGAAGTAAAAATGCTAAAAGCCTCTGCCCATGGAGGAAGACACTCAGAGGCCCTGTCCACTGCCACATAGCATGGGCATGCAGGCAGGTGAGTGGGCAGTGCCACCACAATGACGAAGTCTGTGGTGGGGAGATGGAACACAAAGAGTAGCAGAACGGCTGTGCACTATGAAGAGAGGCAGAACTAGAGACACAAGGAACAGCCTGATGTGAGTAGCTTGTGCTGCCACAGGAGGCCATGGTGAGGTCCTGGCCAATACTGTTGCTTCCAAGGGCCAAGTCTGGGTCCATAGCCCTGCAGTAGCAGGGATCTGTAGTAATGTCCATAATCCATATTGACACCAAAGGTCATGCAGATGTGCCTGGTCTGAGCTGCTGCCTGGGGCCATGTTGAAGTTCTAGGGCTTTGCAGAGCTGTCCCCATCTCTCGCCTAGGCAGCATGGAAGAGTTGGTTCTGGTCCTTGCTGTCTGCAGTACTCAGGAAGCAGGTCCTGCACCTCACCTGGGCAGTGCATTAGAGATGGCCCTGGTGGCCTACGTGTGAGAAAGTTGACCCAGATGGTATGAGCTTGGGAAACCCAGCCAGATGCTACAAGCAGGAGAGTTGGCCCTGCTCCTTACCTGACAAAGCAGGAGAAAGGGTCCTCACGTCAAGCGCACAGGAAAGTTGGCAGGCTGATTAAATCAGCTAACACCCTGGTCCAGACCCAGGACTTCAAGTTGGCCTATCCCAACATCTACCTCATTTTTGAACTGCTGGAGTGCAGGAAAGGGTCAGTCCTGCAAAAGCAAAGCTTCAGAATTTCCATCACACAGGGCAATTCTTTTCAGGATCCAATATTAATGGTGTAACAAAAGCCAGAGGCCTAGAACCAGACCAATGACTCATTACAATGAACATTTGCATGTAAAGTTGTTTGGGCAAAAGGATACACTGTGTCATACATTTTGACTCATTGAAGCTTCCATGGCAAAATGTTGTTGTTGTTGTTGTTGTTTTGAGGAGGATTTTTTAAAAAAGAAGTCAAAATACAAAGTATGGATTATGAGATGACTCAGCACTTTTGAGCATGCATTGTTCTTGAGGGGGATCCAAGTTCAGTTCTCAGCATTCACATGGTGTCTAAAAACTGTTTTAATTATAGTTACAGAGTATATGATACCTCATCTGACCTTCACAGACTCCTGCATGCATGTGGTGCATACACATACCCTAAGGCATATGTGCATGTGCATACTCGTGCATGTGAACACATGCACACACACATACACACATATATGTACATTAAATAAATCAGTAAGTGAAATACAAAAAAGAAAAATATGAGATAAGCTTTTTATACCAATAATAATAATAATAATAATAATAATGTAACAAGTATTTGTAGAACTATGATCATGTGTAGATGGTCATACATTATTGGAGGGAATGCATAACGATATCATTGCTATGAAAAGTTTCATGATTTTCTTTTTCCAGGTGACAACTGACATGTGACCCAGAATTCTCCTCCTAATTGTATATCCATTAGAAACAAAAGGCACATCCTCAAAGAAACCTGTACATGAATGTAAATCTGTTGAACCATATCATTCATAGTCTAAACAGAAACAGCTCATATGTCTATCAGTGAATGAGTGAAAATTATGTAAGAAATTGTGACTATATTTATTAAAAACCAATAAAGTCTTGATACATGCAGTAACTTAGATGAACTTTAAAATCATTATACCATGTCAAAGTTTTGAGCCAGACATTAGGCCATATATAGTCTGTTTTCTATTTTTTTAAAAAAAAAGACACCCAACACATACAAATATAAATCTAGAAAGCAGATTATATGAGCATTAGAATTCAGGTGCTAGGACTGGGAAAGGAGACCATGGTACTTGGATTTCTAATAAAATTATTCATTCCTTGCTGAAGATAGCGACAACATTCCCTATTTTTCTGTTTTTCCTTCATTAAGAATGTCATAAATAAATGAAGAGTAAGATCATATAGACCTTGTGACCTGAATTGAATAAACTTCACTGGTTTTCAGAAACCTTGCTCTTATTATCATGATACCCAACTATATTGGTGACTGAAAATATAACTTAAAATTAGTTATTTCCTACATTTCTAACAAACCAGGAAAACAATCATATAGAGACTGCTCATTCACAGTGAACACAGTGAGTAGGTAATTGGATGACAGGAGCTGATGGACCAAGAGCAATGCAGTGCTTAAAACATAGAAAGCATCTTCACCAATTTGTACTAAGGAGCTCTGCTTATCCTCATTTTCATACAGGTCTCTCTTGAAATCACTATCTACTAAATTCTTGGTACACAAATTCTTCATTCAGCCCTTGCTGTTTTAATGCTTAATCAAGACCATACAATATATAGATCTGTGAACCTTTTGCATTTCCCTCTATTCCTATCAGACAGATATTTAACAAATGACCTTGTATAATCTCAGAGGGTAAAGATATTTTGTCCTGTAAGGAGAGTCTCATAAGTGATAGCGGTGAAGTGAAAATAAAAAATGTCTGAGTGTGTTTTTTTCTTTTTATTAGATATATTTGTTATTTACATTTCAAATGCTGTTCCCTTTCCTGGTTGCCCATCCCCCCTCCCCTGCTGAAAATCCCATAAGACTTCTCCCATCCCCCTGTTCGCCAATCAACCCTCTCCCGCTTCCCAGTCCTGGTATTCCACAACACTGCAGCACCAAGTCTACCCAGGACCAGGAGCCTCTCCTCCCTTTGATGTCCAACAAGGCCATCCTCTGCTGCCTATGTGTCTGGAGCCATGAGTAACTCCATGGGTACTCTTTGGTTGATGGTTTTGTCCCTGGGAGCTCTGGGAATATTGGGTGACTCATAATGTTCCTTCGATGGCTCTGCAAACCCCTTCAGCTCCTTGGATCCTTTCTCTAGCTCCCCCATTGGGGACCCTGTGTTCAGTTCAATGGCTGGCTGAGAGGGTACCCCTCTGTATTTGTCATACAGTAGCAGAGCCTCCCAAGTGACAGCTATATCCCGCTCCTGTCAGCAAGCACTTGTGGGCATCGATAATAGTGTCTGGGTATGGATCCCTAGGTGAGGTAGTCTCTGAATGGTCTTTCTCTCAGACTCTGCTCCATCCTTCGTCTCTGTATCTTCTGTGGGTATTTTGTTCCGCCTTCTAAGAAGGACCAGAGTATCCATACTTTGTTCTTCCTCCTTCTTGGGCATTATTTGATATGTGAAATGTGTCTTCGGTATTCCCAAGTGAGTGCATACCATGTGTGTTCTTTTGTGATTGGGTTACCTCACTCAGGATGATATTTTCCAGTTCCATCCATTTTTCTAAGAATTTCATGAACTCTTTGTATTTAATAGCTGCATAGTCGTCCATTGTGTAAATATACCACATTTTCCATATCCATTCCTCCATTGAGGGACATTTGTGTTCTTTCCAGCTTCTGGCTATTATAAATAGGGCTGTTATTAACATAGTGGAGCATGTGTCCTTATTACATGCTGGAGAACCCTCTGGGTATATGCCCAGGAGTGATATAACAGGGTCCTCCTGTAGTATTATGCCTAATTTTCTGAGGACCCACCAAACTGATTTCCAGAGTGGTTGTACTATTTTGCAGTCCCACCAGCAGTGGAGGAGTGTTCCACTTTCTCCAAATCCTCACCAGCATCTGCTGTCTAGTGAGTTTTTGATCTTAGCCATTCTGACAGGTGTGAGGTGAAATCCTCAGGTTGTTTTGATTTGCATTTCCCTGATGATTAAGGATGTTGAACATTTCTTTAGGTGCTTCTCAGCCATTCGATATTCCTCAGGTGAAAATTCTTTGTTTAGCTCCATATCCCATTTTTTAATAGGGTTATTTGGTTCTTTAGAGTCTAACTTCTTAAGTTCTTTGTATATATTGGATATTAGCCCTCTGTCGAATGTAGGGTTGCTAAAGATCTTTTCCCAATCTGTTGGTTGCTGTTTTGTCCTATTGACAGTGTCCTTTGCCTTACAGAAACTTTGTAATTTTATGAGGTCTGATTTGTCAATTCTTGATCTTAGAGCATATGTTATTGGTGTTCTGCTCAGGAAATTTTCCCCTGTGCCCATGTGTTCAAGACTCTTCCCCAGTTTCTTTTCTATTAGTTTCAGTGTGTCTGGTTTTATTTGGAGGTCCTTGATCCACTTGGACTTGAGCTTAGTACAAGGAGATAATAATGGATCCATTTGTATTCTTCTGAATGCTGACCTCCAGTTGAGCCAGCACCATTTGTTGAAAAGGCTATCTTTTTTCCACTGGATGGTTTTATCTCCTTTGTCAAAGATCAAGTGACCATAGGTGTTTGGATTCATTTCTGGGTCTTCAATTCTTTTCCATTGATCTACCTGTCTGTCACTGTACCAATACCATGCAATTTTTAACACTTTTACTCTGTAGTATTGCTTGATATTTGGGATACTGATTCCCCCAGAAGTTCTTTTACTGTTGAGAATAGTTTTCACTATCCTGGATTTTTTGTTTTTCCAGATGAATTTGAGAATTGCTCTTTCTAACTCTATGAAGAATTGAGTTGGAATTTTGATGGGATTTGCATTGAACCTGTATATTGCTTTTGGCAAGATGGTCATTTTTACTGTATTAATCCTGTCAAACCATGAGCATGGGAGATCTTTCCATGTGAGTGTTAAACCCAAGCTTTGCTCTGCTGCAGGCTAATGGTCCTCATGTAGTTGATTCAGTTAGAACTCACTATATCTTGTCTAGAAAATGGTCTAACTGTAAAACCAACTTAGAGAAAATATGTTGTCCAGCACAGGGGTATGAGAAACATATGATCTTTTCTAAATGCAAGGTGATAGCGGTTCTCCAAAACAAACATATCTAAGATAAGGTGCATATATATATTTAGGCAAAATTTTGAAGTTTCCTTGTTAAATCTCATATAAGAACTTGCCCACATTTAACCCTTGATTCCTAGTAAAGAGTTCAATTTGTCTTCCTCTCTGATGACCAGATTTTACAGATTTGGATGCTTCTAGGCAGACTACCAGGAGTGAAAAGGTACCAAGTTCTACTTAGCTGTGACTCCTGTGAGCTAAGCTAATGTGCTCGCTCGGCCATGTCTGTCAATTGATGTAACAGGGGTATGAATGCCATGGGGATAATCAATGCCAGTCTGATTGGATTTAAGGCCCATTTGTTCCTTACCCTACCCATTCCCTTGTGTTTGTCATCTGAATTCCACAGACCAGCATGACTTCCTTTTGAGTAGACCATGCTTGCAAAATCAGCTGAAGGTCTTGAGAATAGAAATTTGGGGTCAGATCTAATCTGTCCACACCTTACCGTCATTGCAACAGCTGTTCCCTCAGACTGAAATGTTTACTCTCTACAGACAAGTTTTACTTCCTTAGAGATATTGTTCAAATTTACCTGTAAATGAAGGCCACCCTCTCCTTTTTGAACTCTTCTCCTTCACCTCACTCTGATATTTCATTCTTCTTCCTCACGCTTTACCCTGTGGAGTAATTATTTGTCATTTATCACTTTCGAGGACATGATACATGTTGTTTTGATTATTTTTGACAGTCTTTTCCTACTGCGATGTAATTTAAAGCACTTAAGGATAAACTGTTCATTCATTTTTCTATGTAGGGCTGATAGTATATGCTGTATTGATACCCTATGTCTCTCCAAACTCTCTACTAAGTCACTCATTCCCCAGTTATGGGCAGTGACTGAGGCTGACAACTCAGGAAACATTATTAGACTCATACTCTGATGCTGGAATTCACATTGCCCGATGTAACATTCTTATTTACAGACAGTCCATGTTCCAAACCTAGTGGATATAGAAGTATAAAAACCCAACTTTGCTATGTTAATGAGGGACAGATCTGAAGGATTTTAACTTTATGGTTTTTACTGATATGATAAAATATGATGAACGAAAGCAACTTGAGGAGGAAAGGGATAGTTTCATCTTATACTTCCAGGTAATAGTTTATCACTGAGGGAAGCCAGCCAGGAACTCATTCAGGGAAGGAAACCTGAGACAAGAATGGATGTCCAAGCCATATATGAATGCTCCTTACTGGCTCTTTTATGTCTTTTTAGGGGTCCTCTTCTGGTCTCCACAGGCACGGCACACACATGTGGCACAGATACACAGATGTATAAATAGAAGTGAAACACCCATACACATACTTAAAAAATAAAACAAAACAGATGTTTTAAAATAAAAGGGGGACTGTCTAGCATTCATCCATAAACAGTGCAACAAGTATATCATACTCTCTCCTCCAGAGGCTCAGGACTCAGGAAAGTAAGCAGAAAGATTGTGAGAACCAGAATTAGTGGAGGACATTTGCATTGAAATAGTATTGCTGAAAACACAGAACTGTTGCAGACATGAAAACATAGTTGCATGAAGAAGACTCCACAAGATCAAGTCAGTTAAAATCACAGCACACTAGGACCCAGCATGAATAGGGAGAGGCTCATGAATTCCTTTCCTTAGGTGGGGAGATATCAGTAACAATAGCTTTTGTATGAGATAGGGATGTCTTCATGGATGTGGTCCCCAAGAGGTTACTCTAGCTCTATAGGTGGCCTTACATTCACAAACATCCAGACAGCACAAGAAATTGGGAGGGAACAAAGGGATGAATGATGGGAAGAAGTTGGAGGTGGAGAATAGAGGTGGATTTGATAAAAATACATAATGTGCTTTTATGAGATTCTTAATAAAATATTTAAATAAAAAAGAAAATTACACACACACACACACACACAGTTTCTCTCAGTTCTTATGACTTGGGATAGAGCAGGGTGGAATAAGAGAAATGACCTTGTGAATAGATGTTATTTTATTCAAACAGTGTTTGATCAACTGGCATCATCAGTACCACCTGGGAGCCTGTTAAAAATGAAGAATCTGAATTCTCAAGCTATGAAGTCAAGATGATAATAACTTTTATTGCCTTTTCTCTTTCTATCATATCACTATATATGTATATGTATTTCCTTTCTAGACATGGGATGAGATATAGTATGTTTGCTAATATTCCATCAGCCAAAGCAGTCCCCATGCCTGGAGACTGTCTAAAGAGCTTAACCAAGTGAGTATCTAGTTGTGGAGCAGTTTATCAAATAGTTCAGAGATTATCAAAGATTTGTGGCTATTTTATTTAAGTAACTACTGTGTAGAACCAGAGTTGAGTAAAGTGAAGGTCTTTACAGACCAGCAATTACTGGTTTTTTACAGTATATAACTGAGCTTTAATGTACCATCTTTGAGACAATTCTCTTTCTGGATCGGATTCTGGCAAGTATAGTTTTCCATATCTTCCAGCCATGCCTTGGTGGCCCAAATTAAAAGGTACTTCAGCCCTTACATTAACTGTTATTCTAAGAGAAGATTAAAGGTAGTTGGTCATTACTTGAACGATTTTGCACTAACTCCATTGGATTTTTGGCTACCATTTCTTTTGATGAGGTGTGTTAACTTAGTGAAGCTGTATTAGAATTTCACCTTCGCTAACCTCTTTATGAAGTATGAATGGATTATTGCAGTATGATGGGGCCTATGTCCTGGCTCATTACTGTGTTTCAAGAGGTGGACACCGTTCTAGTTTTGTTTAATTGGTTATTCCTGGGTCTATTGCTTAGGTAAGTAGAGAGTCATTATTCTCATGTTTCTTTCATTTATCATTGTATGTGTGAAGTTCACCCATGTTTGTGCATATCACAATATTACTACTTCCCCACTTGCTTGTTTCTGTACTTTACATGGATATGAAAAATGTAGGGCATTTCAATCTTTTAACTATTTGAAATGATTCTTATAGGTACATTCTACAATCTACCTTTTGCTCAACTTATTAACTCATTTTTTAAATAAAAGAATGTTTTTATTTCATATATAAATACTGTATCATTTCCTCCCTTCCTTTCTACAACACCTTTCTCCAACCCCTTTCATATGCCTCAGCTCCATGTCAAATTTGTGATCATGTTTAAAATAATTGTTATATATACTTTACCATACACACATATATATACACACAATATACATATATGTATATAGCAATATATATCTTGATGAATACATTTTATATATCTATATCTATATCTATATATATGTATATATATATATATATATATAGAGAGAGAGAGAGAGAGAGAGAGTTGAATACATCTAATATTGCTTGTATCTATATATTTTTAGGGCTGACCACTTAGTATTGAATAACCAATTAGAGATCTCATGCCTGGAGAAAATTAATTTTCCCTCTCTTAGCAGTTGTTAATTGCCTGCAGCACTGCATATCCTTGTACCCACAGATAAGTGCAGCTCTCACTACTCATCAAAGATTTATGCACATATTTCTTATGAGTATATAACTGTGAAGACATGCTGAGCCACAAGGTTTATATATGTTTAACTTGATGCTCTCAGTTTCTAATTTGAAAGATGAATTTTAAATTTGATTAGAGGGTGATACTTATAGGTCTGTACTTTTTACATATAACTTTCTGGTATTTTACGTAAAGCCTAATAATCCTACTTCTTCCTAAGCTTAAATAATTTTGGTTGGAACTGGGCAGTTTTAAAAACTGCATTAGCTCCCAATTACCCCAGGGTACTATTCAGTGTATTTATACTCTGGTAGAAGACAGAAATCCTTGCCTCCAACACTGACATGCATAGGAAAAGTATCCTTCCTAGTACCTCACTGATCAATATTCTCATATAAATAGATAATGAATCTGGGACATTGCTATTCTTGAGTCCCAGTGACTCTGCTGAAAAAAGAGATGTATTGTTCTAAGACTAATATAGGAGATGCATGCTTTTTCTGGACAAGAAATGGCATTGCTTTCTTTCTCAGTCTTGCATGTGGGGCTCTGTGTGGGAAGTAGAACATTGTGTGTGATTTGAGAGAGAAAGGGACTGCTGTAGAGTGGGAGCTGGAGTAAAAGAGACAGAGACAGATGGATAGATGGACAGATGGATGGACAGACAGCCGACAGATAATAGATAGATAGATAGATAGATAGACAGACAGACAGACAGATAGACAGACAGACAGACAATAGATCTGGCTGCTTCTACCTCTGTCCTGGTTACCTTTTACTGTCAATTTAAACAAAACCTAGAATTACCTATGAAAGGAGATTTAATCAAGGGATTATATAGACCAGATTGACTTATGGTCATTTTTTTGTAGGATATTATTGTGATTTTTAATTGATGTAGAAGGACCCAGCAACAGTGAGTGGCAACATTATTTGGGTATATGGTCTTGGGATGCATAAGAAAGCTAGCTGAGTATGATCCTGTATGCTAGCAAGCAGCAGTCCTTCAAAGTTTCTGCTTCAAATTCCTGCCCTGACTTCCGTCAATAATAGGATATAATCTGTAAAGTAAAATAAATTATTTCTTCCCCTATTACCTTTTAGTTACAGTGTTTATCATAGTAACAGAAAAGAAACAAGAACAATTCTGAGTCCATACTTTACCATATGGATAAATAATGACTGGTGATGATGGTCCATGATGATAAAGATGATGATGGTGGTGATGAAGAAGAAGAAGATGATGATGAGATGTCTAAAATTAATTGAGTACCTACCTAATGGGAAGGTTTGAAAAGCACTTTGCTTCATGACTGATAACTGTTGATAACTGTTCATCAGTTACAACCGAGAGATTTGTCTGAGGACCACTAGAATAGCCTGAACAATGTCAAGTCTCTAGTTTCCCTCTAGAGTAGCCAGCAGTGTTAAGGCTTTGGTTCCCATGCCAACGCCATCACTACTAGGCAGAAGTGACCCATAACAGTAAAAGACAAAATACACTGGAGAAACTTCATCTAAGTACTCTACTTAGCAGCATCTTGAGGTTTTATGCTCTTTCTTGCCGTAAGTCTTTGCCATTAGTTGAATAGGAAGACCCTCTGCTGGAAAACTTTCTTTACAGAGTTTCTATTGGTGGAGAAATGTGGCAAATACTCAGGAGACGTGACATGAAAGCAAGTACAGATTAAGATGTAAAGGGGCTCACGAGAATGCAAGAAAGTGAATGTTTTATCCATACAAATTAAACCAACATGGAGAGGCAAATTTACCATTGAAATACTCAATGGCACCACCGTGTAATAAAGTGTATACTTAAGATGTGTTTAAATATTTAGGGATTCTTTTCAATACTGGTAGCTAATCACTGAAATAGAAAAATGGACTTCCTAGGTGTCCAAAGTAGGGTCTCCTAAGCAACCAAACTCATACTCCAGTGGGAAAATTGAAGAAAGTTAAAGGACTATTTACAAACTTGGCAGGATTAAAGGAAACCAACTGAATTACAGTCCTCGGGTAAGAGATTCTTCACAACCCTAGCAGGTGTTTAGTGAGGAAAGGACACATAGCCCCCAAGGTCTGTGACTGTGGGTAGGTAATCTCAACCAATGCTCAGCCTGGCATGAAGGTCCCAAACTCACTTCTCCTCCCCCTCCATTTTGCAATTTACATCTCCCATTAGATGATCCCAGCTGGAAGGCAGGAGGCAAGGACAATATTGTTAGTACAATATTTGAAAAGGACTCCCTTTCACGCCTACATGAATAGGTAGAGGGAAGGGCATCAGGTATATTGTTATATTTGTCAAGAATGGAAGCTCTTGTTTTAGACCACTTTTTAAAAAGTGAATACCAACTTTCTGCTTTGCTGTTATTATTTAATGTTCATTAAACACTTCTGGCTCATTAAGCATTCATTAATTAGGATCTAAATCTGTAAGCCCCTTTTATTAGCTATGAAAACCAGGAGGTTTTTTTTTCCCCTTTGGCTGTCTTTATCTAAGTGAAAGATTAAAAAAAAAAAACCAACCAAAATAAATGTTACAGGGTTATATAAAATCTTTGAAAAAATATCAACAATCAGCTTCAAAAGGTGAATACAAAATTTCTCAAAGCATCTATAATTATATTAGAATTTTACAGAGAAGACATTATCTTCTATCTCCAAACCTATACTTATGTGGTAAAATACCTGGTTCTTACACTGTCTATTATTGATTTAGAAATTCATGTAACTATTTATTCTTCTACTTTATAGAAAAGATTGCTTACCATAGCAACCCCTGTATTAGCATTCAGCTTCCTGGTTAGAGAACACCTTCTCAAGGAAAGGTACATCAATATTCAACCTGAACTCAATTTGTAAATAACATTCTCAGGGGGAGAGTTTTATTATATTAAAACTCATAATGAAGAGGACAACCCAAGCTGGAGACCAGTAAAAATCAAAGGCTCCTTTACAGTTATTTAACCTGTGCATTTTTAAAAAGTTCTGACATTCTCTTCCTATTGCACTTTTAAGCAAAGATAGGTAGGAAATGATGAAATACTACGCTCAACCTCTGCTCAGCATAGGAACCTTGCTTTTCTCTACAGGGGGTCTCAACATAGGTCAGTTTTACCAAAGAATGATCTTTCTTCTACTACAAAATAAAGCAAAGCACTGGTCCTGCCACTCAATTTCTCAAAGTAAAAATATTTGGTTTAATTCCTCAAGTGTATTTTCCTGACATCAATCAAGTGTCTGAAACATTATATTTTTACCACTTACTAAGGAGTATGGTAGCATTTTAATTAGGGAAGGGATGACTTGTGTTCAAAACTGGTAGTCAAAAACTTCTGTGACTGAGCTCAGAGAAAGGGATGTAGATATTTTTACTTCTGTCCCAATGATCAGATCACTTCAGCCTTTTCTGAGAATTCTGTTGCTGAATGTGTTGAGATTTGGTCTGTTGCTGTGTATTGTAATGCTAAATTCTGTACCTGAAAGTCTTGGCCTAGACTGACTTCTGTTTACAAACTTTTGTTGTGCAAACCTTGTTCCTTGATTTAAAACTATTGGTTAAATAGAATTGGCTACAGCCAGTTACTGGAAGGATTAGAGGTAGGTGGGTTTAGAAAGACCTGGGAGAATAAGAGGAGAGGAAGAAGTTGCTATGAGTGGAGATGGACCATGAGCACATGGCTAAAAGAAACAGCAAATATCTAGGGTATGCTACTAGGGAGGTAATCAGACCAGCAGTTAAAAGAACAGATTAAAGGTTAACCCTAAGTAATTGTTAAAGCCAAAGAAAATAAGCATAGTCAGGAATCATTTGTTTGTAAACTAGTTGGGGATAAGCTTAAAGTGGTTGTACTATAGTAATAGAAGCTGGTTTGGATCAAGTTTAGAGCACTGCCTACCAAGAAAGGTAATAATAACTTAAAATGTTAATGACATGCATATCCTGTTTCTTCTCTTAGAAAGCTGATCTCAAAGGAAGATAGTAGCTAAACAGAAACAAGGAAAACAAGTGCAGATGAATGGTGACCTTAGTCGACTATTCATGGGATATAAGGGGCAAGAGAAATGGACAGGATGGGGTTCTTAACCCCTTTGCTCCCAAATAACTGCAGGGCATTTTTGCATACACTCTAGTCAATTTTATCTCCTGGGTAAATGACACAGAGGCTTGGTGTTTTTATTAACAAGCTGGACAGATTGAGCTATCTAATCCTCTTGGGTTTCCCATTGCTTAGGCACTTATTCTTTATCTTCAATCTGAGTCTTGCCCTGGCTCTCTCTGGTCCATGTGCATCTTCATGGCTGCTTTCTCACTGTGACCTCATGCTGAATCCTCCTGGTCTGTCACGTGGTTTCTCCACACCTTCTTATCCTCTTCTATTCCTTTGTTCTTGCTCTCTGGTCTCTTCAAGTCTCCCTGACTTGGATTGGAAGTCCAGCACTATATTCTCTTCTTCCCAGCTATTAGCTAAATCGGCTCTTTATTAACCAATCTGAGAGGATGGAAAACAATTTTTACATAACATTGAGAAGGGAGATGTTTGACCATGCCAAAATCCAACTGCAAGCAGATGTCTGGCATAGAAATCAGCATCGGAATACACAGTGCACAAAACCATCCCCTAACAATCATCAAAAGTGAGAATGTGGGTATTTGACCATGATGCCATGAATTTTCATGAAGACTTAACCCAGCAGTTAAGGGTCTTGCCTTTTGAAGTAACTTCAGCACAGAAGAGCAGTATCTATGAGAGAAAGCAAGGTTCATTCAGTATGGACAAAATGGGATGAAGAACCAGTCCACAAATCATTTTAATCAGGCATTTTACAGTTGCTAGTGTTTTGTGACATCAAATGACAGTCTGATCACCCAGAGAGCAATTAGAATAATCTCACCATGACTTTTGAGTTATCACTGTTGTAAAGCTCTTGCTAGCTCTTTTAAACCAATGGTGCTCAAATATTAGCAAACATTAATATCTCTTAAGAGAGATGACAATCTGGAAACATCAGGAGCTCCACCCTAGATTGGGTCTGGAGTTGGTGTCTATGGATCTGCATTTCTCAACAGCTCTTGAGTAATGTCATTTTATTGCTGGGGACTACAGTTTGAAGACCACTGAGACTCCTCAGACTGTCCAAAAGTCTGTAGTGTTTTAACAAACTTCAAGGTGAAATAGATGCTCCCTATGATATGAGAACTTCAAACCACAGGCTCTTGGTCTTAGTCTAACATTGTATGAGTCTTGGTTTAACAAGGAGGGCTTGCTTATTGACTACCTATAGCAGAGTCTTACCCAGTCTGTTCTGATAAAATCAGAAAAGGAAGCAAGCACCTTGACAAGGAAATTGGGTGAAGGTCTCTTACAGGTCAATATAGAGCCAAGCTTCAGTAACTGTTTTTTAGACCATAAATTCATTTCTAGGTTGTAAGGCTAGACTAACTGTAATATGTACTTTTTATTATGTGTCTTTGGCAGGATAAAAGATGTATAAAATTCTGGCATCTGTAAGGAAATAAGCATTGCCAGCCTTGTGTGAAGTCAAACCCAAGTTACTTTATGTACTGTTAGGAGGGTGAGTAATGAAGAACTCAATTCAAAAGTGCTAGGAGTGAATCAGCCGGACAAGAAAGAATTTAGGCAAAATAGCAGGTTCTATAAATCTGTGGAAATGAAACCCATTTAGTTACTTCTGAAGAGCCAAATGTGCTATTTAAAATGCTCCAATAGAGCATTGCATTCCACAGCTGTCTGTAGCTTTAAGGCCAAATTCTTATACCCTAAAGTGAGGAAACAGAAGTAGGAATTTTGTCAAAAGCCACACATACTACTGAGATTTTAATTAGGCCTCAAAGATTCCAAGGACCCCTGTCCAGTATTACTAAATGTATTATTCTTTGCCACCTGATATAAACAGATTTCTCTAGACAATTCCACATTTGACCCAAATCTCAAATTATCAAGATAGGGTGATATTTTAAGTTGAAAACAGTAGATCCCTGAAAATAAATTCATGTTCTTTTGTTATTTTTATTTGGGAAATCCAACTTGAATTTTAAAAAGTAAAGTATTGAGCCAAATCAGAACCTTAGAAAATCAAAACAGGACCCTGTTCTTATGGAGACTGGAATATGAATAATATGACCTTGATAATGGTTTTTCTTTGTTTGCTTGTTTTTGTTGTTATTGGTGGTAATGGTAGTGGTGGCGGTGGTGGTGGTGGTGGTGGTGGGTATTTTTGTTTTTGTTTTTGATTTGTTTAGTTTTTTTTTTTTGGGGGGGGGCTCCCATCTATGAGACATGAGAATGATTTCTTCTTGACTTCAAAGCATTTTGGCAGGGCCTTGGTATCTGCAGAATCCTGTGAGGTTGGAATCAATGGACAATCTGTAGTGTGTGCCTCACACTTTCAAATGCAACACTAAAGTTGACTCAGAACATTACACTTCCAGAGCAGCCTTTTCCCTTCTCTCTTTCCTACTGTGACATGGCTGTCGGTTTTCACTGTTATGATTTGAGAGACTGGAAGAGTATCCAACCCCCATAATCTGTTTCCAAGTCAGTCACAGCAGCTGTGAATGGCCCCCTTTATAGAAAGTTATCAGGTTGACACTTTTTCCCACAGGTGGTTAGTCCTTAGCCATTGTTTGAAATGTTATTTCATTTTTGTATAGGCTTTAGAAAAATGCAGGCTATTTCAGGGCCCATACGTCTTGCCTTCTTTTTAATTGGACCAAAAGAAAAAGGTTTCTTAAACTGTGCGCTAAACTGACAAGAATTTTGAGACCTCTCGTGCAGTTCCTCTAAACCATCAACATCTCTGTTAAACTACTTGTAGCCTATCCCGACACACATCTATATTCTAGCAAGCGAAAAGAAAAATTTTATATTTTTCAGTGCTGCGAATGAGAAACTCTCAGATTTATTCCTAACCTGAGCTAAATGGACATATCAAATAACCATTGTTATGTTTCTGATGTCTGTTTACTGCTTGTACACTCCAAGATAAACTCATAAAATTAGCAGAAATGATGGTGGAGCTATAAATATGAATGTTGCTTTCTACTCTTTCATTTATAAGTAGATAGTTTTATCAAGTTTTAAAGCATAAAGATTTACACTAAAAAAATGTAGTTACTTATGACAAGATGTAGCTCATGATAGAGATAGGTACAAGATGTTTGCTTTCCTTCTCTGAAAGTCAGTTCTAGTTTTCATTATCCAAAAAGTAATATCAACAGGCACAGAAAATAGCACACACATACCCCCCCACACACACACACACTTAGGATATTTTTTGCTTTGATAATAGGAAAAGAGGTGAGAAAGGCAGCCTAGCTTCATTTTTTATCAGGAACAGAAAAGAATGGGAGAGAATTTTGTTTACACTGAATATCAGCACCTTCCTGTTAGGTGCCAAAAGTTTCTGCTTAGAATATAAACTTATTGAAAATATGTTAAAATACCTTTCACATCCTACCAAGAAAAATAATAATTCTCAGAGAGCTTTTTGATATGAAATAAATTATTATAACAATCCTCTCAGAACTTAAGTTCAGAGACTACAGAAATGGTTCATTGGTAAGAATATTTGCTGTTTTTACAGAGGTTCCTAATTCATTATCCAGCACCCACTTAATAGCTCAAAGCTGTCTGTTAACTACAGATCCAGGAGAAGCAATGGTCTCTTCCAGGTTCCAGAGACAACACATGTGTATCTGGTGCACAGACATACATGTGGGCAAAACAATCATATAGGTAAAGTACAAATACATTTTAAAGTTTTTGAGCTTATGTGAATTTTCATACAATATTAAATCAATAGCAAAATTACCCATTTCAAATTCTTACTTGCTTACTGGAGTACTTACTCTCGAGTTGAATTCTTACTCTCATCCATTCCCATCAATTCTCAGGGACATGATTTCTTTTCTGTAAAACGGTTCTCTCTAATTTTCATGGTTTCTTGTACTGACTGGTTTTCTGTGTCAACATGACACAAGTTGGAGTCATCACAAAGAAAGGAGCCTCCTTTGAGGAAATGCCTCAATGAGGTCCAACTGTAAGGCATTTTCTCAATTAGAGATCAAGGGTGGTGTGGGTGGTGTCATCCCTGGGCTGGAAGTTCTGGGTTTTATAAGAAAGCAAGCTAAGCAAGCCAGACGAAGCAAGCCAGTAAGTAACATCCCTCCATGATTGCTATATCAGCTCCTGCTTCCTGACCTGCTTGAGTTCCAGGCCTTGAGTTCCTTTAGTGATGAACAGCAATGTGAAAGCATAAGTTGAATAAACCTTTCCTGCAACTTGCTTCTTGGTCTGATGTTTTGTGAAGAAATAGAAAACCTGACTAAGACATTTTTCATAATTACTTGGAAAGTCCAAGTTACAGTTAGTGTTCTTCACATATACTTTTTATCATATTTGGTATTTTTTTATAATGTAGCTGTTTCTTTTCTAAAACTTTGGCAATGGTGTAGACCTTAGATTCAAGTTCACATAAGAGATGGATGTCAGAAAGAGGACACAAAGAACATGAACCAATTTGTAAGGCACTGCACATCTTTCTACTACCTCTACTAGCCTTGGTGACTTTGTCTTATGTTATTGAGGAGGACTATTGATAACTGTTTCTTCTGAACCACTTCTGGAGAGCCAACCATTTTCTCCAAGAGGTGATGAATAATCTAATAATCTAGTCTAAATACAACAACGAGTGGGAATTGATTCAACTCTTAGCATCTTCAATGCCAGTCTAACATCTCTACCCAACCTCATGCTCAGGGACAACTAATCAGTAGCTTAAAATTGGCTGCAACCGAAATATTTATACCACAAAACTAACTAATGCTTCAAGTCATGATATTACTGGAGTCAGTTATTATGGGCATCTCAGCTGGTTAGATGCCCAGGATGTGCCCAAAACACATTTCAAATTCTAAATGTTTCATTTTGTCAAGGTCAAGTATAGAACTTGAACATCTTTCCCAAATGCCCTTCTTATATAATTTTCTTTCCATTATACAATCATTATTTAGATGTGAAAAAACATACAATTATTTCCTATAATAATTTACAGTTTCATAATGTCTTTGAGTAAATTCTGAATTCCCATTTGCATAAAACAAATTATCATTGGTGATATGACCAGTAGCATATTATTATTATGAGTGTCTACAGGCAATCCTGAGAAATGATTTCTTGCTTGACATGTCTGCTAAATGTTAGGTTTCTCCTAAATCTCTACCATGATTAAACCACTGAGACAAACACCTCTTTATGCCCCAAATGGCAGAGAAATGTTTAAGAATAAAACCCACAAACTGTTACTTTGTTGGGAGCCACTCTCCCTGCCTTGTTGACAGGGTTGGGGAGAAGATGGCATGAACAGTTCCATCATGGCCAAGAAAAATTCAGCTGTTTCTGTAGCAGTTGAGAGAACCTGGTGATTTATGGAAGTCCTTTAAATGCTAACTGAATGTTGTTGTGTGGGTGTGTTGAAATGTACTGCCAGGTGGTTCTCTAAAAGGCCTGCCAGGGCTTAAATCAGCCCTATCATCAGGATCAGAGCAAATGCCTGCTATTTTTCCATTATTCCTCAATTCTATATCAGTACGAGGACACCTGTTAGAAATGCTGTCACCTGATGCATAGAGTCAAACAACAATATCAGAGAGAGTTTGGTAATAGCAGAGTAGAGTGAAGAGAGAGAGGCCAAGAGTTTCCGGGCAGCTTTCTTTGCCAAATTTACCTCCAGATTGCTGGGCGGGCTTGTCTCTGAACCTACCACCCAGGCGGCAAATCACGCCAACGAATCTGGTACACTGTGTTCCTCAGTAGCTCTGCTTTGAATGTGTTTGTGTGTCTCTCCACCTGCTCTGTTCACCCAAGTGAAGGTTCTGCTCCTAGATGCATTTAGGTCTTTTTTTTTCCTTTATTAAATTCATTATTTAATTCAATATATGAGACATTCTATATACAATTTGCTCACAATAATATAAACAACTGCATCTCCTTACGAAAAAAGTCTCAATCTTATGAGACTGTCTTAGTCAGGGTTTCTATTCCTGCACAAACATCATGACCAAGAAGCAAGTTGGGGAAGGAAAGGGTTGAGTTTATATTTCCACGCTGCTGTTCATCACTAAAGGAAGTCAGGACTGGAACTCAAGCAGGTCAGGAAGCAGGAGCTGATGCAGAGGTCATGGAGGGATGTTTCTTACTGGCTTGCTTCCCCTGGCTTGCTCAGCCTGCTCTCTTATAAAACCCAAGACTACCAGCCCAGAGATGGCACCACCCACAAGGGGCCCTCCCCCCTTGATCACTAATTGAGAAAATGCCCCACAGCTGGATCTCATGGAGGCACTTCCCCAACTGAAACTCCTTTCTCTGTGATAACTCCAGCCTGTGTCAAGTTGACACACAAAACCAGCCAGTACAGAGACTAACAACTTGATAGAAAACTGATATTAAAAGGCCCATGCTAAAAGGGGCATGAGATGCAGACTCTCATATGAATTGTAACTAAGATAAAGAAAAGATTTCAGAAAGGAGATCAATTAAGAGTGGAGATGTAAAAGCAGTGCTATCTTAGGTGTAGAACCATGGGTAAAAATTCTTCTTAATTGATTTATTTATCTACTTTATTTCTGTATTGTAGCTCCCCCTCCCTCCTTTCCTCCCAGTTCTGCCCTCTCACCTTCACTTCCTCCATTAACCCCATCC
Organism: Tokudaia tokunoshimensis; assembly: GCA_036184795.1. Taxonomy (NCBI): domain Eukaryota; kingdom Metazoa; phylum Chordata; class Mammalia; order Rodentia; family Muridae; genus Tokudaia; species Tokudaia tokunoshimensis. The sequence continues at coordinate 113,571,253 of BTHU01000004.1, forward strand.
TCCCTCTCTCTTCAGAAAGGGGGAGCCCTCACATGGATATAAACCCACCTTGGCATATAAAGTTGCAGTAGGACTTGGTGCAACTTTGCCTATGTTAGGGGAAAGGGATCCAAAGACAGGCAACAGTCAGAGATAGCCCCTGTTCCCACTGTTAGGAGTGAAGTCTGAGCTGCACAAGTGTTACACATGTGCAGAGGGCCTTGGTCCATCCCATACATGTTCTCTAGTTGGTAGCTCAGTCTTTGTGGCCTTTCAGGGGCCCAGGTTAGTTAATTTTGTAGGGTTTCTCGTGGTGTCCTTGACCTCTCTGGTTCCTTCAATCCTTGCTCCTCCTTTTCCACAGGATTCTTCAAGATCTGCCTAATGTTTAGCTGTGGGTCTAGCATGTGTTTTTGTCAGTTTGGAGTAAAGCCTTTCAGATGACAGCTATGCTAGGCACCTGTCAACCAATATAGCAGAATATCATTAATAGTATCAGTGGTGGACTCCTTCCCATGGTGTAAGTCTCAAGCTGGGACAGTCACTGGTTATCTATTCCCTCAAGTTTTTGCTCAATCTTTAACCACTGTATATCTTATAGGCAGGACAAATTATTGGTTGAAAGTTTTGTGGCTGGGTAGGTGTTCCAATCCCTCCACTGAAAGTCTTTTCTAATTAGAGGAGATATTAAGATCTGTATCCCCCACTGCTAGGAGTCTTAAATTGGGACACCCTTGTAATTCCTGGTAGTTGCCATTGTTCCAAGCTTCTAGCACGTCTCAGATACCTCTGACTACTTCTTCCAGTTCTTTTTCCCAGTACCCTTTCCATGTCCTCCCCCAACTTGATCCCTCATTTTTTTTTTTTTTTAGTATAGAATAGAGTTTATTCAGGGCATGGAGAGGGGAGTTAAGAGGGTAGTAGAGGTAGAGAAAGGCAGAGAAAGAGAGAGTAGAGAAGTAGAGGCTGGCCAGGAGCACCTGGAGAGATGGGGGAAGGGAATGGGGAAGGGATAGGGAATGGGAAGGGGCAAGGGGACAGGGCAGGAGCAAGAAGGGAAGAGCAAGACATCAAGAGAGCAAGAGCTTGATCCCTCTTGTTTTTCTTCCCACCCCTCTCACATCCAGGCCCCTATCTCTATCCTCAATGTTCATTCTGCTTCCCTTACTCGGGGAGATTCAAGCATCTTCCCTTGGGCCCTACTTATTACTGGATCTAGAGATTATAACATGGTTATTCTCCACTTTACTGCTAATATCCTTTTATAAGTGAATACATATCATGTTTGTGTTTTGGGGTTTGTGCTACCTCAGTTGCGATGAAATTTTCTAGGCCCACTGATTTGCCTTCAATTTCATGTCATTGTTTTTAATAGCTGGGTAATATTCCATTATGTAAATGTACATTTTCTTTATCCATTCTTCAGTTGTGTAACACCCAGGTTGTTTCCAATTTCTAGCCATTATACAAAAGTGCTATGAACATAGTGGAGCACGTGTCCTTGTGGTATGGAAAAACCTTTTTGGGTATAGCTAGATCTTGAGGTAAAATTATTCCAAATTTTCTGAGAAATGGCCAAATTGATTTTCCAAAGTGACTCTACAAATTTTCACACCCACGAGCAATGGAGAAGTGTTCTTGTTCTACATCCTAACCAGCATGGACTGTCACTTGAGGTTTTTTTTTTTATTATTATTTTAGTCATTCTGAGGGGTATAAGATGGACTCACAGTCATTTTGGTTTGCATTTTCCTAATGGCTAAGGATGTTGAACATTTCTTTAAGTGCTTCTCAGTCATTGAAGATTTCTCTGTTGAGAATTCTCTGTTTAGCTCTGTGCCTCATTTTAAAAATTGGGTTATTTGGTTTGTTGGTGTCTAATTTCTTGAGTTCTTTATATATTTTGGTTATTACTCCTCTGCTGGATGTAGGGTTAATGAATATCTTTTCTTATTCTTCAGGCTGCTGACTTCTCCTGTTGATGGTATCCTTTGCCTTACAGAACCAGTTTCAGGAAGTCCCATTTATTAATTGTTGATCTTAGTGCCTGAGCTGTGGTGTTCTGTACAAGAAGATACCACCTATGTCAATGTGTTAAAGGATTTTTCTCCACTTTCACTTCTATTAGATTTAGTGCTTCCAGTTTAATATTGAGGTCTTTGATTCCCTTGGACTAGAGTTTTGTATGCGATGATAAATATGAAGCTATTTTCATTCTTCTACATGCAGATATCCAGTTAGACCACCACCATTTTTTAAAGAAGTATTTTTTTTCCTTTGTATGCTTTTGGCTTCTTTGTCAAAAACAAAATGTTTGTAGGTGTGTGTGCTTACTTTTGGGTCTTTGGTTCAATTCCCCTCATCAACCTCTCTGTCTTTAGGCCATCCATGTAGTTTTTATTACTATTGCTCCATATTACATCTTTAAATCAGAGATGGTGAGGTCTCTAGTAGTTCTTTTATTATGAAGTATTGTAGTTAACTTGGGTTTTTTGTTTTTCCATATGAAGTTGAGTATTGTTCTTTCAAGGTCTGTGAAAAATTTTGTTGGAATTTTGATGGGAATTACATTGAATCTTAATTGCTTTTGGTAAAATGACCATTTTTACTATGTTAATCCTACCAACCAAGAACATGGGCTCTTTCCATTTACTGAAATGTTCTTCAAAGTCTTGAAGTTCTTGTCAACCAGGTCATTCACTTTGTTAGATAGAGTTACCCCAAGATATTTTATATTATTTGTGGCTTTTGTGATGGGTAATGTTTCCCTAGTTTTTTCTCAGCCCATTTATCATTTGTATATAGAAGGACTACTGATTTTTTTTTTAGTTAATTTTGTGTTCAATGTATCCAATAAAGTATCTGGCCACTTCACTGAAGGTATTTATCAACTGGAGAAATTCCTGAAGAGTTCAAACAATCTAAATAGACCTATAACTCCTACGGAAATAAAAGTAGTCATTAAAAGTCTCCCACAAAAAGAAAGAGAGAGAGAGAGAGAGAGAGAGAGAGAGAGAGAGAGAGAGAGAGAGAGAAGAAAGGAAAGAAGGTAAAAAGAAAAGAAAGAATAGAAAAAGGAAAAAAAAGAAAAGACCAGGGCCAGATGACTTTAGTACAGTATTCTACTAGATTTTCAAAGAAGAGCTAATAGTGATACTCCTCAAATTATTCCACAAAATAGAAACAGAAAGATCATTGTCAAATTTGTTTTATGAAGCCACACTCACTCTGATACCTAAACAGCACAAAGATGAAACAAAGCAAGAGACAGGCAATATACAGCAGCACAATAGCAAACATCAAATTAAATGAAGAGAAAGTTATAAAAATTCTACTAAAATCAGGGACAAGAAAAGCTGTCCACTCTTTCCATATCCATTCAATTTTTAAGGGTCCATGATTCACCAAAAAATGATACCCTGGACTCAAATAGTATGTAAGCACAATGAGTGTTTTATTCTGCAGAAGTCCAGCAGGCTTCAGTCTCCCATTACCAAGATAAGAGAATCTGAAATGAGCTTGCAGGCCTAATATAAAGCACATTAGGAGAATTCTAGGGTAGGTGGCCTCTATCTCAATCTGTTAAGACTATCTTTAGGGACAGTCCAGAACCATTATTTGGGGCACAGGGCCTGGAAACTGTTGCTGGTGAAGTCTGGAAACTGCTGCTGACCCATTGTCCTTGTTTCAGGCCAGGTGGCAGGGCAGCTTCTCACTAGCTGCCTGAAGCCTGTTTGTTGTTGTTGTTTGTTTTGTGTTTTGTTTTTTGTGGTTTTTTTGTTTGTTTTATTTTTCTAGTAACTGACTTGCCTGGGCTTGCCTCAACTTGTCTAGTTCTTAGGCATAGTCTCTTGAACTGCTAATTTGAAGCCTGTCTCAGCCTAGCCTTCACAAATGTATTCCTTGAAGTTTCAGCTAGAGTAATAAGATAGCTACAAGATATCAGGGAGATACAAATTGGAATGGAAGTATTCAAAGTATCACATTTCACAGATGATATAATAGTATATATGGCTAATTTTTAAAATGTTGAACAGAATAACAAAATTCTAGGAAAAGTGTGCTTCATAGATGTGCAAGAAGGCAAAAATGTTGCTTAATTTTATGGTCTACTTTTTAATCATATCACTATCGACACCAGATGTGTACATGTCTTGGTCAAGTAATGCTCCACATCTTTGCAGATATTAAAAAGTATCCTGTAATTTCACCTAATTTTGATGACAACTTCCAGGAATTAGTGGAAATCCCCTAGGTTAGAGGCTTATCTCCAAGTTTAGATGTCAAATACAGAATTTAGCTCAACACTTCCTATGTTTTATGGTTTACCAGAAAAGATGTTATAAAATGACGCCAATATATATTCAGATAAAAAGTCTGTAATGGTACTACATAAGGATGGTTTTGATGCATAAAGTTGGAATTAACCTCCTTCCTACATTCAAGCAAACAAGGATATCACTTTTATTGTTTGACTTTTTCTTGTTTTACTCTCCAGACCTCATTTCTGTTCTGGAGATTATGAATAGGACTGTATGAGTTTCAATCATACAATAGGTTAGTTTTGTTCTTGTTTTCTTGTTTGTTTTCCTAATGATCAGCTCCCTCATGAGGTGATTCACTGTCTCCATCTTAAGCCTTCTTATTAGCATAAACTCAGAGGTGACTTGTAATTACACCTTAGGAATAATAGATAGTTCTGGCTATGTGAGAACTTTAAAGAATTTAGAAGTTTTGTGCTAAGTACTGAGCACAAAGTTTAAATACATTTCTATTATGTTATATCCATAATTATCAAAGTGTTTTCATAATGTATTGCTATAGCCAATTGATGTAGAAGTAAAAAACACCCCAAACTTGCTGAGAACTGGGGTATAGGACAGGGGTGAAGATGAAGAGTTATTCTGGGACAGATAATTGTTCCTGTATCCAAAAGCACATATTAATTTGACTTACTCCAGAGCAGATTCTATCACACATGTCTTTGTTATTCTACATGAGTCCAGCAAATAGGCTAAGAAGAACTGAGGAGACAATGGAGGAAGAGAAGTCAATGAGGGGAGTGAGTGGGTTTCCATCTTCATGGACAAGATGAGGGTGATTTGATTCTTGCTTATACAGCAGAATTTAATGAGGTATAAAAGATTCAGTGATAAAAAAACATTTAAATGAAAATTTTAGAGTATCAAAATCTTCATAAAACTTCATAAAAACAAAAGTTATCAAGATTTCTAAATAGAGAGGAGGATCTAGAATCTGGTCCAGTACTGTTCTGGGCCATAACTGAAAAATATATTCATGTATATTTTAGGTGATTATTTTTCTAGAATATTAAAGGAACTGAAAAATACCATAAACTTGAAAATATGTATGTTACGAGCCATATAGTTATTTATATCAAAAATAATATTTAGTTATAATTTTGCTTCACTGGTTTTATGGAAACACATTCAGTAATACTATCTTAGAAACTGCTAACCATCTAAAATTACATAAAAATAAGTACATAGATGTGTAGATGTTTCATTTTTGCTTCAGAGTGCAATAGGGCTTGGTATTATACTTTCATGGACTTAATCTTCTGGGGATCCCTTTTTAATTGTCCTCATGGGAAGTCAAAAGAGTGAGATGTTTATCCATCAACTCTCATCCCATATCTGTTAGGGACTTTCTCTGTTGTAAACTCTCTGTTACTCTTAATATTCTCCTAAGTGAGACTAGAACCTAAAGGATAGTTACTACCATCACCTGCGATGTAGGAATTTGGTGAGACTTGAAAAGATGCAGAAATAACATGGAAGCCCAGGGCCATGGCTAAGGTGTGATATGTTCATCTGAGCTTACGTAGAAGCATTTCTGTGAGTCCTTCTCTATAGTAGATTTAGTAATGAAGAATGCTATAAAAAGGAAGGACAACCAATTAAGAGGTAACTTGTCTTCTTACTTTGGAGATAATGTAGCCCTGAGTTAGGAGGGTATCTGTGGAGCACGGAAGGTCTTAAAGAATATGAATTACCAAATTCTTCTGTTCATTATTGGATATATTATATACACACACACACACATACATACAAGGTATAGATAAATATGGGGTTCCCAATCATGGCTGAAATAAAAATATAGAGCTTGACTGAGAGAAAGAACAAATTTTGTGTTGAGAGAGGACTTGCATTGGAAAGGGTGTTTGATGGAACTTCAAGAATTAAAGAGCACAAATAATTTGGGTAAACTAGAAGCTATGGAAGTGATGTTATCTCATAACACAGTTGGAGGACTTAAGTAGCCATGGAAGAGCTTGACCTCCATCCTGGCTTTGTGAAACAGGATATTATGATTTCTATCTGTAGGCTTTTACTTTTAGCCTGGCATGGTGACTCATGCTTATAGATTCCAGATCAACCTGACCATACAAAATGAGACAATGTTTCAAAACAATAATAAAAATAAAGGTACTTATCTGATACCACAAGAAATTGAGGCAGAGAAAAACTGGGAGATTAACTGAACTCTGTTATAAGAGCCGAAGCGAGTGAAAATAGTGGTGTGGGGCATGGTGGATATAACTCATTTGCAATGGCTGCAGTCCTTTGTGCATCATTCCTTAATTATGATTCTGGAATTTTGAAGCATGGATCTTGTGGCAGTTAACCTTCACTGTGAACTTTACTGGATTTACAGTCATCTAGAATGTTAGTGAAGTTCACCCCTGAATGGATCTGTGAGGATCATTACAGAGAATATTAACCAAGAGAGACCCCCTCTAATTGTGGGTAATGCTATTTCTTGAGTTAGGGTTCCAATCAAACTGAAGGGAAAGGAGAAATATTTCTCAAGGTTTGTGTATTTTTCCATGCCTTCACCACAGGCCCAACTTCTTCAATGTTCTTCCCAAGTACAGGAGGCTAAGCAAATAAGGAATGAACCCTCCAAAAGTATAGTCAGAACAAACAGGTCCTTCATTTAAGTTGTCTCAGTTATTTGTTCACTATGATGATAATGAAGTTGTATTTTCAGCATTGGGAACTGCTTCCTTTAATTTGAGAGAACATAGGTGTTAAGAAAAATAATTTGGCAAAATGGTATACTTTATGTACTATGTGCACAGCAGTGGTGATTATAGCTATGAATTAGAGAAAATAGAGCAGTATTAAACACAATCCAAAATCTCAAAGAAGATTTTTAGAAGATAAATTATGCCTCCCCCAGAATTGAAATTTTAACTTGCAGTATCTCAGAATGTGATCTTATTTAAAATTAAGGACATTGCAGATATAATTAATTAAGATGAGGTCATACAAAAATGTCATTGGCCCTCAATCCAGCAGAAAGGATATCCTTAGAAGAAAGGAAAATTCAGACACAGAACAGATGGCATAAAAGGTGACACCCATGCAGAAATAGTATCTTAGCTTGGGTTTTGTTGCTGTGATAAATTACTGACCAAAGTCAATTTGGGGGAGGAAAAGGTTTTACTTTACTTATAAATTAGAGTTCATCAAGGCATGCTAAGGCAGCACTCAAACAGTAACCTTGCAGCAGGAACTTAAGCAGAGATCACAGAGCAAAGTTGCTTCCAGGCTCACATACAACTATCCTTATTATAAAGCCAAGACCCATCCTGCTCAGGGATGGCACGACCTAATGGGTTGGGTCCTCCAACATCAATCAGCAATTACAAAAATGTCCCATAGAGATTCCCAAAAGCCAATCTTATGGAAGCAGCTCCTTAAATGAGACTCCTTCTTCCTAGGTATGTCAAGTTGTTACCTGATGCTAGCTATGACAAGCAGAGATTAGAGTGATGCCACCCAGTGTCAGAACGCACTGAAGATCGTCAATGTTAACCACCTAAAGTGAGGCAGAAGCAAGTGGCAATTCCCTAGATCTTTAAAACTGAGGAATCTCAAATGGCGGGGAAGCACCTAAAAAATTGTTCAAAGTCCTTAGTGATCAGAGAAATGCAGATCAAAACGTCTCTGAGATTCCACCTTATACCAATCAGAATGGCTAAGATCAAAACGTCTCTGAGATTCCACCTTACACCAATCAGAGTGGCTAAGATCAAAACGTCTCTGAGATTCCACCTTACACCAATCAGAGTGGCTAAGATCAAAACGTCTCTGAGATTCCACCTTACACCAATCAGAGTGGCTAAGATCAAAACGTCTCTGAGATTCCACCTTACACCAATCAGAGTGGCTAAGATCAAAACGTCTCTGAGATTCCACCTTACACCAATCAGAGTGGCTAAGATCAAAACGTCTCTGAGATTCCACCTTACACCAATCAGAGTGGCTAAGATCAAAACGTCTCTGAGATTCCACCTTACACCAATCAGAGTGGCTAAGATCAAAACGTCTCTGAGATTCCACCTTACACCAATCAGAGTGGCTAAGATCAAAACGTCTCTGAGATTCCACCTTACACCAATCAGAGTGGCTAAGATCAAAACGTCTCTGAGATTCCACCTTACACCAATCAGAGTGGCTAAGATCAAAACGTCTCTGAGATTCCACCTTACACCAATCAGAGTGGCTAAGATCAAAACGTCTCTGAGATTCCACCTTACACCAATCAGAGTGGCTAAGATCAAAACGTCTCTGAGATTCCACCTTACACCAATCAGAGTGGCTAAGATCAAAACGTCTCTGAGATTCCACCTTACACCAATCAGAGTGGCTAAGATCAAAACGTCTCTGAGATTCCACCTTACACCAATCAGAGTGGCTAAGATCAAAACGTCTCTGAGATTCCACCTTACACCAATCAGAGTGGCTAAGATCAAAACGTCTCTGAGATTCCACCTTACACCAATCAGAGTGGCTAAGATCAAAACGTCTCTGAGATTCCACCTTACACCAATCAGAGTGGCTAAGATCAAAACGTCTCTGAGATTCCACCTTACACCAATCAGAGTGGCTAAGATCAAAACGTCTCTGAGATTCCACCTTACACCAATCAGAGTGGCTAAGATCAAAACGTCTCTGAGATTCCACCTTACACCAATCAGAGTGGCTAAGATCAAAACGTCTCTGAGATTCCACCTTACACCAATCAGAGTGGCTAAGATCAAAACGTCTCTGAGATTCCACCTCACACCAATCAGAGTGGCTAAGATCAAAACGTCTCTGAGATTCCACCTCACACCAATCAGAGTGGCTAAGATCAAAACGTCTCTGAGATTCCACCTCACACCAATCAGAGTGGCTAAGATCAAAACGTCTCTGAGATTCCACCTCACACCAATCAGAGTGGCTAAGATCAAAACGTCTCTGAGATTCCACCTCACACCAATCAGAGTGGCTAAGATCAAAACGTCTCTGAGATTCCACCTCACACCAATCAGAGTGGCTAAGATCAAAACGTCTCTGAGATTCCACCTCACACCAATCAGAGTGGCTAAGATCAAAACGTCTCTGAGATTCCACCTCACACCAATCAGAGTGGCTAAGATCAAAACGTCTCTGAGATTCCACCTCACACCAATCAGAGTGGCTAAGATCAAAACGTCTCTGAGATTCCACCTCACACCAATCAGAGTGGCTAAGATCAAAACGTCTCTGAGATTCCACCTCACACCAATCAGAGTGGCTAAGATCAAAACGTCTCTGAGATTCCACCTCACACCAATCAGAGTGGCTAAGATCAAAACGTCTCTGAGATTCCACCTCACACCAATCAGAGTGGCTAAGATCAAAACGTCTCTGAGATTCCACCTCACACCAATCAGAGTGGCTAAGATCAAAACGTCTCTGAGATTCCACCTCACACCAATCAGAGTGGCTAAGATCAAAACGTCTCTGAGATTCCACCTCACACCAATCAGAGTGGCTAAGATCAAAACGTCTCTGAGATTCCACCTCACACCAATCAGAGTGGCTAAGATCAAAACGTCTCTGAGATTCCACCTCACACCAATCAGAGTGGCTAAGATCAAAACGTCTCTGAGATTCCACCTCACACCAATCAGAGTGGCTAAGATCAAAACGTCTCTGAGATTCCACCTCACACCAATCAGAGTGGCTAAGATCAAAACGTCTCTGAGATTCCACCTCACACCAATCAGAGTGGCTAAGATCAAAACGTCTCTGAGATTCCACCTCACACCAATCAGAGTGGCTAAGATCAAAACGTCTCTGAGATTCCACCTCACACCAATCAGAGTGGCTAAGATCAAAACGTCTCTGAGATTCCACCTCACACCAATCAGAGTGGCTAAGATCAAAACGTCTCTGAGATTCCACCTCACACCAATCAGAGTGGCTAAGATCAAAACGTCTCTGAGATTCCACCTCACACCAATCAGAGTGGCTAAGATCAAAACGTCTCTGAGATTCCACCTCACACCAATCAGAGTGGCTAAGATCAAAACGTCTCTGAGATTCCACCTCACACCAATCAGAGTGGCTAAGATCAAAACGTCTCTGAGATTCCACCTCACACCAATCAGAGTGGCTAAGATCAAAACGTCTCTGAGATTCCACCTCACACCAATCAGAGTGGCTAAGATCAAAACGTCTCTGAGATTCCACCTCACACCAATCAGAGTGGCTAAGATCAAAACGTCTCTGAGATTCCACCTCACACCAATCAGAGTGGCTAAGATCAAAACGTCTCTGAGATTCCACCTCACACCAATCAGAGTGGCTAAGATCAAAACGTCTCTGAGATTCCACCTCACACCAATCAGAGTGGCTAAGATCAAAACGTCTCTGAGATTCCACCTCACACCAATCAGAGTGGCTAAGATCAAAACGTCTCTGAGATTCCACCTCACACCAATCAGAGTGGCTAAGATCAAAACGTCTCTGAGATTCCACCTCACACCAATCAGAGTGGCTAAGATCAAAACGTCTCTGAGATTCCACCTCACACCAATCAGAGTGGCTAAGATCAAAACGTCTCTGAGATTCCACCTCACACCAATCAGAGTGGCTAAGATCAAAACGTCTCTGAGATTCCACCTCACACCAATCAGAGTGGCTAAGATCAAAACGTCTCTGAGATTCCACCTCACACCAATCAGAGTGGCTAAGATCAAAACGTCTCTGAGATTCCACCTCACACCAATCAGAGTGGCTAAGATCAAAACGTCTCTGAGATTCCACCTCACACCAATCAGAGTGGCTAAGATCAAAACGTCTCTGAGATTCCACCTCACACCAATCAGAGTGGCTAAGATCAAAACGTCTCTGAGATTCCACCTCACACCAATCAGAGTGGCTAAGATCAAAACGTCTCTGAGATTCCACCTCACACCAATCAGAGTGGCTAAGATCAAAACGTCTCTGAGATTCCACCTCACACCAATCAGAGTGGCTAAGATCAAAACGTCTCTGAGATTCCACCTTACACCAATCAGAGTGGCTAAGATCAAAACGTCTCTGAGATTCCACCTTACACCAATCAGAGTGGCTAAGATCAAAACGTCTCTGAGATTCCACCTTACACCAATCAGAGTGGCTAAGATCAAAACGTCTCTGAGATTCCACCGTACACCAATCAGAGTGGCTAAGATCAAAACCTCAGGTGACAACGCATGTGGGAGAGGATGTGGAAAAAGAGGAAACTCCTCCATTGCTGATGGAAAATTGGAAATAGAGCTTCCTGAAGACCTAGCTATACCACTCTTGGGAATATACCCAAAAGATGCCCCACCATGCCAAAGAGCCATGTGTTCCACTGTATTCATAGCAGCCTTATTTGTGATAGCCAGAAGCTGGAAACAACCTAGATGTCCCACAACAGAAGAATGGATACAAAAATGTGTTTCATTTACACAATGGAATACTACTCAGCTATTAAGAAGGAGGACACCCTGAGTTTTGCAGGCAAATGGATGGAACTAGAAAATATCATCCTGAGTGAGGAATCTCGGAACCAAAAGGGCATGCATGGTATGCACTCACTAATAAGTGGATATTAGCCAAAAAAAAACAATACAAAATACCTGAGATACAGACCACGGAACTCAAAAAGGCCAACAAGCTGAAGTGCCCAAGTGAGGACACCTCAGTCCCACTTGGGAGGGGGAAGAAAGCAATCACAAGAGGGAAGGGAGGGAGGGACCTGGGAGGGAAAATAGACAGGGTTAGGGAGAGGGGGGAGAGGGGGAAGAGGGGAACCTGATCTGACATTGGGGTAGGGAAAAGGACTGAAGCCCTGAGGGCCAACAGAAAGAATGACAACAGACAACCTCAGGAGATAGGAGTTTGGGGGAACCCTATAGAATGCACCAGAGACCTGGAAGGTGAGAAACTCACAGGACTAAAGGGAGAGACCTTTAGATGAAATGCCTGACAGTAGGGAGAGGAATAGAGCCTACCTCCAGCAGGAAGACAGGGCTTCAATGAGGGAAAGAGGGGCCATCCCACAGTATTAACTCAGACCCATAATTGTTCCTGTCTGAAAGAATTACAGGGATGGAAATGGAGAGGAGCCTGAGGAAAAGAAGGTCCAGTGACAGGCTCAAAGTAGGATCCAGTGAAAGTGGATGTCCCAAGGCTTGACACTATTACTGAGGCTATGGAGCGCTCGCAAAAAGAGACCTAGCATGACAGCACTCCAGAAGATCCAAAAAGCAGCTGAAAGAGTCAGATGCAGATATTTGCACCCAACCAATGGACAAAAGCAGCTGACCCCTGCTGTTGAATTAGGGAAGGCTGAATGAAGCTGAGGGCGACCCTGTAGGAGGACCAACAGTCTCAATTAATCTGGACCCCAGGATCTTTCATACACTGGACCACCAAACAAGCAGCATACACCAGCTGATATGAGGCCCCTAGCACACATATAATAGAGGACTGCCTGGTCTGTGTTCATTCAGAGATGATGCACCTAACCCTCAAGAGATTTGAGGCCCCAGGGAGTTTAGAGGTCAGGTGAGGTGGGGGTAGGGACATCCACGTGGAGATAGGGGGAGGGGAGGAGATATGGAATGTGGAACAGACAGAGGGTGACAGGGTTCGGTGGGGTGTATAAAAATAATTAATAAAAAAATTAAAAAGTTTTTAAAAAAATTTTTTTTAAAAATTTTAAATTTTTTTTTAAATAAACATACTTCCTCTGACACCTAGCTTTCAGACTTCTATAGTACAACTAAGATAGAAATACACATTTTATACTTTTAAGCCACCAGCTTCTGGTGCTTTGTTATGGTAGCTCTAGAGAACAAACACACACACCCAGCTTTAGAAGTAAATAAATAGGGCCAAAATACTAATGGGAAATGCAGAAAAGCAGCTAGAATGTATAATATCACAACCCACACAAATGGATCACTTTGAGAAGCAAGAGTAAATATTAGACAGGCACATATACTTGAGCAGTAAAGGTAAATGAATGGTCACATGTCTGTTTATTGTCCCCTTTAGAGAACCTAAAAACATGTGGGATCATAAAGGAGGTCCCAGAAGGAGAGTTGACTCTGTGAAGCCTTTGTATGAGGCCTCCATGAGTCATTAAGAAGCAGTACAAGGGAACAAGTCTCTGAGATGCCATAAAACGGCGGAGCTGTAATACTAAGTTTGCTTTGTTTTTCTTTCTCTTTTAGCGAAGTGGAGGCTTGAACTTGATACTTGAGGATAAAGTTGTAGTTACTAAGAGCATAAAGGAAAATAGAAATGATGAAGAAAAGAGGTCATTATGTAAGACAAGATGTGAAGGAGAAACACTAATTTTAAGGATCAGTTTGAGGGAATCAAGAAACAGTGATAGAAGCTCGGGATTCTGAGCTTTTTTCTAGCATGTCTGTCATCTTCACTCCTGACTGGCTACTCGGCAAGGCCAAGGTCAAGCAAGACACTATTCAATGGCTCCTGGAGGAGAATGCCCAGCTAATCAGCTATATCATGGCTTATCAGAACAAGGGTCGAGAGAATGAGTGGGTTCACTATCAGCATATGTTTCATAGAAATCACATTTATTTAGCTTCCATCACAGATGCCAACACAAGCAGTCTCATAAAGGCAGTGGAGTAATCTTCCAGGAGGCTGTGATGAGGAGTGACTGAATGGAACCCGTCTCCTGGGGAAACAAAGAGCTGCTCAGAACATGGACAAAATGTTCCATTCATTTTAGACTGTGAAGAAACTTGCTACCAACTCTAATGTATTCTTACTGTAAATATTTTAGTAATAAAACAGACCCCACAGTAGAACTGTGAGGACCTGAGGTGCTTGGGAAAAAAAAAAAAGAAACAGTGATAGACATGAAAATTAGGGTATCTTCAAGTTTTGATTCAGTCTTTTACCAATTAGCAATGTAAGACTGGTGCATACCTCGATGTTTCTCGGACTTGCCACTGATAAAATGTTGTAGGGAGTAGTGGGAGAAGGAAATGCCAAATTCACTTTATTTCTTGACACATTAAGTAGTTATTAACATTTACAAATTATCAGTATTTTAAACTATTTTTCTATCTACTTACCTACCTCTCACTTACATACATAAAGATGACTTGATAAATAGAGTGTTTGAAAATTCCATTTTCTGCCCTCCCTTAATTATCTTTTTTTCCAAGATAGGATAGAGTGAGTTGAACATAGACATATGAGAGTTCTTAAGTAATGGAAGAAACTAAAGGGTATAATTCTTAGTGGATATATCTCTGTCATGAACTAGAAATTTAGATTGCTTATGAAAAATGAACTGATAGAAAGGCAGAAAAGATTTAGGATAAAGCCTTTTTGGAATGAAATATGCATATATATATTATATACACATACAATATATATATTCTACAGAGGAAAATACATATTTAAGTAATAAATGAAAATGACTGTCACTACCATGTTATACAGCTAATTATTTGTAAAGATTTATTTTATTTATGTTTGTGTGTGCATTCATGTCCTATCTGCATCCATTGTATATGAGTTAGATTTTAATGATTCACACTCAGTAAACAAAATGCAGAACAAGCTATGGCATGAACACTCTAAGACAGTGTTACTACAGAACCATGGGTTAGGGCATGGGTCAGCAGTTAACAGCACGTGCTACTCTTGCCTAGGACCTGGGTGTGTTTCCCAGCACTTACATAGTGACTTAAAACCATCTCTAACTCCAGTTCTAGGAGATCTGATGCCTTCTACTCTGCAGGCACAAGGCACCAGGCACCAGGCACCAGATACATATATACCATACATACATATATGTAGGCAAAACACACAAACACACACACACCAGGAAGATTGTGGCTTCTATCCTGTTATTTTCTTGTTTATTTCTTTAAATGCTTACTCCCGAGGAAGAAGATACCATGTCATGAGGCAGCCTTGGGGAGGTATATGTGGCAACAGAGTTCAGACTGTAATGAGACTTCTTCTAATGAAAGATTTTGAACCAGACACATCTACCTAAACAGAATTCTGATCCTAATCCAAACAAACTGTGTTCATTTCCTTGAGCTTAATCTGTTAGGATTTAAAGTAATTAGTTGCTTAGTTTTAGATTCCCAGGACACTCAACACCAATGAGAAAGCCAAAACTTTATCCAAGTCACTAGTGCTTAATGTGAAGATGGTATAGGGAATTCCACATTGCGGTTTGTAGAATATGTTTGAAGATCCATTCACAGTTCACATTTTACAAGGATAAGCTCATTAGGGGCTGACACCTCCATTCTTCAGAATTCACAGAGGTCACAGAATGTGAACAGCATAACCATTGGTACATGGTTCAGATTTTGATCTCCAATGGTTGTCTCATGGGTTTTGAGGCACTATTGTGCTTGCCTGAGAGTAGAAGTCTAGCTAGCAGTCAGTCATCCCAAAGATGTCATCTTCCCCTACTTCTAGGGCAAGGCTCACCATCCACAGAGGGCCTACTACAAGTCTTATAATGCTTTCAAGAGAAGTGTTCATGGAGAATAACTGGATATTGACAAAGCTGTTTCAGGAGCTCATGTAGAACTCCAATTGATGTGGAAGAAAAGTTTCTAAAAGATGACACTAGGAAGTATAACATTGTTCCCTGCTGAGGAAAACAGTAATACAGCAGATAATAGAGTCTGACTCAGTTTCCAAATAGCTCCCAGGGATGCTTGAGATATAGGTATGCTCATTCATCTCTGATCCTTGCCTTCACTCTTCCCATATGACATCATCACACACTCCTTCCCAAATTTCACCCCCCCCAACTTTTGTTAAGAAAAGTAATTTCTCCTAAGGAAGAACCTAACAAGGCTTAACTTATATTTTTCAAAACAAAACACAACAACAATAAGTTCCACTTTTACATTTTTGCTCTATCATCTCTTCCCAAAGACCTCAAATAATGCAATCACCAGTTGATTAGACAGAGAAAAATCCCAAGGGTAGAAGGAATCAGTTTAAATAAATGCTTTGGGGGTTTGAATGTGTTCTCTCTCTACATATGCATGAAGAAACTTAGAGAACCCAAAAGCGATTTATGAAGCAACTATTTCTCTAAACAGCAATTTATAAATAATTTATACAGTTTTGTGTTCACATAGTGGTTAATTCTATAACCTAACCATGTCTGGACAACCAGTGAATTCAGAGCATCCTCTTTTCTATAGCTTTTGTTTCTAGGGTACCCATGAGATCTTCTGTAATGACTGTAATTGCTGCTGTTTGTTGAGTACTGGTGTTATGAATGACCCTGTTCTGAGGACTGAAAGCTTTGTATCCACAATCAATGTCATCCCCACTAAAGTGCAAAGAATTGTTTTTCTTGTCATAGATAAAGAAGCAAAAATTTCAAAGAGGTTAAGTGATTTGTTCAAAATCTCTAGGAAAGAGCTAGTCAAGAGACCCAGATCTCTCTTTATTCCAGAGACCTTAGTTAGTCTGTTCACCTTTAGAATGCTTGGCAATTGGTAAGGAAATATCAGAGGCTGGTATCTGTTTTGCTTGTGGTTTATTTGTGCCATGATCTTTAGAGGATGAGAGAGTAAGGAAAGAAAGAAAAACCAACATGAGTCTGTGCTTTGCTCATTATGACACCTTGAGAACCTGGGCCTTGATACATTCCAGAGCTCTGTCAATATCTTGTAGGTTTCTCTCACACAACTGAATAAATGGAGAGAAATGATTACCCATGACTCTAATCCTGAAGATTCTGCACTTTAGGAAATGCTATATGGATGGACCTGCCTCCCCCCTCCCCCCATTTACTTGTTGTAGGAGGCTTTAGAGAGGCCCAGAGCGGAAGGGAAGAAATGCATGGAGTAGCAGGAGACTGAGACCATGAGGACCTGCCTATGCAGCCACTGCTAAAGTCAAAGGTTTGCTAAGAGCAGAAAACTAGGATAACTGTCTACTAAGAGGCCTCACTTAGCAGCAAATGGGAAAAGATCAATGGACCCATAACCAAACATCATGGCAGAGCTTGGGGAATCTTCTGGAAGAATAGGGGATAGAATTGAGTGAGCTGGAAGGGTCAAGGTCTCTACAACTCCTTCAGAGTCCACTAATCTGGGCCTGTGGGGACTCACAGAGACTGAAGCATGCAGGGCTTAGATGTAGGTCCCATATACATTTGTAGCATATGTGCAACTTGGCCTTCATGCAGGTCTGCTAACAATTGGAGTAGAGGCTGTCTCTGACTCTGTTGCCTGCCATTAGATATCCCCTTCCCCTAACTGGACTGTCTGGTTGAGTCTCAGTGGGAGAGGAGGTGCTTAGTCCTGCTGGGACTAGATGTCCCAGGATGAGGTGCTACCCAAAGGGGGCTTCCCTTTATCTGAAGAGAAAGGGAGGGAGTAATAGGGAAAGGAATTTGCAGGAACAAGACTGGGAGGAGAGGAGGGAGAGGAGGGGGTGCTGCAACTGGAATATAATGTGAAAAAGAATTATGGGAAATAAAAGATGTGAGCTGAGGCACAGGGACTTACTTCCACTGTAGCTCAGTTCTACTTACTACACTAATGTTCAAAGCCTTCTGTTGCACTGGCTTCGGAATGGCCATGAAACTTGTAGAGTCTATTATGCCCAATTGACTGTCTACCTCACCAGTCTGAGTTTAAGAGGAAAAAGAGTTGTGCAGGGCATGAAAGGGAAAGTTTTTTCTTCCTCATTGAAAACAGCAGGTGAGCCAAGGAAGGGATAACTAATTTTGCTGTTGAAATGGGAAACAGAGGCAGTAACATGCTGGAACAATTTGGTCAAACCATTCTCCACTTTATAATAGAAAGGATTTTTGATGACCAGCATCGTGCTTCCTGAGAAAGGGCAAAGGAACAAACAGCTTTGGGCCAGCAACTGTGAGGAGCTGAAGTTTCATTCCATGGAAAACTAATGAGATCCATGGGCAGCAGCACGGTAAGTGACAGTCCTTTGTCTATGACATTACTGTGGGCACAGTAAGCAGTGTAACTGTCAGCATGGTTGTGTCAATTTTTCTTACCCTTGGGTCCAATTGGAGCTTCACAGTACAAGCAGATGCTCACACACACAGCAGAATTACAGGAAGAGAGTGTCCAGGTAAAAATCATGGATAATTACACACAACTGGCTAGTCCTTCCTTTGCTCAGAGAGACACATCATCTTTGCTATTCTGGAAAGGAAGAGTATTTACTTTAATTCAAAAGGAGATGCTGTTCTCTGAATATGGAAACAAGCCTGACTCTGACTGCTGTTAGAGGCACTGTGTTTACAGATATCATTGAAAAGAGATTTGTAATAAGGGGCAGAAAATGCAAAAACGTATGACACTCTGGAATAATTTTCCTTCAGTGTTTTTCTTCAGATAATGACAAGGTTAACATTGATTGATCTGTGCATAGATGTACAGCAGATTAAAGCACCTATCTGTGATACCTCTTGCTCCAAAATTAGCAGAAACTATCAATGGAAAGAAGCTGGGATGCAGGGATGAGAGAGAGAAAGACTAGGACATAGAGGGCACAGATGGGAGAAAAAGAGATATTGACTGGGAATAATAGGAGAAAAAAAGAGCACTATCTTGAAATAATTACCAAGACTTATAGAGACAAAAAGAGAAATAGGTGACAATTTGAGGAAAGGATATGGATATAGGGGGAAACTGGGTGGGAAATTTGATGGGTATGTGACTAGGAAACATAGAATTTCATACATGGGTAGAAATATAAATGGGTGGTAAACATATAATCATCATATAAGTGAAGCAATTTCACCAAAGAGAGACGTGATGACATAGTCAAGTCAAAACTCAAGGATAGAAAGAATAAGTAGATTTGGGCTGAATATCCAATGGTTTTATTTAGTGAAGGTCTAATTGAATGGCTTTGGGCACAACCTAAACTCACCTGGCAGGTAAGAATGATAATAACAACACCATCCTCAGGGGGTTGCTTTTTCATTTAAAATGTAGATATTGTCATAACTGCTTAGCAATTTTTGCAGGTCACAATCATGATATTATTGATAAATAAAACTTACAGCAGCCAAGACATCCCTTCTTGTGAAACCAAAGGGCCTCAACATTGCCAGTATTTACATGAAATTTTTGTTTTCTCTTTGAACCAACACTAAATCTGGTAGGTGTGTCAAACCCCAGTAAAGCCAACACTAGCATCAAACAGTCAAATAACGATTTTTATGTGAACAGGATTTCATGTCATCCTGTACTCCCTAATTATTGTTTCTGAATGAATCTGAGGTTTTTCAACTCTGTGAAATGAGGTCATACTACTTATACAGTAAATTTAAGGCGAATTGAGCAGATGATATGTATAAAATAAGACACATGCAAATTTAGAGCCACTGACAGGGCTAAGTATTTTGGTTTTCAATCAAGATGAAGTATTTCTATGATTTGGTTCAGCAGCTCAACACTCAGATAGAAAGCTGAAATCTTCAGACTTGTTACTTGCTTCCTCTGAACAGAGCTGGCATTTATCAGGAGGAATTGCATCTTAAGCTCTGTGCTTCTGGTCTGCTATCCAAGCATATAATGTTTTATATTTTGTTCTTGCCAGTGCTATTCTGATGTGTAACATCATGGTGAACTACCTCCAAATAAACTGATCTGAAAAGTACAACCTAAGTGTTTGGCTGCATCAGAGCACATTCACAGTGTCTTTTCTGGATCATTTAAGTTATTTTTCCATGCATTCTAGGATTTACATTTAAAAAAGGTATTTATTATAATTTCTAGGACACACTCGATTCAATTAGTTACTCACTAGATTTTTTTAAATTTATTTTTACATATATTTCATACATATACTTCTCTCATTCTGACTTCAGTTTACCTTCCCTCTATCCTTCCCAGTGCGCTCTCCCCCTGTTACTCACTTTTTAAAGAGCATAGAATGAATTTTTTCCTGGTTTAGGAAAAAAGCAAAGAATATGCTGCTTTTTTCAAATAATCCTTTGCCTCTCTCTTTGCTTTCTGTTAGTTGGATTAGCAAGTAAAGAATTACACAGATAAAACAATTTGAAAAGAAGCATGATAATGTATGTGTAAATGTTTCAAAATACTTGCCTTTGCTTTTTCTGTTAAGTGTCTTTTGTTCCTTTTCTTTTTTTCTCTTTTCTTTTTTTCAGAATTTCTGCATTTGGTAGTCTTTCATCTGACTTAAACACCTTTACCATGATATAACATGGTTTAGGAAAGGGACAGTGGTTAAAGAAATTTGGGTTATATTTGAGATAAATTTGCTTTTTTGGATTATTTTCCTTTTTCAGAATTTGGGTTCAACATACAGTTTTCAGTATAACCTTACTATGTATTGATCTGTATAGAGTAACACAGAAATGAGAAGCCATCCATCCATCCATCCATCCATCCATCCATCCATCCATCCATCCATCTATCCATCCATCCATCTACCAGCTGTTTATTGAGCCTTTACTGTGAGTTTGACATTGTGCTAGCCCATTGAATACATAGCATAGAATTTGTCCTAATGGAATGCATGGTTTATGAGTAGTGTTATCAACATTTAAATAACAATCAAGCAAACAACTGGTAAATGCAGTGGCCTCAATGGGAAAGAATATACTAAGAGCTGTGGTGTCTGAATGTTGTTTGTTATACATGGTATCTGTCTGATGAAGATCAAGAGGGAATTCTGCTCATGAGTGTTGCCAATTATAGACAATCCTCTTATCATGTCAGAGAGGAATCTATATCTCCAGAATGTCTTACAGCTAGGTACTTTGGAGAGAATGACAAGAGTCTATTTAGAAGTCATACTGCTTTGTCATTTCCGCTGGAAAGGGCAAAGATAGAATATGTGCCGAGCACTCAAACTCCAGTGGTCTAATGAGTTGTAGAATCCCATCTCCTCATTTATCCATCACCTATGTCTTTAGTACTTGCTTTTTGAAGAATTCCTGTGACATACAATAGGATACATATCTTTCTTTAAAGGAAGTGTCTAGTGCCTGGGTCTGGATGATCTAGATTGGGCTCAACTGACTAAAAATCCAGGCCAAAAGATGTCTAGATGGCATGGATCTGAAACACAGAATCATGCATCCCTCCTGTAGCCCATCACTAGACAATGTGTGTGTGATCTTTCTGAAGTGTTAGCTTTATAACATGATTGAGTAGAAGCATTCAGTGCTTCTTAGAGCCTAAGCTTGGAACTTCTACATTGTTCCATTGGCTCCATGCTGACCAGCATAATATGTCTAATAGCTAAGTTTAATATCTACAAAAGCAAATAACTAAAGATCTCTCAGAAAAATCTGTGATATACATGATATAGGGACTCAAAGAAATACAGTGAGTATTCAGGCTTATACCTTATCTTTATATCATTTTAATTCTAGAGGAAAACATTAAATAAAACATATAAAATTTTAGATGGTTACCACTGCCAAAGAGAAGAAAGTAGAAATATTAAAAACAAAGGTTGAGAATATTGGTTGAAATTTTTAAATTGCCAGGAAATAAATTAAAACTGTTATTAATGTAAATTTCTTAGGAGAAATAAACCTACAAAAATAGAGAAAGAAAGTCAGAGAGATAAGAAACTACAGAAGTTGTTGAAGAGCAGAAAAATCTATGTGACTGAACTACCTAAATGAGGAGAAAAGTGGACCAAAATGTTGAGATCATGTTATTTGGGACAACTAAAACATTTTGTCTTTTAATTTTGATGAGGTAAATGCCCTCTTATAGGCAATGAAGGATATAATTGAAATACACTTTGGTGGACATACTGGCTAGACCACTAGGTGTGGTCTCCCTAGAACATTAGAGAGATGGGCAATGGAGATATACAACAAGGCTACATCGCAGCATTAGGGTGGGAGATAATAATGTCTTATGCAAAATCCTTGGTTTGATTGGGTTTGGAAATAGTTTGAAGTTGACTCAGTCACATTCACTAATAGTTCAGACCTCCAACTGGAGGGAAAAATGACAATAGGGTGGATAATATGAAATTTATATTGATGAACTGGAAGTAAGAATTCAAATTTCTGAGATGTGAAGGACTCTGAGGAACATAAGAGATAAAGGCAGATCCAGACTTCAACTTGAATCCTGTAAAATCTAAGACCAAGCATACTGTCAAATAAGTGAGATAAGCAGGGGACAGGTCCTGGTTGCATATGTGAATTTGAAATCCATGTCATTTTTTGTGTGCCTGCATATGTCTGAAACTATGCAAGGGCAGGAGATTGGCTGTGACAACAAAAGAAATGAATCTGGGTAAAATAGTAACAAAATCCAAATTTTGACCCTAGAGCCCTTGTGATTTCCATATAATGATGAACAAGCAACACAGACTTAGAATAAATTCTAGAGCACAGGAAACAAAGACAAGCTTCTAACTTTCTTACTGACAAGGTCAAGTAAGGTAAAGGTGAATAACTATTAAGATGAACAATACTGACATCATTGATACTCTTGTCATATTATTTGGAATGATGGAGAAAAGCCTTTGTCAGAGTGAGTTGAATCACAAAATGCATCATAGAAATTGATGATGGTATAACATCATTCTTTCAAGGCATTCTGTGAAAGATAGTTTTTTTTTGTTTTTTGGTTTTTTTGTCTTGTTTTGTTTTTTTGCTATTGTTTATTTTTCTAAAGACTTATGGGGAATAAAATAGAATCAGTTTTATCTAGGTGAGAAAAGCATCATCCTATAGACAACTAGATATATATATATATATATATATATATATATATATATATATATATATATATATATATATATATATAAAGATACACAAAGAAAGAGAAGCTGATGGACAGATAGCCAGAGTTGGTAACAAGAATAAGGTTAGTGCCAAGAGTAGGTGTGATTTATCTGGGAGCCTGAACCTCTTATCTATGTGATTAGGAAACCAGGAACATGGAAGAGATGCTGATGGCAGCTGATAGAAGTCTCCATGCTTGAAGAAACTTATAAGATGAGGCAGATATGGGTTACTTTGCAAGTTGACACTGTTGACACTTTCCTCTGTAGAATTGAAGATCTCAATCCGCTGCTGAAATATGCTTCAGTTGACCCTATCAGCTGCTTTGCTTGCAGCTCCGAGTGGCCTTAGTGACAATGTCCTGTCTCTCCCTGATCTGATATTAGATTCTTTCATCTTCAAACAGCTCCTATCCAGCCTTTTGATAAAGCTTTTATCTTATGCCAATTAATTAAAAATCAACGATGAAGTGATATTTTGACGCACTTATCTTTTCTTCTGTATTATCACATCACTGTAAGTAGGGCCCTTCCTATTTACTTTGGCATCCATTGAAGGTTCACTTTATAGAAAATGAGCTCTTAATAAATTAATGAATGGATAACTTTTTCACTTCCTCCTAGGCATAATTAAAATTTGGTTAAGAAAGAACCATATGAGCAAAGTGTCAAAGGCTAACAATAACTCTATTTAAAACAATAGCAAATGTTAACTAATTATGAAAAGACAGCCTTCAATTTAAAAGACTAACTTTTAATTATTTCTAGGACAATTTGTGTTTAATTTTACCTGCCTCATTTCTGACTGTAGATGACAGATTTTTATTTTAATTACACAGCCAGTGAATGATAATGCCTTTCTCCTCTTGTCCTTTTCTTCTTAGTACTTTTGGAATTGGACATAAACAGTCACTAGTGTTAGAAAGTTCTCTTAGAAATGGTGGTGTGAAATAATTGGTGCCTATCAATTGCTGAAAGCTTGCTTGCCTCTCTGCTGTCTGTGTATAGTAATAAGCTGGGAATCTAGTCTTTGGGCAAACACACCAAAGACAATGTCTACATATTCTGTCCTTTCCTATCTGGTAAGAGATTATTTACTGTCTGCAGCGGTTAGATTCTGTTGTTTAACAAAACACTTCTTTGCTTTAATGGATTAAAACAACGGTCACTGAGATCATGATTCTATAGGTTAGTTGGCAATCTCGACTTGACTTAGAAGGATGATTCTCTGAACTTGACTATAACGCCTTCTCTTGTGTGGTCAGAAGCCAAGTTGACTGACTGCAGGATATTTCATATGATCTTCACTGGAGCAGCTCAGGTTTCTTCTCCACTTACTTCTGCTTCTTGTAAACTGTGCTGGGAAGAGTGCTGAGAAGTAGCAGAAGCATGCAAATCTGTTTAAGGCCAAGACTCATAACTGGCCTGTTGTCAATTCTCTAAGATTCTATAAATCAAATAAGCTCTCAGAAAATGTAAGACTCAGAGGAGATGTAGGGAACTGGAGTTCACATCTTTATGGGAGGAACTTGAAAATAATATTACAAAGGGTATGGATGCAGAGAAGCCATTTTTTTTTTTACTTACACATTCTAGCCTACTCACTCAGAGTTAATTTTTAAAAACTACATGCTTATTAGTGGAATTTCTTAAGAAACTAAGGCCAATTTCCACTTGTTGTTGAAGTCTATAAGAGAATCCCTGCCATGCAGGATAAATGCAGTTTTCTATTTTGTAAGAGAGAAGTGATGAATAAGTTTAGAGGTGATACAGTCTAAGACAAGGAAAACAGTAATGATTTTGTGTTACCTCATCTAGCCTTGATATTAGGGTTTGTGCCTAGTCTTATTATAACTTGTTATGCCATGTTCAATTAATAGGTGGCCTGCTCTATTCTCAAGGGAAACAGAAGAGGAGTAGATATGGGGAAGAGGTCCAGTGGGGGGTACAGTGGGAAGGGTGGTGGTAGTGGAACTGCAATATGAATACATTGCATGAGGGAATAAATAAAATTATTAATAAAATAATATAAAAGATTGAGTGCATGTGTTCCTCCGTTCACACTTTTTTCTTCTGCATATATGAGAACCCAAGTTGTCAATCTTCTGTTTTCCACCATGTTGAACATAGTTATGACTGTAGCAATAACTGACTACTATTTTAAGATAAATGTAGTAAACAGCACTTCAATTTTTGGAGAAATCTATTGATGTTTGAAACTTTCAAGACACAAATTAAATCCATGATAGTAAAAGGATAGACAGAGTTAACTATGCCTTTGAACAGAGAACCTTACCCTTACTTAGCACCTAGACACCTCTTCTGCTCATTTCTGCAGTTGAGAATGCAACTCTCTTATGCAGCTAAAAATCCAGACAAAGCATTTTCCACTTTCATTAAGTGAAGGATAAGACTGGAGGTTACAGTACAGGGTATTCAGTGTTAATAATGCTAGTTACTATATTCTGGTTATGTGTTTTAGACTGGCTTGTGTGTTGTTTTATTTGCTTGATTATTGTCATCTTTATAAGCCAGATTTCCCAGGCTTCCAAGCAGTTTTTAGAATTACTTGGGAATAGAATCCATGTAATTGATAATTGCTTTTTCTTAGTCTGTTTTCTGTTGTAACAAAATACCACAAATCCAGTAATTTATAAAGAAATGTATTCAGCTCATAGACTGGACACTGGAAGTCAAAGACCTAGTAGCTGTTTGGCTGAGAGACACTTCCTGCATCATATCAGGTGAACTAACTAGAGACACTTGCTGAGTCACCAGGTGAACTACCTGGCGTGCACACAAGAATGCACAGAAGGGACAAAGTAGAGTCAAGCCTTGACTCATGAAAGCCTGTTTTCATCCATTGTCACAAGAATTAAACCAAACTTATGAAGAGGACATTAATCCTTATTAATGGCATGATAAACCCTTATATGCCCCATGCCCTAACACTGCCACAGTAGGAATCAAATTTCAAGGAGTTATGGAAGAAATAACCCATATTCAAACACCATGTTTCCCCTTAGCTAATAAGTTCTTTTTCTGCTAAGTTAATCTGCATCATTTGTCATTGGTTATAATTAAGAGTCCTACCCTGATGATTTAGGTGGAACTGGTCTCCTTAAATCTCTCCATACTATATATACAGCACCACAATAAACACGTCTAGGTAGTTATCTCTGACTTCAGTTCTTTGGCATAGATTTCCAGAAATGAAAGAAGGTATGCATTCAGTTTCTGTGGAACATTTCATACTGGTCTGCAAAATAGCTATACAGATTTACTCTTTAATTTTAAGATTTATTTATTTATTATATGTAAGTACACTGTAGCTATCCTCAGACACACCAGAAGAGGGTGTCAGATCTCATTACGGATGGTTGTGAGCCACCATGTGGTTTCTGGGATTTGAACTCAGGACCTTTGGAAGAACAGTCAGTGTTCTTAACTACTGAGCCATCTCACCAGCCCCTAGATTTACCATTTACCATGTATAAAAAACTAGCTTTTCCCCATATCCTCACTGGCATTAGCAATTTTTAATTTATATTTTGATTAAACATTATAACTGCGATGAAATTTTATGACATTTTAGCTTTGATGTACATTTTCGTAGTGCCTAATTATATTGAGCATTTTACTTGGATTCTTCCTATATAACTTGTGTTAACCTATGGTCAGATAAACAGCAAATATTTTATCCTGTTGTATAAGATCAGTTTTTTCACTCTGCTTATTGTTTTATTTTCTGCATAGAATCCTTATAGGTTGTTGTAATCCCATTATCTTGTTTATTTTATTTCCTGTATGCTTAGTTATAAATTAATTGCATATATATGTATGTATATAAACAAAAATACACATATGCACATGCGTGTGTGTGTGTGTGTGTGTGTGTGTGTGTGTGTGTGTGTGTGTTAAGGTCTCTATTCCACTTTGAGTTGGCTTTTGTACAAGGTTAGATGTAGAAGCCAAGTTCCAATCTTCTGTGTTTGAAATCTAGTTTTTCTAATACAATTTAGTGAAAAAGCTATCTATCCTTTCTTCTGTGTAGTTTTGATACTTTTGCTGAGAATCATTTGTCTATAGATGTGTGGATTTCTGGCATCACTTTTCTATTTCATTAATTTGGCACTGTGTCTGTGTGCTACTACCAAGCAACGTGTTTGATATGAATCTATAATGTGTTTTTAAGTCAGTATTGAGTTGCTTCCAATGTGGCTCCTTTCGTTTAAGATTGCATTGGGTAAACAGAGTCAATCTGTTTTCCATGAAGTTAATGATCATTTTTTTTAACTCTGTAAAGAAGGTAATTTGTATTTTGATAAAGATTGCATTGATTCTGCAAGTTGCCTAAAGTAATATAATAAGCATTGTAATAATATCAATTATTCCAACACTAAATATGAGAAACCTTGTGTGTGTGTGTGTGTGTGTGTGTGTGTGTGTGCATGCATGAATGTGTGAGTCTGTGATTATGTGCCCCATCACTTTTCATTGTCAATGCTTTTTAGTTTTCAGAATATTTTTCACTTATTTGGCCAAATTTATTCCTGAATATTATAATTTTTGTTGTGATCATGATCATGCTGGGTCTCAATAATGTTTCAGTACAAGTGAGTGAGAAGCAAAGGTAATTTTACTCAGAGATTCATCACTGTGCTAATAGACCTATTTCCAGATACTGCATCCATATGTGGTTATTAGGGTTTCATGACTTTCTTCTCTCACAGTAACCACCAACAAAATAGTTGCTGTCAGTACTTAGAGATGCTTATTTCTCCCACTCCTCACAATCCCAAATGAAGCATTTCATAACCACTGAGTAGTCTATATGAAGAAAGATTATTAGTATTCCCACAACTCAAGAGGAGAACCCTCATTGATTAAATCAAGTCTAGACTGGTAGAGAACATGTCTTTGTTCTACCTGATCTATACATATTCCCTCCTTTTAAAAATGATTATTTGCTTCAGAAACCAACCCCAAATGTTAGTGGCTTCAACTAATAAATAGAATTCTTGTTCACCTTAGTTCATTGTGGCTTTCTAGGTACCAGGCAGTTGTTCAAAGACTCATCCTCCTTCCATGAGTGAGTCACACTTTCTTTTGTTTTTCAGCATGTTCTTTACTTGTAAGAAACTGGTAAGACTTCCAATAATGGTCCTGGTCCTAGAAGTGAAGACCTTGGCTTTACAAATATTGCATTAAACAGATCTAATATATTTATGCAACAGGGACGAGACAGTAAAAGTGACCAACTTGTTCAAGTATGAGTGCAGAAGAGCCCTTAGCTGCATAAGTATAAAAGCCTGAGAAGAAGCAGAGCAAGGAAGCTGTCATGGGTAGAAGCCTATATATAGATTACTTCCCCACAGTCTGTATCACGACACTGAATAGGCAAAGAACTCTTAAGAGTAAATTGATGGGGTCACAGTAACTAATACAGTAGCCCTGGAATAAAAAATAGTTGCTCTAGACTGACAATGTACAAGGGCATTTAGTTTCATTGACCCAGAGGCAATCAAGAAATAATGTGTGTCTCTCTTGTCCTCTGGCTCTTGCTCTGTCCTCTCCCTCATGCTCTTCCTCTCTCCCCATTCCCCTCCCCCCTCTCTCTCCAGGTGCTCATGGCTGGTGGCCTCTGCTCCTCTACTCTCTGCTTTTCTCTGTCTCTACTACCCTCTCAACTCCCCTCCCCATGCCCTGAATAAGCTCTATTCTATACTAAAGGAAGGAAGGAAGGAAGGAAGGGAGGAAGGAAGAAAGAAAGAAAGAAAGAAAGAAAGAAAGAAAGAAAGAAAGAAAGAAAGAAAGAAAGAAAGAAAGGACTGTTAATAAACATGTTTTAAATTCTAACCTGATAGTAAATAAGTCATAGAGCTACAGTATAGGAAAAAATAAATTGTATGTAAGGAGGGGTGTAGGGCTAGTAAGTTTTATGAGCTGAATCCAAATGCCTCCTCTCTTCTTTGCACCTCAGAATACTCATAGATTCTAAAGAGGTAAAAGTTCTCACCCCAACTTGAAGTTCTTTCTGCTTTCTCTTTTCTTCTTACTTTCCACAGCGGAGAGATGACCTACCTTGATACTGTTTCTCTACAGAGGTCTCAGGTTTTTCTAGGCTATCTACTGGTGATGGCTCACAAACAGGGGTGTGACCTGAAAGTTAAATTGCTGTCAGCCTCAGGAGACTATGCAGGTTTTGCCTCCAGTAGGGGCTATTTATGGCGATGGTTGATTCATACACAGTGCCTGACCCTTTGGACTCAACAAGAACAAATATGAAGGCAATTTTCCTCCAGAGCAGATATTATCTGAGCTTTACACTGTAACTGCACAGCTGGAGTTGACTGGGGAGTTGGGCAGCATTTTAACTCTGCCCACTATCCCCTTCCTCACTTCTTTACAGGTACATATTCCATGCCCCAGAATATCCTCTGATCAAGGTCCTTCTGGACCGGAAGTCCATTTCCAGGAGATGTGGATACAGACAGGATGAAATATAAAATCTAAAAAATGTTGGTGTTGAGACAAGGCAAATATTGCAACCACCCATCCCTCTCCTGTTGATCCCCACCCTCCTTCTGTGCAGGCTTATTTCCTGCTCCAAGGTGTGGATGAGGAAGGAGATGGAAGTGGGGAGGCACACACAGAGGCTTTCATGAACCCCCACTGCTTTTCTGCTTCTTCTCCTGTTCTTGCATATCCCCCACTTCTGCCTTCTGTTAATGCTAATTCAAAGCCTAAAAATAGACTTTTCTTCTTTGCAAGGGAGCACATAGCATACTTCATCATTTTCTTCCGTTCAAAGTTTGTGGTTTTTCTCTGTCTGACTGAAATCTCCTTATGTTGTAAGAAAAAGTCTGAAACGACAGTGTGTGTGAGTGTTCATGTGCATGAACACATGCATGTGTTTCGCATGTAGGCGAATTAAGTATATGCATATCTTGACACAATGCAAAAGATTTAGGAACTTATTTGCACTTGGATCTCAGAGCACTGTGAAAGAATTTAGAATATGATAAGGCTTCCTATTTCCCTCTAACTTTAGTCCCCAGATCACATCATCTTTTAAAATTATCCAGGTATTTCAGATGCCAGAGAGTTTCCTAACCATAATTTTAAATTCATAAGCACAATTTCTCAAACACTACAATATTCCCTAAGGTTCTAGAGACCTGAGACTATAGCCTCACACAAAGTGAGCATCTTCTACTCCAGATTGCTGTAGGTATAAAATCCACAGGCAGATCATCCCCCAGGATATGCTGCCAGCCAAGCCATTTCACTGGGGATGGAACTTGGAAGGATGGTGAGTCATGTAACTGAGAAGAAAGTGGCTGATGGCTACAACATAATGAGCCAAACCCCCTCATAGTATGAGAATGGAAGACACACATTTGTGGGTCACTTCCAGTCTATCACAGCCTGCTAACTTTTGTTAAAAGTGTATCTCTAGCCCACATTGTTAGAATTTTCACCAAGATACATTGCATGTTACATAAGAGCAGTGTCCCTGAAAAGTGCTTATGTATTGCTTTTCCCATCATTCCTTGCAATGATGTCTAGGAAAGAAAGTCCTCAGCTGGTATGAGCTCTGTAGCTCCCATCCTGGAGCTGGGAATGCAGACGACCCTGGCCTTTCCTTGTCTGGCTACACAATATAATCATTTCTCTAACACTTAAGAAAAAAGCATCAAAGAAAAGCAAGCCAGGTTCAGCAAGTTCCTGGCTGCTGAATTGTCTTACTTTTTTCTTAGACGTCTTTGTGACTCTTGTTCTCTTCCCAGTCACAATAAGAGATATTAAGGGCCTGGTTCCATGTGTCTGCTCTCACTGATGCCATGGCAGAAAGTAGTCTCCCTGTTCTCTAGGATCTTGGAGCACAAAACATCTTCACCTTTATGCCTGATCAGGTTCTAAAGATCCACCTTCTTCTTTTTCTTCCCTATTAGCATATCCTGTCCACATTGGCTTAAAGAGCTTCCTGTAGTGGCATGCACCTTTGATTCCAACATTCAGGAAGCAGAGGCAGGAGAATGTCTCTGAGTATGAGGCCAACCTGATCTATCAGAGAGAGTTCCCAGACAGCAAGGGATACATAGAGAGACCCTGTCTCAAAGCAAAAAAAGAAAGCTTGGGTGGTCTCTAAATTCAAGGAATTCCCACCACTGAACCCCTCCAGCACAAAGTAAATTTTATGGCTGTGCTTATATCTTTACTCCCTAGCAGAGCCCCGGTACTAGGCAGCAGGTCATTGACTAGATTAAATTATTATTAAATTATTTCATACAGCAAGGTATCTTCTTCAGTAGAAATGATGATACATTTCAAAGCCCTGAAATCATATACATACAAGAAATATTATACATACATATGTAGTTATTGCTTTTTATTGGATATTTTATTTATTTACATTTCAAATGTTATCTTCTTTCCTGGTTTCCCCTCTGCAAAGCCCCTATCCCTTCCCTGTATTGTTTTGCCTACACTGCTTTAAGTTCCCCTCAAGTTGCATGTGCACCCCTGCTCAGGCACTATCTCAGATCCTTGAATAGAAAAAACATACACACACCAGTTAAGCTTGAAATGCCTTAGCTAACTCAATGACTGGGCATTCCTAAATCTTACCCTGCTACCCCAGACCCAATGGGGGAAATGGCCAGTGGCCACTTACCCCAAAACTCACATGGCTTGTTGGCCTTTTCTCCTGCTACTACTGTGCCCCCCTCCTTATTTTTCAGGTCCCTGATTCTCACTGTGTCCTACCTGTTTAGTTCTGTGTCCCACCCTGTGCTCAACCATTGGCATCTTTATTGATAGATCAAAAACCAACTGGGGGCAAGGACCCTTAGCATCAGTAAATACAGATTCCCAATTATATCAAGGCATCAGAACTACTCCTCCACATACAGATACAGATTTAGTTACAGATACAGATATAGATGTATGTGTGTAACAACAATTAAAGGAAAAAAGTCATGGATTTGAGAGAGAGCAAAAAGGACTATTTATAAGGAAGGTTGGAGGGATCAAAAGCATGAAAGGAAAAAATAGTGAAATTATATCTTAATTTCAAAAAATTGTAATTCATTTTAGAGATTTTTTTAAAAAACATAGTAATATGAAACCATTCATAGGAAAGTGTAATTTGGAACTTTTCCATAGTTGTTCTAGCACTGAATATCTCTTGAGAAAAGGACTTTGCCTTGCAAACAGCAGTGGGGTAGGACAACAAACATGTCCCTGTGTCATAGAAAAAATATCTGAAGGGAGCAAATGCTGAGCACTAGGCAGTCAGCCAACCATCCCATTCTTCCGGGTGCTTAAAAAACCACTCTCTGGTTTTTATTTTCATTTTGTTTCCAGGCCAATGCTTCTGGGTCAATATGTTAATACCAAACTACTTGCATATATTTGCATATTGTGGATATTCTTGAGTCCACAGAGGAAATATTAAAATTAAAAGGAGTACTTTACACTTTTACTAGGCTTCTATGATTTAAAAATTACATAGGAAACTAAACTTTCTTGTTCTCAAATTATTCAGAAATGAAAAAGGATAAAGTTTAACAATTATTAATAAAGTCAGCATAGATAACAATTGACTATTCAAACATGAATTGTTTAATATATAGGTAATTTTTATAGTATTTTAGAGATAAGGTTTTATTCTATATGTACCCAGACTGTTCTGGGACCCATTGTACAGTGCCTTAAACTAGAAGCACTCCTCTTGCTTGGCTTTTCATCAATTCTTCCTCCCTTCACTTCCAACAATTTTTTTTAAATCAATTCTTAATACACATACCCAAATGGATCAGCTGAGAGGAAGCACCATGAACAAGAGAGGGGAAAACACCCACAGTTTTATTGTTATTTCAGTGGAACTTTGCTGGTATTTCAGTTATTTACATGTATATGTGACCTGTATGTGAATACATACAGGACACAAACACAGCATCTACATCGTTAGCTTTTAAGGCAGTATAAACATCATTGTGTAACAAATGTGCATGTTTTAAAATTTAGATTTCTAGATTTCACTAAAATCCAGTTTTTCTTTTTATTCCTAAGCAAATCACTTTGTGTGTTTGGAAATATAAGAGGAAGGGGCTGTCCACTCATCACAATGGAAGCAGCATCCAAAGGGCAGAGAAAAAAACTGCAAATGTCCCTGCTATCCTATATTGACTCAGATTCCAACTTTTTACCTTACACTTTACTATCCCTTTCTTCTCCCTCCCTTCCTCTCCTTCCCTGCCCCCCCCTCTTCCTCTTTCCTTCTGCTTTCTCTCTTCCTCCTCTTCATCTATTTGGATCAGCACAAATATTTGTTACCATTTTCTCCTAACTAGGACCCAACTAGGAATTCTAGGCATCTGTTTTAACAGCACGTATCTCCATTTGTATCCCACAATACTTGAGATTCAAAAAGCTAATTATGATGAGGCAGGCATTTACATAGCCATGGTTCACATCTCTGAAGAAGAATTACTACATTTTAGAATTAAGGTGATATTTTAAAAGTATGTACAACCCAAGGCCTGATCACTGTGTCAGCCTTCAGAAAGAATGGCATTTTCCTTGGTCTCCTCTAAACCCAAATCTTCAGTACAGGCTTTGAATATAGAAACTTTCCCGCGTCCATCAGAAACACAGGGCTAGTTTCATGGTTTTCTATCTCCTGATATAGTAGAGTCATTGCAAACTCACTGCTTTTGCTTCTTGGTAGGCAAAGCTGAGGCAAGCCCATTAGGCACATTGCAGAGTTCTGATGGCACATGCCCTACTTTGAATGATGTTTCTCAAGCAATGTTACAGAATCAATCAACTCATTTGTAGAGGTTTTAAAAATGTGATTGTATTTTTAGCATTTCCAATCTGAATTCAACTTTAATGCTGCAGCTCTGAATCTGACATTTTAGTGTAAATGAGATTTTCTGGGGAGGAAAACAAAGTTCTTCTCGTGGATACCTAAGCAGTTCTCTGTGATGAGAATGGTCTCCATCACCAAGATGGGAATGCTGTCATCCCTCATACCCATGTACTGTCAGGTCTGGACCCCAGTGTCACTGTCACACCTAAACGCTCTATCTCAGCTGATGAGTCATGCCAGTGCAGAGTTGTCAAACTAATACAAATCAGCCTCCGGGCTCTTAAAGACTTACTCAGCAGAATTTGAGGGCGGACACAGCCGAGTACAGGCCTTAGGCATAACCATTAAGTAGGAGAATATACTTCTACAAAATCCATTTCTGCTTTTCTAGGACTTAGACTCTTCAGCCTCTTTCTGTCTCAAGCTTTCTTTTTTACTTCTCCCTAAAAGCTGCTGCACTTACCCTGAGCTAACAGGGCAAGGTGCCCTTTATTAGGGGATATCTGTAAGATGATGTTTGATGACAAGGAAGAAATATTTCCAAGGATTAAATAGGAGTCAGTGCCCAGTGATTAAACATGAAACTCGGGTGCAACACTTGCCAGCTCTCTAATCATCTACCTATCCCCAGCCTCACCCAAGCAATGCCTCTATAACTCTCTAAATTGTCATCAGTATAACACTGTCTTCTTTATACAGCTTCTCAACTAGCACAGGACACCATTTCTTTTCTAAGGCTCTCTATTGGTTATGATGGATGTTACTAACTCTATATGAATGATTACTTCTATATTTGTGGGTCTAGCAATAGAACCCCAAACTTTGCACGAACTAGGCAAGAACTCCATTGCTAAGTTATAACTCTAGTACTTAAAATTTATTATTATTATTATTATTATTATTATTATTATTATTATTATTATTAATTTGGAGTAGAGGGATGCAGCTAAGACTAGGTTTTCTTATATAATGCAAGCTAGTCATGAACTCACTATGCTGACAAGACTGGATTTGAGTTGAACTAGCCTTTAGATTACAGGGCTGAGGTACCACACCCAATTTTGTAATGTGCATTTAAGTAAATTATAGCTATGTACAACTTAAAATTCAGCTTCTTACTATTAGTAGCCAGATTTTAAGTGCTCAGTGGTCACATGTGGTTACACTCTACTCTGTCAGCCAAGGCAGACAGAGAGCATTCCCTTCATATCTCATTATGTTGCTGCACACTGCAAGAGCAGGATGACAAAAGGCCTCTTCACAGCTCCCACCAGGCTGTGCTGTCCACCCTCCCCTCTCCATCTCCCTTTTATCTTGTAGCCTGAGTGTTCTTTTCAAAATGAAGGTCAGAGTCCATCCTACAAAGATGACTGCATTCTCTTAGGACATTAAAACTGAAGCATCTTTCTAGCCTGTTCTTTCCTGCCTTTCTCTGCATCAACCATTGGGTCTCACTTGCTGATTTTGCTCATTTCTGCTTCAGGAATCTGTGGTTCCTGTGCCTTTCCTCCATCTTCATGTAACTATATTTACTTCATTTTGTAGCCCAACCATCTTTCCTCAGGGAAGCTCAATTAATACCTGTTAAAAGAGTGATTTACCAACATGAAGACACTGCCAGAGATTGAACGCCAGATCCTGGGGCATCTAGGTAAAATATGTCATCAATCACCTTGTGAAATGAAAAAGATCCAGTACACTGAAGCTGCTTTTGAACTAGAACTGTAGTTGAAATGAAAGGAAACTGTCCTCAAGCTCTGATCTTGCTTCAAAATCCCTGTCCTCACCTTTCTCTCATTGAGGGGCAATGTACAAGGAAGAATTAGTGGTATTTCCCAGCACAACCCCTCCTTGGTAGACAGATCTTGCAAAATGCTACCATTAGGGACCTGAAGTTACTCAGTGACTGAGCCATGTGATACAGAAATGGTTAGGAGATTTTGAAGATGCTAAAAGATCACCAATAAGCTGAAT
This sequence comes from Tokudaia tokunoshimensis, assembly GCA_036184795.1. Classification (NCBI taxonomy): domain Eukaryota; kingdom Metazoa; phylum Chordata; class Mammalia; order Rodentia; family Muridae; genus Tokudaia; species Tokudaia tokunoshimensis. Next base: position 113,607,199 of record BTHU01000004.1, read on the forward strand.
TTTTACTAATTGAAAGAGAAAATATTTTAGGATAAACCCTGCCTTAATAAGTTTTGCTTTTAGAGGGGTGTTTATGACTACCCCCAGTAGATAGGTATGGTCCCCAGTTAAGAGATGGGGTCACCCACACATCTCAAAATTTTTAACCCAGAATTCTTCCTGCTTAAAGGAAACACAGGAACATTGGAGCGGAGACTGAAGGAAGGCCATCCAGAGACTGCCCCACCTTGGGATCCATCCCATCTACAGACACCAAACCCTGACACTATTGCAGATGCCAGGAAGTGCCCGCAGACAGGAGCCTAGTATGGCTGTCCTCTGAAAGGCTATGCCAGTTTCTGACTAAGATAGATACAGATACTCACAGTCAAACATTTGGCTGAACACGGGAAGAGTTAGGGGAAGGACTGAAGGAGTTGAAGGGATTACAACCCCATAGACAGAACAAGGATATCAACTAACCAGACCCCTCAGAGTTCCCAGGGACTAAACAAAAAACCAAAGAGTATACATGGGCTGGTTCATGGCTCCAGCTACATATGTAGCTGAGGATTGCCTAATCTGTCATCAGTGAGAGAGGAGACCCTTGGCCCTGTGGAGGCTTATTGCTCCAGCATAAGAGGATGCTAGAAGGGTGAGGCAGGAGTGTGTGGGTTGGTCAGGGAGCACCCTCTTAGAGGCAAAGTGGGAGGGGCACAGGATGGGGAATTTGCAGAGGGGAGACCGACCAACAGGGAAAGTGGACAACATTTGAAATGTAAATAAACTAACCAATTAATTATAATGAAATAATAATAATAAGAAGAACAATAATAATAATAAAACTTAAAAAAATAAAGGAGTATTTATAACTCAAGTAGAAATTACAGAGAATTCAGATCCCCTGTCCCTGGTGGAAGAAAATCTTCCATGTGTAGAAAATACCACCACACAGAGAAGAGTGTACAGCTTGGGGGAGCTGAGAGACTCGTTCCTACAGCAGTCAACAACCAACTATCATTTATGCACAACCTGAAGATATGCAGGAGACCCCAGATCCAGATGGTAACCCTTGCTCACCAGTTTTTATTTTTCTCATGTCAGTCTTAGGGCAAATACTCTACCACTAAGCTACATTGTTCATCATTAGCCAATGTAATTTTTTTCTTTTCTTGTTTATTAACACATATTAATTGTACAAATTAATAAGATTAACTCTGAAAAATATAAGTGTTTATTTATAAGTATGTCAAGTAACTAGATCCAGTTGTCAGTCTAAAATCTACTTTGGTACTTATTGAAGGAACACGAACTGCAAACCACATTCTAAGACAGTAACAAGAAGAATGTGGTACCAAGTCACCTACAATTTCTATAGGTATAAAAGTCAAAGATAACCAGCACATTTGTAATCATTTGCTTTCATTTATAATTGAAGGAAATATTAGGTTTCCAATTCAGATCAGTGAAAAAAGATACTTTTCTTTGTCATGCTAGCATAACTACTCCCTGGCATTCTTTTTCTTTTATTATATTTTTTGAGCTTAAAAGTACTTGCCTGGGAAGCAGTCTGAGACAAAGGTTATGATCCCCCGGTAAAGCCACCTTTACCACAAAGGATAATTGCTGTGGTTTTCTACTCAGATCACCAGATCTCCACTCCTTTTGTGTGTATTTGTGTGTGTGTGTTGTGTGTGTGTGTGTGTGTGTTAATTTGAAGACTCTATTTTCAAGCATACACATACTTGTGGAAATATTTTGCTTATTTTCCAGTGCCCAGCTGAGAAGGTTATAAGCTTTCTCCTAGCTCCATATTTTCACCAGCTTCAATCTTCCAAGGAATCCCCAGTGGGTTCTATTAAGTGAAGCCACTGACATTGGACTCTTCTACACACCCTTGAAAGGGCCCATCCTCTTGTTTATCCCCAGTTCATTTTCCTTTAATTACATGAATTACTTGATTTGCATATGTGATTCATGTTGTCTTGATTATTCAGAATTAACCTGAACATAACACAGCTGCTCCATGGTTAAGTTCGGGTGTATCTGTCTGGGATTTTCTGTTTCTTTGTGGAGCAGTGCCACGAGAAGGCCAATATCTCTAATATTAGCAGCAAAGTAAGGATTCCAAGCCCAAACCTCCCTTTGCCTATACCTGTCAAACCCAGATCCCTTCACTAGCCTATTTCTCAGAGATGACTGGAAATTTATACTTGTGAAAAAACTTTTTTTCTACCCCCAGTTCTGTTCATTATCAGGCTTAAAAATGGATGTTCTCTATTTCATGCTGAGCTATAAATCAATGTAATATGTTTCTCAATCATTTATTCATTTATTTTTATACTCCATCAGCAAAAAATAATGAGTGTGTGGCTTTAGAATTTACAGAGAATTAAAAAGTTGTGATGTATCTCTTTCCTCTTTGGGCTCAGTTCTGTCTCTATTTTTTTTTTCTCATAGGTTGGTTACCTCCCTAGCTTCACATAGCACAACCACTATTTCTTGATTTATTAGCTTTCTATAATGCATGTTGACATATCACTTCGAAGGAGGACATTACACCCTGTACTCCACATTCCCACTTTCCCATGGATGCTTGTTTTATAGCTGTATCTCAAATGCAAGTTTCTCTCTGTTTTTATTTTTTTACTGTGCTTCGATGACAATAACATCTGCCCAGCATTTGTCTGCTTTACTTTTTCTCTCTCCTATTTCAATTTTTGTCAGATATGTATTTACTCTCATGTTGTCAAACACAGCAATACTTACTCTCATATTTTGAACCAAATGAATAATTTCTGTCTATTACTGCGGATTAATTCTAAAAGTTTGGAATTAGCAAAGAACCTTTGCCTAATTTTGACCATCAAAATACTTCTGTTATGGACAGAGTTCTAATTTGGTGACCTCCTGGGTTGCTTTAGGGTGAGCATCAACCACCATGTTCAAGCAATCATCATATTATGCATGCCATTAATTAAGTTCATGCTTAACTTTTCATTGTTATATGTTATAATTATGATTAGGAGGATATTTTTTGTATCTCTGAGATTTTACTTGTATCTTATTTGATCTTGAATGAAAGAAATACATTTTTTTCTGTCTCTGATTTCAATGATCCTCACCAAACCCATTATATCATAATTTATGTGGGTAGAACTTTAGTGTAGGTTTATGAAAGATCAAAATATTCTTGAATAGAGACACAATAAAAGTAGGCCTACTTATGATAGGAATGACAATCATCACAGGCATTCTACCTTTGTCCCACACTTCCCAACCCAGGAAGAAGGAGTTCAGTGGAAGGAAGCCTAATAATGTAGACCCTTTCTACATAGATATCTTAGATGAATCTCTGTGTGCAGCAATCACAAATAATAGGATATAATTACTTCTTTCTTTGGGTGCAAATGACAATTTCTGCTATTGGAGCAGAGGTTTCTTAACAGTATCGAATAACTTGATGTTAAAAGTAAATATTGCTTAAAATGTTAATATTCAGGAATGAAGACCTCACTCTCCTTCAGTGTGACTCATGACCATCATTCCTTGTTCCCAAGATAATTCTTGAATTTCTTCAGAATTCTTTTTGGTAAGGAAAGTTTCAGAAGAAGATAAAGTCATACTTTACTTCTTAAGTGAGATAACGAGTTTCTGTTCTAAACCTACTGAAACTTTGTAGCTGAGGTAGACTTTCCACTGTTTTTATGTGAATATCACTTGTAAATGATCCCCAGGCTGAAGTGAAACAGAACTGTTAATGCATTTTTGATGAGAATTAAAAATTTATGAAAAATAAAAAAGTATGATAAATATGCAAAGGAATATGGTTTGAGTTTCTAATTGTGCGTGTGGTGTATCTATGTATCCATGTAAGGGCTTGAATATCTTTGCCTATCTCTCTCTGTTCTGTTAATTATTTTTATCTTTTTTCTTTTTCCATTAGAATTTTACAGACATATACAATGAAATATGATTCTATCTACCACACATATTTTCCCCTAAAGCTCCTCCCAACTTTATGACTTTTGTCATATACATCTATACATTTGTGTATGTGTCTGTATTTGTGTGTGTGTATCTTGTTAAATAAATACAGTTAGTGATGCTCATATGTGCATGTGTATATGGCCATCCACTGGACCATGGGGAACATACCAGTGATCACATCTTCAAAAAACAAACAAACAAACAAAAACCTGCCCCTTCCCCTGACCATGTAACCTTCCACTGCCTGTTGTTTCTCAATCATGGGTGGGGCCAGGTTATCCTCTACCCCATCTATGTGAAAATTTTGTCTGACTTGATTTTATATATCTCTTGTGCATGTAGCCCCAGCTGCTGTGAGTTCATGACTGTAGTACCCATGTTATGTACTGAAGACAGTATTTCACAGTGTTCCTCCGTGTCTTTCATTCATTATTCTGTGTGCCTTGTCTTCTGTAATTTTCCTGTAAGTGATAGGTAGGTGGAGGGTCATTAATACAGAGGTCTTGTTCAGGGCTGAGCACTCAGTCTCTCATTAGCAATAGTTTGATCACTTTCCCATCTCTCTTTTGAAGATGTCCCTGCTAAATGCAGCTTCTCCAATCAATGTTAAGGGCATCTCAGTCCATGAGTCTAAGACTAAATATTTAGAAGGCAATTTGACAGAATAATAATTTAGTAAAAGAACAATAGTAGATTCTACAATAGAGCCTATAACCGTGGCTTTTGTTCAGTATTACAGTACTAGGCATAAAATTCCTTCCTCTGGAGCAGGCTCAAATCCAATTAGGAAACATTTGTTATTCCATAATGGTCATGCTACTATTGTACCAGGAGGCAAAACTTGTCTGACAGGTGAGTATTGCAGCATGCAGGGTCCAGCAATGGATAAGACCACACACATTTTTCTCCCTGCATCACTTGCACAGTGCCTTCCATCCCTGTGAAATCTAGCCAGGAGAAAGTTTTCCTGTTGGACTTGAGATTAATTTCTCTATGCCCTGCAGACAAAGCATGTTGTGTCTCCAGAAATAGGGTCTTTCCATTTACTTAGATTGGGTAACAAAGGGACATCACATGTATTAATTTATAGACTTTTGGACATTTCTGGCCAGTGGATCATAAGAAGGTATCTCCTGCTTTATATTATAATTTTCATTTAATAATTCATATCTTCTGGGAGGGACATTGTCCACCCATGCAGGGTAATTATGCTTGAACTTCCATTTATCTTTTTTTTTAAAGTTCTATTTTGAAACTATCTTATGAATTAGGTGGGTTTTACAAGGATACCTGTGTTGGATAACCTCACCCAGTACCTCTTCCTCTGCTCTATTGTTCCACTTTAATCACCCCTTAATCTTCAGACCTCCCTCACCTTATTTTTTGAGACAGAATCTCTCCCTGAATATGGAGCTTGTCATGTCAATTATACTCTTGGTCATAAGTCTCCTGGGACTTTCTGTCTCTAACCTCATCACTGGAATCTCAAACTTGACTTACTTTTACATAGGATCCAAACGTAAGCCTCCATGTTTGTGCCTCAAGCACTTTCCATACCCAGTCATCTCTCTAGTCTTTTGTTTGAGTTTCTCTGTATTAAAGTGATTCCCTTTCTGAACCTTTCTCCTTCACCTTACAAAGAACATCATAAATCATCCTTCTTTCTACTTTAAGGAAAATCTATTTGAATAAAAAAATATCTTTGTGTCTGTAAATCATCAGGGGTAAATTGAGTAGGAAATTATTCACACCCTGGAAAAAAAGCAAAAACTAATAAGGACATTTTCATTAAATGCCCCAAGAAACTGCAGATGTTTGAATAAATTCTACTGATTGCTTTGGCCTGACCTGTTTTCACTGCCCCTCATGCAGATGACAGCAGTTCTTTCACTCCTTGTATCCCATGTTATCAGGTTCATACTAGGAGGCTTTTGTGGAATCCATGGCTTTGGCATTAATGCATTGCTCTCTCCCCCCTTCTCCTGTCCCCCACCTGCTGACAGCAGCTCTCTATGAAGCTCCTTGAGCAGGAAAATGCAGTAAGACTTTACTTCATTAAATAAGACAGCCCATTCAGGTCACTCACACAGCTCAATTTAAATAAATTGAATCAACGGATGCCTATTAGCTACTTGTCCTTGAACTAAGATAATACAGGGTGTTCAGGTATCACTCCAAGAAAGAATTAGAAGAGTAAAAACTTTGCACAGTGTTCCAAAAAAAAAAAATGGAATTGTACAGAATTTTGCTTTAATAGGACAAAAGAAATATCCATTAATCTTAATAAATAGGCATGTTTAACTGCAAAGAACATAGGATTTCATCGGAGAAAAGCCTTTCGAATGTCAGAACATTAGAATATATTTATCAGTGTGATTTAATTTTGTATTTTTCTTGAAATTAAGGGCCCCAGTTGAGACTTATGAGCAATTGCTAGCTTCAGACACCCAAGTCTCTGTTATCTCCTGGGAAATTGTTGTAGGAATGAGGTCTTTAGGGAATTGGTAAGCCAAACAAACCTTTAGGCTGATTCATATATGGGAGTTATTTATAAGAGTAATATAAAACATTGTTTGATTAAACAGAGCTTAAATTTGGTTCAAGTAGATAATTACTGCACTGTCCTTTTTTGATGACACATTTGTTCTAGCAATTTTCTTTCCTATGTATTTTAACACAAGCTGCATCTTCCTGTAGCTAATTTATATGTTGCCATAATTATCATGTTGTCCCACTTTCCTCCCTGTTTTAAGCTTCAGTCTCTGTCTTGGAATGTAGGATGATCTCATGTCAGTTGTTCGGCCACTGAAATGTGTCAGGACGAGTGCTGTGCGTGACTTCTAAGTTGCAGGTGGTGGTGATGCTGGATGTTTTCCTTGTTTCTTGCATCAGTGATCATAGAAGCAAAGCATTGATACAACCTAGAAAGAGACTCCTGACCCATGACAGATTTATGATAAATGAGCAAAAACTTTGTACTAAACCACTGAAAGTTTGGGGTTAGCTCCATTGTTCAGCAAGAGCAACTGAACCTCTCATTATTGAAGCAAACTTATGCAGTCTCTTTTTACTTTTAGAACATGTATGAGGATTATTCTTGCTAGAAGCTCAGAGGTACTTTACAAAATGTACTGACAGTTCGAAAGTTGTGAGCTGGAGAGTCCAGATGTTGACCTGTCAGGAGCAGATAAATATATGCTTCATGAGTTTCTCTAATTAATGGAGAGGAGCCATATAATATAATGGAAATCAGGCTTAGCACAGAGTCCTCTTGGGACTCTTGTTTGTGATTTTTGTAAGAAAAAATGTATTATTTAATTATATTTTATTAATTGCTTTTGGCCACTCCTGTAGCTCATTTCCACTTTGACAAATGTTCATAATGATGACAAAAAGAGTTGCTTCAATAAGGATGGGTGTGGTGTTAGTTATTAAAATATCTTCTTAGAATAAATAGGTGAATCCATTTTTCATAATAAATGTCATCAAATTGTAATGATCTCTTCTGCCCTTTTTGATTATGGCTTGCATCTATTTAGGCAATTTTCTGAAGTCTACCCAAAGGAGATACTGTTTTATTTTTAAAATGTAGATATCCTACCTCTTGAAAAGGGAGAATGCTTTAAATTAAGCATCCCTTTCCAAATGAGAAAGGATGGAGAAGGGCATCTGCTTAGTTTGGATCTTGTGAAATGCTTCATGAATTAATTAGAACACTTAGTACCTTAATTAGGGTTTAATTGCTGTAAAGAGACACCATGACCAAGACAAATCTTATATTGGGACAACATTTTATTGGGGATGACTTCAGTTTCAGAGGTTCAGTCCATTTTCATCATGACATGAGGCATATCAGTGTACAGGCAGCCATGATGCTAGAGAAGCAAAGAGTTCTAGATCCTAATTCGAAGGCAGTCAGGAAGAGACTCTTTACTGCACTGGGTGAATCCTGAGCATAGGAGGCCTCAAAACCCACCTGCACAATAACAGATTTCCTCCAACAATGCAATCCTCCTCCAATAAGACCATAACTCCTCATAGTGCTACTCCCTATTACCAAGCATCAAAACATATGATCTAGGGGGACAAACTTATTTAAAGCATCACATTAAGAAACATTTCATGCCGGGCGGTGGTGGCGCACGCCTTTAATCCCAGCACTTGGGAGGCAGAGGCAGGAGGATTTCTGAGTTCGAGGCCAGCCTGGTCTACAAAGTGAGTTCCAGGACAGCCAGAGCTACACAGAGAAACCCTGTCTCGAAAAATCAAAAAAAAAAATAAATAAATAAATAAAAAATAAAAATAAAAATAAATAATTAAAAAAAAAAAGAAACATTTCAGGTGTAGTGATAGTATAACAGTGCTCTACCATGGAAGTTCCAGTATGTTCTTTTTCTGTAGCAAGGAATTCTTTACTCTCTGCTAAAGTGGATTTGGTGGCCTGTAGCTTGATGTGCTTTATTTTTTTTTATTATTTATTTTATTTTATTTTATTTTTAATTTACATTCCAAATCATTTCCCCTTTCCCGTTTCCTCCCTCCCCGAAAGTCCCATAAGCCCCCTTCCCTCCCTCTTTTCTCCATTCAACCCCCTCTCATTACTTTGTCCTGGCGTTCCCCTACATCCAGTCTTTCCAGGACCAGGGGTCTCTCCTTCCATCTTCTTAGAAATCTATTGATATGCGGATTGTGTCTAGGGTATTCCGAGATTCTGGGTCAATATCCCCTTATCAGTGACTGCATACCATGTGTGTTCTTTTGTGATTGGGTTACCTCACTAAGGATGATATTTTCAAGATCTGACCATTTGCCTAGGAATTTCGTGAATTCATTGTTTTTAATTGCAGAGTAGTATTCCATTGTGTAGATATACCACATCTTCTGAATCCATTCCTCCGTTGAGCGACATCTGGGTTCTTTCCAGCTTCTGGCTATTATAAATAAGGCTGCTATGAACATAGTGGAGCATGTGTCCTTATTGCAGGTAAAGCCTCTGGGTATATGCCCAGAAGTGGTATAGCCGGATCCTCCGGGAGTGTCATGCCCAGTTTTCTGAGGAACCGCCAGACTGCTTTCCAGAGTGGTTGTACCAGCTTGCAATTCCACCAGCAGTGGAGGAGTGTTCCTATTTCTCCACATCCTCGCCAACAACTGCTGTCTCCTGTGTTTTTGATCTTAGCCATCCTGACTGGTGTGAGATGGAATCTCAGGGTTGTTTTGATTTGCATTTCCCTAATGACTAAGGATGATGAACATCTCTTTAGGTGCTTCTCAGCCATTAGATATTCTTCAGGTGAGAACTCTTTGTTTAGCTCTGTACCCCATTTTTTAATAGGGTTACTTGCCTCTCTGGAGTTTAACTTCTAGAGTTCTTTGTATATCTTGGATATTAGCCCTCTGTCGGATGTAAGGTTGGTAAAGATCATTTCCCAGTTAGTTGGTTGCCGCTTTGTCTTTTTGACAGTGTCTTTTGCCTTGCAAAAACTTTGTAATTTAATGAGGTCCCATTTGTCTATTCTTGATCTTAGAGCATAAGCTATTGGAGTTCTGTTCAGGAAATTCTCCCCTGTGCCCATATGTTCAAGGTTCTTCCCTAGTTTCCCTTCTATTAGTTTCAGTGTGTCTGGTTTTATGTGGAGATCTTTGATCCACTTAGAATTGAGCTTAGTGCAAGGAGATAAGAATGGGTCAATTTGCATTCTTCTGCATGTTGACCTCCAGCTGAGCCAGCACCATTTGTTGAAAAGGCTATCTTTTTTCCACTGGATGGTTTTAGCTCCTTTGTCAAAGATCAAGTGACCATAGGAGTGTGGATTCATTTCTGGGTCTTCAATTCTGTTCCATTGATCTACATGTCTGTCACTGTACCAATACCATGCGGTTTTTAACACTATTGCTCTGTAGTACAGCTTGAGGTCCAGGATACTGATTCCCCCAGAGGTTCTTTTACTCTTGAGAATAGTTTTAGCTATTCTGGGTTTTCTGTTATTCCAGATGAATTTTTGAATTGCTCTTTCTAACTCTATGAAGAATTGAGTTGGGATTTTGATGGGGAGTGCATTGAATCTGTGTATTTCTTTTGGTAAGATGCTCGATGTGTTTTATTTAAATAAGTCTGTGAATTAGGAAGGAGGATGAGACTTAAATAATTTGCTAATGTCTCATGAGAACTAAAGGAGTAAATACTCCCTAATAACATAAGCATCAGTTGTTGCCATTAAGTAGGGATATGGGTGACGTGGAAGGCCTTCTGTCTTATTAATCTTTAGGAAGTCCTCACAGAGATGGATATATATGCTTATCTGACTACTTCTCCATTTTCTTTCAAGGCTGAATTCCTTTAGAAACATTGATTTAAACAGGTATCAATTTCCCATAATGAGGGCTCTGCTTCTAGCAAATAGTGTTTATCCTGTTTTCTTCACTGATATCAGTATCATGAGGCTTATGATCACTAATTAGTTTATTAAATAGTATTGTGATTCAGAATTGTTATTTGTTCATTTTTGTAAGTCCCAAATTCATTAGTGTTATACCTTTTATATGGCTCATACATTAGTTGCTATGTCTGAAAGTACAAGGAGAACTTAAAAATACTACATGATGATGTATAAACAATCTTTTGGTGAATATAATATTTTTGTTTATCTACAAAAGAACATTGTTGCTGTTCTATTCTACTTTAGCAAACAGTTAACCTAGAAGGCATATGTGTCCTTTGGAAGAAAACAATATTTGCAAATAACGTTAATTAATTACACAGAATATTAGAGAGAAATATATATGTTTAGGCACATTAGGCAACTCTGCTACTTAATATTGTGAAATGTTGGTTTGTTAGGGTTTTACTGCTATGAACAGACATCATGACAAAGCAACTCTTACAAGGAAACATTTAATTGGGGCTGGCTTACAGGTTTAGAGGTTCAGTTCATTATCATCAAGGCAGAAACATGGCAACATCCAGGCAGGCATGGTGCTGGAGGAGCTGAGAGTTCTACATCTTCATCTGATGGCTGCTAGCAGAATACCTGCTTCCAGGCAGCTAGGATGTGGGTCTTAAAGCCCACTCCCACAGTACCACACAGACTCCAAAAGGGCCACACCTATTCCAACAGAGCCATACCTCCAAATAGTGCCACTCCCTGGGCTGAGCATATATAAGCCATCACCGTTGGATACCTAAAAATGGAGCTGCTCATGTGTTCATTGGAAAAGTAGTCATATAGAACAGATATCTACCTATCTGTCTGTCTATCTGTCTATCTATCTATCTATCTATCTATCTATCTATCTATCTATCTATCTATCTATCTATCATCTATCTATCTATCTATCTATCTATCTATCTATCTATCTATCTATCTACCTATCATATATTCCTCCATCCACTCATCCATTCATTCATCCATCCAAGTACCTCTTGGATGGATAAATGACATTATTTAATAACTTTTAAAGTCTTTTTAACTCCTTACTTAAGAAAAAACAGCTGCATCCTCTCAACTGTTCTAGCATTAATTTTGTTCAGAATTTTCAGTCTTTTTTACTTTTACATTTATATTTAGGGTTGTTAAGTATAAACTGGGATTAAGTACATAATCCCAGCTGTATAAAAAGCTATAGTTGAAGTAGGGAGGATCTCATGGAACTCTTGAAATGAAACATGAACCTAAGGCCAGAGACCAAAATTTTAGCTGAAGTGTGCTGGGATTTACAAGAATGATGGGCCAAATATCTCTCATGATGGGGCAGCATAGAGTACAAATGCTCATTATGTAGCATGAAAACACTTATCTCCAGAATACTGTGTAACTTGCAGAGCTATGCTTAGTATATGTTCGAAAACAGTAAGCGACACACTTGTCATGCAAGTGAATAGATGAAAACACATTCATACCTTCTGTTAAACCAAGAAAATATCTTTGAACTTTAAAGCAGACTACTGACATCCAATACAAATTATTTTAATAACACTATAGAATAAATTACTGAGGGAAGAAAACTCTCATTGAGGAATAAATTGTCACTTGAGGAAGCAAACAGTTCTTAAAGGCAGGCTGCATGTCCAGCAGTAGATGGCCAATTGAAAACGAGCTCGGTGGTATCTTTGGAGGTTTATTGTCTCATAATATCATGTCAAGGATCAAAAATACTTAAAAACAACTTATTGTGATTTTTATTGCACATACACACTACACACACACACACACACACACACACACACATTCTCTTCTGTCTTTTTATAATACACATCATTTGTGCATATGTCATTGGCTTCCAGTTTAGTGTATTTGTGGATTTCCTGAGTTTGTGAATGAGTGGGTCTCTATTTCTTGTGCCTTCTCTTGGGATCTTTTCCACTTGTTTCTTTTTGCCCAATTCTGATGTGTTAGTTTTTGTTTTGCCTTGTTTTATTTCATTATTATCCCTTAGAATATTTTGTTTTGTTTTTTAGTAGAGACAGAGAAGAGAGGCTTTAATCAGGGCATTTTATTTGAGAAACTATTTTCAATAAAAGAAAAACAATAAATTCTTACATTGAAAGCCCAAAATCTAAATGACCTTTGTGCGTGTATTTTACTTGTCAATATAACTGTTATCTTTTGGAATTTTCTAATCCTTACAAAAATTTAAATATAATTTAATATTCTAAAGCTAGAGCTCAAATACTAGATGTCACACTAGAATTAACAAGCAAATGTGAAGGTAATCCCTTCTGCAAATCTCCTTTGGATGCTCTATAAACTTACATCAGTTAATATGAGTTTTATTTTCAACTTTTTAATGTTCAGTAATTAAAAATGACTGAATTTGTTCATAATGACCAGATGCCTTGTAGCTGTTTCATAAGACTGTCAAAAATTAAATTAGGTTCCCTCTTTCATTCATTTGATGACTTTTATTGGTGAATAATTCACACACTATAAAATTTACCTGATTAAAACATACCATCTAGTGCTTATAGTGAATTTGTGCAGTTGTAGATACAGTGCAACATATTTTTGTTTATTTTTATGAACAGCAAGGACTTGCTTTATTGGGGTGCATTGTTCTTTATTTCTGGGTGTTTACATCTTTATACTTATTTTCTGCAAGTCCTGGGTAAGAGATTAAAAGCACCAAGCATTTGATTTTCCCCAGAAGTAATCATTTCAATGATTTATGTGAAGATTCTTTTGCAGCTAAATTGATGGATGGTATCAACCTTAATATATTTATACAACTTTATTTGGAGCTTAAAAGCTGTGAAGCTTATTTTTAATAACAGTAATTGAGTTAAAATTAAGTTAATTAAAAACTCTTTCTTGGAGCGAGCTCACATAAAAATGATGAACAGAGAAGTGCAAAGGCTGAAGAAAAGCAGAATTTATTATTTTCTGCAATTGTATGTTATATATTATGAACTTTTCTAAACATTCCATTGCTTTAAAGTATTTTTTCATTTTAGTACATTTTAAATTTGACAAATTATACATATTGTGATCAGAATCACCCCATTAGCTTTTTTAATCCCCCCTTGCTGTTGAACTTCTGTCAATTAGTTCTCCTAGTTTCCTCTTTTTTTTTCTTAATCCACTCAGCTGAATTAAATTGCTTATATGAACATAGATAGAGGGTTATTTACCAAAACACAGGCAATTTAGCAGTAGCTACCACAGTAAAACCAATTGTCTCCACAAACCACTATAGACACACATCTGAAGCCATCCATTGCCCAACTCCTCAGCAAAGGTTTGGGTCTCATGAACCATTTTCCCATTTATTAGGAGTTGACCCTATTTTGTGCAAGCCTTTGTGAAGGTAAATTCAACTGCTACATGAACATGATTACAATGTCACTATCATAAGACAGGGTTTCATGCTGTCTCTCCCCATCCTCTAGGTCTTTTGCCTTTCTTGTTCCTCCTTTGAATGTTCCTGCTATGGTAGGTATGGCATGGATGTCTGCTTTAGAGATGAACACTCACTGGTCCTTGATTCTTAGCATTTTGGCAATTGACTGACTATGAAAAGTTGTTTCTCTGTCCAAGGCTAAGGGAAGCACTAGTTTCTAGTATAAACATGAAAAATTTGAAGGCAGTAGGTTTTATATCTATTAACAAAACATTACTAGATTCATGAGTCAGGTGATTTTGATCAGGTTAACTTCCTTCTTGTAGAGTGGGCTTTGAGACCAATCAGAAATCATTTAGTTACCCTATAAAGTAATTGTTATTGCATCATTGACAAGTCTTACCTGGCAGGTCAGTATCAGAGCACACAAGACCCACAGCTGAGTAAGAGAGTTGATGGGTTTTCTTCTCCAACCATCTGAATCATACCTACTGATACTATCAAGGCTACCCAGTAATGACAGAGATGAAGAACTCAGAAAAACAGTCAGCTGTGAAACTAAGCAAGGACTTCTTAAAAGAAGGAATATAAACAGATCTAAAAATTGTTCAACAACGTTAGCTATTAGGGAAATTAAAATAAAAACTATTTAGAGATTCCATCTCACTCCAGTCAAGAAGGACTCTAGCAAGGAAACAAATGACAACAAATGCATGTGAGGTTGGAAGGGAGAGAGACCTCTTGGCAACTGCTAGTGGGGGTTTACATCCATGCTTCAAACTCTTTAGGTCAAGTTTATTTTCTTTGCACATATGCTTCCAGTTCAGTTTGCATCAAAGACGTTCATATTTGAAGATAGAGGAAATTTTGTAAAAGGTTTATTAAATGAATTTAGAATCAATCTGGAGGGAACCAGGCTGTAGATGCATGACATTACCATCCACGGTTAGGCTATGTAAATTTAGGCTTATCCACTAAAATCATGGCAAATATTTCTCCATTTTCAAAAATATTGTGAGATTTAATAGTGCCCTGTAAATGCTTATCAATTGCACATATGTGTGTGCATGTGTATGTGTATGTATATGTGTGTGTGTATATTTGTGTGTACGTTCATGTGTGTGTGTGTGTGTGTGTGTGCTTGTGCGTGTTTGCAAGCCTGTGTTTGCCACAATAGGCAGAGGAGAGAACCAGATATCCTATAGCTAGATGTGCATGTTGAAAACTGAACTAATTCCTCTGAAAGAGTAGGAAGTGCTCTTAACTGCTAAGCCATATCCTCAGCTCCATAGTATTTGTTTATTATTCAGAGTGAATTCCTACTCTAGACCCTCATATGTATCACAGGAATTTGGTGGCCATTCAGATTCAAGAGTGGTGTCTAATAGCCTATCATTGCACCTTTCATGGCCATGGTGTGATGTTACTAGTGGCCTCATAATTCAACTTGGCTTTGGAAAATTAGTTATTTCCACTTCTCTGTACCAATACCCCATAGTTAAGCCTTTGTTCCAAGTTGTCCATACACCTTACTAGGCATATACTACCTAGTAGATGTTGAAGGAGAAAACAGTCCTGTATTTTCAAGGAAACCACTTGAGCTCCATGTCAACCAAGGACTCTTGGAAAATAGATTATGAAGTCATTTTGTCTGTGTTCACACGGCAAGTATGTTAGAACATAACCTCAGTCTATCCTGGTAAATATGGAGTGGAATTGGAAAAAGAATTTGAATAGCATAAGTGGCAGGACTGGCTAATGACATTAAAGAAGATTTGATGGAATGTCAGCTGTAGAAGCAATATCTGTACATCTTTGACTTGCTAGGGTACCTAAATATAGGATTATATTTGAATAATCTCTGAGCTGGCAAATGTGCTATCTGCTTGCTGCAGACAGATATGGTTCTGTAGAAGTACGAGGGCTTTTCCATTCCATTAAGCATGATTGAGGTGCCTAAAATATTTAAATATGGACTTTGTTGTGGTATATGGGCTCCTGCCAACCTTATAATTGAATGGGAAAATTGATGTTTATTTTAACAAAATCAAATCCCCATTCAATGGGTCTATTCTTTCCCATCATGAAACTACGCTATGGAGCAATCTTTAGAAGTGGACCTTCGCATACTCTTTACTGATTTGTGCCTCCAGTTCTTTCTTCAGGTTTTATGCTATTTAAAGGATTGAATAGTTCTCTGATTATCTAACAGTGATGTTCAGCAGTAGCACAAGCATCAACAGAAATGAAGATTTAGGACAGAAACAGTAGAAGACACCCACCTACAATTCTTCTCTTTCATATAAAGGATACAGATAGTTACGGAATTCCACAGAGCATATACAGTCTATTTTCAAAATGGCATTCATAAATATAATTTATTCCATTAACACTGAGTTTTAATCTTAAGTGTTTGTGTCTAAAAGAGAGCTGAAAATATATGTTTGATTCTTTTTTTTTTTTTTTTTTTTTTTTTTTATAAACTTGAAGTTTTTATTGATCCACACAGACCTGGCCAGGGGCATGGACTCTTGTGACTACAAGTGTAGAGGTGGCCCCAAGCAGAGTGTGCAGGGTGTTTATAAAGGTAAAAACCACAAGCTTCTTACATCATATTGACATAGTCATGATAGTTGTTAGCGGGCATGACAGGACATGTCCTCTCATGACATAACTTTTGATAAGAACAGGGCACAGTTGTGTCACCATGGTACTTCTGTTTGGTTAGGGAGGAAAGCAGAAAGCCTTGTGGTTACAGAAGCAGAACAACAGCAGATGAGTTATGGTTCTTTTTTTTTTTTTTTTCTTTGTTTAAACAGCTTGTTTGCTCTTTTTATTTTTTTTTTTTTGTTGTTTATTAACACCTTTATTCTTATCTGATCTCAGGCAGGAATACACTGCTGGCTTGCCTTCAGCTGTGTTTTTCCATATAGATATGTTTGTTAAGCATCAAAACATTTACCTTGAGTACTTTGGGATTTTCCCACACTGGGAATTTTTTTTTTTTTTAATTTAATTTTATTTTATTTTTTTAATTTACATTCCAAATCACTTCCCCTTTCCCGTTTCCTCCCTCCCCGAAAGTCCCATAAGCCCCCTTCCCTCCCTCTTTTCTCCGTTCAACCCCCTCTCATTACTCTGTCCTGGCGTTCCCCTACATCCAGTCTTTCCAGGACCAGGGGTCTCTCCTTCCATCTTTTTAGAAATCTATTGATATGCTGATTGTGTCTAGGGTATTCTGAGATTCTGGGTCAATATCCCCTTATCAGTGACTTCATACCATGTGTGATCTTTTGTGATTGGGTTACCTCACTAAGGATGATATTTTCAAGTTCTGACCATTTGCCTAGGAATTTCGTGAATTCATTGTTTTTAATTGCAGAGTAGTATTCCATTGTGTAAATATACCACATCTTCTGAATCCATTCCTCCGTTGAGGGACATCTGGGTTCTTTCCAGCTTCTGGCTATTATAAATAAGGCTGCTATGAATATAGTGGAGCATGTGTCCTTATTGCATGCAGGTAAAGTCTCTGGGTATATGCCCAGGAGTGGTATAGCCGGATCCTCCGGAAGTGTCATGCCCAGTTTTCTGAGGAGCCGCCAGACTGCTTTCCAGAGTGGTTGTACCAGCCTGCAATTCCACCAGCAGTGGAGGAGTGTTCCTCTTTCTCCACATCCTCGCCAACAACTGCTGTCTCCTGTGTTTTTGATCTATGTTTGATTCTTAAGAACTGTATGGTTATTATTCCTTTCTTAAATGTGAATTTGGTCGCAAAACCCTGATCTGCGTAATAGAGGAATCTTTATAAACAATTTAGTTGAGCTAATCTTCATGGAGACAGAGATATATGATCAGGGTATTGTGTGATCTAATACACCACAGAAGAGAATATCAAGTAGATTCTAGTGCTCCAAAATTCATAAACTTTATAAAAATCCTTCTCACTAAATGTCTCAAGTTGAATCCAATCCCTTAGTGGGCCACATACATACCAAGAGGACATTTTTCATTCTCTAGACAAAAATTTAGAATAAACTTCAGGGTGTTGGAAGACAAGGTGCTGTTCTTATTCTCTTGGGAAAAGTTTCTACAACTTATTGGCTCTGAATTCTGCCTTCCCACACCTTCCCTGTCACCTGGGAGTTAAGCATATGCTTCAGAAATGCTGGAGTAGGAGGTACTTGGAGAGGGGACTGTTTGAATCACATTTCACAACTACATTATGACTAGCTTAAAAATAACCTGAAAATAATTTCCCTCAAAAAATGTGAACATTGGAAAAGGGTTGATTATTTCTACTCATAAATGGCGTTCTTTTCTGAGGAGAAAAGGTCCTTTCTATGTGGCGCCAGTGGACAGACAAAATACTGCAGTGTTCTTCCTACTTTGACTTCACTGATCTACTAATTGGCTTTTTCTCTCCCAAGAGCAGTTGATGGGAAATAATTATGCAGGATTTTCCTTATCCTTTATTCAGATTTTCCCCTTGCAACATTTCCCGCAGACATAACTCAAAGCCAATTGTTCTCACACTTTACAGCCACTTATAATCTGTATTGCTTGCAGTTTCAACACTGAAACTAGAACTTGATTCTTTCTCCAAGCAAAAATCTGGAAAATTGTCAGGGAAACACTAGAAGCTATTCTCCAGTTGATCTTACCAACATTATAGTCATTTTATGGAGATGAATAGGGTCTCTCTTGTCCTGGTCCTTACAATCTGGAGTGTGAATTAAACAAAATGAGAAATAAAGGGATTTCTGTAAGATACTGTGGCTTGTAACTAGAATTTGAGTATGGAGGAAGATGAGAAAGGCACATTATGAATTCAAGACTTGACTGAGCTATATGGTAAGTTCTAGCTTATCCTGGGATACATAGTAAAATCATCTCATAACACTGAGAAACACACAGACAAACAAAAAGAAGTAAAATAAAATAAGTATTGGTGCAAACATTAACCTTATAAAAATGAACAAGAAATAATCTTATCCACAAGAGTTTAGAAAATGTGAAAAATGTTTCCATAGGCAGTACCAAGAGAAGAGAACTTTGTTGATACAAGTTGGCATCCCGACAGTGTCCAGAAGTCAGAAGAAAAGAGCAGTGAACTTTCCCTGACATCTTTGTCAATACCTTGATTTTTATACTTCTAATCTTCCATTACCATGAAAATTAATTTCTGATATTTAAAGCCACTAAGTTTAAGGTAATTCGCTATAGCATCTCTGTGAAACTAATAAAGCTATTGTAGGTTGTAAACTCTGTCACAAGAGAGTCTGCATGACATGGATTGAGTGTATTATATACATAGAAAGTTCTGAATTTGTGGGGTTTGATGAGGTCTCTTTGAAAAAGGTGTTCTGTATCTATTATAAAGCTACCCCTGTTTCTAGAATCCTTCTGAGTCAGTTCTGTTTCTTCAGTCAAGAAAGAGGCAAATCACGTTTTGAAGGAGCTACTCTGCTAAATGACAAGAAATAATTTTCAGGAGGCTCTGATAGCAAATCAGAATGGTAAACAGAGCCAGATTACATCCGCTTTTCTCCTGTAGTCTTATCTTTTGCTTCACAGAATTGCCCTATGTACATAAACTCATTTTCTCTTCCAATGCTTAATCCATCTCAGACTGTTTAATGAGTGCAAAAATGCTGCGTGGATTAGCTATTTCCTTCCCAATGAAAAGAAAGCAACCTTTGAACTCTCTTCCATCTGAAGTTTGTCAAATGTCTTACACTGTCAGAGAACAGTGTGCAGACCAACTGCAGAGAGCAGATCTCTTATTTCTCCAAAGAGTGATGAAGGCTGCTTGACGTCTTTTATTTGAGCTTAGATTTTCCAGGGACAGAATTCTTTGCACTCCCTATAAGGAAATGAGGTTTCTAGGAAAATGTAAATGCTAAATTAAAAACGTCCTTTAAGGTATGCAAGCTCTTTAAGGAAAACCAATCAAGCCCAAGTGATGATGCCAAGACACAGAATCACAAGATGTCATTTGATATTGCTCTTTACTCTTGGAGTGTCATGTCCAGTAGAACAACATTCATAGTTAAAGCTGAATCCTGTTGAATGCCACTAACAATCATGGAAAAAACCCAAGAACCCAAGAATAAAGCAATCTTCAGGAAAGCCTCCATAAGTATGTTTCTTACAACCATACAAAGAATATGTTTAGCCCATACCCTTTATGGTGGTTTGAATATGCTTGGCCCAGGTAATGACACTATTAGGAGGTGTGGCCTTGTTAGAGTAGGTGTGTCCTTGTTTGAGGAAGTGTGTCACCGTGGGGATGGGATTTGAGACGCTTTTCCTAGCCATGTACAAGTCAGTCTTCTTCTGTCTGTCTTTGGATCATGCTGTAGAACTTTCAGCTCTTCCTCCAGCCATATGTCTGTCTGGATGCTGCCATGCTCCCACCTTGATAACGGACTGAACCTTTGAATCTGTAAAGCCAGCCCCAATTAAATGTTGACCCTTATAAGAGTTACCTCGGTCATGGTCTCTACACAACAATGAAAATAACTAAGACACCTGTAGAACCATTGATTGGACAGGAGCACCCATAAGTAATTTTATTATTTTCTAATCTTCTCTTCTTATAAGAATAAAATCTTCCTTCAAGCTAGTGTAACTATGCCCTGCAGCCAATAGAATTACATGGGAATATTGGAGGAATGAATGCAAATATTACATTCTCCCAGGAGAATCAACCTAGGAAATAATGGTTCTAGAGAGGAAGTGACAACTTCAATAGCATTTTTAAAAAATCCCATGAGGTACATTTTGGTTCATAGATCTTATGCAAGAGCATAAGCCTATGTAAAAGAGAATCTCTGAAAAGAAGATGTGTCTACAAATGCTGATGGATTTAAATTTAGTGACTTAGAATTTGGAACATAGCATGTCCAGAGTCCAGTTATAAACTTTCTCAGCTCTTTTTATGCCTAAAGAGTCATTTTTTACCCATCTCTGTGTCAGACATCCTGATAAACAGATAAAACCCTTTGGAATATAATAAGTTAACATTATCCTATTTTCTAATAATCACAGGGCTAAGAACTAAGATGACATCCAAGGCATATCTGCCTGACTCTAATCTGCCTCTCTGATGTTTCTACCAATACACTTTTAAATGCCCTGTTTTATAATTTTGTTCTACTACCGTAAAAGCTCCATGAAACCTTGACGTTGCAACTTTAGAATTTGGGATAACATAAATCTGTTTTCTTATGCTCTCATCACTCGTATTTGGGTCCAAAACAAACTTTCTCATATTCCTTTTGAGAAGACAGCTATGTTTTGCACCTACATTAGCATTGTATAATATCCCAATTTTACACTACTCTAGCACACATACAGAAAAGTAATTAGAAAGAATTTCAATGACAGCATGGCATCACATACCTGCAATCACAGTTGAGGAGGAGAAATGTCATGAATTTAAGGCTAGACTGTGCTGTGTAGTGAGACCCAGTTTCAAAAATCAAAGTGAGAGAATACCTTAAAATGCATCCATTTGTAACTACAAATGGTCTCCTCATCATTTGTCAGAGACACACTTGCTATGAAAGACAGAATGTTACAACATGAAGAAAAGACACACTTATTAAGAAGTATAAAATGTAATTACACAACAAACTCTAATTAATTGTTTAATAAAAATATGCAATAAATATATGCTTGTAAAGATTCAAAAAGGTACAAAAGATGCAATGTTTTGACTTCTTAGTAGCTGTGGAATTGGGCCCTTATGTACATAATAGTGTCTAGCTCAGGTATGAGGTGTTTGGAAAAGGTGATGCAATTTAAGTACATCATGTAATGAGTGCTCAAAAGTCTTAGTGCTATATTGTTCCTCTGACCACATTGTTTCTATAGAGATCACTCAATGGTTCTATCAGCTTATATTAGATTATTAGTTTAGAGGTCTCTGATAGAGCATCCATCATCTTACCAGACACTGTAAATCAGAAACTTCTGTTTTAGAGGCAAAGTATACTAACCAAGCATCTTTCTGATAAGCTGGATGGGTCAGTAGATTGTTCAGTTTCTGACTCACTATAGTGTTGTTGGTATTTATCACTGGCCTTAAATTGATACTTCAGAAAAGATCTTGCATGGAAAACCCTCTTCCCCAATCCTGCTTTTAAAATTTAATTTATGATCACAGCTTGAACACTTTGAATTTGATGAGTGATTTATAATAAACCTAAAAATAAATTTAGATATTTAAAAGAAGAAATGAATTTCACAAGAAGAAGCAGCAGAAACAGCATTCTGTTGGTTGGTGTGTTAATTGTGGTTGAACATTAATTTAACTCTAACTTTCTGGCACTCACAGGGACAATGGAAACAACAGAATATATAATTTTCACAAACTAATAAAAACAACACAGTAAGTCTTTCTGAAAATTATGTTCTAATGTTAAAAAATAAGGTTGTCAGAAATAAAAATAAGTATACATGTTGCTTTGTATTTGTGTTTCTGGGGTGTGGCTTCCAGCATTGCTGGTAGTACAAAGTATGTGCCTGGTGACATGACCTTTATGGAATATGACTCAGGAAGAAACCCGGTAAGATACAGATGTGTGTGTCTGGGAACTGAACTAATTGTGATCAGCATACGTACAATGTGTAATGCAGACAAAGCAGAAGACAAAGCTTAGAGCTTCATGAAAGCATTGGATATGAAAAGAAATGATCCAGAGATAAGGTGAGGCCAAGACATTGGCTGGACTCTAGGACAAAATTAAAGATGCCAATA
This sequence comes from Tokudaia tokunoshimensis, assembly GCA_036184795.1. Classification (NCBI taxonomy): domain Eukaryota; kingdom Metazoa; phylum Chordata; class Mammalia; order Rodentia; family Muridae; genus Tokudaia; species Tokudaia tokunoshimensis. The sequence goes on from BTHU01000004.1 coordinate 113,629,772, forward strand.
TTAGGACAAAATTAAAGATGCCAATATTGGATTTTGTTGTTGGTGGTAGTGGTGGTTTTCTTTCTTTCTTTCTTTCTTTCTTTCTTTCTTTCTTTCTTTCTTTCTTTCTTTCTTTCTTTTTTTTTCTTTTTTTCTTTCTTTTTATGACAGAATGTGTTGAGAGAAGCCACTAACTGAAATCTATGTTAGTATAAAAATATGTTTTACATTTATTTATAGATATAAAGACAAATGTTTAGATTGTTTTATGGATTATACTGATCTAGTAAAATAGTGATAATTGATTCTCCTTCAATATTCATCAGTCCACTACCTCTGAGTACTTGGCTCTGTTCCCAGTACCAGACATGGTTTCCTACTTATGGAATGGTTTATAACTCCAGTTAGAGAGTTGGTGGTTCCTACCAAAGTAAGAGTGCCACTACTACACTATTGGGTTGTAGTGCTGTGCTGGTCATTGTTGTAGTTCATAGGCATCATAGTTGGGTAGGACTGTTGGTGCCTACCTGCCTTTGGAAACTTGCAAGGTGCCTTTTGTTATATTGGAAGCTGATCCTCAGGGTACACCTCAGTCCTCCTCAAAGAAACTTCTCTTTGAAACAGACAAAGACCACTACAGAAAACCACAACCAATCAAAATGCAAAGTTGTGAAGCCCAATCCCACTCTGTGTCGTTGATTCCACACCACCTCACCTCCAACCCCCAATGGCAGATAGTGTCAGGTGGCGAGTAGTCCAGGGCACATGTTTCCCAGGCCTAGGAAACAACACCCATCCCACTTCTCCAAATGATTTCATAATAGTCTGCTAACTGGTAAAGAAACAGTATGGTGGTTCCTCAGAAAATTGGGCATAGTACTACCTGAGGATCCAGCTATACCACTCCTGGGCATATACCCAGAAGATGCTGTAACATGCAATAAGGACACATGCTCCACTATGTTCATAGCAGCAGTATTTATAATAGCCAGAAGCTGGAAAAAACCCAGATGTCCTTCAACAGAGGAATGGATACATACAGAGGAATTTGTGGTACATATACACAATGGAGTACTATTCAGTTATTAAAAATAATGAATTCATGAAATCCTTAGGCAAATGGATGGAAATAGAAAGTATCATCCTGAGTGAAGTAACCCAATCACAAAAGATCACAGATGGTATGCACTCACTGATAAGTTGATATTAGCCCAAAAGCTCAAAATAAACATGCTAAAATTCATAGACCACAGGAAGATCACGAAGAAGGTAGACCAAAGTGGGGGTAATTTGGTTCCTCTGAGAAAGGGAACAAAATAATCACAGGAACAACTATGGAGACTATGTATTACAGATACAGAGGTGAATACTAGCAGCCAACCATTGGTCTGAGCATGGGGTTCACTATAGAGGAGTTGGAGAAGGCAAGCTCGAGGAGCTGGAGGGGGTGGGGGTTGCAGCCCCATGGAAAGAACGACAGTGTTGGCCGACCAGATGCTCCAGGGCTCCCAGGGACTAAGCCATCAACCAATGGGTGCATGTGGTTCCAGCCAAAAGATTGGCAGAAGAATGCCTTGCCAGGCATCAGTGGGAGGAGAGGTCTTTGGTCCTATGAAGGCTCAGTAGAGGCCCCAGTGTGGGGAAATCGGGTGGGGGGTCATGGGAGTGGGTTAGGTGTAGGAGCATATTCTTGGAGGCAGGAGGTTGGAGGATGGGTTGGAGGTTTTCAGGGAGGGGGGAAACTGGGAAAGGGTATAATATTTGAAATGTAAATGACGAATATATTCAATAAAAAAAAAGAAAACCTGTATCCAACATCAAACAAACAAACAAACAAACAAACAAAATATAGAAATTGCTGTTATCTAAACCAAGGTGCATAATCACTCTGAGTTCCAGACCTAATGCCTAAGAGAGAGAATTAATGACCTTAGAGCCCAGTGTCCTGGATACAGCCCAGCCTCCAATGGGTACTTCCTTACTTAACACATAATGTCAAAATAAAATTGTATAACACTGCAGCTCCCCCTCCCATCTCCCATCTCACTTTGTGTTCCTATCCTTTAAAAATGTGGTACAATCTCCCTTTGAGGACACAGTTCAGATCCTGAACTGGTTGCCTCTCTGAGCACTCAGAAAAATATAGCTTTCATTTTAAAAAATTTAATTTTTTTTACTTATTCACTTTATATCCATTTCACTGTCCCCACCCCAGTCACCCCCTCCCACAATCCTTCCTTCATCTCTCTTCCCCTTCTCCTCTGAGCTTGTGGGCAAACACCTGTGTATTGCCCCCACCCTGGCACTTCAAGTCTCTGATTGTGGGTATCTGTATCTTTCTGAGTTAGCTGCTTGGTGGAACCTCTTTGAGAACAACTTGTTCCTGTCTACCAACATAACAAAGTATCATTAATAGTTTTAAGGACAATTTCCTTGACAGATACCAAATACCAAAATTAAATCAGGATCAAATAGACCATCTAAACCGTCCTATAACCCCTGAAGAAATAGAAGTCGTCATTGGAAGTCTTCCAATCAAAAAAAGCACAGGTACAGATGGTTTTACTGCAGAATTCTATCAGACCGTCAAAGAAGACCTAACACCAATACTCTTCAAACTATTCCACAAAATAGAAACAGAAGGAACACTACCCAACTCGTTCTATGAAACCACAATTACGCTAATACCAAAAGCACACAAAGATCTGACAAAGAAAGTGAATCTCAGGCCAATCTCTCTTATGAATATCGATGCAAAAATACTCAATAAAATTCTTGCCAACCGAATCCAAGAACACATCAAAACGATCATTCACCATGATCAAGTAGGCTTCATCCCAGGGATGCAGGGATGGTTCAATATAAGGAAATCCATCAATGTAATCCACTATGTAAACAATCTCAAAGAAAAAAACCACATGGTCATCTCATTAGATGCTGAGAAAGCATTTGACAAAATTCAGCATCCTTTCATGCTAAAGGCCTTGGAAAGATCAGGAATTCGAGGCCCATATCTAAACATAGTAAAAGCAATTTACAGCAAACCGGTAGCCAACATCAATATAAATGGAGAGAAACTTGAAGCAATCCCACTAAAATCATGGACTAGACAAGGCTGCCCTCTCTCTCCATATCTTTTCAATATAGTACTTGAAGTTCTAGCTAGAGCAATTAGACAACAAAAGTAGGTCAAAGGGATACAAATTGGAAAGGAAGAAGTCAAACTATCACTATTTGCAGACGATATGATAGTATACTTAAGCGACCCAAAGAACTCCACCAGAGAACTCCTACAGCTGATAAATGACTTCAGCAAAGTGGCCGGATATAAAATCAACTCAAGCGAGTCAGTAGCCTTCCTATACTCAAAGGATAAGCAGGCTGAGAAAGAAGTAAGAGAAATGATACCCTTCACGATAGCCACAAACCATATAAAGTATCTTGGCATGACTCTAATCAAACAAGTGAAAGATCTGTATGACAAGAACTTCAAGTCTCTGAAGAAAGAAATTGAAGAAGACCTCAGAAGATGGAAAAATCTGCCATGCTCATGGATTGGCAGGATTAATATAGTAAAAACGACCATCTTGCCAAAAGCAATATACAGAATCATTGCAATCCCCATCAAAATCCCAACTCGATTCTTCATAGAGTTAGAAAGAGCAATTCAAAAATTGATCTGGAATAACAGAAAACCCAGGATAGCTAAAACTATTCTCAAGAGTAAAAGAAACTCTGAGGGAATCAGTATCCTGGACCTCAAGCTGTACTACAGAGCAATAGTGTTAAAATCTGCATGGTACTGGTACAGTGACCAGACACACTGAAACTAATAGAAAGGAAACTAGGGAAGAACCTTGAACATATGGGCACAGGGGAGAATTTCCTGAATAGAACTCCAATAGCTTATGCTCTAAGATCAAAAATTGACAAATGGGACCTCATTAAATTACAAAGTTTTTGCAAGGCAAAAGACACTGTCAAAAAGACAAAGCGGCAACCAACTAACTGGGAAATGATCTTTACCAACCCAACATCCGACAGAGGGCTAATATCCAATATATACAAAGAACTCAAGAAGTTAAACTCCAGAGAGGCAAGTAACCCTATTAAAAAATGGGGTACAGAGCTAAACAACGAGTTCTCACCTGAAGAATATTTAATGGTTGAGAAGCACCTAAAGAGATGTTCATCATCCTTAGTCATTAGGGAAATGCAAATCAAAACAACCCTGAGAATCCATCTCACACCAGTCAGTATGGCTAAGATCAAAAACACAGGAGACAGCAGTTGTTGGCGAGGATGTGGAGAAAGAGGAACACTCCTCCACTGCTGGTGGGATTGCAAGCTGGTACAACCACTCTGGAAAGCAGTCTGGCGGTTCCTCAGAAAACTGGGCATGACACTCCCGGAGGATCCGGCTATATCACTCCTGGGCATATACCCAGAGGCTTTACCTGCATGCAATAAGGTCACATGGTCCACTATGTTCATAGCAGCCTTATTTATAATAGCCAGAAGCTGGAAAGAACCCAGATGTCCCTCAGTGGAGGAATGGATTCAGAAGATGTGGCATATTTACACAATGGAATACTACTCTGCAATTAAAAACAATGAATTCACGAAATTCCTAGGCAAATGGTCAGAACTTGAAAATATCATCCTTAGTGAGGTAACCTAATCATAAAAGAACACACATAGTATGCAGTCACTGATAAGGGGATATTAACTCAGAATCTCGGAATACTCTAGACAGAATTCGCATATCAATAGATTTCCAAGAAGATGGAAGTAGAGACCTCTGGTCCTGGAAAGACTGGATGTAGGGGAATGCGGAGACAGAGAAGGGAGAGGGGGTTGAATCGGGAAAAGAGGGAGGGAAGGGGGCTTATGGGACTTTCGGGGAGGGAGGAAACGGGAAAGGGGAAATGATTTTGAATGTAAATAAAAATATAAAAAAATAAAAAAAATAGTTTTAAGGATTCATGCTTGCCCATGGGATGGATCTCAAGTTGGGAAAGTTATGGGTTGTTTTTTCCTTCAATCTCTGCTCCTCCTATGCCTGCATTTCTTAAAGGCATTTGCGGGTAGATTGGTCTCTATAGCTCCATTGGGGTTCCTGCCTAACTACCTGGCTTCTTCAGGTTCCAAGGTGGTTAGTCACAGCTAAGATCACCCTCATTGATTCTTGGATGTCTCCCTTATCCCAGGTCGATGTCTCATCCTGGAGATGACCCCCACCTCCTTACTACATCAGTTGCAGATTTCCATTCATTTTCATTGCCATCTAGACATCTTTCCTGCTCTTTGTATACCTGATCTTGAACCTCCCATTCTCCTTCTCACTCCCCTTGCCTCCATTTTTAAACTTCCATATGTGAAGAGAGTTTTCTCAGCTTCTCCCTTCAATCCAATAGAAATTATTTTGCATTTCAAGAGCTGTTACAACTATTGCCAAGCATGCAACAATTTATGTTGTTGCAAATCGTAGGGCAGATTAAATGTAATAGCTATTTATTTTAAATCCGAAATCATTTTGAGGTTATGTTAACAAAATACAATATCCAAATCTAAGTATGGTAGCACAGGTTTGCATTGTCAGCTCCTGAGAATCAAAGGCAAGAGGAGTAAGAATGCATATTCCTGGAATACATAGAGAAACGATGTTAGAAAGGAAGGAAGGAAAGGAGGGAGGTAGGGAGAAAGGAGAGGAGAGGAGAGAGAGAGAGAGAGAAAGAGAGAGAGAGAGAGAGAGAGAGAAAATGGAAAGAAAATCTTCATAAGACTGAGTTCCTTTTTTCTCTCTTCCTCCTTAATTATTTTGGAAAATCATGCAACAGTAGAGAGGCTTGGACCTTATATTTAATTATTGTCCAATTACGCAATTAGGACAGAAGAGATGGCTCAGGAGTTAAGAGTTTCTTTTCCAGAGGATCCACATTTTATTTCCAATACTCAAATGGCTGCACAACCATCTATAAATCCCATTTCAGGGCATTCAATGTCCTTTTCTGGTCTTCATGGCCTCTAGGCATTCATGCAATGCACAGACATATATGCAATCCAAATATTGTATGCATAAAATAATAGTGATGGTATTTTAAATTTTAAATTTTGCCTGATCCCTATTATTTTCATATATATGCCTATCCACTGCCCTTTCCTTCTTAACTATTATTAAAGGAGTATATTATTGAAGCATTTCAAAATGTAGTTTGGATAATGACTTTTAAACATAATTATCACACTGTTGAGAGATCTAGAAAACAGCAATTATTCTTAATTGTAATTGGTATCCAGATAGTTAGAGGTTCCTTGACTGTTTAACTTTTAAAATGTGAGTTTTATCAAAACAAAATCTACAATTACTCCTCATGTCAGTCACTTTGAACATGTAGGCGCTCCCACATTTCTTGTGTCGCTTTAAAATTTTTCATTTTCAAGACACTGTAAATCTGACCCATAGAGTTCTTCCCATCAGGGGTTTGTTGATTGAGTCTTCATGCTGCCTTTAAGACATCTTTGTTCCCTATAGCATTTTTGTAATTAGATCCGATTTAGAAACTAGATCACTTTTCTGTCTAGTATTTTGAGCAGCAATGGTCCATAGATGGTGTTTTTCTTTTATGAAGACTAAAAAAACAATTGCCACTGTTTCACATTGGCTATATTAGAAATAGTAACTTAATATTATAAATCATAAAGTGGTACAATTTAGATTTTAATTCTTTTTTTCTATGTATCAGAATACATTCTTCAACTATTTCTTTCTTAATAGGTAGTATATTTTGTCCAGAAAAAAAACAGCATATGATGGATTCTGTTTCTTTAGATTAATATTGTAAAAGATAGGAACAATTTAGTTTCCTTATATCTCCAAAATAGGAGTTTTACAGAGATGCTGGAAATTTGGAGGATTTTTTTTCTTTTTTGTAAACTTTCTTGCTCCAACAAGGGTGTGTTTCTCAACTCTCATTCTGAAAAATCGATCCACATAAGATATTGTGAAGAACCACCTACTGCTGTATCTTATTTTGGTACCAAGGTATAGGCTACTGCTTGAATTTGTGCTAGATGAATCATCCAAAGTTTCAGAATCTCTCTCCAGACTAGAAATCAAGTACCGTCTAAGATGAGATCCAGAAGTCCGATCCATTGTTCTTAAAGTCTGTGTCCTCATGTGAATATCTACTAAGCAATTTATAAAGACCTACAGATAGTAAGAAGTGTAACAAGCAAAAGGCCCAAGTGAAGAGGCTTCAATCCCACTTAGAAGGGGAAAGGAAATAATCATGGGAGGCAGAGGGAGGGAGGGACCTGAGTGAGAGAGGGAAGGGCGAGGGGAAAAGGGGAACAGGTTCAGATACAGGGATGGAAGACAGGAGAGCAGCCCAGTGAGCCAAGAGAGTGAATGGAAATAAGTAGCCTGGGAGAGAGGGTGGGAGGTGGTGGGACCCTCTAGAAAGTACAAGAGACCCG